>BSBK01007185.1:342500-971427 GCA_027943335.1 Chamaecyparis obtusa | reverse complement strand
ATGCAAGATTGCTCTTACACCCAGGATGCTCCTGCATCAGACACCCGGAGTAATTTGAGAAGTGACCCTGTCACGACTCAGGTGTGCAGAGGAAAACCAAGATGGTTAACCTCCTCCTTTGTTATCCATGATGAATCTTCAATAGGTCATCCTTTCCATTTGACCAAATACTCTTCATATGTCCTGTTCCTTGTGCTTCTGCCAACACAACTGTCCAATATGTCTTCGATCTCCTTGATATCTGAACTGGTCGCTGGAATACTCCACTGTGCTGCTACAACCTCATCTTCAACACCTCCTTCATGATACTCCATCAAATCTGAAATGTTATACAAACCCTACTGGTGAAATATTCAACTCAGTAGGCAATTCTACCTCATATGCATTTCCTGAATCATGTTTCTTCAGTATCTTACATGGCCCAAACTTCTTCATTTTCAGCTTGTTATATGTACCAACTGGAAACCGCTCCTTCCGCAAATGAACCATGACTTCATCACCAACCTGAAATTCCTTATACCTCCTTTTCTCATCTGCCTTAGCCTTATACTGTGAATTCATCTTGGTAATATGCTTCCTCACCTCCCCATGGATGTTCTTCAAGTGTTCTGCAAAATCCTCAGCTTCAGCACTACTTATTTCTCCTTTATCTATCTTCCTCAATTCAGATGCATTTCTTGGACTACTTCCATATACAATCTGGAATGGTGATTTACCAGTGCTCCTGTTGACAGAATTATTGTATGCAAATTCCGCCTGTGGTAAAATCAAATCCCATTCTGTTGGTTTATCTCCAACCAAACATCTTAGCAAATTTCTCAAACTTCTATTCACCACCTCTGTCTGTCCATCAGTCTGTGGATGATGTGATGAACTAAACTTCAAATCTGTCTTCAACTTCTTCCATAATGTACGCCAGAAATATCCAACAAACTTAGTGTCCCGATCTGAAACTATGGTCCTTGGCAAACCATGAAGTCTCACTACTTCTCTGAAAAACAATTCTGCTACATGAACAGCATCATTAGTCTTCTTGCAGGGAATAAAATGTGCCATCTTTGAAAATCTGTCAACTACCACAAAAATTGAATCATGTCCCCGCTGTGTCCTCGGTAAACCAAGAACAAAGTCCATGCTGATATCCTCCCAAGGCTTCTCTGGTACAGGTAATGGCTGATACAACCCTGTATTCTGCTTCACTCCCTTCGCCATCTGACATACTCGGCAACTCTGTACAAACTTCTTCACATCTTGCTGCAATTGTGGCCAATAATAATTCTCACCAACCAAAGCAAGGGTTTTATCACGACCAAAATGTCCAGCCAATCCTCCACTATGCTTCTCCTTGATGAGATTCTCCCTCATAGAACTTCGTGGAATGCACAACTGACTCCCTCTGAATAGCATATTCATCCTGGCTGATAAAATCCAACCATTTCGTCCTGTCTAGAGTAACAGGTTCCGTACAAGCTTTCCAAGCTTCACCAAAATCAGGATCCTCTGGATACAAATTCTTGAGTTCCTTGAACCCAACCACCTCAATCTGCATCTCTGTCAGCAATAGTTGCCTTCTGCTAAGAGCATCTGCAACCCTATTAGACTTTCTACTTCTGTGTTTCAAAACAAATGTATAACTCTGCAAAAACTCAACCCATTTCAAATGCCTTTGATTCAATTTTCCTTGACTATTCAAATATTGCAAAGCTTGATGATCAGTATACAAAACAAACTCCTTAGGAAGCAAATAATGTCTCCACTTCTTTAATGCCTGAACTATAGCATAAAATTCCTGATCATAAACAGAATATTTCCTCTTGGCATCATTTAACTTCTCACTGAAATAAGCAACAGGTTTACCTTCTTGGCTCATAACAGCTCCTATTGCAGTACCACTAGCATCACAATCTACTTGAAACACCTTATTAAAATCTGGAAGTGCTAAAACAGGTTGTTCTGTAACTTTTTGTTTCAACAATTGAAAACTCTTTTCTGCTCCTTTAGTCCACTTAAACTCTTTCCTATCCCCTCTCATTGTTTCAGTCAAAGGTCCACAAATACTGCTAAAATTTCTGATAAACTTTCTGTAGAAGCTAGCTAGACCATGAAAAGATCTTACCTCAGTAGCATTCCTTGGAGTAGGCCATTCAAGGATAGCCTGTACCTTCTCTGGGTCCATTTTTAGACCTTTTGCTGAAACTACAAATCCTAAATACACTAACTCTTTCTTCACAAAATTGCACTTCTTCAAATTAATCAACAATTTCTCTTCTCTCAACTTCTCAAATACCATACGAATATGCATCATATGCTCCTCCAATGTCTTACTAAAGATCAAAATATCATCTAGGTAAACAATGACAAACTTACCCAGAAATTCTTTCAGAACCTCGTTCATGAGCCGCATGAAAGTGCTCGGTGCATTGGTTAGCCCAAAAGGCATGACTAACCACTCATACAGTCCTTCCTTTGTCTTGAAGGCAGTCTTCCATTCATCTCCTTCTCTGATCCGAATCTGATGATATCCACTCTTCAGATCTATCTTTGAGAAATACACAGCTCCACTCAAATAGTCCATAATATCATCCATTCGTGGCAATGGAAACCTGTACTTGATTGTGATCTTGTTTATTGCTCTGGAATCTGTACACATCCTCCACTCTCCATTCTTCTTTGGTGCTAATACCACAGGTACAACACAGGGACTCAGACTCTCTCGAATCAATCCTTTCTGTAACAACTCATGTACTTGTCTGTTCAACTCCTCACTTTCTACAGGTGTCATTCTGTGTGCTACCTTATTCGGCAAACTCGCTCCTGGGATCAAGTCCATCTGATGGCTGATCTTCCTGACTGGTGGTAATCCATCGGGCACGTTATCGGATACAATATCTTGAAACTCATTCAACAAATCTGCAACTTCTACAGGAACATCTTCTACTTCCTCTTTACCAACTTTTGGAATTAAAGCAAAACATACATGCTCATGCCTCATACCATCTAGGAAATTTCTTCCATCAACAAATGTTATTCTTGCATTACCACATACCTTTTCTTCGGTCTTCTTCAATGGTTTTAGCTTAATTCGCACTCCATCCTTTGTCAGGGAATAGGTATTCGCACAACCATCATGTACAACACATCTGTCAAACTGCCATGGTCTACCCAACAACATATGACATGCATCCATAGATATGATATCACACAATACCTCATCTTGGTATCTGCCAACTTTGAACTTTACTAGGCATTGTTCATTGACCATGACCTTGTGGTCATCCTGTACCCAGGCAATCCGATATGGATGTGGGTGTTTCTGTCTCTTGAGCTTCAACTTTGTCACCATCTCTTCTGACACCAAATTGTCAGTGCTTCCACTATCAATGATCACATCACAACATTTACCTTCACACTTGCACCTGGTGCGAAACAGGCTCCTCCTTTGCTCAGGTTCATTCTCACCACTCAACAGGACTCTTCTGTTAATCAACGTTTCTCCTCTTTTAGCATCTTCAGAATTTGATGATTTGGCATCTTCATCTACATGTGCAACTCTGGCCTGGCCTTCATTTCTCTTGTCTGTTCTGCCTTGGCGCTGAGGATATTCAAATGCCCTATGACCTTCTTCTCCATAATGAAAACATGTTCCACGGAAGCCACCTCTTCCAGATCCTTGTCCTCTTCCTCTTCCTCTTTGATCTCTATTATTCTAATCCTGGAAGCGATTGAAATTATTTCCTCACTGATTCTGACTGCTAATGGCCTCATCCTTCTTTTTCGGATCTTCATTTCGGCCACCATATGACCGTCCACCAGATCGTCCACCGTGACCTCTTCCGTTTTGTCTGCTCTCAAACTTCTTGTTCAGCTTTTCCTCTACTTTTAGGAAAACTGGTATGCCTCTTCAATACTGTTCATTCAAACCAGATTCAGCTCCTCCTGAATGCTTGGCCTTAACCCATTAAGGTATCGGGCAACTTTCTCCTTATCAGCTTCTGCATGGCCTGTTCTGATGAGAAGTCGATAGAACTCCTCTGTATACTCCTGAACAGATCTTCCTGCTTGCTTCAAACTCTGCATTTTCTTCAGTAGGTCAAGCTCATAATCAACAGGAATGAACTATCACTTCAATTTATCCACCATCCGGTCCCATCTCGTGATTTTCTCCTTTCCCCTTCTATTTCGCCATCCAACTGAATCTCTTGCCACCATATCTTCGCATGACCTTTCAGTCTGGCCTTCGCAAATTTGACCCTATCAGGATCCTCAACATCTTCATACTCAAAATATTCTTCACATTCATTGATCCAGTCGATCAATTCCTCTGGGTTAAGATTTTCAGAAAATGTAGGAACCTCAATCTTAGGTCTTTTCCCAATCTTGGAAATCGCCTGAAAAAGTCTTTCTTCCTCCTGGTTCACAATTTCAATTTCTCCTTCTTGATATTCTTCTTCGGCTTCATCCTCGCTTTCGTCTCTGACATTAAGATTCATTCCTCTGCGAATCTCTTCTTACAATGCTCGCACTTGTCTCTGCAGCTCTCTAACCTCAGGTGTCACAGCACCAGCTCTTCCGCCACGTTCTCTTCGTGGAGGCATTTTCGCGATGCGCGCTGAAACCCTAACCACGGTCCTGGTGCAAACTGCCTCATAGTCGGCGATCTGTTTACACACTCAAAAAAACCTGCTCTGATACCACTTGATGAAGGATGCTCCCCTTAATACCACAAACACATAACAGAAATAGAGAAACAACAACAATATGCAAGAACAGAAAATTGGCTTCTTATTATCTCCACAAATGTGGAATTACAAACTTTCAGAATTACAATATGCAAAGCCACATGGGCATTCCCTTACAATATTCCGTAGGTCAAAGCCTCGAACTATTACCCAGATCTACTACCCAGAACTATTCTGAACTGCCTAAGACAATAATACAGCCTTCCTTATATAGGCAATTTTCCACCGCTTGGGAAGGTTCCAGAATTTTAGCCAATAAGGCCGACCAAACTTAGAATTATTTTATTTTACATTTTATTACATCATAGTCGGCTCAAGATAACCTTTGAAACCCGAACAGAAATTTTGAAGAAAATTATTTTCTGCCATTTCGGGTGGCCCAACTTTCGAAGACCATAAGTCATCACCAGTTGACCCGATCGGCTATTATAACCCCATTTCATAAATGCCACGAAGTGTTCTACAGGCTTGACCCACGCAAGCACCCGTCACCCAAATTTTTGACCTCATCCGGGGCCTCTAAAGCCTTCAAAACTGAGTTCAAAGTTTCTGTACCCTGCTGCCAATATCGAAAATCTTCAATATCTTCCAATATACACTTGATCTGGTAATGAAACTTTACTGGCAGACTTATATGACCAAAATCAACCTCCAAGAAAGAAATCAGATCATTCTGAGCACATACAAAAATTACCAAAAATAGTAACTTTCCATAAATAGCAGCTCTGCACAAAATAGCCCTTATTGAATACAAAAATAGAAATATTTTTGGGTGATGCAAGATTGCTCTTACACCCAGGATGCTCCTGCATCATATACATACATACATACATATATATATGTATATGTGTATATATATATATGTATATATATGTGTATGTGTGTGTATATATATATGTATATATATATGTGTGTGTGTGTGTGTATATATATATGTATGTATATATGTATATATATATGTATATATATATATATGTATATATATGTATATATATATATATATATATATATATATATATATGACACACACACACACATATATGAATGAATATCTAATATCTCAGACCTCTGCATGATGCTTCTTAAATCAAGGCAACCTTGATCTAAAGAAGAGTTTAAAACTAAAAATAATTATAGGAATAACAGGAATCAAGATCGGTGTATTGAAAATTCAGATTGGGATATTGAAAATCAGACCATAAATGTATCATTATTATCGTTTACTAAAATGATAATCATAACTGATGAGAATAAAGTATCAGATACTTATCTCTAAGAAAATAGAATCGGTTAATCAGAAGCTTAGTCGATAAAAGGCTATTGACATAATAGAACTTTGGCTAATGTCTTTGCTGATTACCTTAACTTGGCTCTCCAAACAAGTTTGTCATATAGTAGGGAAAAACTAAAAGGAATCTAATAAAATTACATTATACTGATATATATCCTTAAGTAGTATGAACAACCAATTTCATAAGCAATGCCCACCACCCATTTGCTAGCACAAATTGATTGTTTTAAATAAAGTAACAGATAATAAAATTGGGGAAAGCCTTAAACTATCTTAAGAATATGCTCTGATTACAGGGAAAATTTAAGACAATCCTTAGATAGGAAAGAGCCATGCTAATTCTGAGATACAAAATGATAAAACTAATAATAAGGCTCAGAGGAAAAAATGAGGAAAATACAATGGCTAGACTTAAATTGATAAAAGGATTTCCCCATCAAGCTAAAAGGGAACATAGTACCTAAAAGAGGTTAAAAAATAGGAGGAGACATCGATCACCAAGATTAGAGATTGCCAAGGCAACCTTGCCTAAAGCAAACTTGTAGCCTGGAGAATAAAGATTATAAACAGGAACTACTGAAAAGATTCCTGAAAAACCTATTGTTTGTCCTATTATTAAAATGAACATAATAACCAAATATCCATATTTGTAATATATAATCTGTGCTTATCATAGCCTTCCAGTTACATCAAAGAACCAGGGGTCAGCATAAAAGATTATTTTATAAACAGAATTGTAGGTTAGAATCTAAATTTTAGGCTAAACCAGTACTTGAAGCTAATTTAATGTGGAAATAATTTCAGTAACATTATTAAAAATAATTCTTCCTTTACCTAGAGATTTAAGCTAAATACTTGCTAGGTCATCAACTTGCTTTGGAAATTACCCATATAAATAAACCTACCTTAAGTCATTGTAATTTAAGCTACTCAGAAACTATGCTGAGATGATAAATTGAAAAAAATCATTTCTAAACTTTGTAAGTGATTTAGGGTCCTATAACCTTTACAATTTCATACAAAGTTAGATCCCCAGGCATAAATATAACCAATCTTGCCAAGCTTGAGAGTACTAATTATTGTTAATGATACTCATACAATCCTTAGACTGAATTTCATACTATTAATCTATTTGCCTCAAAGATCTAGGGGTTAGCATAAAAGATTATTTTATAAACAAAATTGTAAGTTGGAATCTAAATTTTAAGTTCTAAATTCCTTAATAGACTAAATTACTTAACATGATTGCTATGTTATAATACTGATACCTTTGCATCTCCATTAGGATGGGCAAGCTTCCTTTGGATTATTGTTTTTAGGAATGATCAAATTAACATCTACTATTCCCATAAACATAATTGAAAATTTCCTTACCAATAATTAAACATTACTAAAACTCTACTGTTGTTATCTGAAACTTTACCTGCTAAAAATCCAATTGCTATAATCATTTTCTCATTTGAATGGTACTAACCAGCATATGCCAAAATGTACATCCTACTATTAATTTATAAACATAATGTCTTTCGTAAACAAATTTTCTTTAAATTATAATTGGCTACCGAAATCTACTAGTCTTATCATGTTCGATACCTTCAAGCATATTCAAAACCCAAACTGATATGTTATTATGATTTAAACCTTAATGGACTGAGAAAGCAAACAAAAATCATACCGACGCAGTTCATACTATATTGTTTAAACGCTATCTATATTCCTATCCAAAAAAAGATCTTGAAAGATTTAATTTTTCTTCATTTCTTCCTCACTGGAGTGTGGAACACCAGTTCTTATTCTTCCTCTGTGTCATCTTCGAGACCTTGATCAAAGTTTATCTTTCCTTTTACCACCTTGAAACCCTTGGTTGATTTTTTTATAATTGTTGGTGGAAAAAGCTGCAGGTCATGTAGTGTCATAGACCCAAAGTCCGTCTCTACTTCAAAGCCCTCCATGATTAAATAATCTTTGACCCAATTGAAATCATCACATGGCTTAACCTTTATCCATTTTAGGAGAAACTCTGCATTATGCTTCACAGTGTCAACTCTCTCATAAAAAATCTTCTTGTCCTTAAAGACCAGAATTGGTCTTCGGGCGCAATGTATCTTATGGGTCAAGAAACCCATAGGATTTGTCATGTAATCATCCAGAAATGGAATCATTAGGATAGAGTTAACACTATTAATAGCTTAAAGGATCCCGCTAGAATGCTTATCGTCAAATAATTCCAAACAAGCTGAAATTACCTCTTCCTTGGGGATTCTGATCATTAGCAGGATTGTTGCAAAGGTTCCCATAATGTCACAGTTAAATTTTTAGATGAATTCATGATTGAAATTCTCTTCACCCATAATTTTCTCAATCGCCCTCCTCCCTAAATCATTTGCATGAAGAATTTTGTCCCATCTTTCTGCTTTGATACTTCTCCTGAAGGCATTCATTTTGTTATCCGAGAGGGCAAAAAGCTTAATGTTTGACTCCATTTTGGTTTGCAAATGCTTTCATCGTAAGCTGATATCTATTTATTACCCATTAATGGGAAGGTCTTGTTTAGCTATTATGACAACGTTCATTTATGTCCACTTGCCTTTTGTAATAATTTAAAATGTTTGTACTTGACATAGACTCATATTGAAATAATGCCAATTATATGAGTGATCTACTCTTCTTGATTTGGATAATAAAGGGAAAAATTTAAATCGTAAACTTAAATACATGTTTATCCAAGGGTTAATTTTAGTTTATGATTTAGCCAATTCCCATAAAGCAACTCTAAAAAATCTAATTTTATTCAAAGAGAGATCTATGATAAATATCATATTAAACTAAAATAAACTAAGAAATGAATGATATATTATTCCAAACTTAGAGCTTTACTTTGCTTTACAATGATGAGTACAAGTTTCCTTAGGGCTTTAACTTTCTCATGCCCTGCCTGAAGAACATGATGATGCCGAGGAAATTTTATCTTCTCTAGCTAATTTTAGCCCAATATTGTCTTCTGAGATAAAGTCGTTCATCTAATTTTCCTCAGGAGGAGAGCGTAAATGGGTGAAGAATAACAAGAAGTCCAAGTTCCTTCTTATTGAAGGAGTTTCCTCTATATATCCCAATCCTCCATCTCAAGAATGGGATAGGTGGAGACATATTTATTATTGACTGCACTCCTTTCATATTATTTAGGTTTTGAAATAGATAAATCTATCTGTATACTCTTTAGGACTTTGTTCAAATCAACCAAATATTTCATTTTAAAAATTATCCTGCACAGGCTCCTAATAGTATTAATATCTAGGTCCACTTGAAGGGTCGAGGCTAAGAACATCACCGGTATATCTGTATTAACTCGATACCTATTGGTGTTTTCCTTGAACTCACTTCCTAAAACCACAGATATCGCTCTTACTACAATACTGGATTTGATCATAATGATCTTTCTGATCCTGCTAGAGGAAATTACCTCATCAAAGGCAACTTGTCTGTGTAAATTTCTCAATTTGATTGGGGTTTCCATTTTACAAGGAATTGTTTAATCTATACAGGATAAGTACATAGTTTGCCAGGCTTTCATTATAAAGGTTTCTTAAGAGTTTTTAAGGAAAGTGAATCCTAAACAATAGCGATTCCCACAGAAACTGGACAAGTCAATTTTCCTTAAATTTTTATTCCAGCTGTCCTTTATGCGTAAAGGTGTACTAATATTTGCGTTTCTATAATACCTTAGAGTATGTAAAAATAATGTGAAAAAATGAGTGTATATTGCTAATGTCTACCTAGGATATACCCAAAGAGCCTCCCTTTACATGATTATCTGAATAAAATAAGAGAATATGAGTCTAACCCAACTTATTTTAAAAGAATAAGAATAATTAAAAGTGAGAAGAAATAGGCTACGAATCTAGTATTTAATAAGTTAATACTAAAGACTAAATATTAAAAATATGAATGTATTAGAATGTGACCTTCCTATTAAAGTAAGTATATAAGAAATTAACCAGGTAAGACCCGAGGGAAGCATATGAAAATTATCTTATCAATAAATTCTTTCTAGATGAAAAAAGGAAATGAAATCTATGGAAGAAAGAGCTAATGATTGAATGTTGCCTAAAGACTAAGAAAGAAAATAATAAAAATTATCACCAGAAAATAATATAAATGTAAGTACTTATATTTATAAATGAAAAGCTATGCACCCATATATATCACTATATAATTATAGGATTATATATGTCTAAATTTTTTTTGTAAGACTCTACTAAAATATCCTCTAATGTTTGTTGAATATATTAAATGAGACAATATTCATTAAAATACCAGAAGCCACTTGTGAAACATCAAGATATCCCTATTCCTAACTTGTTCCTATGAGAATACGAGAGAACTTAAATTGAAGGGCTAAAATTGAAATAAGTCATCTCCCTATAAAACCTACAAAGGGACAGTACTCTATGACTAACCTTGATCCTTTCCATATTTAGTCCTGAATTATTCTGCAGTAGGGGCTGCCTGTTTTCACCTTTATCTCTTATCACCTTCTCTAAAGCTCCTAACAACACCATCTTACCCTCCTATCTAAAAACTCATCTCGCCAAATTTTAGAATGTCGGGAGCATGTCTTGACTGCAGATCTCTATAGTTTTGTTGACTATTAGTGACCCACACTTAGTCATTTATCTAGGCAATGATGGTCGATCATCACTGCGACCGAGTCATTATGTAAAGGTTGAGTTATGTAATGTTTACTTACCGAGCAATAGTACCGCCGAGTAAACTTATGGTCAATATGTATTTTTGTAGTATACTGAGTCTAGTTTTGCTGAGTCATATATGCAATGATTATCGAGCGCCAGAGATATCAACATATGCCGAGTACAGTGAATGTCGAGTATCAGGAACTGCATTTGCCGAGTTAGCCAGGAATGACATAAGAGTTTGTTTTGGCATAGTGATTGAGGTAAACCGTTTTGTCCAATATTCATGTTTTGTATTTTATTTGTTGAGATAATTACGAAGGTAATTACGCATCTCCCTAGCAATCATTGATCCCTATGTATTACCTAGAGCTAATAAGAAATTAGTAAGGCTTAAGCGGCAAAAGGAATTAATCTGAACCGTAGATCTTGAATCATGAAGATGTTTTGTTGATTATATAAGAATAAGATCTAAACCCTAAAACAAAGGAGCGTGGGATAGAGAATGTGAAGGGAATGAGTAGAAAGGCATATTCAGTAAAGTAAAGTATTCAGACATAGTTTAGTGACCCAGCGAAGTAGTGAAAGGACATAATAAAAATAAATCTAATAAGAGAGATCAACACAATACATAAAAGAGAAGATCTTTAATCTACATACAGTGCAAACCGAAAGATCAGATACTGGGACATTCTAACTAGTATATTAGGGTAAATCTCTTAACCAAGTAGTCCTAACAGACTTTTTGTAATCCCTTAACTGAGTGCTTACTTTGTTGTAAGTTTCAAATCCTTTAGCAAGGTAGACTGTATAAGTCTTTTAGCTCTTAACAGGGCAGACCCCTCATAGGGAAGATCAAGTTTTGATCAAATTTTGTAAGCCCTAATAGGCAATTTATTACTATAGTAGTGAAGATTTGTAGGTGTCATCCCCACCCCAATTTTACCTTTCAAGGGTTTCTGGGTAACCAAAATCATTCTGTTATGAGTGCTTTCATGAATGCTATTTAGTATATTAGTTATTTGGTTATGATTGTGTGTGTGAATTTTGTACCTGATCTATAGACACAACACTCAGTAAAACATTAGAGGTTAGCTATAATCAAAATCATGCAAAATTGAAATCTAATCTAACCAAGCGATTTACTGCCTTCTAATAGGTGCGAGATTGATGTTCTCAGATTGTAATCGAGATCAGTGACCTAGACGACACCTAAATGAAGGATTTGAATGCAATTGATCTATATTTTTGATATTTTCTATGCAATAAGAATGATAAAAACTGATATGAATCTATGCTAATATGAAATTGATATGCTATGAATGCTATTGAAAATTGATATGCTATGAATGCAAAAATAAGATTGATCTCACAAAGATGTCGATTCGTAAGAGCTTTGATTCTTCAATTCTAATTCTCCAGCGTGATTGTGCAAAATATGAGATGAATTATGAAGAGCTGAGCCTTGTTTTTATAGAAATCCAAGGCTTTGGAGGTGCATGAGAAAAAGCCATAAATCACTCAAATAACTCAACTTGATTTTTGAGTTATTTTTAAATAAAGATAATTAAGTCACAAAAATCATGCAAAAGCACAGTTCAACTTGAATTAGAAGTTTAGATCAACTTTAAAACTCGAAAAGATGTTGAGTTTCAAAAAGCTAACAACTTGCATTAATTTTCCAATTTTGAGTTTAACTGGTCCTTGAATGTGCACATGGATAATTATGATTTAATAAATAAATAAAGTGATTTATTCTCAACTTAACTACCTTTTGAAATAAAATAATTAATTTATGGGTTAATTAACTATTTTACCAAACTTTTATTAAAAATTATATTATTAAATAATGACAACATGCTTTAATTAATTAAATAAGAATTTAATCAATTATTCATAGGAATTTTGATTTATTGTCAAAATTAAATAATATAATTAATAATAGATATAATTAAATTTAATTAAACAATTAAGTGGCAAATATTAAATCTAATTAATTAAATATGCAAAATATTTAATTAATCAAATTTTAGGATAAATGTGATTTATTGCCAAATAATTATAAAATTAAAGATAATTATGATGATTAGGAATATTACTAGGAATATTCTCTGATGTAGAATTTAAGATAATCAATTATGATTCGATGATGTTTAGATGTGCCTTAGATTAGGACTTTGATGTCGATTTCGTTCGATTTGTCGATGTAGGAGGTTAATGAACTTATAGCCCATTTTTGGGGTATTACATTTTGCCCCTCTTTGAATTACTGTGCGAAGCGCAGTGGTTCAAAGATAGTCTGTGTTTGATAAAGATATGAAACTGATTCAAAAGATAAACCGATCTCAAGATAGAAACCGATTGAAAGATATTGAGATAGGAGTTGATTGATATTGAATTTGATATGAAGATAATAGGTCCTGAATGACCAAAGATAATGTTCACTATAACAGCGATGAACCGATGATTGTGAAAAAGTGTCAAAATACCTGATTCTAAACCTTAGGATTGATAAGAAGTGAGTGACCCGTTCTAGACTCGATTATCTTAGCAGAACTAGCAGGTATCACATCCAAATCCTTCAGTTGCCGAAGAACCAAGGAAAGAACACTATGATCTGATGGTTACAAAAACTGATACAGTTTACAAGATTAGGAGAATACCAGATTGATATGGATCTTGATGAATATGATATGTCCCAAGTGATGATAGATTTGCCCCGAGCGATGAGGACTTTTGATGAATCAGCAAGTAGACGTGATTGTTGTCTTGATCACTGATGAAAGATATTGATAGACTTGATCGATAGAATTTTGATTTACAGACTTTGAATGATATGCCATACCATGCCCCCTTCGGGATTAAAATTAAAATCTGACAAGAAAAGTCAGCGTTGAGAGTTTTGAAGCATGTTAATTGATTTGAGAAGAGTGGTGAAACACATTCAAGAACACATTCTGCATCGTTGGAAGGTCCCAAAAGACCAAGTTTGACTAGGTTTGACCATGAGTTTGACCATGGTTGACCAAGTTGAAATTTTGATAGTTTGATGAAAGCTAATCAGTTAAGTTGAATACTAGATTTTTGTGATAATTGAAGGTTGATTATGCAAGTAGTGAATAAGATAAATGATCTTAGATTTCAATTTTGATCCCGAAAAGGATTCTACTTGCTATTTCATTGGAGGAACCTTCATGTGAGATTTAGCTCTTGTTAGATTTGAAGATGTGATTGAAGAATCATTTAAGCATTGAAGTTCGTTTAGTCATTGTGAGATCATGCAAACATGCAAAATGCAATGAGACATGCAAAATGAAATGCAACCTAAGACCTAGGACCTAGTCACTGATCATATGTCGATTTGTTATCATCATTGAACTTTTTGGTAACTGGATAAATCAATACAATGCCCACTAGCTATGAAACCATAGACATATGAATATCGATTTGTATGCGCAAGAATCAATACAACCCCCACTGGTCAAACAACCATGGACATATGAATATTGATTTTATTTTTAGAATGTTGGATTAGATATAAACACCAAGGCACAAATGCCAGGATGACCTGAATATCATGTCCATTTTGATATAGCAATTTGTACAAGCATCAAAACATACACGTCGTGATGACCTGAGTATGCCTTGCATTGCAAACACATCAAGCAGTCAAGAGATCATTCTAAATCCAATGTGAATTACCCGTAGTGACCCTTTATCGTTCACCTCCTTAGGCAAGATCGCGTGTCACAGTAGGAGAAATAATTTATTTCAAAAAGATAATAGTTAGATCAAACTTCCTTGAATTTTTTGGGTATCAATGGTCGAGGTACGCATGGCCATCCAATTCAAGATAGAGGCTCTTACAGTCGGACACCATTTCAATCCATAATTTCCAAAGTTGTTAGATTTTCACATACAAGAAGAAAACAAAGAAAAGATTATGCCCCCAGTCATCACTCTCTAAATCCTATAAAGGACATCATCGAAGAGCTCGAAGGGACACAATATGCAAAAATCTCAATGCGAATCAGTAAGCATACAAGGAGATAAAAGCATGAAGCACAGATTGTTTTCAGTGTGTTTTGATGTTTGATTGCATTGTTGTAGATGCAAAATCCTTTCTGGAGATGAGACTGACTGACTGACTCAACTTGAAGCTTCAAAGGACTCTGACTAGATATGATCTGTCTAAGATACATGGGAGACCATAGGATATGACATTGATTGCCCCCAAGTGTTAAACATTGATAGGATACAGACGCTTGAGTTGGTTGGTGTACAGACTGACTTATTGAAATCTGGAAATGCAAAAACAAACCGGGAGATATTTACAAACTAAAGCAAGACTGAAAGCTGGGAAAGACCAAGATTGTGCTGATAGATGGAGCATTTTGAACAAGTGGCACCCGTTTGCCAGGTTTTCACCATCTTGGTAGAGATTCTATTTTTGCTACCAAGGCGCCTATTTCCAGGTTTTCACCAAGGCACTTTTTCTTTTTCTCATTTTTTTTTTGTATTTTTTCATTTTTTCAATTTTTTTAAATTTTTGGATATTTTTTGATTTTTTTTGTGAATCTTCAAGGCGCCTATTGCTAGGTTTTCACCAAGATGTTCATTTTTTAGGACTTTTTCTAATTTTTAAGATTTTTTTCAGGCCATTTACCAAGCACCGAATGCCTTAGGCGTAGAATTTCTTCAGATGGAGAACGTTGATTGGTTCTCGGAGCTGTTTTTCTTTAGTCATTGAGAGTTGATAGGCACCAGAGCCAAAAGTAGCAATGATAACAAAGGGACCCAGCCAATTGGGTTCAAACTTCCCTTTGCATTCTTGATGTGATTGATTTTTAGGATTTTCTCTCAACACTAGATCACCAACCTGAAATTCTCTGTGTCAGACTTTCTTGTTGTAGCCTCTAGACATTCTTTTCTGATACACTCTGAGATGATCATACGCTGCTTGTCTGCGCTCATCTAGTAGTTCCAGTTCTTGTAACCTAGACACTCTGTAGTCTTCATCAGTGACAAGCCCATGCATTCTGATTCTAAGTGATGGGATTTCAACCTCAATAGGCAGTACCCCTTCAGACCCATAAACTAAAGTGAATGGTGTAGCCCCAGTAGGCATTGTGATACTAGTTCTATAGGCCCAGAGAGCTGGATTGATCATGAGATGCCAGTCTCTTCCTATTTTATTAACTGTTCTGTGCAAGATCTTTAGGAGATTTTTGTTTGAAGCCTTAGCTTGTCCATTCCCTTGAGGATAGTAAATAGAAGACCAATGTTGTGTAATCTTGAATTTAGCACATAAGTCATCTAGATCCTTATTTTTGAATTGTCCCCTGTTATCTGTGATTATAGAGTGAGGGATCCCATATCTGCAAATGATGTAGTTCAAGATGAACATAGAGATCTGTTTCCCCATTGCTTGTGTTAGGGGAACTGCTTCTACCCATTTTGTAAAATAATCTGTAGCTGTGATTATATGGGTATGTCCATTAGAAGAGTGCGGATGGATAGCACCTATGAGATCAAATGCCCATTGTTGAAAAGGCCATTGTGTAGTAAAGGGAATCAAATCTCTCCCTGGAGCATGAATCAAGTTGCCATGTACTTGACACTGTTGACAGTTTTTAGCAAATTTAATAGCCTCTTTCTCCATTTTAGGCCAATAGTACCTAGCCCTAATAAGTTTTTGAGCTAATGTTAAACCGTTCGAGTGTGACCCACATATACCCTCATGGACTTCCTCTAATGCATGTTGAGACTCTTCCCATTCTAAACATCTAAGCAGTGTACCATCTAGACCTCGTTTGTACAGATCATTACCAATGATGACATATCAGGATGCGGATCAGATAAGGTTTCATTTCTCAAAATGGTTAAAGGAGTCAGGGATGATTTGGTCGTGGAGATAGGAGAACAGATTTTTGTAGTGAGATGAGTCATAACCTACAATAGTGCAGATCATGCGGGTTTCAGGGGAGTCATATGCAGGATAGGATAGGGCTTCCACCAGGAACTCGTAGTGTAGTTCATGTTCAGGCTACTGTAAGAGAGTAGATAATGTCGCCATTGCATCGGCAGCCTTATTCTCCATTCTGGGTATTTGCTCAAATGTGATAGAGATGAAGTATTTCTTTAAATCATCTACCATTCTCTTGTAAGAAATAATCTTTTCATCTTTGGTTTGGTACACATCATTGACTTGGTGGATAACCAGTTGTGAGTCTCCATGGATGTGCATCTCTGTAACTCTCCACTATATTGCCATTTTCATACCATTGAGAAGTGCCTCATATTCAGCAATATTGTTTATGCAAGGAAACTTTAGTCTAAATGCTTTGGGTATCGAGTATCCTTGAGGAGTGATGAACAATATGCCTACTCCAGATCCATTCTGTGTGTAGGAGCCATCAAAGAATAACCGCCATGCTCTAGAAGAGAGGTGCATGATAGAGGAATCAGGAAATTCCATTTGCATGGGTGTATCATCAAACAGTGGTGCTTCAGCTAATTGATTAGCAATGACCTGTCTTTTGATAGCTTTTCTTTCAACATATTCAATGTCAAATTCACTCAAGAGCATGACCCATTTAGCTAGTCTACCTGTGAGGGCAGCTTTGCTTAGGAGATATTTCAGTGGATCAATTTTAGCTACCAAATGAGTAGTATGAGCTAACATGTAGTGTCTCAGTTTTTGTGATGCAAAGATCACAGCTAGACATGCCTTCTCTATCATTGAGTAGTTCTTCTCATAGGCCACTAAAGTTATGCTGATATAGTAGATGGCTCTTTCTTTCTTGTTCTCATCATGCTGTACTAGCAATGCCCCCAGTGATGTGGCTGTTGCAGAGACATACAAGATCAATGGCTTCCCATGAATAGGAGGCATCAAGATAGGCGGATTTGATAGATACTTCTTGATATGGTTAAAGTTGTTCTCACATTCTTCATTCCATGCAAAGGTCACGCCTTTATGTAATGTTTTTGTAAAAGGTTGTGATATGTCAGCTAACTGTGATATGAATCTTCTGATGCATTGAATTCTGCCTTGCAATGTCCTCATTTGATTGATATTTGTGGGAGGTTGCATCTCTATTATAGCCTTGACTTTAGCTGGATCAACTTCAATGCCTTTCTTGGAGACGATGTATCCTAGTAGCTTTCCAGAAGTGACTCCAAAAGCACACTTTTTAGGATTTAGTCGAAGACTAAATTTTTCCATTCTGTCAAGGATCATGCTCAAGTCTGTTAGGTGTTCAGTTCTAATCATGGATTTTGGCAAGGTATCATCCACGTAATCCTCCATTGTTCTATGCATCATATCATGAAAAATAGATTTCATTGCTCTTTGATATGTAGCTCTAGCATTTTTGAGTCCGAATGGCATAACATTCCAACAGAAGGTTCCCCACGCACATGTGAAAGCTATTTTCTCTTGATCTTTTGGAGCAATTTTGATTTGGTTGTACCCAGAAAAGCCATCCATTAAGGAATACATTTCATAGCCCGCAGTCATGTCCACTATCATATCAATGTTAGGCAATGGAAAATCATCCTTCGGGCATGCTCTATTTACATCTCTAAAGTTTGTGCACACTCTAATTGAACCATCTGGTTTTGAAACAGGTACAATGTTAGAGATCCACTCAGCATAGTCTATGACACAGATGAATCCAGCTTTTAGGAGTTTTTCTAGTTTTGCTTTGACTAAGAGCGCAACATGAGGATGCATCTTTCTCAATTTTTGCTTGATTGGTTTTACTCCAGGAGCAATGGATAGATGGTGCATAATGAGATTGGGATCCAATCCTAGCATATCTGAATATTTCCATGCAAAATTGATCTTTTTTTCTGATAAGAATGTAGTGAATTTCTGTTTCTCTTCTTCTGATAAAGATTGTGCTATATGTACCAATTCTGGTTCCTCTGTTGTACCCAAATTGATGGATTGAGTTGGCTCAATTAGAACTAGAGATCTATCCTATAAATGACCTAGAAGGACATCAAATATCTCATCCTTAGGTGCCTCAGAGAGATTTTCACCTTCAAATACGTCTTTTCTTTTTACTTTTGTTGGTTCTGAGACTACCACAAAGTGGTTTTCACCCTCAGAACTCTTTTTCTTTTTCTTTTTACTCTTGTTTTTCTGACTAAGATATTTGATGTCTGACTCGGTCATGCTGACGCTTGATTCACTGATGGAAGTACTCATAGGCTCAACTGCATTGAGGTAGCAGGCAAGGGCATACTCATTTGGGAAGGTATAAATACCATGGTTTGGGTTTGTGGAAGTTTGGTTGATAAGATCAGGGCGTTGGATAGTCAAAGTGGGAAAGGCTTGGGATATGGTGTTCACAAACATGGATATGTCATCATTGGTCCTAACCTGACACTCAAGTTCAAAGGTGATATTACAGCTCAAAATGTTCAATTCGTGAATAGGCTCAACATCATCATGGGAGTCC
This sequence comes from Chamaecyparis obtusa, assembly GCA_027943335.1. Lineage (NCBI taxonomy): Eukaryota > Viridiplantae > Streptophyta > Pinopsida > Cupressales > Cupressaceae > Chamaecyparis > Chamaecyparis obtusa. The sequence continues at coordinate 952,235 of BSBK01007185.1, read as the reverse complement.
TCTTCAACCATAGGTGGATCAGACACATTAAGTTTATTGTTTCGCTCTAGACCTACGTTGGGTTGAGACACATATTGGTGAATAACATCAATATATTTCTCTGTTATAAGCTCATCTTCTTCTGGAATGGCACCCCATTCATAGTCATTTGACTCAGCTTCTGATTCAGGATCTCTAGGAAATCTTAGAAAATGTGTGAAATCAGGATGAATACCCCAAGAAGGATTACCCTTAGTCTCTGACTTGAATTCATATTCATGGGAATCGGTGTCAAAATAACTACCCCCTTCTTCTTGATCAATTTGATCACCTTCGAGATTGGCTAGTTCTTGTGGTGCAACCATCTCTTGCGCTATAGTAGGTGCTTGTGTTTCTACTACATTAATTCTTCTGATAGGATCATCTTTATCATCAAGAAGATCTTTGATCTCTTTAGGCAATTTTTCATAGGGGATAAGCTCAGAGCTATCTGAATCATCATCAGAGGGTTCTGTTTCTTCTTTCTTGAGAAGGGGTTCTCCTGGTGCAATTTGTTCTATGACATGAGAACAACCACCTTTGAGATGATAGGGTTTCTTCTTAAAGCCTAAGCCACCAGTATCTTTGTTGGCTCTACCAATATGTGAAATGGGTGTCACAAGACCCTTTCCTTTGATTCCTAGAGGTCCTTGACCAGAGTATCCCATCTTGGCTATCAATTTGTTTCCTGAACCATATGAATTAGAAGGGATTGCAGGTGCTATAGATTCACTAGGTTGAACAATTTTAGATTCAGAATCCTCTTTATATAGCCATGCCATCACAGCTTCATCCTCTTCAAATTCTTGTTTGGATACTTGCTCCACCACAAAATTTCTTTTGTATGCTTCCATAGGTTCCTTAGGTTCTGATTTAGACTGCTTCAAGCATTGTCCATATGACTTAGGGGAGATTGGAAGAGATTTCAAAGACAAGACTGGCTCTATAGTGTATTCTCCCATCCCATTTTCTTTGATATTGATCTCTTTAGCAATGTCTTCCATCTTAGATGTGGAAGCAACATTTAGCTGCTTGATGGAAGATTCTCTGTTATTGGGAACAAGCTTATTGACACTTTCCTTCAATGTATTGCAAGTTGTACTCAGATCTGCTGGGATAGTAACTTCTACCCCTTCATAGGGAAATTTCAAGCATTGATGGTATGTAGAAGGAATGGCTTGCATTTCATGGATCCAGGGTCTCCCTAGAAGGATATTGTAAGCCAATGGCAGATCAAGCACCTGACATGTGGTATCTTTGATGACCGGACCCACTCAGATGGGTAAGACAATGGTGCCTTTAGAAGATCTTTCCTGTTCATCATAGGCCTTTATGGTGATCTTCTTTCAAGGATCAATAGCCATCTCTGGGAATCCCAACTTTGTGATTAAGTTGTAAGAACAAATGTTGAGGCCTGCGCCCCCATCTATCAACACACGTTTGACTCGACAGTTCTAGATCAAGACTTCTATGTGCAAGGGCTGATTATGTGGGTGACTTAGGGAGTTGTCATCTTCTTCTGAAAAGGAGATATATTGCAGAGACGTTAGATGACCAACCATAGTCTGGAACCTATCTAGATCTAGATCATCAGGAACATTAGAGCCGAGCAAAGCTTTATCTAGGATATCTTTGTGAGCTGGAGATATTCGAAGTAACTCAAACATAGAGATTTTGGCATTGGTATGCTAGAGTTGTTGGACGATGCTGTAAGATGTAGGTCTTGTATCCTTTGGATTGGAAGATTTCAAGGCAACCTTCTATTTAGAAGCAGATGTGAGATTGAAAGGTATCTTAGGGACATTAGATGAACTTGGTGTTTGTCCTTTCAGATGAGTCTGAGCTTGTGATCTGGTAACCGCATTAGCTGAGGAATGATTTCTATCTCTTCGTACAATTGTGATGACATTGTAGCTCTCAGAGAGACATGGTTCAACCATATTGATGATAGCATTGTTTCCAGGGTAGGCATAGTTGACTTTTGCCCCCATGTTAGGCTGAGAAGTGGAAACTCCCTTGCCATGTTGTGGAAATAGTTCTGTAAATGCTATGTGATCATTATTGCTGGTAGGATTATCGATCATGATGTCCCCTTGATCTATCAAGTCTTGAATGGTATGCTTCAAGTGGAAGCATCCATTAGTTCTGTGGCCTTTAGTCTGATGGAAAGCATAGAATTCATTATCTTTCCACCAATATGGTTTTGGATCTGGATCAGAGTTTCAGATTGGTGGTAAAGAGATCATGTTATTAGCTATCAGGGTTCTCAGGGTAGATTCCAAAGATTCTCCCAGGGGAGTAAACTTTCATTTATTATCCCATCATTTGAATGGCTTCTTTGGAGATGGTTCAGCAGATTTTTGCTCTGAAGCTTCAATGGCTTTGGTGGCAAAAGTGAGATTGTAGGCTGGTGCCTTTGATGGGGCATGGATAGTGTCAACAACACCATTAGAGACGATACCTTTGTTTCTATTCCAGCTCTTGTTTTTATCTTTTGAGCTAGATCCAAATTCAGACTTGTCCTTTTGAAGTGTGATTTCTCCTTTCTTGACAAGTACTTTCTCAATCTTGATTGCATTATCCACCATTTTATCAAAAGATACATGATCTTGCATTTGTAATGGATAGTTGAGCTCTGGAACAAGGTTATTGATAAAGATTTCAAGTTTCTCCATTTCAAGAATTGGTCTAGCATATAGAGAAAACTTCTTTTGCCACCTCTTGAGAAAAGTTAGGAATGATTCCCCTAGATATTTCTTGAGGTTACAGATATCGATCATGGTAATTGAATGTTGAATATTGTAGGAATATTGTTGATAAAACAATTTAATCAATTCCTTAAAAGTTTTGATTGTAGAAGGTAATCTTGAAAACCACTGAATGGATGCTCCTCCCAAGGATCTAGGAAAAAGATGCATTAGATAAGTCGGTTCATGCATGAATTCCATGGATTGCGTACAGAACTCTCTGACATGATCTTGAGGATCAGAGTGTCCGTCATATTTGTCATACTTTGGTATCTCCACTCTTTTTGGGAATGGTGGCATATACAAGTTTTTATCGAACGGGAAAGGACATAGGGCCTCCATGGAGAACTCCTTGGGTTCCTTCTCCTTCTTAAGATTGTTAAATTTGACTTGTATAGCATGCATCTATTTTGTCATAGTTGTGAGTGGAGTTTCTTCCTCATGTGTGATTATATCATCAACGTTAAAGTTGGGAGGAAGCTTAGCCCCTTCCTGGGCTAATTGTAAAAAGTATGCCTCTCTATCCACTTTCAAGAAATGCCTCATCATTCTCTTGAATTCATCGTCATTCTGACATCGATGGATTTCAGAGGGGGTAGGTTCTTGGTCGGCATTATGTTGAGAATGGTGTCCTTGGGACCCTCCTCCTAGAGAACCATGGTTTGTCCCTGCTTGAGACATGGTAGGAGTTTTTGGGCTCCTTGGAATAGATTGAGGAGGAGTTTTCTGGTTACCTCTGTGAGTTGATAAAGGAGGTATGTAACCAGTTTTCAATCGAAAGTCACCGAGACCGTCATCTTCGTAGATACCTGACTTGATGAGTTGTTCAAGAGTTGGACCTAGGGTATTGGTCAAAAGTAAGTTCTGAGATGTTTCTTCTGATTTCTTGTGTGAAGAAGCTCTAGTCTCCACCATTAACTTTGAATGAAATAAAAGAAAAGGACGAAGACAACTGAAGAACAATTTGATTCGAGAAAATCGGATGACGCAACCTTGTCAAGATTATGATAGTTTTGAAGATCTGATGAGATGTGGGTGAAGGAAACTATGCCCTGGATGTATGGGATAGATCGCCCAAAAGATAGCAGACATGAGTTCTCAACACTTAGTCTATTTTTGAAGATTGATTGAAGATTGATAGTTATGACAAGGTTTTGACATGAGATAAAAAGGACTCAAGTTGATCAAACAGAAGACTAGATCGGATTCAAAAGATCAAACTAAAAAAATGGTAGAATGCTCAATAGCTACTGCTCTGTTCCTGACACAATGATATTTTTGACAGGTTCTGGAACTAGGCTGGAAACATTGGATATCTTGCAATTTGACAATTTCTGACAACTCTCTCAAATTTTTCCAAATGACACTCTGCAGACTCATACGACACTGGGTAGTCTATGAAACGACAGTTGCTAAACTCGTACGACAGTTGGGTAGCAATGAAATGATAGTTGTTAAACTCGTATGACAGCTGGGTAGCAATGAAATGATAGTTGTAAATATCATACGACAGTTGCTAACAGGATTTTGACTTCCTTGGATTTTGCTGGCTTGAAAACTCGTACGACACTGGGTTCTCAATCATACGACAGATGGGCAATATTGAAATGACATTTGACAAAAAGTCGTATGACTTTTGACTTCCTGAAATGAATTTTGACTCCAGAAAGAATTTTACGTCAATTTTTGCAAAATTTAAGGTTTTCAGTTCTAGATTGTTTGCAAATTGTACTGTTTAGATTTTGAAGGTTATACCAGATTTGATCATTTTTAATAGCCAAGTAGATAAATAAACACGTAGAATAGCAAGCAAGTGATTCCAAGCATGTCTGAAAACAATGAACAAGGGCAAAAGCAACCTTGTGCATGAACAATCAAGTGACCAAATTGTGCTAATCCCTGAGAGTACTAATTGTGTATGTTCTGAAAAATTTTGCAATAACACACATATACCCTATAAAATGAAAATTTGGCCTCTCTAGGGTTTTTAGTAATGGTTTGACTCTGCAACTTTTATGATTCAAAGGGGTGAACTCCAATCCCGACGCACCAGGGTTTTGACACAGTCTGAGAACTTAATCTTCAAGAGCTGCTAGGGAGATCTGACAACCCAACAATGAACCATACCCGTGGAGATTTCTTCCACAAGGACATTTATATAGCGGCTGTCACTACCATGGCGAAAATGGCTATTATTGCTTGAGGTTCTATCAATGCAATTTGCCCTGTGAAGGGATTGTCCGCTACGGTTAACCCTCTCTAAAGGTGACTCACATATTTATACCACAAGGGGACTTGGCTCTAGATTCAAGGTTTTGACACCTCTTCACTTTTAACCCAAACAAAACAAGCAGATTAATCCGACACGCTAAGACAAAGTTTTGTTCCACCAAGGTCTGTGATATCAACTCCACGTGATCTATCAACCTCTTTGGGGAGATAATGTATCAATCAATAAGAGAAGACACACTAACCAATTTTGATTCACCAAAGCTCATGATATCAACCCCACGTGATCTATCAACCTCTCCGGAGAGAGAATGTGTCGATCAATATAAGAAGACTCACTAACCAAGTTGAATGTGAAATGCACTAAGTATCCTCCCTACCTACAAGGATTTCATCGTCAAGGAAGGATTTAGCTAGGAATCCAATCTCTCAAGAATCACAAATAGTGTTCATAGGGCCTAATTACTATGTGAGCACATATATATTCCCGAAAGCAAATCTACCAAAAGTACTCAAAAAGCAGAAAGAGGAACACTTAACGCTTAAAGCGAATATGAGATGAGTCCACAAGGTGGAACACTTAACACCTCACACAAGCTGAAAATGAGTCCCCAACTTAGAAAACAAGTGAGTTCCTAAAAGCACAAAAGGGTTGCCAAGTGGAACACTTAACGCTTTTGTCCTGTTGACCCCTCCCCTTTATGGCGCTGAGATTGCAACCACGGGGTAGAAATGAGGGGCCAGTGGATTAGCGAGTCCAATAACCCAAGATAGAAATCAAGATCAATCACAAGTATTCTAAGACTACTTAATGAATCCTTAAGGGTTCACAACCTAGTATCAATTATGCAAGTGTGTAGAAATAGATCAAAAGCATGAAAAGATGCACACAAGCTTGACACATAAGAGATTTATTTTAAGTCCCAAATCAAAATATTATTAGATGAAGGAGAATACCTAGGATCCTCGCAATGCGCTTAGTAGATTTTAATTGATTTTTAGCAATTTTTGTTGAGCTTTTCCATGCAAGCAAGTGACGAACTCTCCAACAAGCAAACAAGATATGCAAAATATATTCAACTTATGAAAACCATAGGGTTAGCTCTAAAAATCAATTATTATCAGTAATAATAACTAGCAATTAACCCAAATGACAACTCATATCATTCATTGAACCATGTAAAAAAAATAAGTGCATACCCATCACAAAACTTTATTTTTTTTGCTGCATTTGACCTAGTCAAAAAGATCTAATTTTTGATATGATTTTGGCCACAAAAATAGAAATTTAGAATAGAGACCCCTACTAAAAAATAGAGAGCTTTCCAAAAATGCAAAAATTTTAGAAAAATCTCTTCATTTGTGCCCTAGAGACCCGTTTTTATCAAAATAGACCAGTTTTTGTAAATTGACTATTTGAGCTATTATATCATGTCCAAATTTAAAATAAAAAGAATGGACCCCCTATAGAATTTAAAGAGATTTCTGAAAATATAAAAATTTCTAAAAAATATGCTGATTTGCGTCAGATATTAATTTTTTCCAGAATTTGAAGAAAAAATTATTAAAAATTCAAAACATCTCAGAAAATTCTAAATTTTTTACTGTAGCTTCTCTGATATGTCACCAACTTTCAAAAAACATTTTAGACCAAAACTCCAAGCTGTTTGGGAGATAAAATTAAATCTTTGAAACTTTGGGGTTTTAGCTCCCAAAAAAATCAAAACCAGCATGCAAAGGTGGGTTGCCCCACGGTGGGTGCCAGAAATGTGTGTGTGAATTTTGTCCCTGATCTGTAGACACAACACTCAGTAAAATATTAGAGGTTAGCTATAATCAAAATCATTCAAAATTGAAATCTAATCTAACCAAGCGATTTACTGCCTTCTAATAGGTGCGAGATTGATGTTCTCAAATTGTAATCGAGATCAGTGACCTAGACGACACCTAAATGAAGGATTTGAATGCAATTGATCTATATTTTTGATATTTTCTATGCAATAAGAATGATAAAAACTGATATGAATCTATGCTAATATGAAATTGATATGCTATGAATGCTATTGAAAATTGATATGCTATGAATGCAAAAATAAGATTGATCTCACAAGGATGTCGATTCGCAAGAGCTTTGATTCTTCAATTCCAATTCTCCAGTGTGATTGTGCAAAATATGAGATGAATTATGAAGAGCTGAGCTTTGTTTTTATAGAAATCCAAGGCTTTGGAGGTGCATGAGAAAAAGCCATAAATCACTCAAATAACTCAACTTGATTTTTGAGTTATTTTTAAATAAAGATAATTAAGTCACAAAAATCATGCAAAAGCACAGTTCAACTTGAATTAGAAGTTTAGATCAACTTTAAAACTCGAAAAGATGTTGAGTTTCAAAAAGCTAACAACTTGCATTGATTTTCCAATTTTGAGTTTAACTGGTCCTTGAATGTGCACATGGATAATTATGATTTAATAAATAAATAAAGTGATTTATTCTCAACTTAACTGCCTTTTGAAATAAAATAATTAATTTATGGGTTAATTAACTACTTTACCAAACTTTTATTAAAAATTATATTATTAAATAATGACAACATGCTTTAATTAATTAAATAAGAATTTAATCAATTATTCATAGGAATTTTGATTTATTGTCAAAATTAAATAATACAATTAATAATAGATATAATTAAATTTAATTAAATAATTAAGTGGCAAATATTAAATCTAATTAATTAAATATGCAAAATATTTAATTAATCAAATTTTAGGATAAATGTGATTTATTGCCAAATAATTATAAAATTAAAGATAATTATGATTATTAGGAATATTACTAGGAATATTCCCTGATGTAGAATTTAAGATAATCAATTATGATTCGATGATGTTTAGATGTGCCTTAGATTAGGACTTTGATGTCGATTTCGTTCGATTTGTCGATGTAGGAGGTTAATGAACTTATAGCCCATTTTTGGGGTATTACAATGATCAAGTATTGTTGATGCTATGCAAAAGTTTTATTCATACAAAAATGGTTTATTAGGTGATATCTGATTCACCCCCCCCCCCTCTTAGTATCACATTTCCCAATTATATTTCCAAAAATTGGTATCAAAGCTCTAAGGTTTCTCATAGAAAGTCTAACCACTTGAAGAAGAAGATCTTGAGATGGAAGTCTATAAGTTGGGAAAGGTCATAGAGAATCAGAAAATTGATGTACAGATGACATTACAACAACTGGAAGCAGCCAAAAGAGAACTAAATAAATCCTTGAGCAAAAGGAGAGAAATTGTTATTCAGCAAAATGAATCACAGTATGAAGAAGAAGTTACCACTGGATTATTTGACAATGAAAACTCTACAAAAAGTGACAAAGCCATAAAAGAGCTACTGGAGAAGAATACCATACTGAATGATGACATCAGGAATCTAAAGAGAGAATAGGAAATTCAATCTGTCAGACTTTGTGAAGTAGTTGAAAAAAAAAAGAAAGCTGAAGATGATAAGACAATGGCTGAAGAAGACAAAAGACAAATTGCAATGAGATTAGATGAAAGGACAAGTGACATGCAAAGGTTGACTAATAATCAACTGGACATGGTAAATCAATTACTGTTGGTTAATCAAGAGTTGGGCAGGAAAGACATGGAAATCAACCAACTGAGGTCTGAGAATGATCAATTGAGGAATGAACTAAGATCTAAAAAGGAAATCAATGAAAGGATGAACAAACCCAATGAAGCTGTAAAATATTTTGAGGAACTGTTAAGGTCACCTAGAAGATCCGATGATAGATCTTGACTTGGACTCAATGAATATGCTTCATCTACTGAAGAAGGAGAATCATCAAAGAATGGAGAACAAAAGAATGCTAAACCTAAGAACAACAAGCCCACATGCCATCACTATGGAAAGCCAAGACATACAACCAACATATGCAGAAGCAAACATGGTAAGTTTGATTCTAAACCTAATTTCAATGGAGATTTCTTTAACTATAAGAAACATGGACATCAGGCACATGAATGTAGGTCTAAGGTTAGTAATCCACCTACCTCACCAAAGTTTCAAGGCAATTGTTTCAACTATCAGATGTATGCGAATAGAGCATTTGAATGCAGATCTAAACCAAGATGGTCATTAAATGATCAGACTAAGTCTCCTGTGAAGAACAACTCATATAATTAGGATTATAACACTTGGTACAGTTGTCATTATTGTGGAAAATATGGACACATTGGAGAAAATCATATGAAGACTCATTTCAGAGGTAGATCTAAAAGTTGGATGAATGGAAGCATGGTATGTTAAAAATGTAATAAGATAGGTCACCTTAAGAAATATTGTAGATCACCTATGTCGAGCAATGATCAAAATCAAAATTGAAGATATCCAGGAACAATTGAAAAATCAGATGGACAAGATGTGGAAAAAGGAGGAAGGAAGCACTAGTGAAGCTAGCACATCTGAGGTCACCCAATTTGATGGATTAGGTGATCACACTTCTTCTAACTAAGTATAGAAGGTATATTTGGAACTGAATATTACAAAGCTTTATTTTACATCAGTTCCTAACATAAAGATTGAGTAGAAGTCCAATCTACATAGATAAAGATGCATTAGGACATATCTGAGTGGAATAGAAAATTTCATTTCACCTAGCTAATTGAGATTTCTTTGAACGATTCAGAGTGTGAGCGATTAGTTTTACAAAGACAATTCTAAATCTCTATTGTGTGTCATCGGCAAAAATCATCTACAGGATACTTACAAGAAAAATGTACATTATCGAGCAAGTGTTTCTTTTCAAAATTTTAAATTAAAATGGAATCATCATCTGCTACAGTGAAGAAACAAGGGATGGAAGTTTTCAATGCACAATTGGTAAGAAATGAAGTTTGCAAGCCACAAACTTTTAGGGCAATTTCAAAAACCACGATTAAAGGAGATTTGTCCGGAGCCCTATCTTCAATTCTAGAAAATGTGTTGATGATGAACGATATTAGGTCATGTTATATGTGCAAAATTGGGGAAATCAGAGATTATGAGATCAGGGAGGCATATGATAAGTTATGTGTTAATGGAGTGTTGAAGTTGGAGTATAAATCAGTTGTCGAACAAGGGTTAGTGCATGCCCTAGATTTCCCACAAAATTTTAAAGTTGAATGGATAAATTTAGTATTGAGTCAAGTACATGACATGCAACTATGGCTGGAAGATGGACCCATGAAGATTATAAAGGAAATGATCCAATGAGTCACTGGATACCCTACGATTCAAGGAAAAAGGACAATGAAGTGTTCAAGAAAAGAAGAAATTCAGGCAAACACACAAGCAGTATGGAATAAAGATGGAATGATGATCTCCACCATTACAAATCCAGAAATTGACTTTGCTGTTAGGGTTATCTCACATAAATTCTACCAATCCAGTTGGTTGGATAGTGTCCCCTGTATGGTAGTGGACCAGGCATGGAAAATCATTAAGAAAGGACACACATATGATCTTGCCGAGCTCCAACTGACTCAGCTTGCCAAAAACCTCAACTCAATCCGAACTACAAAGAATTCAATGTGTAAGTTTGGCTCTTTGCTAATCTGTTTATTCTTTTATGTAAAGAAGAGTTTTCCTACTCATGGAGGTGTGATATGGGACAAGAAGAAACCCATTATTGTGCAAATCAGTGAGTTCATAGGTCAGATAGGAGATAGTTTCAATGTTGTGATGGATAACTATTTTGTTGAATTCAAGAAGAAAATGAGGAAGAGGAGTAGAATCCCTGTGTCATTAGTTGAAAAGTATAGTAATGATATATGCTTTCTAGTTGACATAGACTTCACTTATGCACAAGCAATTCTTCCTAGGGTTTCATGGCTCATGCCACTACCCTGTGAAGTCAATATAGATGAAGCTACTACCACTATAACAACCCTCTTAGCTGAAGAAATTGATATTAAGACACCCTACTTTGGTACATACGAAGAAGCCAAATCTAAAATCTCTATGGGTTTAACAATTGCAACTTTAGAGAGGAAAAGACATAAGATTGTAAAGAATTTGGAGAAATATGTGGAAGAATTAGAAAATGATGCCCCACTAGAATTAACCTAGGGATTGGGAGAAGATGAACCAAGTGAATCTAGTAACAGTGAGAAAGAAGAAGAAGAGACTCAAGTAGAAAAGAAGAAAGGAAAGAAACTAGTAATTTCCAAGTCCCCAACCAAGAAAAGAATACTGAAACCTAAAGTGTCTTCGACACCTGTGTTGAGGCCTAGAACAAGGGGAGAAACTACTGAGACTCCTAAGGAATCCCCTGCATCCAGTAAATGAAAACCTACACAACCTAAGGTAGTGTCAAGTAAGGCAAATAAAAGGCCTAGAACAAAATTTATTTTGGAATAGGAAGATGATGAAGAAACTGAAAGTGATGAAGAGGTGAAGAAGAAGATTGCATTGTAGGATGTTAAAACTACTGTGGATGAAATATGTCACAAGATCACAAACTCTACAGGAGTGGATGACTTGAAAGAGTTAAAGTTTGGAAGTCTGAGTATAGGAGAGAAAGAAAAAGTTGAAGATGATATCCTTGAAATGCTTTGCACTTTCAAGATGTTACCTATTCAGTTGGAGAACTGAATCCCTAAAGAGTTAAGCAACAAGGTTGCACAAAAATGGGAATATGCTCTTAATATAGAAAAACAAATAAGGGAGAGCACCTTAGCACAAGTGGAATCAAGTCTCACCCCTACCAACATTAGAAAAATAGTGGAGGAATACCGAGCCAAATTTGATCCTAAGCTCAGAGCTTATCTAATCCTTTAACACAAGGTTGAGGATGTTGTACGGGAAAGTGTCAAGATTTGGAAGATAATGTTTGGTTTGTTGATTGACAAAGATGGAGATAAAGGTGCTAGTACATCTAAGGATGCCGAGCCTACAATAAAACTAAATGAAATGGATTCACCCATTTTGGAGACCGAAGCTCCCAAGGTAGAATAAATTTAGAAGGAACCAAAAGTACACATTATTGACATAACAGAGAATACCCTAGTTAAGAATCATGTAATAATCGAGGAAGATATACATGCCGAGAAAGAAAAAGACACATCTTTTCCAAGTAGTAATACCATACTTTTGCAAGTCAAAGATTATCCAATAATTAATGGGACGTCAACTAGTAACACTACCCCCGACAAACCTGTAGTTGTTACAATTGACATGTTAGCTGGAACAAGTACTACCGAGGAACCAGATAAGCTGACACCAGCAACTCAATCCACATCTACCAAGGAGATACACCAAGAAAAAGAAGTGAAGTCAGAAGAAAAAGCCACTAGTCCTCATATGGAGGATAAGAGTACAGAGGGAAAAGAAGTAAAAGACAAAGCTATTGAGGTATAGGAGCCTACAAAACAAGAAGCAATACAAGCTCTTGTATAAATGCCAAGTGGGAGCACACCAAAGAAGGCACTCAAGTAGAAAATAGAAGTCTTTTCACCAGAGGTAACCATTGATGAAGTTATTGTTATTCCTAAATGGGATTCTGATAACTTATCCTATGAGCAAATGCAAATATTGAAAGATTTATTGACAAGGAAAAGCAGACAAGAAGAATTGAGAAGAGAACATCAGTAGAAACAGGTTTTGTATGAAATTAAAGACATATTTAATGATGTTTATGAGTTGTCAGATGTAAATAGTTCCACTCTATATTGGAACAACTTGTACATATTGTTCAGAAGGTAAATAATGAAGCAAGAAGTGCCAGTGATAAGTTGTTTGAATGCTCGGAAAGAAAGTTCAAGACCAAGATGTTGGAGAAAGTATTTGCCAAGATCGCAGTCAAACAGGTCACTCTTTCCACTTTGGTAGCAGAGACTGAAGAAGTAATTGTAAATGAAAACTCTCTGCTCACCAAACTTTGCAATGTAGAACAGTTCATTGAGGATAACCAATGATTAATCGATCAACTGTAGCAAGAACTCAAAACCATCAGTCGGTCCTTAAGCATGGATGCAAAAAATAGTTCCAAACATTATGCCAAGATCATGCATACACAAGGAAAGATAGCCAAACTGATGGCTAATGATGGAAAGATTAGATCTTCCCTACTCTCTATGCAAACAATTTGAACACCTCACCTGGAGGCAATACAGAGAAAGTCGGTCAAGGCTATGGACTTAACCCAGAAGGATCTGAATCTATCTACTACTGAGAGCCTAATCAATCTAGCTCTCGAGCTAGAAGTGCAGTCTGAAGTTTTAACTGTTGCTGCTAGAGGATGGGAAACTGCACTACACATGGTTATGATGCTACACAAACCATTTCTAGAGAGATACTTTGTGATCCCCACTCCAGAAGACATTCATCATGTCAAAATCAAGGGGAAAGTAAAACGACATGACATGACATGATAAAGGGAGGTAACAAAATTTTGAAAATTTTGAATGTATATATATCTTAGGGGGAGTATTTTTCTTATACTACATATTTTTGAAAATACATATGTAATGTCATGACAAAGTGTTTTTGCCACTAATGTCAAAAGGGGAGATTGTAGATCTCTATAGTTTTGTTGACTATTAGTGACCCACACTTAGTCATTTATCTAGGCAATGATGGTTGGTCATCACTGCGACCGAGTCATTATGTAAAGGCCGAGTTATGTAATGTTTACTTACCGAGCAGTAGTACTATCGAGTAAACTTATGGTCACTATGTATTTTTGTAGTATACCAAGTCTAGTTTTGCCAAGTCATATATGCAATGATTACCAAGCATCAGAGATATCAACATATGCCGAGTACAGTGAATGCCGAGTATCAAGAATTGCATTTGCCAAGTTAGCCAGGAATGACATAAGAGTTTGTTTTGGCACAGTGATCAAGGTAAACCATTTTGGCTGACATTCATGTTTTGTATTTTGTTTGTTGAGATAATTATGGAGGTAATTACGCATCTACCTAGAAATCATTGATCCTTATGTATTACCTAGAGCCAGTTAGAAATTAGTAAGGCTTAAGAGGCAAAAGGAATTAATCTAAATTGTAGATCTTGAATCATGAAGATGTTTTGTTGATTATATAAGAATAAGATCTAAACCCTAAAATGAAGGAGCATGAGATAGAGAATGTGAAGGGAATGAGCAAAAAGGCATATTTAGTGAGGTAAAGTATTCAGACATAGTTTAGTGACCGAGTGAAGTAGTGAAAGGACATAATAGAAATAAATCTAATAAGAGAGATCAACATAATACATAAAAGAGAAGATCTATAATCTGCATACAGTGCAAATTGAAAGATCAGGTACCGAGACATTCTAACCAGTGTATCAAGGTAAATCTCTTAACTAAGTAGTCATAACAGACTTTTTGTAATCTCTTAACCAAGTGCTTACTTTGTTGTAAGTTTCAAATCCTTTAGCAAGGTAGACTGTATAAGTCTTTTAGCTCTTAACAGGGAAGACCCCTCACAGGGTAGATCAAGTTTTGATCAAATTTTGTAAGCCCTAACAGGCAAATTTATTACTGTAGTAGTGAAGATTTGTGGGTGTCATCCCCACCACAGTTTTACCTTTCAAGGGTTTCTAGGTAACCAAAATCATTATGTTACGAGTGCTTTCATGAATGTTGTTTAGTATATTAGTTATTTGGTTATGATCAAGTATTTTTGATGCTATGAAAAAGTTTTATTCATACAAAAATGGTTTAGTAGGTGATATCTGATTCACCCCCCCTCTTAGTATCACATTTCCTAATTATATTTCCAACATTGACCCCTTGGGAGATTAATATGTAGGTAAATCCCCTGATTCAAGATTGGCCTAGCCCTTCTCTCTCCAAAATTTCCTTACCTCCCATGGTATTAGTATTTCCTTTAAAGTCTTCTTGATCCCATAATCCCCAATTCTCCATATTACCCTCCCTCCTTAGCTCTTCTGATTGATACAAGGAAGGGGATAAGAAGCTAGTTTCACCCCTTAAGTTTGATAATGCCCCTGAAAGCAGATGTAATAAGCCTATTTTCCATGATTATGACCTTCCTCTGATACTAACACTATGCCTTTTACGAGAGGAACACTTAATTAATATCATCAAAACTTATACAACTTGAAAACTCCAAATGTCCCTGCTTCCTAGTTTTAAAACTAAATTCTCCCAACTATAGCCACGATACTAAATTCTTGTCCTGGCATATATTCATCATTCTAGGAGAGATCCATACTAAATCCTATCTTTTAAGCTATCATTGGGATACTAACATTTTTTGTAGGATGCCAGTCTACTTTATTAATGGTTATATATATTTTTTATAATGTTGAAGTATTCCCCTTATATTTAGAAAAGATCGTTAAGCCAAGTGGAGCTTTTACCCTCGAGAAAAAAGTTCTAAATGCAAGAGAAACTGTTTGCCTACATATTACCTAATTATACTGTGGAATGAAGTGACTTATAATTTTTCTTCTCCACTAGAGATTAAAATTAATAAGATCTAATGCAAGTTAAAGTCTTAGCATAAGGGAGCATTATTTCTTAATGGACTCTAAATTCATGCTATGTATAGTGTCAAGATAATGACATTGTCCTTACCAGTGTTAATCTAGTGGTTCCTAAACCTTTAGGTAGGCTATTAGGACCTAAAGATGGCACCTAAAATGAGAAGTCATTCCTATGACAAAATGATCCCATCTGCCCCTAAATTAGCTAATTCATCTGCTCTTTTGTTACCTTCTATGTAGTTGTGATTAATTGAGACTTCTTGAAAGGCTTCACATAGAGTCAATGCTTGGGAGAGAAGGGAATTTAATCTCCAGTTTGGAGTGGCTCTTTTCCTGAGCACATTAATGATAATTGTTGAATCCCCTTCTATTTCTAGATGTTGTAATCCTAAGGAGGCACTCTTTTGAAGGCCCTTAACTAAAGCATAAAGTTCTACCCAATTATTCATTTCAATACCAATAGGAGCTGCTATTGCTGCAATTTCCTCTCCATCTTGATTATGAATGCTACACCCAATGCCTGCTATCCCCAAGTTTCCTCTAGATGCTCCATCAAAGTTTAGCTTGTACCAGCCATCCATTGGAGGTCTCTATTTGCATTCATCTCTCTTTGACATCTTATTTTGTGCATTTGAGCCAATAAAGGGTGGAAGGGCCAAACCCACGCATTTTGCCATCCCAATGACTCATGCTGAGATCCATTTTTAGGATTTTGGTTGTTTTGCAATTCATATTTTCTATGATTGCAACTTTGATTTTATTGCATAGCTATTTCCATTCTAGTTTTTCTTCTTTGAAAATTCTTCTATTACGTTCTTTCCAAATTTCCCATATTAAAATAGAAGGAGAAATAGTCCATAAGTTGGCAAAAATACTCCTTTTATTAATGATTGGCCATGCTTGCAGCATTACTTTGAGGGATTGGGGAAAGGCTGAGGACCAACCCAAGTTCCCTTGCAACCAGTTCTAACAAAGATTTGTAAAAGGGAAATTCAAGAATAGATGGTCTACATCTTCTTCATTATTTTCATAGAGAGGGCATCTACTAGGGCTAGAGAAACCTAGTTTCTTAAATCTATTTGCAGTTAAAAGTCTGTAATTCACTGCTAGCCATGTGCAAAAACCTACTTTCGGTGAACAATCCTTACCCCAACACAAGTGGATTGGTAGAGTGGTTTTGGGTCTGTTGTATTTTTGGACAATGAGCTTATATCCATCCTTTGTATTGTATTCTCCTAACTTAGATCCATCCCATACTAATGTATCTGTCGAGTCATCTATCAAAAATTTTCTATTCTTGAGAATATCCATGATTGTTGACTCCTCAGAAAATGAAATCCCAATTTTTTTTAAGGGTTTCCAAACTCATTTATCACCATTGAAAGTAATGTAGTCTTTGAGAAAGAGACCGTTCTTTTCCTTCAATAGATTTATCAGTGAAGGGTTATTTAAATTCTTCGATATTACCTCATAACCACCCCATGAGTCATCCTAGAACAAAACCTCTTCCCCCGAACCTGGGCACCAAGTTAATTTCTCCATAATAATATATCTGCATTTCATCATAAAATCCCATATTCTCAATCCTTTTGGAGGATTTGATTCTCTAAAGATGTTAATGGGGAAATTGTCTTTCAAATATTTGTGAATGAGTATTTTCGCCCATTTAGCATCCGGGTTTCTAAAGAGTCTCCACAGTAGTTTGGCTCCTAGGGCACATCCTTGGTCCCCTAAGTTTTTGAGACCCACCCCTCCTTCCTCTTTTGGTTTACATATGTTATCCCATGATATTAGAGGGATTTTCTTATTTTCATTGCTCCCTTGCCAAAAAATGTCCTTAAATGCTTGGTAATTTCTGATCTTTTGTTTGAAGGAAGGTACATACATGATAAATGGTAGGTTGGCATCGCTGCCAAGATTGACCTCACCATTGTAGTTATACCAGTAGAGGACAACCATCTTCCCTTCCATGAGCTCATTTTGTTTTTGATCTTGTCAATAATGGGATCCCATATATCTATAGCTATGTTGTCCTTAACTAAGGGAAGACCCAAGTATTTACACGGAAGCTTGCCCTGATTAAAATTGAGGATCCTACATATATCTTTTTTAGTTTCTATATCAGTATTGAAGAAGAAGATGTCTGATTTGTTTGGATTAATTTCTTGTCCTGATGCCTATGAATATGTCTTTAGAATCCTCCTAAAGGCTCTTGCATCTTTTCTATTACTGGCTCTGTATAAAAGAGTATCATCAACAAAATGTTGATGAGTAGTTGGATCCATGTTACTAGTAATGGAGATACCCTCAATAGCCCCTTTTTCCTTTTCTTTCGAGATTACCCTACCTAGAGCTTCCACCATAATAATGAATAGAAAAGGGGAGATAGGGTCAGCCTGCCTTAGTCCTCTAGAAATGCCAAAAAAACCTTTCGGGGTTCCATTCACTAAAATTGAAATCATGGGAGTGGAAATGCATACAAAAATTAAGTTGGTCCAACTTTTAGCAAACCCAAAGGCTTCCATGCATTTGCATAGAAATCTCCAATTGACTTTATCATATGCCTTTTTAATGTCTAATTTAATAAGCATGCTTGGGTTCTTATTTTTAAGGATTGAGTGGATAGCTTCTTGAGCTATGATTAACCCATCAAAGATGGATCTTCCTAAAACAAAACCCATTTGTTCTTTGCTGATGATCAGAGGGAGAAGTTTTTGAAGTCTAAGGGCCAGAGTTTTGGTCAGCAATTTATATAAAGTATTGCACAGTGAAATTGGTCTAAAATCATTAAGGTTAGTTGGTTTATTTTTTTTGGGAATGAGAGCAATAAAGGTGTTATTTACTTCATTAAGATTTTTTTTTGAGTTTCTGACCCCTTCTAAGGCTTCTGTGACTTCCTTTCCAATAAAGTGCCAATATTTCTAAAAGAAAATAGCTGAGAAGCCATCTGGTCCTGGAGATTTATCTGGATTCATTCACATTTAGGCATAATGAATCTCGTCCATGGTAAATTTTCCAGTTTAAATTTGGTTATGTTGTTTAGATATGACTTTAGGGATATTTCTTAGGAGTTTTGCTTGACATCCTAGATTTGAAGAGTCCCTGTTATTCAATATATTATCAAAATAGTTTATTGATTCTGTAGCTATGCCTTTTGAATCCTCTATAGTTTTACCCTTGTCATTAATAATATAAGAGATCCTATTCGTATTTCTCCTTTGTTTGGTGTTGTTATGAAAAAATTTAGTATTTCTATCACCTACTTCCAACCAAGTTTCTCTTGATTTTAATTTCTAGAAAATTTATTCTCTAGCTAGTATCTCTTCGTAATCCTTAAGTAAATTCTTCTCCTTATGGTATAGGTCATCATTCATCCCCTCCTTGATAACCTCAGAATTAACTTCTCCCAATTTTGATTCTAATTCTAGTTTCTTTTTGAAGATGTTACTGAACTTAGCTGAGTTCCATTCTAACAACTTTCTTTTGATCCACTTTAATTTTTTTACTAATCTGTACATTTTGGAGCCTGTTATCATAGGTTATGACCACCAGGACTCAATAAGCTTCAGGATATCTGTATCCCTTAACCATGCTTGTTCAAATTTAAAGGCACATTTTTTTGGCTTAGTTTGTGTTAAGATGCTAAGATTAATTAGATAGTGGTCTGAACCAAATACCGAAAGGATGTCGGCTAAAAGTGAAACATCATAATTAGTTTGGCTTCCTTTAAGGAAGAATCTATCTAATTTCTCAGCTATGTTACAAAAACCTAGTCTTCTATTGTTCCATGTGAAGGAGTTGTCCTCTATTAGAATTTCAAGGAGGGAGTTCCTATCTCTCCATTATGTGAAGTCTCTATTTGCTAATGGAAGGGTATTTGCACCACCTCTTTTCTTAGAAATCTTTGTTCTCACATTAAAGTCACCACCTATAAAACAAAGTGTGTCCTTTGTCTGATTGAGATATGATTCTATCTCTTGCCAAACTAAGAGTTTTTTCTTTATTTTGAATGGGTCTATATACATTAACTAAATTAAAGGTCAGATTGAGTCTAGAGTTCTTGACTATTCCACTCATCCAAAATTATTTTTTCTCTGTAATGTTTATTGATATACTTCGAGGATCCCAAATAATTTCCAAGCCACCTGATGCACCCTTTGTCGGCGAGGCTTCAATTTCCCTCAGACCTATTTTCTTTTTAAAATTCCCTAATTCCATGTTATCTAACTTTGTTTCTTGAATTAACATAATCTCTGGATTGTGAATTTTGATGTAGCGTTTGATTAACCACTGCTTGTTAGGGGCATTCATGCCCCTAACATTCCATGAAAGGACATTCATGGCTCTTTGGGAAGGCTCTTCCCCTTCCCTGCATTCAAAATAGATGTAATTTTGACATGTCCTACAACTTCCCCTGCCAAGCCTCTTAATTCTGCATTAGGCTTTCTTCCTCTTTTCCTTGCTTTTTTCGCACAATCCGAGGATTTCTTACTCTCTTTAAGCTGGGATATGCCTAGAGATTCATATTCCTATGATTCCTTATTCTCAAAATTTATTAGCAATTCTTCTACTAATCCTCCTAGGGTGGCAACATTCAAATTGATTCCCTCAACTAGGAGCTCTTTCTAGCGAACTAATTCTTTTGGATCACAAATCTCATCCAAAAGTTATTTCATTAATTCCTCTATTAGTGATTCCCATAGAATTAGTATTGAACAGTAAATGAAATAGAAACTAAATAAACCACAATTAGTACTCTATTTAGCAAATAAAGTACAATTAAGCATCCTATGGCTCTCTAGCTAAGAGTGTTAATGTGAAGCTCCCAACAAGCTACCATTAATGACAGTCCTAGAATGAGAAATGATTAAGAAAAAGAAAATGCTCATAATTAGTTCAAATAGAAATGCTCAAATTAACTCTATATTTCCTTTCTAGCTCTAATTCTCGAGAGGTTAGATGCAATTCTCAGATGTGTGGTTATTAATTATGATTGATTTTGGTCTTCCTTTTATAGAGTTATGCAAGGGTAGGGGGTGTAGTGTAGTTGATCATGATTAAGCTTGAGTTGAGTCTTTGGTTCCACCCTTTGAAGATAATTTAAATATTGTGTCATCAAAGCTTGGGACAAGGAGACAAGATGAGTGGACAAGATGCTCTTTCACTTTGAGTGATTGAGATTGAATTTGGCTTGATCCATGTGAATGTCTTTCCTTAAATCTCATTGGTTGAAGCTTTTTCCTCCCCTTTTTGGTTGTTGAGAGAAATTAGGATTTATTAATTGATTTAATTCATTTATTTTAGCCATGTACCCCTTGAATGGGTTGAATTTGATTTAATCCAGAACTATACAATTAATAGAATTAATTTCACATTGATTTGATTTAACTTGATTAAAATGATCTTGATTTTGATTTATCTTGAATTGAATCTTGATTTTAATTTTGATTGGCTAAATGTTCATTTTGATTCAATTAATTTGATCTTGTCCTTGATTTTATTTGATTTGTTTTGATTTACTTTGATTTATTTCTTAATTGTCTTTGTCCATTTTCAGGTGATTACAAATGCCCCTCTTTGAGTTGATGTGTGAAGCATGTCAATTCAAAGAATACTCTGATTAACTTGATGAAGGTCCTAGTTCTGTCGATGAAGGTCTTGATTATGTCGATGGTCAATTCTTGATATGTGATACAAAATTGATGTAGTTTTGATGTTAGGATTGATGCAGTTCTGATTGATCTGATACTCTTGATGATTGATCTGATGTTTAATTGCTGATATGGTACCTAATTTGATATGATTTGATGATTGATGTGATACCCCATTTGATTGATTAACAAAAAATTTCCTGATAAAAGATTTTGCTTTGATTTGAAGATCGATCTCTTGATTTGATGATGATGCTGCTGATGTTGATTATCTGAGTGTATGCCCCCTCAAAAATGAAATAAAATTTGATTGATGTTGAAAATTTTGATGATTTAGGTCAAGTTACATTGATGTTGGTCAATTTTTAATGAATTTTGATTTCATTTTTTATATTGTTTTTACATGTGTTTGATAACAAATGACCTAGCTTTGACTAGTTTGATGAAAAATTCAGGTCCCTGGGTAAATTCTGATGAAAGATTCCCTTTTTAGGTCAAATATACCCCTTTTAGGTCATGTTAGAGATAGTTAGAGTCACCATTATTGAAGTGTCTAAGACCCTTTCTAGTTCATTTATTTGAAGCTCATTTAGCACGTTCTCTTGAGAGTCTTTCCTTGCAGTAATCCTTCAAGCGTCCATGCCCTTCAAGTTTTCAAGAAATAACCTCCAAGTTTGTCAAGTTCAAATTCAGCCTTCCTTGGATGAATATTTTCTAAGACTTATGTTTCACATGAACCACTTCAAACCACTTTGAACTTTGGTTCAAAGTAATTCGAAGTAGTTCAATGAATGATTTTTCTTCTAACGACCATTTTCTGCAGGTGGGCCCTGACCTACACCTTTTGGCGGTGAACCACTTCGAACTTTGATTCAAAGTAGTTTGAAGAGGTTCAAAGATAGATAGTGGGTAGATTCATAAGTAAAAGGACATTTGATGGGACACATGACATAAGATGACGGTGAAATGATGGTTAAGTTTTAAACAGGGGCAGTTTACATTTGGCGGGAGCCATGAGGCAAGTCTCGAATAAAATTTCAGGTTGCGATTAATGAAATCATTAACATCAGCGAGAGATATCATTTGGGGGATCGTTAATAATGATATTAAAGATGGTGGATTTCAAGGATGCCCTATTGCTGAGTCATTATTGCTCACATCATTTGAACTTAATGTCCCCGACTAATGCTCATTAAAGTTAACTTTTTAGGGCATTAATCTTTCAAAATATAAACATCTCTGTAAGTTTTCCTTTCCTGTTATCTTTCTATGGAGTCTCGGCTGTGGGAGAAGAATTTGTTCTGAGTCTGCGTAAAACAGGTAGCTCCTAAAGCTTTTTCTCATTTCTTGTTGCTATTTAATATATTGATTCAAGAGCGGGGGGGCATTTTTTATTTTTATTCCTGAGGGAAAGATGAGGTCCAGTATGCATTTCTTCGAGAATGTTAAGAATATGCAATGTCAAGCCCCTATTGTCTCAAACACAGACCTATTAGGGATATCAGTAGAGAAAATGGCAATTGACCTCACAAACCATGCAACGAAAGATCATAGTCTAGAGTTCTTGTTGAGTGGATTATTAGAAGCCATGACTTTTCCACCATCAGTTGTATGCCCAGAGTTGGTTTAGCAATGTATTAACAAATATGATGTTAAATCCAAGTGCATTATGAATGCAAAAGGCCAAACCCGTGTGCCAGTCAATAGAGAGACTATTATGGCTATTTTTAAAATCCCAGAGGAATCCCTCGTCAGTTTTACTCCCACCCAATCTCTAGCTCAGTACAGAGAAAACATAGATCAAAACATGAGTCATGTGGCTAGGAAGTGGACTCAAACCAATTACAAAGGCAAGTCTCGGTTACCTAAATTTCTCACTAAAGATCACATGAAACCACTTATTCATGATGTGATAGTGTTGCTTCACCAGATTAAAGGTTCAGAATAGGTTCTTCTCTATGAGGAGTGGATGTTTCATTTTATAGAGATAGTCTTGGAAGGGGGGAAACATATTGATTGGGCAGAGATTATTGCTAGTTCCCTGAGGGACCAACTTAAACAAGCTCAGGCCATTAAGTAGGATTTCTTTGTGTCTTCCTATTTGATATATTGCCTGGCATGCACACAGGATTTGTCTACCATACAACATGTTCCTTGGAATGAAGATATTTTAATCTATGAGTACTGTCCATTATTAAGAAAATATAAGATTTTGGAAAATTACAGGAAGTTTCATGATGTTTTCTTGGGTAGATTGTGTCAACAATTGGCAAGAGTCCCAAACCAAAGAGTTTCATTGGAGGCACAAAAATTGATTCAAGCCTATAGAAGTTTATACATCCAGTTCCCATGTTTCACCTACATCCAGGTCAGAGGCTTCGATGATGAACCTCTCAAGCTCCCAAGGTTTTCTTTCAACTATTTTATTTTGGTAGAAGTTTGCAAGAAATTGTTTGTGGTTATTAAAAATACCCTGCTAGAAGAAAGGTGGCCTTCTATGTTCCTAGTTAAAATTAGCAACTTGGCCTGTAACAATATGATGGATGCTTCGGTGATAGGAAGAAACCTGTTGAGTTTTCATTTGCAATTTTATGAGTTAAGGAGGGGTTTTGACAATAAGGGCTTCGCTAGAAAAGTTCTATGCCTAAGTAATTATCCTTCACCCAGTTCCCACCTTGAGGACCTATGGGAAGATCTCAGTGACGAAGAGGCAATTTGGAAATGAGATCACTCTAGACTTGTAATTCCACAGGTCAAATTGTTGCAATTAAATTTTGATATTAAGGGTGTAGAAGAGGATAGTTTTGAAGCCACAAGTTTAGAGGCTAGCAATGTAGAAGCAAGAAGTCCCCCGGACATAGATTGGAATAGGAAAGAAGAAGATGATATAAAGTTAAGGGCCCAAACCATTTTCAGGGTCACTGAAAATTGGTTGACAGAAAAGAAAAAGAAAGGAGCTAAGAACCCCCCTCTTCAAAAGCATAGTGTGGAATCAACCTTAAAAAATGTGAAACATGCCCCATCTAATGTATCTCATGTGCTTCCAAATGCAGGTAAAGTTACGTCCTCTAATAAAAAGGTGGTTTCCAGTGGGCATGCTACCACACCCAGATCGAGGCCTGGAACAAGATCATAAAGGCATTGTCAGATGGCATCCTTAGGACCTGACTACTTGGATAATGAGATTAATGATGATGACATTTCCTTTCTAATGGATCAACAAGAAAAGGTTCAAGAAATCCTTACCAGTAGCACGGATGTACCTTAGGTTGAGAATACTCCTGTAAAAACTCCCAAAAATCGGATAGTCACTGGTTTAGTTCCTCCCTGGCTAACTGAATCAGTGAATAAGGGAAAGAGTTACAAGCCCATTTCAGTTCCTATGAAGGAGATTGTCACCAAATATGCTACCCAGACCCCCAAAGCAAAAAGAATGAAGAGTGATGCAAGGCTATCTACCGATCCATCTATTAGAAAGGTGATTGCAGATATAGCCACCTTTAGGCCTATAGAGGGAATTCAGGAACCAGAAGCTGAAGATTTTTAGATCACTAAAATGGATCTTGGTGTTCTAAATAGGGATTCAAGAGATCATCTATTTAAATTTTTAGCTGATCACATGCTTGGGCAGTTGCAAAAAGATGGAAGGGAGAAACATGATTTAAAACAACTAGTATCTACCATGACCAAGTTTCTTTCCTCACTTGCTAATGATGGAGTACTGCAACTGGCCCAGTCTTCACAAGATTTTGATTTGAATTCAGTTGAAAGCCAAAGGCTAGTGAAACAGATGCAACAGGGGAGGGTTCTGATGGAGGTCATGAAGTCTTGGATAAAAAATGTTATCACTGAAGGGAGTGCTTTCATTCGTGAGTTTATATCTACTTTCTTAGATGGAGAAGGATTACTCGGTGAGATTTAAACCCTGGTTCCAAGCTGGGAAATGGAGGAAGAGAAATGTGCAGTGATTGTCATACAGGTTCAAGAAATAGAAACCTATGGTGTAACTCAGTTCTTAGTAGAGAATTCGATGAAGCTAGTAGATCCCTGTATGTTGTTCATCCTGAAATAGAACTTCAGATGGAAAAATACAATGTTTAAAGCTGCGATCTCTCAAGCCAAAGAAATAAAGAAAGAGGTGCTAGATATGCATCTGGATGTCGTTAAAGACATCAAGATAGTTAATCCCTTGAGTATTTTGCAAATTGATGAAGGTAACAAAGATGCAGATTCCATGGTCAAAGTCTTTACAGACACTAGGAATGCTCTCAAAGAAAATGAAGTGCCGACAATTCAGGATTTTAGCAGAATTGCAAATGTGGAATCTATGTTGCTACTGAACAGAGGTCAACTACCTAAGCAGGCAGAGAGGATCAGGGAGTTAAGATGGGAAAAGAATGTGACTTAGGTGAAGCTGATGGGTTTGAAGAATCTACACTTCCAGCCAGCCCAAGAATTGGTGAACGTGTTCCGATCCTGGAAGCTCATACAGACTGCCATGTTAGAAGGCCTGGGAGGAAGTTAGTAATTTTCAGGATAGAATTTACCTTTCTTTATGTTTTAAAAGACACGTGTTATGAAACTCTATTTTTGGTTGTGTAACTGGTTTTAAATGATTTTTCTAGTGTTCGAGAGGCTGGGTTTTTCTGGAGGCTCTCTCGGACCTAAAACTATTAATGCTGGAGCATTGAATAGTGAAAGGGTTAGAAAATATAGATAGATAAGTAGATAGTTTATGGAAGTAGATAGTTAGCATAAGTCTTTTAAGTTCTGAAATAGTTTGTGACTTATTTTTTATTACACTTTGATCCAATCATATATGAATATATAGATGCATGGTATTGTTTAGATCTTTGAATCAAAATCTAGAATGTATTGATTACTTTGAAAATTAGTACATTTAAATCTGTGCATGTATTATTTATTTTCAGTCACTTTCAGTTTCTTTCTAGTTTTTCATTCTTGAGTTATTTTATAGGTTATTTGTTTCAAAAGTTTTTAGTAGATCTTAATTTTCTTCATAGTTAAATTTAATCACATGTTGATTCTGTAAATCACCTCAATACCCAAGAGTATTCAAGTGGTCCTTCTACACTTTCCTGTGCTTCAACCTAATCTAGGATTCAAAGACACACAAGAAGACATAATTTCAAGCTTAGTTATAGCATTATGGAGGTTTAAACGCAGTAATTAGTAGTTTCATCAAGTTTAGGCAATGCTTGAAAGAGAAGAAGAAAGAACTAAGTGATTGAAGGGAATACCAGTTGCTCATGAAGCAATTATAGTGAATAGACTTGCACAAGCCCCACCAAGAAATTAAGGTCATTCCCAAGTTTGAAACTGGCAGAAAAGAGGTATACCAGAGGTGATAGGAGTAGGGGATTGCTTGATGAAGATTTTGAAGCTTTGAGGAATCTTAGTTTTGTACCTGACCTTAATACTCTCAAGAAGAAGAAAACCCAAACATTTAGTAGACCTTCTTCACCTCCACCTTTCCCATTTGTTCCACCCCTTTTATGAGCTATTGTAACACCAGGTACTATTGTACCTTATGTTCTTAATATCCAACCTTTGAATTTCTAGTTGCCTAACATGGCTGCCAATCAGCCCTGGGGTCAGAATATTGGCCCACTGAACTTAGGAGTTAACCCCCCTAGGGATTTACCCAAAGGTGCTAATTAGGTCTTGCCCAAGTTTAGCGGAGATGAAAAAGTAACCACTGATGATCATGTTAGTTCCTTCCACACTACCTATGGTTTTATTAGTGTTCCTACTGAAGAAGTTGTGATCAGGCTTTTTGTTAGGACCTTAGTGGATATCGTAGCTGACTGGTTCATTCATTTACCCAATGGTTCAATCACTATTTGGAATGATATGAAAATTGCTTTTGAAACAAGATTTAAAACTCCTGATAATGAAATTTCTTTATTGCTTCAACTTAGTCAACTAAAGAAAGAAATACATGAGCTTATGCGGGAGTTTGTGGCTAAGTTTAATAGAATTTTGTAAAGGATTCCAGCAGCTTCAGCACCACGTAATGAGAATAAGAAGATTTTCTTCTTGAATGTCATTCCGCCTAATATAAGCTTTCACCTATTGAAAGATGGAGTTGCCAATTTGGTTGTAGCCCAGGCACGGGCTATTTAGTTAGAGGATACACTCATAACAAATGGAAAGTGGAAGAGAGAAGTTCAGGCTTCGAGAACTCCCTCATCCTCTACAACAATAGACCCTCTAATGAAGAGGTTGATGAATGATATGGCTATGCTCAAGAGATGACAGAATAAGGCCAGTTCACCCTACCAATCCCCTTATCAAGATGTTAGCTGAAGACAATATAATCAACCCTAGAGAAAAGCACCTCTCTTTCCGGGTTCACAACCTAGATTGTAGATTGAATCTGCCCCAAGGGAAACAATGTGTTCCTTTCATCTAACAACTAATCATGATGGAGAATGTTGTCCTGATTGGTTAAGGTGTCTCCAAATCAATGCAACAAAATATACTATCAATATAGAAGAGTTGAAAGAAGAGAAAGAATCACCTGATATTGGTCTATCCAATTATTTTTACCTAGAGTATGAGCTAGGCTCTGATAGAGGTGGAAGTGTTTTAGCAACTTTGCAGGATCCTGCCTGTGCTATTCTAACGAGAAATCAGAGAATGCAAAAGCTTGTCCCTAGTTTAATTACTGCTAACACTGATGCTAGGTGTAAAGAAGCTGAAAGTGGAGAGACTCCTACATGTCCAAAGGGCCCTGGAGTAAAGATCTTACCAAGAGGTGGTTCATCTCCTTCTTCATTTGAATTTGTTAAATTTTGTAAAACAAGCACAATCTCCATTTCCCCCGCATAATACCTTAAAATGAATCCCAAAGAGCTAGACAAGATGGTCCAATATGTTAAAGGGGAGTCAAGTTCAAACCCCAAACCAGATAAGCCTCTTATAGGTGAGACAACCACAATTGAAGAACCGCTTGTCTTTAAGCCCCAAGACACTCCTCAGACACTTGAAGAATGTCCTTTTGTTAAGGGTGACCCCACAATAGTGGGTTACACTTTTTTAGACATGTTGATTTTTGTTGAAAAAACACATTTTTAATAAAATATGATGATTTAAGCCTTGAGAGATTCTATTTCAAGGAATTAATTACAAATGGTTATCTCAAATCCTCTTAGATAAAAAAAACATTGATATAACATCTATACTCCTCATTCATACCTACAATGTAGTCTCCTTCGCACCTATTAAAATGCTGACAAAAAATCACTTTGACTTTATCTTTTGGTAGATCAAATGAATCCATTTATCTATGTACTAATGTACTACTGAGAAAAATCTATCCAATGATTATAATGTTAATATATATTAACTTTATTATGATTTGTATTTTTAGTTTTACAAAATATAGATATTTCATCGTATGTCTACCTCTATGTTTGACACTTATGGAAAAATATTAAATGAGAGAAAAAAAATTCTAAAAAATATCTATGCCCTAGGTATTGAATTTCTCTTTCTATAAAAATAAAATAAAAATGAAATTGGACAAATAGACGACAAGTTATAAGCTATGTAGTCAAGGTATGTCAAAATTACAGTTTAGTCAACTTCATATGTTAATAAAATATGAAATAATCATGATAATGTTGTCAAAATAATTGCATGCCCTCCATATGGATGTTACAAAACTGAATTCTAAAGAATCACATTGATATCTATTTTAGAAAAAAATTTATGCTCTATGAAAACAATGTAACTCTTTGAAAATGACATTTTCAACAACATACTAGTTTTTGTGGGAGAAAGAAAAAATCATTCAAATCAATTCAAAAATAAAAATAAAAAATATATTTGGAATCTAGATAGAAAATTCTAAAAGACTCTAATTTACTTCATCTTCTTATTTCAAATAGTTTAACGACAATATGCATCTGGATCTGAAAGTTTTTTTCAAAATGTAGAGTTCAGTGTCTGTTCAAGCAAAAAAGTGTAACCCACTATTGTGGGTTCACCCTTAATACAATTGAAGGTGAACTAGAGGAAAGAAAGCCTAATCTCTTTTATATCTCCTTATTGCTAAATGGCCAAAAACTCAGCAATTACATTATTGACTATGGCACATCAGATAACATCATGCCTACCCCTATTGCAAGAGCCCTTGGTCTCACCCTAACTAAAACTTATGGCCATTGTTATTCTATGGATGGGAAACAAGTACCATTAATGGGTCAAGTCAAAGATTCCCAAGCCATTCTTGCTGCATATCCTGACAAACGTCTAAAGTTGACTATCCTGGTGGCAGATATCCCAGCTAGCTATGGCATGCTGCTTAGTAGAACATTCTGCAAAGATTTAGGAGGAGACATTAAGATGGACTGGTCAGAGGCTATGATCCCAGTAGGTAAAAAGAAAGTAAAACTTGAACCAGAGCCTAAAAATAAATATATTGTGGTACCCTCAAATAATCCAAAAGCTCAAATTTTGTATGAGGAGTGTCATTTTGGAAACTATGTCATTTTAGTCGATCTTGAAAAGGATGGTGAAATTTCTCAGGAAGCAGAGGGTATATGGAAGATGGAGTTTGATGAAAGTTGCTCTAATTCAGGCTCAGGCATGAGGGTAGTCCTTTTCCCTCCTAATAAAGAATGTATTCCTCTTTCTTTCAAGTTAGATTTCAAAAATACTAACAATACTGCAGAGTACGAAGCCTTACTTTTGGGATTGGAAGAGGCAAAACTGAGGGGAGTCAAGAAGTTGATAGTAAAGGGTGATGTCGAGTTAATCATGAAGCAGGTGAAAGGACAATTCTCTATCAGGAATGAGAGGTTAAAGCACTACAAAAATTTGGTATGGGATGAGATGGATTTCTTTGATGACTTTTCCATAGAATTTATACCAAGAAATCAAAACACCAAAGCAGATGCCTTGGCAGTATCGGCTTCATTATTGTTGCCACATCCTGACTTTAAAACTTCAAAATATCAAATTGAAATGATCTACAAGCCTAAAGTGCCTAATAATGTGGAGTATTGGGAGGTCTTTGATAGTGATTCCCAGCTCAGGGATTTCTTAGAATGTGCCACAGGTTTTTCTGATGTATATTTTGAAGGATCTAACAGTGATTGCAAAGAAGTCTATGAAGATGTTGTGGGTAGTGATGGAGTGATTCAACTAAAAGGTAATAAAATCCCCAAGGGCCTTGTATCTCTATAACATTTGTTCAGGAGAAAAGATGATAGTATTGTTAAAGAGAAGATATCCCATGTACATAATGCCAAAGAATATGACAAAATTGATATAGGAGAGCAAGATGATCTGAAATGGATTTCAATTGGTCAGATGTGTACTTCATCTGAAAAAGAAGACCTGACAAGGTTACTTACAGAATACAGGGATGTCTTCGCTTGGGGGTATGAGGACTTTAAGAATTTCAGAGGAGGCCTTTTTTAACATCAAATCCCTTTAAAGCTTGGTGTTACCCCCTTTCATAAAAAATTAAGAAACTATAATCTGAAAGTGTTTGAAGCCAAATTGAAGGAAGTTGAAAAGATGCTACAGGCAAGAATTATCTATCCCATTCATCATTCCACTTGGATCACCAATATAGTTCCTGTGAGAAAGAAGAATGGCGAGATCGAATCTGTGTTGATTTTCATAACCTGAACCAAGCAAGTTTAAAAGATAACTATGCCTTGCCTGTGATGGAGCATGTTCTTCAAGCTGTATTAGGATCTAAAGTTATGTTTATGCTAGACGGCTATTCTAGGTACAACCAAATCAGTGTAGTAGAAAATGACCAACACAAAATGACATTTATCACCCTGTGGGGAGCTTATGGATATAGTTGAATGCCATTTGGGTTGATCAATGCAGGTGCAACCTTCCAGAGGGCAATGAATTCTTCTTTCAAAGATCTCTAGAACAAAATTATAGTGGTGTATTTAGATGATCTTATCATCTTTTCGAAGAAGAGAGGTCAACACCTAAAAGATCTTGAGACAATGCTTTTAAGATGTAGAAGCCACGACATCTCTTTGAACCCCAAGAAATCAATATTCTTTGTGGAGGAAGGAAAATTACTAGGTCATATTGTCTCAAAGGATGGTGTCTGAATTGACCCCGAAAGGGTTAAGGCGATTCAACAGCTCAGCCTGCCTTTGAGCAGAATCAGATTGAAATCTTTTTTTGGCCAGGTGAATTTCTTGTGTGCGTTCATTCTAGAATTTTCATAAATTACTAGGTGCATGGTCAACATGATGAGTGAGAAAGTTCCTTTTAAGTGGAACAAAAATGGATGCAAAGCTTTTAGTGATATTAAGGATGTGATATCTCAAGCACCTGTGCTAAAAAGTCCCAATTTCAAAAAGGACTTTATCATCTATTGTTATGCCTCCGAGCATACTCTATCAGGTATATTAACACAAAAAGATGAGAAAGGACAGGAAGCACCCATAGCCTTTATGAGCACGCCTCTGAAAAGACATGAGCTCAAGTACTCCTAGATGGAAAAACATGCCTTCACCGTAGTAAAAGTAGTAAAACAGTTTAGGTACTATATACTTCATTCCCATTGTACCATTTTTATCCCTGAGACTGCAATGAAAATTATTTTGACTCAGAAGGAGATTGGTATGAATAATAGAGTAGTTTGGATAGCAAAAATTCAAGAGTATGATCTGACACTAATACATTTGGGGTGAAATTGCGACGGCAATTTGCGACGACAGGCAAATGTCATGTGGTTTTGGCTTTTTTTTTTCAAATATAGCCTGACACCGTCGCAATTTGTGATGACAATACATTTGGCACTGTCGCAATTGTGACGTTGTTGGGATATAAGCACAAAATTAAAAAGGAACGTTGTCATTTGTGTTTTCAACAGCGTTGTAACCCTCCGCGAAATCACATCAGGATATAAGGGCAAAAAAAACAAGAACGTTGTCATTTGTGTTTTCAACAGTGCCGTAACCCTCCGCAAAATCACATCGGGATATAAGGGCAAAAAAAAAAGAACGTTGTCATTTGTGTTTTCAACAGCGCCGTAACCCTCCGCGAAATCACAGCTACAATTTCTGAGTACGTTGGGTTTATTTTTCTTTTGTCATTATTATGTAATCTGGTATTCAGTTGTTAGAGAGCTAAAATACCTAGAAATGAGGACATATCTATGTTGAATTTATTGTTAGCGGCTTTGGTTATTTAGAAGTTTAATTTTATTTGTTCATCTTTCAAGCACAAACATTTTGTGGACCGTAACGTCTTCATTGTTTCGGGTATGCAGTGAAACAACCCTAACTTGCAATTGCGATGTTGTCGGGATATAAGGGCAAAAAAAAAAAGGAACGTTGTCATTTGTGTTTTCAACAGCACCGTAACCCTCCGCGAAATCACATCGGGATATAAGGGCAAAAAAAACAAGAACGTTGTCATTTGTGTTTTCAACAGCGCCGAGAGAGATTCCCTCCGCGAAATCACAGCTACAATTTCTGAGTACGTTGGGTTTATTTTTCTTTTGTCATTATTATGTAATCTGGTATTCAGTTGTTAGAGAGCTAAAATACCTAGAAATGAGGACATATCTGTGTTGAATTTATTGTTAGCGGCTTTGGTTATTTAGAAGTTTAATTTTATTTGTTCATCTTTCAAGCACAAACATTTTGTGGACTGTAATGTCTTCATTGTTTCGGGTATGCAATGAAATAGCCCTAACTTGCGACTACCTTCACGGTACTTGTGTACATTATCATGTTGTCTTTACAGTGACTGTCCTCATTCAAGTGGCAATTACACAAGGGACAGTCACTGTGAGATGTCCTCATTTGTGACAAGGACAGTCACACTTAGGACATCTCATAGTGATATTCCCTTGTGTAATTTCCACTTGAATGTATTGCTATTGAACCACATTAATGCTTTTCTTCTTCAACAAATGAGGACAGTCACTGTAAAGACAACATGATAATGTACACAATTACCAAAAAATGATCTTGTTAATTGATGTAACACTTTGTCTTGCTCACTCCCTATCCTTCACTAGGGTCTCTTTAGGCCAATTTTTTGACTTGATAGGGTACTTAACTATCCCTACACTCTTTAGGTATCTCTACCCAAGATCCCACTCCTTCAACTAGTGCACACCAACAAGAAATACAACGAACTCTGCTCAATACCAATCTAGCTACTAGGACACTCCTAGTCTTGTCTTCACAAATTGAAACACATTCAACTAGAACTTTACTCCATGGAGAGGCTGGCCACTAGGACCTCTATTGGTTTCAATATTACTCCTTCACCTATACTTTTCATCAGTACTTCAATCCGGTTCATCAAACCATGCCAATTGCACCCAAAAATAGGTTGCTAGCAATTAGGCCTTTGTCAAGCCTTTTTGTTTATATTAAGCCACCTAAAGGGCTTAGGATTCAGATGCCCTTTATTGAGAACTCCAAGATATCTAAGGTCTTCTCCTCCTAGATTTTTTGTACACCAACTGCTACAGCCATGCCTGAAAACAAGTATTTTGACACAACTTGGACAGTCTGACTAAGAGTTTGTTTTCTTAGCAGCCAAAGAAACTCACCCAATCTTCTAATTTGACTTGGGGCTTCTTTAGATGTGTGTCTACCTCTCCATGAGATTTTAGTTGAAGCAACCAATGCATTCAACTTGTTGTAATCTTCTTGTAATGATTTGTCATCCCTAACTGTGCTCAACTGACTCACCTAGGACATCATTGCAAACATAGAAAATGAGCTTCCCAGGGCCCCTCCTTCCAAACATATAGTACATGGAGTCTCCTCACCCATTCCAAGAGCCCGTACAAAATTGACAATGGAATGATGAGCTAAGACTCCATTTGTTCAACCTGCCTGGTTCAAACCAATGATAGGGTACTTAACAAAAGAATTAACAAACTAGTTGGAATGCTTCAAAACTCAAAAAAAACACAACACAGAATAAAAAAACAACTTGTACTAACTTTTCCAATAGACACTGCGAGCTATCTAATCCATTAATCAACTGAAAACAAAGAAACAAAAAAACTCAAGAATTCACTAAAACCGTGTTACTCTACAAATCTTCTTAATTCCAAATGTTTTTCCCCCCAACCTTTTGCACAGATCGATGGAGGCCTCTTATAGTTGATCTGATGCCTAATTCAATGGTTTCATATAGTTACATAACCATCTTACTCGAAAATGCTCCCTTGCACAAATGTTGTCAATGTTGTGAATGACAACATTGACAACTTGTTACAACCTTTGGGATTTTGGTTCAAAACTTATTGTTCAAACACCATAAGACCCTAACCATGACTTAGTTAGGCTATTTAGACCTCACATAGGCCACTTCTACACTTCTTTTCCCAATTTGACCCCTAAATGCTTCATTCCCACTTTTGCCACAATATTGGTAACTTGGGTACAAATTGGCACTTGCCTTCACAAAGGTCACACATGAGGACATCTCACAGTGATCGATTGTCCCTTGTGTAATTGCCACTTGAATGTATTGCTATTGAACCACATTAATGCTTTTCTTCTTCAACAAATGAGGACAGTCACTCTAAAGACAACATGATAATGTACACTCACTGTAAGGACAGTCACAAATGAGGACATCTCACAGTGACTGTCCCTTGTGTAATTGCCGCTTGAATGTATTGCTATTGAACCACATTAATGCTTTTCTTCTTCAAAAAATGAGGACAGTCACTCTAAAGACAACATGATAATGTACACTCACTGTAAGGATAGTCACAAATGAGGACATCTCACAGTGACTGTCCCTTGTGTAATTGCTGCTTGAATTACACAAGGGACAGTCATTGTGAGATGTCCTCATTTGTGACAAGGACAGTCACACATGAGGACATCTCACAGTGATTGTCCCTTGTGTAATTTCCACTTGAATGTATTGCTATTGAACCACATTAATGCTTTTCTTCTTCAACAAATGAGGATAGTCACTCTAAAGACAACATGATAATGTACACTCACTGTAAGGACAGTCACAAATGAGGACATCTCACAGTGACTGTCCCTTGTGTAATTTCCGCTTGAATTACATAAGGGACAGTCATTGTGAGATGTCCTCATTTGTGACAAGGATAGTCACACATGAGGACATCTCATAGTGATTGTCCCTTGTGTAATTGTCACTTGAATGTATTGCTATTGAACCACATTAATGCTTTTCTTCTTCAACAAATGAGGACAGTCACTCTAAAGACAACATGATAATGTACACTCACTGTAAGGACAGTCACAAATGAGGACATCTCACAGTGACTGTCCCTTGTGTAATTGCCACTTGAATTACACAAGAGACAGTCATTGTGAGATGTCCTCATTTGTGACAAGGACAGTCACACACGAGGACATCTCACAGTGATTGTCTGTAATGTCCCCTTTTTGGCTAACTTGGAAAATAGGAACAATTACTCCACTTCTCAGACTTACTCTATCAGATACTTACAATTAAACTAAGTAATGGAGGTTACTTAAGATATCAACCGCTATTTCAGATTCAATCACAATATGTGTGCAAGATGATATTGATACCAATATGTTTAATAGCACTGTCGGATATAATGATATGAAATATGCTATGAATATGATGTTTCCTATCACTTATAGTGATAGTATAATGATGGTATGTCTGATATAAACAATATCGATATACAATCAATAAGTATTGCTTACAGCAATGTATTTGCTGTGTCTGATATGATGATGTAATTATGCAAATGTGTAATATCGCTATGAGTGATATGTTGCTATTTCAGATTCTGAATTATATGCTTGCAACTTCAAATATTGATGCTATTTCTGACTATCCTTTCTATCTGTGCAATCATGGTGTTGTCTCTGATCTGCAATGATAAACTTGAAACCAAACTGCCAAAGGCAGATGCTCTATTGAGTATATCCAAATATGGATAAGTAAATAAAGTTCTAATGATGCCTTGAGTGACTGACGAGAATGCATTCTTATATTGTCTTTAACAAATGAAGAGATGCTATGAATGAGACGTGTCTTGTTTCTTCCTCCATGTCCCTTTGTTAATCACACCTTTCCATAATCCGACAGTTCACATAATATTATTTCATTATTTTCTGATCATAGATAACTCCCAGATTGACTCAATATCAAATCTTTTTATGAAGGTAATCTTCCCTAATTGGTAGTGCAACCAGTAGTTAACATCCATTGTGTTTGTATTAGTTTGGTCTAACTATCATTATTATTTAGTCAATCGATATTAACTCTTGCCTTATCCCATATTGTTATGATTATATCCAATCTTTCTACTCTGATATAAGTCGATATCATTTTCTAATAATTGTCCATTTATTGGTTGATTGCTGGTAATGGAGTTTGATCTTCAAATTGACTTCCATTCCTGTTAATACTTAAGGATACATTGTACTTATTATCCATGACTGATGCCTCATTCATCAATAGCTTGTGATATAATCACTGATGCTTTTGTGTTTCTACAAGATGTGGTTTATCTCAGACAATCGATAATCTTTCAATCCTTTAGTCGATATCCTCCTATGTGGTGTCTATTGATATAGATAGTAGAATTCAATCTAGTTTATGTTATTGTCATGATAACATAGGAAGTGATGGTGCATATTTGCTAGCGGGTCTTCATGTTTGATATTGCTTTATCGGATATGTCATTGTCTAAACTTGTGCAATTAATGATTATTTATAATATATGAATGGTTATCCTTCTTGCTTATCAATACATCTTCTGAAACACATAGCGACCTATCCCTTATTCATATCATGTTGATCTTGACTTCATAGTATTTGGTTCATTAATCATCCTCTCATGGTATCGATGTGTAATGACTAGTGATTGTTGTATCACTTCTTCATTCCTCATCGTGATAGATAATGCAGATGTTTAATGTAGATGTATATCGATTACAGATATTTGATATTGCTTTAAACGTTATTATTATTATTATTATTATTAATGTTATTGTTATTATTAAATATTATAATTAATGATGTTAGTAATATTAATAATATTATAATAAATATTATTATAGTGATAACATATTGTTTTATATTGAGAGGTTTATTAATATTATTTATATATTAAAATTATTATATCAATAATTGATTTAATATTATTACTTAATATATTATTATAATATAATATATATAATTTATTAATAATAATTTATTATTAATTTATATTATAATTATAATCATAATTATATTATTTATTAATATTTTAATATTATTTAATTAACATATTACTTATTATGCTAACTATATATTATTATTATCTTTTGATAATAATTATATATTATTGTTATATACCGTTAATAATAGATTATTATATATCATCTAATCATTTTATTATTATACTAAGTTCAATATGTCACGGCTCATGACATTGTCCCTTGTGTAATTGCCACTTGAATGTATTGCTATTGAACCACATTAATGCTTTTCTTCTTCAACAAATGAGGACAGTCACTCTAAAGACAACATGATAATGTACACTCATTGTAAGGACAGTCACAAATGAGGACATCTCACAGTGACTGTCCCTTGTGTAATTGCCACTTGAATTACACAAGGGACAGTCATTGTGAGATGTCCTCATTTGTGACAAGGACAGTCACACATGAGGACATCTCACAGTGATTGTCCCTTGTGTAATTGCCACTTGAATGTATTGCTATTGAACCACATTAATGCTTTTCTTCTTCAACAAATGAGGACAGTCACTCTAAAGACACCATGATAATGTACACTCACTGTAAGGACAGTCACAAATGAGGACATCTCATAGTGACTGTCCCTTGTGTAATTGCCACTTGAATGTATTGCTATTCAGCCACATTAATGCTTTTCTTCTTCAACAAATGAGGATAGTCACTCTAAGGACAACATGATAATGTACACTCACTGTAAGTGTACATTATCATGTTGTATTACAAATGGACCTTATGTTGGTCGGGATATAAGTGCAAAAAAAAAAAGGAACGTTGTCATTTGTGTTTTCAACAGTGCCAAGAGAGATTCCCTCTGTGAAATCAAGCGGGTTATCATTTGTGTTTTGAACAAAGCGGGTTGTCATTTGTGTTTTGAACAGCACTGAGAGAGATTCCCTCTGTGAAATCAAGCGGGTTGTCATTTGTGTTTTCAACAGCACCGAGAGAGATTCCCTCCGCAAAATCACAGCTACAATTTCTGAGTACGTTGGGTTTATTTTTATTTTGTCATTATTATTTAATCTGGTATTCAGCTGTTAGAGAGCTAAAATACCTAGAAATGAGGACATATCTGTGTTGAATTTATTGTTAGTGGCTTTGGTTATTTAGAATACTTCCCCACAATACTTAATTACACAAGGGACAGTCACTGTGAGATGTCCTCATTTGTGACAAGGACAGTCACACATGAGGACATCTCACAGTGACTGTCCCTTGTGTAATTGCCACTTGAATGTATTGCTATTCAACCACATTTATGGGCCCATTTGGACCACGACACACAGTAGCATCTACAGAGAAGAATATCCCAGGTGTAACAAGTTGTAAGAATATACCAACAGTTCTAAGAAGTTCCCTAGCACGTAGTAGCATCTACGGAGAAGAATATACAACATGAGGGCAGCCACTGTAAAGACAACATGATAATGTACACTCATTGTATGTGTACATTATCATGTTGTCTTTACAGTGACTGACCTCATTCAAGTGGCAATTACACAAGGGACAGTCACTGTGAGATGTCCTCATTTGTGACAAGGACAGTCACACATGAGGATATCTCACAGTGACTGTCCCTTGTGTAATTGCCACTTGAATGTATTGCTATTCAACCACATTTATGGGCCCGTTTGGACCACGGCACATAGTAGCATCTACAGAGAAGAATATCCTAGGTGTAACAAGTTGTAAGAATATACCAACAGTTCTAAGAAGTTCCCTAGCACATAGTAGCATCTTCTAATTGTCTATACCACTTCACAAGGTATTGTTTGCACACATTGTTTTTGGTTCTTTTGATGACCCTTGTTTTGAAATTGCTATTAGGCCTTGTAGCTTATATGTTTTGATTGCTGGAGAGCTTCTAAAGCTAAGCAAGAAGACCATTGCACGAGTTATAGCCGCGCGCTCAGGTTTGAAAATTGTATATTTTTTAATCTAATGTATATTTTAACTAGACTTTTAGCTTATTTTTACTGTATATTTTAATCTAAAGGGAATCATGGATGTGAACTTGAAAGAATTTTGTACTTAGTTCTTATGGAGAGAATAGTAGTAGTTTACGGTCTAATATCAAATAGAGTTCTCCAATTACAGAAAGTTAATGAATTCTAATAGCTTATATGTTTTGATTGCTGGAGAGCTTCTAGAGCTAAGCAAGAAGACCATTGCACGAGTTATAGCCGCGCGCTCAGGTTTGAAAATTGTATATATTTTAATCTAATGTATATTTCAATCCTTTTGCCATGTCATGTAATATGTCTTGCCTTGTAGCTTATATGTTTTGAAATTGTTGTTAGGCCTTGTAGCTTATATGTTTTGATTGCTAGAGAGCTTCTAGAGCTAAGCAAGAAGACCATTGCACTAGTCGTAGCCGCGCGCTCAGGCATGAAAATTGTATATTTTTTAATCTAATGTATATTTTAACTAGACTTTTAAAATATTAAAGGATTTAACTAGGTCTAAGAAGATTTGTGTACTTTTGACAATTTTGCTTAGTCACTGAAAGTTGTAGACCGAAGTTTTCATAGCCCAATTTTTGCTTCCTGCGAAGAACGATCATGTCAGATAATATAAGTGAAGAACAAAATAGGGAGACAATCGCTAGATTGTGGTCTAACTTGAAAAGAAAAGGTGATGGAAAATGTTATTGTCCCTGCAAAATTTGTAAGGGCTTAAACCGTAGAAGACTGCTAATCAAAACAGTTAAGAGACATTGTAGGGAGAATGGTCACATTGAAGGGGGGCATGACTATCATCCACTGGTAAGTTGTTCATTATATCATTTTAACAATTTATATACATATGAAATCACTTGATGATGAGTTGAAGATCATGGTTTATTTATGTTAATCAATTTTATATAGGTTGATATCCCCAGGGAAGTACATGATATGGAGGAACATGGGGGTGCGAATATCCAAGGTGAAGATAATGATCCCATGGAAGATGACGATCATGCGCTAGAAAACACAATTGAAGATGATGGTATAAATACATTGATCCATGACACATTTAGTCCAAGCGGATCTGATCATGATGATGATGATAGCCTCGATGTACCTCTACTTGAGAAGGCATACGAGCCCCTATACAAAGACTCCCAAACAACTCTTCTCTCTGCTGTATTGTTGTTGTTGAACTTGAAGGTTATGAATGGTTTATCCAACATAACAATGTCACATATGTTAAGGTATGTCATATATGTCTTTATAGTTAACAAAGGGTGAATAATGTACCA
This sequence comes from Chamaecyparis obtusa, assembly GCA_027943335.1. NCBI lineage: Eukaryota > Viridiplantae > Streptophyta > Pinopsida > Cupressales > Cupressaceae > Chamaecyparis > Chamaecyparis obtusa. The sequence goes on along the minus strand of BSBK01007185.1, from coordinate 911,602 downwards.
CTAATATTGTTTATATTAACAACTTATATTTTTTATTGTAGATTGATAGGCGAGTTTTTGTTACCACCATCAAATATTCTACCTCGCTCATATCGAGAATTATCTGCTATTATGAAAGATATTGGAATGGAGTATCAAGCAATACATGCTTGTCCCAATGATCATATTATATATTATAAAGAACATGAATTTGCAACACAATGCCCTGTATGTCATACGAGTAGATATCGAACAGATCGAATAACAAAAAAGGTGCCTCACAAGGTTCTTCGTTACATCCCCATTATTCCACGGATGTGACAATTATTCAGGTGTACTAGCTTGGCACAATTTATGGATTACCATGCACGCAATAGAAGTCGAGATGACATTATTCAAATCCCTGCGGATGGTTCGGCATTTATGCACATAGAGGAAAAGTGGCAACACTTCAAAGAAGAACCTCGTAATCTCAGGCTTTCATTGGCAGCGGATGGTGTCAATCCATTTGGAGAGATGAGATCTGTTTGCTCGGTGTGGCCTATTTTTGTTATCAACAATAACATTCCTCCGTGGATGTCAATAAAGAGGGAGCACATTATGTTGGCAATGATTGTTCCAGGTATTTTATCATTTGATAGTTATTAATTTACATGTACTTACAAATCTTACAGTAAAATGGTCACAATAATTATGTAATGTTACTGTTCATTCAAGTAGGTAAATATCAAGTTAAAGATATGAATGTATATATTGAGCCTCTTATTGACGAGTTGGTGGAGTTATGGAACGGTGTCACTATGTATGACATGTCTAGACCAATAGGACAAAGACAATTTCAATTCCATGCAATACTTGTATGGACAATACATGATGCCCCAGGGCTAACACATTTTTGTGGTATGTTATAGTGAATTCAAGTTGCGCATGATAATTCTAATTATAAAAATCAACATATTTAATAATCCAATTATATCATTATCTTATAGGTCTTCAAACAAAGGGAAAATTTGCATGTCCAGTTTGTGGTCCAAAGATGAAATCTCATCATTCAAAAAGTTTAGGAAAGCATGTGTTTGATGAGTACAGACACTTCCTCCACAGGAATCATAAGTATCGAAGTATGGAAAAATATCTTTTCAATGGGAAAGAAGAGACTACATCAAAGCCACGAAGAATGACACCTCGCCTATGGAAGTTGGAATATAATAGAATTAATCATTGAGGTAATGTCGTTCCACTTAATGGTTTATGTTTGTAATTTATATATTTCTATTGTGATTTTTGTTTACTAATTATGTAATTGATGATCGTGAAGGTCGTCAAGGCACTACTGACAACCTTCCAAAGGGACTAAAAAGCTATCCCAGACAATTTAGTAGGTTGCCCTACTACGAGGACCTACAAATTGTGCATTTGTTTGATCTTATGCATGTTGGAAAGAATATAACAGAGACATTGTGGAAAATACTGGATGGAAGGCGTGACAAAGAAAAAATTGTCAAAATTTGTAATGACATTCATGAATCCAATCATGCACTGAAGAATTTCATTCACTCAAATAGCAATAGAGATCAGATTAATATAAGTGCCCTTCCTTGGTTATTAACGGAGCAGCAAAGTGATGCCATAAAAGAAGTCATACGAAAAATTTGATTTCCCACAGGATTTGCTGGGAACATAAGCAATCTCATATCAAAGAAAAGTGAATTTGGGTCAGGGCTCAAAACGCATGATTGGCATACTTTCATCAAGGTAAGTTATGTTCTTCTGTATTTACAATATATTCATAAATTACGTGTACTATTCATTATGTTATGTTAGAAAATAATGAAATGATTGGTTTATAATTACTGCAGTATGTGCTACCTCTATCTCTCCCAGAGCACTTCAACAATAACATCAAACAAGTGATATATGATCTTGGAAAATACATAAGGTAAGCAGTAATATTTGTTCAATTTGTTGTATATATTTATTATATTCGCGATTTGTTTTTCTTGCTATGTAATCTATTGTATATTATTTTGTAAAGTCTCGTATTTATATATTTTTTGTGACTTGAATCTCTTAATGTAGGTGGTTGTCATCTAAAGAAATCCATAAAGAAGATATAAACTATTGGAAGAGAAGAATTTCTCATTTATTGTGTGAAATGCAAAAGTGTCTACCTCCAACTTTTTTCAATGCACAAGAACACTACCTCATACACCAAGTTGAGGAGATTGAATTGTGTGGACCTGCACACACTAGGTCAATGTGGATGGTTGAGAGGCACTTGAAATCTTTGAAGGCTTTGGTTTGACAAAGAGCACATCCTGAGGGTTCTATGGTAGAGGGATACATGGTATACCAGACTATGGTGTACATTACTGAATATCTTCCTAAGTTTGCTTCAAATATCCATGTAGATCGCATTTGGGATCTCGACCCTTTTAAAAAATTCAAAGGGGAGTACTTGATGGGGAAAGGTAGATTGAGGAAAGTGACAGGTAATAAATTATAAGATGTTATTGTAATAAATTATTTCTTAATCTTCAAAATAAATCGGTTGTAAGTCGTCTATTTTTTTTTTGTACAGTTGCTCGAGAGTGAGATGCACTACATTTGTATATTGCAAACAATCTTGATTGGATGACGATATGGATTGAACGATGTCAACATTCTGGTCACACATTAACATGGGAAGGTGTATCTTCATTGGTTAAAGAAGCTCATCATAATGGAGATTCTAATGTTACGCAAAGGGAAATAGATTTAGCATATGGTTTAAGAGATTTCCAGGTACGTACAAAATTATTAATCACCCGTATGTTTATCAACTCAAGATATAATAATTTTGACATGTTTCACATATTATTGCAGGTTAAACACCACAAGGGTATGTTCTGTAATGGTCAAAAATTTTGCGTCAAAGTGTTGGATGACACGAAGAAAACTTGTGATTCTGGAATAACTGCAGTCTTTCAAGTGACTAATATTTCATCTAGAAATGACTTAGATCCTCAAGAGTCTAAAAATCAATACTATGGCATTTTGGATGATATACTTGAGTGCGACTTTAGTTCCTTCAAATTAGTACTCTTCATTGTCAAATGGTACAGGCTACGACTTAATCCAAATGATCCTAATAGAACTGTTATTGAACATGATAATGGATTTACAATGGTTAATACAAGGTCGTTTGAGCCAGTTGGGGATGAGCCCTATGTTCTTCCAAGCCAATGTGAGCAGGTATTTTACTCAGAGGTTTCACATAAACCGGGTTGGTCATTTGTTGTTAGACATGAACTGAGAGGAAGGCCGATAAAGTATAATGCGATGGAAGAAGAAGATACCGAAGAAGTAGAAGATGATGTAGATGATGATCACGATCGACAATTATTGGATGATGTTCCTGAGATAAATTTTCATGAAGAAGAAGAAGAAGATGATGACGATGATGTTGCTACTGATGATGATGATGAAGATGATGTTGATGTTGATGATGATGATGTTGATGATGACGACAACGACGACAACGACAACGACGATGATGATGATGATGACGACGATGACGAGGATGATGATGATGATGATGATGATGATGATGATGATGATGATGATGATGATGATGATGAGGATGATGATGATGAAATTTAAAGGTATGCCATCAATCCTTAATGTATTTAATATTCATTTCTTGATAGAAATATATTTGTCTTAAATGGTTACATAGTTTATTCATTATCTATTTAAAAGCTACAAGTTTCAACTACAAATAGAATACTGCTAATCTAAATTAACTATTAATCTAAATTAATTAAATAAAACTATTTAAAACACATATTAATGTGAGCCTGATTTAAGTGTTATAATGTGTACGTTTTAATGTTTTTAATTTTTATGTGATGCTTATGATGGATGTGATTATGATTATGATGTGATTATGCTCACGATAATTGAATTACATTTGCAGGAAATTGAACCCCTTTCAAGAGCATCCCGCACAGTCTCATGGATCGACAAGTATAAGTCAATACACCTTATAGAAAGTCTATTTAATACACTTATCAATAGTAAGATTGATGTCTTCTAAGATCTCTCCCATTTGCAGGTACCAGCAAATAGGTATTTGTCAGAAGTGTCTTCCTCGAGTGAGGGAAATATAGGAATAGAAGAGGAAAGTGAGACATGCAGTTTATCTAGAATAGGGAGATTAACTAGAGGTCAAAGGACTAGAAGGAAATTCAATAAACACATGAAATTTTTCCTTGCTCAAGGGGGGTCATGTTCTTATGATGATGAGATGAAAGGCGACATCGAGGTGCCCTTGAGGTACCAACATCTACAGAAACATTGGGTACCCAAGGAACTTCCTCCAATAAACACTGATTTTTGTGTTAATGAGAGGATATATCGCATAGCACCATCATCATTACATGGTTTGGGCCTATTTTCTATGGATGGCATAAAGGTGTCTTACAACAAAGTTTCTGAATTGATGGAGTATGTTGGACCATGTTACGATTACAAAATTTGGATGCATATTGTTCAATATAAAAAAAGTATGCGTAGGTATGCACTCTCGGCAAATTATATACAACAGCAAGACAATAATCAAAGTAAAAGTGTGGCTATATACATTGATGGAAGGCCAAAAGCAATAGGGAATATTGTGGGTTTTATAAATAGTACACGACCTGGGTCAACTATAAAGCAACCCAATTGCATATTTGAGGTGCGCGAGGGAAATCATGTATTCATCTGTGCGATAAAATCAATACGTGCAGGGGAAGAGCTGCTTATTGATTACAATTTGAACCGCATAGATACAAACGAGGCTACTATCATGGGGGTGGTACATACTATTAAACCAACTTCTAATCAATGACTCCAACATACCATTTAGTTATTAAATTTTTGGCTAACATTTTTATACTTGATCTTTGACACAGGGGCACAATATGGACCAACCACCCGAAGGTGCTGGTGACGATATTCCTAGCTCATCTACACATGAGCAGGTAAAACTCATTGTAATTGTGCAAACTAGATAGAAGCAAAATGTTATTTTTTTTAATGTTATTTTCTTCATTGTTTTGGAGTAATTTTGATAATACTAATACTATTGTTGTCACAGAGGGCCGGTGGTCGGAGAGAGGGAAAGCAACCTGCAGTCCCTCAGGAGTCCCCCCTTGTGGACCCTTTTTTTATTGATTTAGCAGAGACCGATGACCCGATCGGTTCCATTAAAAAGCTGCTAAAGAAAATTGGGAAAGAACTTCTACGTTTGGTATCCATACATCCTCAGACTCAGGAAATAAAAGACAGGGCAGCTGAGTTGTTGCGCACTTCTGAAAACTTTAAAGTAAGTATTAATGAAATTTTTAATTATTACAAGAGTTCAATAATGGTTTTTATGTTATGCTCTTTTATGACATTAATTAAAATATGGATGCATTGTCTTTACAGAGTTATTTGCGTAATTTTGAACCCCATTCCCATGATGAGGCCGGTATTGCAAGTGGTTCAGGTAGATCACATGTTCCATTCCCCACTTGTGTTTTCCACTGAATATATATAGGAATGATCATAATCATTGACAATACATGCTCGAACAATCTTTTTTTTTAATGCTCTAACAATCTTGTCCATGCTAGTCCACGCGTTCTATATTTATGCATGCTCTAACAATTTTATTCTTCAGCTCCTTTCCATGATGATATGACAACGCCGCCTCCATCTAGGACAGCCACAAATGTCTTGCCGACTGCCATGTCAACAACACACAGCCTAAATGCACCAACTGTTGCACCATCTACTGGTACACAAATCCCTCTTTTTCTCTCTTTTGTTATGTGTTTAAGTGTTATGTGTTTACGATGTAGATCCCTTGATTGTGTTTGTGCCATGGGTGCTCTGTACCAATTTATTTCCCTTGAAGTATTATTTCTTGGAGGCATTTGATAATGGTTTTCATTTTTTGCAATAGGAGATGCAACAAGTCCCGATGCAACATCATTTCCTGGATGTTCCCGTGTTCCTAGTATGGGAATGGTGAAGGATTGCGTATTGATCATCAGCGACGATGAAGGAATTCCCTTAAAAGTAGCCAAACTTCTAGGTACTTTAAAGTTATTATTATTCTATAGTGATATAATAGTAATTTAGTTTTTGATCACTCTTCATCGACTAATGATCCCATGATTATTTTGTAGGGAATGATATTTTTTGGTGAAAACTTGGTGACGAGTGTTTGCGGATATTCGGGCCCACCATACGTACATGGTGGAACATCATATCCTAACTAAAACCCCAAACCACTATTTTGATTTCATATCATTGCTAGAATAGTTTTCCTTTTCATCAATTTCTTGAACTATATTAAAGGTAGCTTCTCTTCATTTATGAGTCTAACATGTTTTTTTTTACTTAAAAGGTGGAATAACCAAGATAAAAAGTTGAAGGATGATCTTGTACATAGTATGACCCAGCTTTTTGGACCTCGTGCATTCGAGAGAAACAAGCTCCTTGAAAGAGCTGGTTTATGTTTGAAGTATATTAGGGACCAGTACAAGAAATATTTAGAGGTTAACCCAAGGCACGAGCGTCCACCCTGTGTTCTTGAGGCTGAGTGGTAGGGTTTGATTTTGGATGGAAAGTATAAAGCCAACATGAAAAAAGGAATTACGCCAGTAGAGAGTAGAGCAAGGTATGTGATACTTTTGAGAATGTAATTATGTACTAATTAACCTCTAAATTTTTCCTGTACTGGTCTCTAACATATTTCAAACTTTTCATAGATTGCCTGACACATCAAAGGCAACAAAGGCAAGATTAGAAAAGCACAGGACACACAAGCTCGGCTCTGGTGGTTTTTCCAAACTTCAAGCACGAGTTGTAAGTATTAGTAAATGAAAACTTGTATCAATTTTTTTATATATTGCAAGGAAATTTTTTTTGATCAAACAATGCAAGTAAAATTCACCATACCAAGAAAAAATGTAGGGGTCAGAGTTCAATAGATGCCTCATAGAAGAGGACAAGAGAATTGGCTTCCAACAAGGCTATAGAGCCGTGGCTGAATGGCTACGAGCTGAAATCAGTGTGCAAGGTTCAAATAATGATGCATCTGAGCCACAGGTAAATAAGCTAAATGAAATTTATTTCAAATTGAATACTTTACCAATTAGTCTATTTGATGTTAAGTTCTAATATAAAGTGAGTATATCTGTTTTAAGAAAGCAATGATAACAATGTGTAGGATATTGGAATGCAGCCTGACAATCCTTCTACACAATCTATGCATAATGAAGGTTCGCATGATGTGCATCCTAGTGGTGGAGGTATACATTTGCTATTAAAATTTTTATATGTAATTACAATTGGTGTTTGGATTAATGTAACATTTTGTATAGCAACTGTAGAGGATCGAGGGGTCGGTGCTCATGAGCATGTTGAGGTTGAGTCTAGACAAAATGATGTGGCCAGATCAGGTAATTAAAGAGCGCCACAGTTATGTTCTTTAAAATAATTAAATACTTGTAACAATTATAATTAAATATTTTAAATTTAACTCTTTTATTTGTTATTGTAGAGGACCCCCCTTTGCAGCAGCATAGGAATTTGAGATCATCAAGAACAGAGAACAAAACAACTGATGAGGGGGGTATTGATGATAACACTGATGCTCCTCTTAGAGCTTACATAGAAAAAAAAATTAGAAAGAGAAAAAAGAAATGATTGTCATCTAAATACCTTAATTGATAATGACTGAATTTTATGTCTCAATGAATTTAATTATGTGCTAATGAATGTTCATGAATTATGTGTTTATTTTCATATTGATGAATGTTGCGTGTTAACGAATCTAATGTGTTAATGAATGTTATCATGTGATATTGATTGAATGTTACATTTTATTAATAATTGAAAGAATGAATGAATGTTAGATGTTAACAGGGAATGTAGAGTGATGTTAGGGGGAGGGGGGTGGGGCCAAATGAGCTTCCACCTTCACGTGGTTGGCCTTGTTTAGTAGAGAATATTAAACTATATTCTCGAAACAAAGTGAAGCTCAATAAGATACTAAATGAGTCAAAATGGTTATCAAGGTCCTCTATCCATAAGATACTTGTAGTCAAAATGGTTATTAATAAGATACTTGTAGTCAAAATGGTTATCTAGGTCCTCTATCCATTCCATAAGTTCTTCACCATTCAAACTTCCTCCATAACAAGGAATGTGCTCTAGGTTAGTCATGAAGCCTAGCATGGGCTCTTTGTCAGATAGAGCCACTATTTCAGAGCCTTTTCTGTGCATTTCCTTCAAGCACTGTACAGTGTACGGATGTGAAAGGGAGGGCAGACCAATGTAGAAGTTAGAGTATTTATATCTTATGCTTTGAGAGTTTATTTGGTAGATTCAAGACACCTTATATCAAAGTTATTCCTTTTTCTTATCTGTTGTTCTGTCAAACCCTCATTTTTTGGGTTATTGCATTCAAATGGCCTTAACTTGCAAATAAACCATAGGATATCCTCTGTTCTTTGTAAAATGCAAGTTAAGGGGGTTTATTTTCATATTTTAAAAGCTTTGGAATAGGATACTAAGCCAGAGAATTTCAAGAGCAAGCCCTAGGTCAAGAATCTCAATGTTCTTGACTAGGAGTTGATGGATTATGCAAGATCAGAGGGTAGCGGCAAGTAAAGGACCTCAAACCTTGTTGAATCTAGATCTTTAGAGCATGGTGGACATCTTCAAACTCTGATCTTGGTTTCATGCACCCATTTTCAATGCCTTGTTTTGGAACCCACACCCAAAGGCATGCATTAGGTCTGCGGACTCAATAAGGACATTGATATGCTAGAGTGGAGTCAGGGTCTGGGAGTTGGAGGATTGTTAGAACATCAAAAAGGGTACTCAAAAAACATATAAGTTCATAAGGTCCTTTGTCAAATTGAAGAGTTATTGCTGCAGAATAGGTTTTGGAGACCTACTAGAGTCACTAGGTCTATTTCGACCCGTTTGGACCACGACACACAGTAGCATCTACAGAGAAGAAGTTTGGTATGCAATGGTCTTGAAACCTCCTGAGAAATTCTTGGTATGCATTTGTGTGGTGCAAAAGCTTCGTTGAAAGAGAAAAAGAAGAAAAGAATAGAAATGGTTTTTTTTCTTTTTATGTCATATACTGTAACCAGCTACTTATAACTTGCAAAAATTATTATAACCATTTGAAATTGAAACTTAGTTTAATGTGAAACTGAGAATTGCTTTATTAGAGCTTTCTGTGATTTAGATTCAGACATCAAGAACATTGTTTGCCTAATATTGTGATTAATGTTTATTTATTAATATCTCATACTGACAAACAATTGATAATTGTAGGGAAAACGTCATTGGGGGTCTTTGAGGATCCACTAGAAGCCAAGGAGAAAATGTATTCAAATGCTAAAGATGGTGTAACAGTCCTTACAACTGTTGAACCTTGCTGTGTAGATCATCTCCGATTCTCCAAGTTCAACAGTACTGTGGTATTTCTTTGGATACTTCTTATGGTAAATTTCAGACATCAAGTTCTTTTCGTATGAAACTACTACATTTGTAATCTGTAGTTTTAAACTTTTAGTTTATAAATGTTCATCAGCTTTAGTTCGTATGCTACCATTTCAAGTATGATTAATGAAGTTACCTTTATCACAGGATGAAAGTGAGCAGTCAGCATACTGGTACGGAGCTGGCAGCATTGATACGGTGACTAGGGCATCGTTTAATGGTGGTATTGTGTTTTCCCGTATTTAGGGCATCGGCCTTTTGAAGCATTGCTTTCATCTTTCTTAAGTCTGAGTTTTAAGTTTGTTTATCTCTCTCGGCGCTGTTGAAAATACAAATGACAACGTTCTTGTTTGTTTTGCCCTTATATCCCGATGTGATTTCGCGGAGGGTTACGGCGCTGTTGAAAACACAAATGAAAACACAAATCCCTTGTGTAATTGCCACTTGAAGGAGGAAAGTCACTGTAAAGACAACATGATAATGTACACTTACAGTGAGTGTACATTATCATGTTGTCTTTAGAGTGACTATCCTCATTTGTTGAAGAAGAAAAGCATTAATGTGGCTGAATAGCAATACATTCAAGTGGCAATCACACAAGGGACAGTCACTGTGAGATGTCCTCATTTGTGACTGTCCTTACAGTGAGTGTACATTATCATGTTGTCTTTAGAGTGACTGTCCTCATTTGTTGAAGAAGAAAAGCATTAATGTGGTTCAATAGCAATACATTCAAGTGGCAATTACACAAGGGAAAATCGATCACTGTGAGATGTCCTCATGTGTGACTATCCTTGTCACAAATGAGGACATCTCACAATGACTGTCCCTTCTGTAATTGTCACTTGAATGAGGACAGTCACTGTAAAGACAACATGATAATGTACACATACAATGAGTGTACATTATCATGTTGTCTTTACAGTGGCTGCCCTCATGTTGTATATTCTTCTCTGTAGATGCTACTATGTGCTAGGGAACTTCTTAGAACTGTTGGTATATTCTTACAACTTGTTACACCTGGGATATTCTTCTCTGTAGATGCTATTGTGTGCCGTGGTCCAAACAGGCCCATAAATGTGGTTGAATAGCAATACATTCAAGTGGCAATTACACAAGGGACAGTCACTGTGAGATGTCCTCATGTGTGAATGTCCTTGTCACAAATGAGGACATCTCACAGTGACTGTCCCTTGTGTAATTTCCACTTGAATGAGGACAGTCACTGTAAAGACAACATGATAATGTACACATAAAATGAGTGTACATTATCATGTTGTCTTTACAGTGGCTGCCCTCATGTTGTATATTCTTCTCTGTAGATGCTACTATGTGCTAGGGAACTTCTTAGAACTGTTGGTATATTCTTACAACTTGTTACACCTGGGATATTCTTCTTTGTAGATGCTACTGTGTGTTGTGGTCCAAACGGGCCCATAAATGTGGTTGAATAGCAATACATTCAAGTGGCAATTACACAAGGGATAGTCACTGTGAGATGTCCTCATGTGTGACTGTCCTTGTCACAAATGAGGACATCTCACAGTGACTGTCCCATTGTGTAATTGCCACTTGAATGAGGATAGTCACTGTAAAGACAACATGATAATGTACACAAGTACCGTGAAGGTAGTTGCAAGTTACGGCTGTTTCATTGCATACCCAAAACAATGAAGATGTTACGGTCCACAAAACGTTTGTGCTTGAAAGATGAACAAATAAAATTAAACTTCTAAATAACCAAAGCCTCTAACAATAAATTCAACACAGATATGTCCTCATTTCTGGGTATTTTAGCTCTGTAACAGCTGAATACCAGATTACATAATAATGACAAAAGAAAAATAAACCCAACGTACTCAGAAATTGTAGCTATGATTTCGCGGAGGGAATCTCTCTCGGCACTGTTGAAAATACAAATGACAATGTTTCTCTACATTATCATGTTGCCTTTACAGTGACTGTCCCTTGTGTAATTGCCACTTGAAGGAGGACAGTCACTATAAAGACAACATGATAATGTACACTTACAGCCCGTGTACATTATCATGTTGTCTTTAGAGTGACTATCCTCATTTGTTGAAGAAGAAAAGCATTAATGTGGCTGAATAGCAATACATTCAAGTGGCAATCACACAAGGGACAGTCACTGTGAGATGTCCTCATTTGTGACTGTCCTTACAGTGAGTGTACATTATCATGTTGTCTTTAGAGTGACTGTCCTCATTTGTTGAAGAAGAAAAGAATTAATGTGGTTCAATAGCAATACATTCAAGTGGCAATTACACAAGGGACAATCGATCACTATGAGATGTCCTCATGTGTGACTATCCTTGTCACAAATGAGGACATCTCACAATGACTGTCCCTTCTGTAATTGCCACTTGAATGAGGACAGTCACTGTAAAGACAACATGATAATGTACACATACAATGAGTGTACATTATCATGTTGTCTTTACAGTGGCTGCCCTCATGTTGTATATTCTTCTCTGTAGATGCTACTATGTGCTAGGGAACTTCTTAGAACTATTGGTATATTCTTACAACTTGTTACACCTGGGATATTCTTCTCTGTAGATGCTATTGTGTGCCGTGGTCCAAACAGGCCCATAAATGTGGTTGAATAGCAATACATTCAAGTGGCAATTACACAAGGGACAGTCACTGTGAGATGTCCTCATGTGTGACTATCCTTGTCACAAATGAGGACATCTCACAGTGACTGTCCCTTGTGTAATTGCTACTTGAAGGAAAAAAGCATTAATGTGGTTCAATAGCAATGTATTCAAGCAGAAATTACACAAGGGATAATCACTCTGAGATTTCCTCATTTGTGACTATCCTTACAGTGAGTGTACATTATCATGTTGTCTTTACAGTGACTGTCCTCATTTGTTGAAGGAAAAAAGCATTAATGTGGTTCAATAGTGATGCAGAGTAGTCAGGGCTTTTAGAATATACAAATATACATCCTTAACTCTCATTCCACCAAGGAAGAAGGAATTCCAATGGTTGAAACGTGAGTTAAGGTCTTTACATCAGTCAAACCCTGAAAATGAGGGTTTGTAAACAATGCACAGAAAATTTGAAATAACTTAGATATAAAACAAAGAGAATCAATCAAACCAACTTCCAAAGCATCAGATGTCACTATTACAACTTCCAGGCAAATTTTATCATCCAACCACCATCCGTACAGCCGTACAGAGTTCGTTTTTCACCAGAAATGCACTAAAACAGGGTTATTTTTATTTTTTATGAAAGCAAAATGATTACAATACTGGTTCTCTGTCTGTCTTCGACCATTTAAAGCCTAAAATAGGCTCTCCAAATGTTGGTTCAACCATCTAGGTGGTTAGAATAGTTTATCCAACAAATGTCAACTTTGCTAAGCAACTTTTAAAGTTGCATTACAACTTTGCAAACAACTTTGCCGAGAAGGTTAAAAATGTGTTGTGAAACTTTAGGAACCTTATTAAAGTTATTTTGGACCTTCAAACTTCTTAACAACATCTAAAAGACACCTAATAAACACTTACTATGCTCATTTCATCCAAGGACTCAAAAGATGCCCAAGGTTTATAAGTCACCAAGGGGTCTTGTGTCCAACAAGTGGATGTTTATAAGGAGATAAAATCAATCCTTAATATTTATTACAAACCAAGAAAACATCTAAAACTCCTATTCTAATTTATTGTCATTCAAAAAGACTCTGATTTGTCATTCAAAAAGACTCTGATTTGTCAATCAAAAGGACCTTTCACCAGTCAATCCTTCAAAGCTCCAAGGTGAAAATCTTATGTTCCAATTGATAGGATTTGACTCCTTGGCTTCATGGCAACTTCCTTCAATCATGGTGTCTTTGGCTTGCATTAGGGATGCCCCTGCATCAAATAGCAATGCATTCAAGTGGCAATTACACAAGGGACAGTACATGCCCATTGAAGTTGGTGTTTTGTTATCCAGCATGACAATGGAGACAACATACTCTGTGTCAATTTTACTGATCAAATTTCCCTCCGCCAAGCAAAGCAACAATCTGGGTATGATAAGGTGAAATTTTGTAGTCCTTTTGGGTATGATAACAGTTCCAGTTTCCAATAAGATGGTTCATTTTTATAATCTAGCTTCAATTTCTCTTGTGAAAATCTTTTTTTCATTTTATGGGTGGTAAAATATAATTATTATGCTAGAGGTGTGTACTTATGGATGATAATGAAACAAAATGATAAGATTTAAGACTCTTGTTTTTTTTTTTAAATAGCAATTTAAGTTTCCTTCTATTATAAATTACTGTTTTTCTATTTTTTAATGTATCTTTCCAGATCTTTTATATCAATTTTATTTATGAAATATAAATATATTAATAATGTTTTAGTGTTTTTAGGATTAGTTTATATCAATTCTATGTATCATCATTCATCATTCAATTGTCAGTATTATTAATTTAGACTGTGCAATTGTAGAACTACTCGAATATGGGTTGGATGGATACTCAAGCAGGGGAACCCTCCTCAAATATCTCAAGTAGTGAACTTGGAAAAATGTGTCCTGAAGGAACCCTTTCCATCAGAGAGATAAAAGTACAAACAAGTAAAAGAAGCAGGCTCTGCAAATATGTTTTTGAGAAGAAAAATGATAGATTATTCGAGTATGGTTCATGAGGTATATCTAAAAAGACATTTTTTTTCTTATTATAATAAAAGAGGAAGTTGTGAATGTCAAAGTTGAGTGAAACAAAAATTATTTTCATCAAATTTTGTTAGGCTTGCTTTTGGGAATAGTTTCTTACAATATTGCTATTAAGATTTTTATTGTGTAGTTTTTAGATTAGGTTTATAAAATTATATTTCATGAGTAGTGATTCATATTAATCAATTAATGATACTTTTGGAAGGTATTTTCAATGTGTCAAATTTTGATATTTTTACAAGAATTAGATTGTGTAATTTTTTTAATTAAAGTCATTGACTCATATTTCATAAATAATAGTTCTCATGAATCCATCTCTTATAAGATTGAATAGTCTATTTAGGAAGTATTTCTGATAGTATGTCAAATTATGATATTACTATTACCATTAGATTGCATGGCTTTGAAGTCAACCTCATTGACCCATATTCTTCTCTGTAGATGCTACTATGTGCTAGGGAACTTCTTAGAACTGTTGGTATATTCTTACAACTTGTTACACCTGGGATATTCTTCTCTGTAGATGCTACTATGTGCCGCAGTCCAAACGGGCCCATAAATGTGGTTGAATAGCAATACATTCAAGTGGCAATTACACAAGGGATAGTCACTGTGAGATGTCCTCATGTGTGACTGTCCTTGTCACAAATGAGGACATCTCACAGTGACTGTCCCTTGTGTAATTTCCACTTGAATGAGGACAGTCACTGTAAAGACAACATGATAATGTACACATACAATGAGTGTACATTATCATGTTGTCTTTACAGTGGCTGCCCTCATGTTGTATATTCTTCTCTGTAGATGCTACTATGTGCTAGGGAACTTCTTAGAACTGTTGGTATATTCTTACAACTTGTTACACCTGGGATATTCTTCTCTGTAGATGCTATTGTGTGCTGTGGTCCAAATGGGCCCATAAATGTGGTTGAATAGCAATACATTCAAGTGGAAATTACACAAGGGACAGTCACTGTGAGATGTCCTCATGTGTGACTGTCCTTGTCACAAATGAGGACATCTCACAGTGACTGTCCCTTGTGTAATTGCCACTTGAATGAGGACAGTCACTGTAAAGACAACATGATAATGTACACAAGTACCGTGAAGGTAGTTGCAAGTTACGACTATTTCATTGCATACCCGAAACAATGAAGATGTTACGGTCCACAAAACATTTGTGCTTGAAAGATGAACAAATAAAATTAAACTTCTAAATAACCAAAGCCGCTAACAATAAATTCAACACAGATATGTCCTCATTTCTAGGTATTTTAGCTCTGTAACAGCTGAATACCAGATTACATAATAATGACAAAAGAAAAATAAACCCAACGTACTCAGAAATTGTAGCTGTGATTTCACGGAGGGAATCTCTCTCGGCACTGTTGAAAATACAAATGACAACGTTTCTCTACATTATCATGTTGCCTTTACAGTGACTGTCCCTTGTGTAATTGCCACTTGAAGGAGGACAGTCACTGTAAAGACAACATGATAATGTACACTTACAGCCCGTGTACATTATCATGTTGTCTTTAGAGTGACTATCCTCATTTGTTGAAGAAGAAAAGCATTAATGTGGCTGAATAGCAATACATTCAAGTGGAAATTACACAAGGGACAGTCACTGTGAGATGTCCTCATTTGTGACTATCCTTACAGTGAGTGTACATTATCATGTTGTCTTTATAGTGACTATCCTCATTTGTTGAAGGAAAAAAGCATTAATGTGGTTCATTAGCAATGTATTCCCAGCATCTGTACCTGCATCTCTCTTATATACTACAAGTTGCTTGCCATCAGAAATTGCAGTTCCCTCACGTGACATTGATGGTGAAGTGTTCTTTTCAAAACCATCATCTGTGGTTACCAATGCTCCTGTTTTAGGCAATAAGTTTGTTGCATTCCATGAGCCATTGGTCAAGTTTCTTCTACGAGCTTCTGATGCCTCAAAATCTAAGCAGCGCCTACGCATGCCTCGTTGTGGTTGATTATCATTCTGTACATGAATTATAATGAGTAATCAATTTTGGGCCTTGGAATCTTGTATGTAACATGCACAGGCATTTCATGGCTAAATGAATCTATTTTAAAAGCATCAACTTTTCTTACATGATGCTGGATACATAAGTAGAACAAGCGTATATCAAATTGGAAGCAATCAGAACTCCACAATGACATATTATTTAGAGTACTCTTCAGTTTAAGTAATAATGCATATATTGACACTGTAAAGACAACATGATAATGTACACTCACTGTAAAGACAACATGATAATGTACACTCACTGTAAGGACAGTCACAAATGAGGACATCTCACAGTGACTGTCCCTAGTGTAATTGCCACTTGAATGTATTGCTATTCAGCCACATTAATGCTTTTCTTCTTCAACAAATGAGGATAGTCACTGTAAAGACAACATGATAATGTACACTCACTGTGAGTGTACATTATCATGTTGTCTTTAGAGTGACTATCCTCATTTGTTGAAGAATAAAAGCATTAATGTGGTTGAATAGCAATACATTCAAGTGGCAATTACACAAGGGACAGTCACTGTGAGATGTCCTCATTTGTGACTATCCTTACAGTGAGTGTACATTATCATGTTGTCTTTACAGTGGCTGTCCTCATTTGTTGAAAGAAAAAAGCATTAATGTGGTTCATTAGCAATGTATTAAATAATTTTATTTTTTTTAATCCACCCACGGGCATCGCAATTGCGACGGGAACCCATCGTAATGCGATGCAGGCGCCCGTCGCAATTGCTTGGGAGGCCCGTCGCAATTGCAACGGCCCTCCGAAGCCATGCGACGGGGGGGCGATGCCCATGCCGCTAACAAATCTTAATCACATTGCGATGGGATATGTGTCACAATTGCGACGGCTACCCATAGACGTCGCAATTTGCGACTAAAAAATAGCGACGTCTATGGGTGTTGCTATTGCGACACATAGCCGTTGCAAAATGCCCCCAAATGTATTAGTGTGATGATCAAACCAACCAATTTGGTAAGCGGGAAAGGCCTATGCAAGCTAATAGCAGAGGATGGTAAGCTGTCTAAGAAAATTGATGAAGTACCCATGGCATTGCTAGTCAGTCTAACTGATCCCTGGTTTTCAGACATGGCTTATTTCCTTACTTATGGTGAGTGTCCTGATCATTTAAGTCCCAAAGAGAGGCATAACTTGAAATTGAAAGCAAGTAAATATGTGATATCCCAGGGGACATTATATAAAAGAGGTGTAGATGGAACCTTCTTAAGATGCATGGATGCTGAGCAGCAGAAAGAAATTTTGAAGGTGTTCCATGATGAAGCTTATGGAGGTCACTACTCCTCAACTGTAACTGCATTCAAGATTCTCTGGAATCTTTCTACTAGCCTGGCATGTTCAAGGATGCATACCAGTATGTTTGCAATTGTGAAAAATGTCAGTTGTTTACTGGGAGACCTCATCTTGCTGCTCTGCCTCTTAAACCTGTGATTGTTGATGAGCCTTTCAAACAATGGGGGATAGACTTCATGGGACCTTTGAACCCACCATTTAGCGCTGGGCATGTTTATATTCTCATGGCCACCGATTATTTTACTAAATGGGTGGAAGTTGTCCCCACCAAGAAAGTGAACTCTTAGGTTGTGTGTGAGTTCCTTTTAAATTATATTTTCATCAGGTTCTGAGTACCTGTTAAGATAGTAGTAGACAATGCTACATACTTTTCTTCTGAAGAAATCTTGGCTTTTTGTTATGAACATGGCATATCTCTGGCTCATTCCTTTGATTATTTCCCATAAGGGAATGGTCAAGCTAAATCTAGTAATAAGAACCTGGTAGCGATCATGAAAAATTTGATGGATGATAATCTCCGTGAATGGCATAAGAAGTTGTTTGAAGCTTTGTGGGTAGATCAAACCAGTTTGAAAAGAGCAATTGGAATGGCCCCCTTTGAACTGGTATATGGGATAGGAGCACATGTCTCTCTGTCTTTGGAAATCTCCTCAACTAAGCTTCAAGCTGTCATTGAAGATCAGTATTTTAAAGATCCTCTGGAGAAATGGGTCATGCATTTGAGTAGACTGGAAGAAGAAAGGGAGGAGTTGGTAGATCATATCACAAAGCATCAGCTAAATGTGAAGTAGATTTTTGATATGCGGGTGCGGCCTTGCAACTTTATGGAGGGTGATGAAGTGCTACTATGGGACAAGAGGCGAGCACCCAAAGGGTCTCATGGGAAATTTGAGTCTTTATGGAAGGGCCCATTTATTATTTCTAAAACTCTTGGCTCAAATGCTTTCTAGTTGTCCTACCTAGATGGTGTGAATCTGCCTTTTACTTATAATGGGTAGGACCTCAAGTTATGCAAGCTCTAATGATTTACTCAGTTAGTTCCCACATACATATTAGGTAGTGTTTCCCTATTTTCCTTTTTGTTGTGTCGTAGTGCTCTATTTTTCTTTCCCTTTGTAGTCTTTTCTGCAAAACTAGTTATTCAGAGTTCTCTGCACATTGAGCAATATGCAATCCCCAGCTAGAGCCGATGTTAGAGATAGTTAGAGTTGTCATTATTGAAGTGTCTAAGACCCTTTCTAGTTCATTTATTTGAAGCTCATTTAGCATGTTCCCTTGACAGTCTTTCCTTACAGTAATCATTCAAGCATCCATGCCCTTCCAGTTTTCAAGAAATAGCCTCCAAGTTTGTCAAGTTAAAATTCAACCTTCCTTGGATGAATCTTTTCCAAGACTTATGTTTCACATGAACTACTTTGAATGACTTTGAACTCATTTAGCATGTTCCCTTGAGAGTCTTTCCTTGCAGTAATCATTCAAGCATCCATGCCCTTCCAGTTTTCAAGAAATAGCCTCCAAGTTTGTCAAGTTAAAATTCGACCTTCCTTGGATGAATCTTTTCCAAGACTTATGTTTCACATGAACCACTTTGAACCACTTTGAACTCCAGTTCAAAGTCATTCAAAGTAGTTCAATGAATGATTTTTCTTCTAATGACCATTTTCTGCAGGTGGGCCCCGACCTACATCACCTTTTGGTGGTGTACCACTTTGAACTCCAATTCAAAGATAGATAGTGGGAAGAGTAATAAGTAAAAGGATATTTGATCGGACACATGACATAAGCTGACGGTAAAATGATGGTTAAGTTTTTAAGAGGTGCAATTTAGATTTGACGGGAGCCACGAGGCAAGTCTCGAATAAAGTTTTGGGTTGCGATTAATGAAATCGTTAACATGAGTGAGAGATATCATTTGGGGGATGGTTAATAATGATATTAAAGATGGTAGATTTTAAGGATGTCCTATTGCTGAGTCATTACTACTCACATCATTTGAAATTAATGTCCCCGACTAATGCTCATTAAAGTTGACTTTTCAGGGCATTAATCTTTCAAAATATAAACATCTCTGTAAGTTTTCCTTTCCTGTTATTTTTCTACGGAGTCTCGGTTGTGGGAGAAGAATTTGTTCCGAGTCTGCATAAAACAGGTAGCTCCTAAAGCTTTTTCTCATTTCCTATTGTTGTTTAATATATTGATTCGAGAGGGGGGGGCATTTTTATTTTTATTCCTGAGGGAAAGATGAGGTCCAATATGCATTCCTTCAAGAATGTCAAGAATATGCAATGTCAAGCCCCTATTGTCTCAAACACTAACCTGTTAGGGATATCAGTAGAGAAAATGGCAATTGACCTCACAAACTGTGCAGCGGAAGATCATAGTCTAGAGTTCCTGTTGAGTGGATTATTAGAAGCCACAGCTTTTCCACCATCAATTGTATGCCCGGAGTTGGTTCAACAATGTATTAACAGATATGATGTTAAATTCAAGTGCATTATGAATGCAGAAGGCCAAACTCTTGTGCCAGTCAATAGAGAGACTATTATGGCTATTTTTAAAATCCCAAAGGAATCCCTCATCAGTTTTACTCCCACCCAATCTCTAGCTTAGTACAGAGAAAACATAGATAAAAATTAGAGTCATGTGGCTAGGAAGTGGACTCAAACCAATTACAAAGGTAGGTCTCAGTTACCTAAAGTTCTCACTAAAGATCACATGAAACCACTTATTCATGATGTGATAGTGTTGCTTCACCAGATTAAAGGTTTAGAACAGGTTCTTCTCTATGAGGAGTGGATGTTTCATTTTATAGAGATAGTCTTGGAAGGGGGGCAACATATTGATTGGGCGGAGATTATTGCTAGTTCCCTGAGGGACCAACTTAAACAAGCTCAGGCCATTAAGAAGGATTTCTTTATGTCTTCCTATTTGATATACTACCTGGCATGCACACAAGATTTGTTTGCTAGTCAACATGTTCCTTGGAATGAAGATCTTTTAATCTATGAGTACTATCCATTATTAAGAAAAGATAAGACTTTGGAAAATTATAGGAAGGTTCATGATGTTTTCTTGGGTAGATTGTGTCAACAATTGGCAGGAGTCCCAAACCAAAGAGTTTCATTGGAGGCATAGAAACTAATTCAAGCCTATGGAAGTCTATACATCCAGTTCCCACATTTCACCTACATCTGGGTCAGAGGCTTTGATGATGAACCTCTCAAGCTCCCAAGGTTTGCTTTCGACTATTTTATTTTGGCAGAAGTTTGCAGGCAATTGTTCATGGTTATTAAAAATACCCTACTAGAAGAAAGGTGGCCTTCTATGTTCCCAGTTAAAATTGGCAACTTGGCTTGTAACAATATGATGGATGCTTCGGTGATAGGAAGCAACCTGTTGAGTTTTCATTTGCAATTTTATGAGTTAAGGAGGGGTTTTGATGATAAGGGCTTTGCTAGACAAGTTCTAAGCCTAAGTAATTATCCTTCACCTAGTTTGCACCTTGAGGACCTATGGGAAGATCTCGGTGACGAAGAGGCAATCTGGAAACAAGATCACTCCAAACTTGTAATTCCACATATCAAACTGTTGCAATTAAAATTTGATATTAAGGGTGTAGAAGAGGATAGTTCCGAAGCCATAGGTTTAGAGGCTAGCAATGCAGAAGCAATGGGAAGATCTCAATGATGAAGAGGCAATCTAGAAATGAGATCACTCCAAACTTGTAATTCCACATATCAAACTGTTGCAATTAAAATTTGATATTAAGGGTGTAGAAGAGGATAGTTCTGAAGCCACAGGTTTAGAGGCTAGCAATGTAGAATCAAGAAGTCCCCTAGACATAGATTGGAACAGGAAAGAAGAAGATGATATAAAGTTGAGGGCCCGAACCATTTTTAGGGTCACTAAAAACTGGTTGACAGAAAAGAAAAAGAAAGGACCTAAGAACCCCCCTCTTCAAAAGCATAGTGCAGAATCAGCCTTAAAAAATGTGAAACATGCCCCATCTAATGTATCTCCTATGGTTCCAAATGCAGGTAAAGTTACGTCCTCTAAGAAAAAGGTGGTTTCCAGTGAGCATCCTACCACACCCAAATTGAGGCCTAGAACAAGATCAGAAAGGCGTTGTCAAATGACATCCTTAGGACCTGACTAACTGGATATTGAGATTAACGATGATGACATTTCCTTTCCAATGGATCAACAAGAAAAGGTTCAAGAAATCCTTACCAGTAGCATGAATGTACCTTAGACTGAGAATACTCCTATAAAAACTCCTGAAAATCAGATAGTCACTGGTTCAGTTCCTCCCTAGCTAACTGAATCAGTGAATAAGAGAAAGAGTTACAAGCCTATTTCACTTCTTGTGAAGGAGATCGTCACCAAATATGCTACCCAGACCCCCAAAGAAAAAAGAATGAAGAGTGATGCAAGGCTATCTACCGATCCATCTACTAGAAAGGTGACTGCAGAAATAGCCACCTTCAGGCCTAAAGAGGGAATTCAGGAACCAGAAGTTGAAGATTTTGAGATCACTAAAATGGAGCTTGGTGTTCTAAACAGGGATTCAAGAGATCATCTATTTAAATTTTTAGCTGATCACATGCTCAGGCAGTCGCAAAAAGATGGAATGGAGAAACATGAGTTAAAACAACTGGTATCTACCACAACCGAGTTTCTTTCCTCACTTGCTGATGATGGAGTACTGCCACTGGCCCAGTCTTCACAAGATTTTGATTTGAATTCAGTTGAAAGCCAAAGGCTAGTGAAACAGATGCAATAGGGGAGGGTTCTGATGGAGGTCGTGAAGTCTTGGATAAACAATGTTATCACTGAAGGGAGTGCTTTCATCTGTGAGTTTATATCTACTTGCTTAGATGGAGAAGGATTACTCGATGAGATTTAAACCCTGGTTCCAAGCTAGGAAATGGAGGAAGAGAAATGCACAGCGATCATCATACAGGTTCAAGAAATAGAAACCTATGGTGTAACTCAGTTCTTAGCAGAGAATCTGATGAAGCTAGTAGATCCCTGTATGTTGTTTATCCTGAAATAGAACTTCAGATGGAAAAATACAATGTTTAAAGTTGCGATCTCTCAAGCCAAATCAATAGAAAAAGAGGTGCTAGATATGCATGCGGATGCCCTTAAAGACATCAAGATAGTGAATCCCTCAAGTATTTTGCAAATTGATGAAGGTAACAGAGATGCGGATGCCATGGTCAAAGTCTTTATAGACACCATGAATGCTCTAAAAGAAAATGAAGCGCTGACAGTTCAGGATTTCACCAGAATTGTAAACATGGAATCTTGTTGCTGCTAAATAGAGGTCAGTTACCTAAGCAGGTGAAGAGGATCAAGGAGTTAAGATGGGAAAAGAATGCGACTCAGGCGAAGCTGACGGGTCTAAAGAATCTGCACTTCTAGCTAGCTCAGGAATTGGTGAACATGTTCCAATCCTAGAAGCTCGTACAGACCGCCACATCAAAAGGCCCTAGAGGAAGTTAGTAATTTTCGGGATAACATTTACCTTTCTTTATGTTTTAAAAGACACGTGTTATGAAACTCTATTTTTGGTTGTGTAACTAGTTTTAAATGGTTTTTCTGGTGTCCGAGAGGCCAGGTTTTTTTGGAGGCTCTCTCAGACCTAAAACTATTAATGCTAGAGCATTGAATAGTGAAAAGGTTAGAAAATACAGATAGATAAGTAGATAGTTTATGGAAGTAGATAGTTAGCATAAGTCTTTTAAGTTCTGAAACAGTTTGTGACTTATTTTTTATTAGACTTTGATCCAATCATATGTGAATATATAGATGCATGGTATGGTTTAGATTTTTGAATCAAAATTTGGAATGTATTGATTACTTTAAAAACTGGTACATTTAAATATGTGCATGTATTATTTATTTTCAGTCACTTTCAGTTTCTTTCTAGTTTTTCCTTCTTGAGTTATTTTATAGGTTCTTTGTTTCAGAAGTTTTTAGTAGATCTCAATTTTCTTCATATTTAAATTTAATCACATGTTGGTTTTGTAAATCACCTCAATACCCAAGAGTATTCGAGTGGTCCTTCTACACTTTCTGGTCAAAGGTGTATGAATTTACTTTTTGTTAATAATTCATTGAATATCCTACAAGGAAGTTGTACCTTAAAAATTTAGAGGGAAGCAATTTCTTATGCTTGCCCAACTGTTGATGAATCATTTGTCTTCAGAAGCGTAGAGTCTTTATTTATTTTCATTTAAAAAGAGGGAGACAAATCTATTCGCCAACAGGTTAAAAAGGCTTATATAAAGGGGTAAAAAGTCTTTTTACTATTCATTTTAACTTTTACTTTTGACTTTTGAGCTCTGACCTTTGTTGAATTTCTAATGATATTGATCCTAATTCGTGAGCACAGATTCGAGTGAGGTCACCGTTATCAACATCCACTTGGGTATGGACCTCCGGTGAGTCCCTGAACCTCTTAGTTTTTCTGATTCATGCATTTTGATTCAAAAAATTTGAATTTTTCTTGCTAAAACCCTCTTTTCTTTTTTTTCCTTTTTTCCTTCCAAGTTGCGCTTTTGCATTTTTAAACTATGCTTTCACCCTCTATGTTGCGCTTCCGCAACTTTAAACTATGCTTCTATGGTCTGAAACTACACATTTGCTCTCCAATTTTAGGCCCTAATTCACTTTTGCCATGTTAAATAGCACTTTCACTCTTGTTTTAGCTTTTGCCAATTAGAATAGCACTTATGATCCTTTTAATAGTGCTTCTAAATTATTTTAGCTCTTTTACCCCAAGTTCTGCTTTTAGTCCATGAAATAGCACATGTACACATTTAAATAGTGCTTTCACCTTTTAGCGCTTTTTAAGTCTAAAATAGCACTTTCACCCTGTCAAAAATGAGTTTTAAATGTGATAGTCCACTTTGCAATTTGCTCAACGTTGTTGATCAGATGATAGGTTATGATAACAAACTTGATTTCATAGCGAGTCATAAGATGTCAGAATGAGTTAGTCATAGTATGAATATTTGATCGTTAATCTAGATTCAGATGATGGGTGATGATGAATTTTTTGTTCTATTTGAGTAGAAGCATGACAATTGATTGTGGTTTGATATTTTTAAAATTTTGATTGATTTATGATGATCCAAATAATAACTGATTTTAATTCTGATGTGGTTTAACTTGCTTTTTGTAGAAGGTACTCAAGTCTTTGGGTATTCGTGGTTCTTACCCTTTGTCATGGAGTATGATACCTGATTTAGGTGCGGTGGATCATCGACATATCAGTCTCTATGGCTTATCTTTCCTCTTGTATCTTCCTTGATTCTGAGTGAATCGGGGTCTCATCACTGCTACGGCTGAGCGTTGGCACTCAGACCATAATACCTTTCATCTTCCTATGGGAGAGATGATGATCATGCCTGAGGATGTGTATCGCATCCTATGATTACCTACTTGTGGAGGGTTAGTTTATTATGATTCCCTTTATGATGGATTGACTTGTCGATGGGTTTTCATGGATCCTACCATTGGAGATGCTCATATCCAGTGGGCACAGTTTGTTTCCTTTCCTATGCTATCATCTATCTTATGTACTTTGATTGGTGGATTCTTGCTTCCTAACAGATGTGGGCACAAATTTGATTTTGGTTGGGGTCCTATTCTTGAGGATTTGATGGCACATCCTCGTTGCTTCGATTGGGGTTCCTATGTCTTGGCTTAGTTGCACCATGAGTTACACACTGTTGTCTACAAGCGATTGACTACACTTACTACACGAGCCATTCTTCTATAGCTTTGGACCTGGGAGCATATCCCAGTGACATGTCTGATTAAGCATGGGATCATCATCCATGTTGGCTATATGCTTGGATGTATGAGGGTAGCATTATCTAGACCCATATGGGTAAGCTTGATTACTAGTGTCATGTCATTGATGACATGGATACTGTTATCTAGAGACCATACATTGATTGTGAGGTTTGGCCCGAGGATGATTCAGAGCTTCCATACATGTTCTGCCCTCAATGGATGATTGGGAATTCTACTTACATCATTAAGAGGTTCTTCTTCCGTAGAGTTTTGCGTCAGTATGGGTGCACACAAGGTATGCCACAGGGTGTTGCTTTATATGCTCGCGTACAGGTAGAGAGATCACTATGGGGTCCATGCGTTGATTATGGGATAGATGTGTGAGAGATCCAAGATATTGGGTATCATCCTTGGACTATGAGACCATACATCATGGATGGAGGTATCACTAATGAGTATGCTACTTGGTTGCATCGATATCCTTCCCCTAGATTCATTGATCCCGTGGAGAGAGTTCTAGCCATTAATGAGCTATCAGATGGAGATGACGGTGCTATAGGAGATGGTGGTGATGGTGATGATGGAGATAATGGTAGAGATGTTAGTGATAGGATTAGGGGATGGCATGGATGACATGGTTTTTGAGGAGCTAGAGTAGGTAGGGTCTGTATTCCAGTGATTGTTGTTGCTCCTATTCCTCCTAGGGGTGATGATAAGGTGAGGGGTTGTTAGGTGGATAGAGTAATACATCATGTTGCTAGAGATCTAGCAGATAGACCTAGAGTTAGGCATCAGCGAGAGGTAAAGGCACATGTGCTTCAGGTTTTACTTGATCAAGCACAGGGTCCTCCTATTCAGCAAGTTATTCCACTAGTTGTTCCACAGACACAGGCTTCTGCTTCTGCTTCTATTTCTACTTTTATGCCATCTTCTTCATCACATCCTTCTTCTTCTAGCTTTGTTCCATCATTGGGTGTTCCATCTTCGTCGATGCCTTCTTCTTTCGTACCTCCACCATAGTCTTCTGCAGCGCAGGCTCCTAGGTTGGTTTCACCAAAGGTTCATGCTTTATAGGATGATGTCTCTGAGATTAGACAAGAGATGAGATAATTGAGTTCCATGATGCAAGCTTTTATATCTGCTATGAGTCAGCAAGGATCACAACCTAGTTTGAGTCAACGTCCAGATAGTGCTCCTGGTTCTGATGGTACTGATGGTGTTGGTGGTTCAGCTGTTTGAGATGTTTTTTATTGTTGCATTTGATATACATGATCTCATTTATTTATTTTTATTGGACTCTTGTTGTATCATTTTTTATTTATTGATGTTACTTATGCTGATACTTTGATTATCTGGATGAACATTGATATTCTGCTTATTTTCATGATGATGATACCATAGACTTTGATTCTCACTTTGATAGTTTTACTATATATATGATGTCATGATGTGTTGGATCTCTTTTTCAATTATTTGGCATGATATGTAGATCTAGATGATTCTATCTCCTATATGCTTTGTTTTTATGCTTTTCAGATATAATGTTTTCGAAATGAATGCATATGTTCTAATGATGCTTAAATGTTTGTCTTATGTATGACATAGAATAGATGGATGAATGAGATGATGTGGATTTCTAATGATTAATGCTTTGCTGTGGATTCAATGATGTATGGATGTAATGCAATGTTATGTAATGGATTCTAAGATTACTTAAATGATATGCACCTAATGATGATAGTTATGAACTATTTGAAATGTAATGATTTAATGATATATGATGTGATGATTTTGATCTAATGAATATATAATGGCAATGCACTTAATGGATGCAATATGGATGATCTAATGCAAAGAATGATGTTATCTAAAATGAAATGGATCTTAGATGATGTAATCTAATGCAATTGATGGTTTTTAATATGGATGAATCAATGCAATGCAATGCAATTGAATGAACTTATATGATGAATGCAACCTAATGCAATGGATGTGAATGGACTTGGTTTAAATGATGAAAATGCCTAAATGAATGCATCTAATGCAATTAATGATTCTAAATGCTAAAGATTAATGCAACTTATGCAATTAACCTAATGAGAAATAATGATAAATGATTTATGCCATGATTTCTAATGCAATGACCTTAATGGTTTAAATGATGGAAATGCCTAAATGAATGCATTTAATGCAATGGTTTTAACAAATGTAAGTGACCTAATGAAATACACTTATGTTTTTTATTTTTAGATTTCCAACACACTCGATCACATATAGTTTTTGATGAGCCTTTGATTTTTTATTTGACTACCCCCTTTCTTTTTGTTAATTTTCCCTTTTGCAGATTTTAGATTTTTAAGCTAAGAAAGGAAACATAGACTAAATGCATTTAATCCAAGATGTATGCAGCTAACTGTCATTATTCAAAATTGGTGCTTATAATCATCATTGAGCATTTTTGGAACTACGCTTTAGTACAACCATCACTAGTTCAACTATGATGATATGAATACTTTTTGCACCTCTTGTTTTGCTTTCCCATCTCTTATCTAGTATGAATATCACTGATTGAAGCCAATCATGAGAGTGCGAATACCGATTTTGTCAGATTCTATGTTGCAAGTGGATTTTGGTATTATGATATTGAAGATCAAAATAGCCAAGGTATCCTTTTGCGTAAATAAATAGGAATCTCAGTTTTATCCTATGTACAAATCCTTGATGATTCTTTGATGATTATGTCTTTAGACAAATAATACATTCTTTAAAACTTTGATTTAAGACAGTCATTCAGAAATCAATAAGATATCATGCTTTCATCATAGCTTGTCTAGTTTAAAAACTCTCATTGATTTGCTATAAAGATATGATTTCATTAATCAAGTCAACACTTAGAAAAAAATTTGCAATGTTTTTCAAATCCATATTTCAAGTGTAGTTCCATCCATTTCATATTTTTTTAATCCTGATAAAGATAAGTCATGTGAGATCTCGAATCAAATTTTAATTTTTGGCTCAAATTGGATTGGGATTGAAGATTTGATAAAGTGTTTCCACTTGTATTTTTGATGACTTGATTCTCTGATTGATTGAAGTTTGCTTTGATGAATCCTTTCTCCTTTTGAGTAGATTGCCCCTAGTTTGATGTGATTTCAATGTTGGACTTAGGACAATTTGTAGATTAGGTGACCAAAATCCTTAGGTACTTGCAAATGCAACTATGGGGTTTTATTATGCAATATTTACAAGGTGACCTTCTAGGTATGTGACTGACTTGGAATTTCAATGACACATGTTTACGAGGTTTTCATCGATTGAATGGATCTTGCTTTCTTTTTCTCTTTTTAAAGCTTTTCTCTTTTTTGCTACCAAGGCCACTATTTGCTAGGTTTTCACCAAGGCACTTTTTTCATTTTTTTGTATTTTTCTTTTTCAATTTATTTTCTCATATCATCAAGGTGCCTATTTGCTAGGTTTTCACCAAGACAACATCTTTTAAGGATCATTTTTTAATGTTTTTGCTTTCTTCATGCTCAATTTTCCATTGGTTTTGATCTTTCCTGCTTTTCAAATGTTTTTCATATTTTCTGCTTTTCCAATGTTTTTGATTTTTTCACGATCTCTTTTGACTATGTGCAATAAATATGATGCTCATCATCTGATTTTTTGGATACTCTTTATACTCTTTTATCTACCTTATGTGTAGAACCTCTTTAGATGGATGCTATTGATAGGTTCTTATAGCTCTTCTCCATCACATTCTTCTAGTTTGTAAGTGTCGGTGCAAAAAGACTCAATGATGAGAAAAGGTCCTAACCAGTTTGCTTCCCCTTTCTTTTCTCTTTTTACTTGGTTCTTGGGATTTTCTCGCAAAACTAGGTCACCTACTTGGAATGTCCTTTCTTTGATATGCTTGTTATAGGTTCTCGACATTCTATTTTGATATACCTTTAAGTGCTCAAATGCTCGTTGTTGTTTCTCATATAACAATTCTAGCTCATGTAGCTTAGCAACCCTATAGTCTTCTTCAGTTATTAACCCTTGAAGAGATACTCTCAAAGATGGAATCTCTACCTCCAAAGGTAAGACAGCTTCTGCTCCAAAGACTAATGAAAATGGTGTAGCCCCCATTGGTATCCTAATGCTGGTTCTATAAGCCCATAGAGTTGGGTTTATTTGGACATGCCAATCTCTGTCTGAATTATCAACTGTTCTCTTCAAAAGTTTAAGGATATTCTTGTTTGTTGCTTCTGCTTGTCAATTACCTTGGGGATAATAGATTGAAGAGTGATGGATCATGTGAAATTTTGTGCATAACTCCTTTAAGTCCTTGTTTTTAAAGTGCTTTGCATTATCTGTTATGATGGCATGAGGTACACCATATCTACATATTATATGATTTAGGATAAACAAAGATATCTATTTGTCGGTTGTTGTTGATAAGGGTACAACTTCCACCCATTTGGTAAAGTACTTTGTTGCTATGATAATGAATTTATAAACATTTAAGGATGGTGGATAAATCATTCCTATTAAATCAAGACCCCATTGATAAAATGGCCAAGGTGTAGTCATTAGATGAAGCTCTTGTGCGGGCACATGTATTAGGTTTCCATGGAATTGACATTTTCTACAAGTCTTTGCAAATTGACAAGCATCTCTTTCCATCGTAGGCCAAAAATATCCTATCCTAAGAAGTTTCTTAGCTAGGGTTAGTCCATTCGAATGTGACCTACAAATTCCCTCATGGATTTCTTGTAAGGATATATTTTGTACACCTTAAATAGCGCACTTCTCTAAGTCATTATATCCAAGGGAATCCATGAATAAGAAATCTTAGAACATGAACTAGAGCTCTCTATGTATGGAGTTGCAAGATTATTTGATTGCTCTCAGCTAGAGCTATTAAGCTAATGACCTTGCTAGTCAACCACACAATGAGAGATTCAAATGAAGACAAGGGCAAGAATGTCAATATCTCCAACAATCACTATGAAATGCAAAATGCAAGCTAGATTAAGATGAATATGCAAGCTAGAAATGGGAGATGCAAGCTAAGCTATGGAAGTGAAAGTACAAGCTATGCTATGAAAAGGAAAGTACAAGTATTACCAAGCCTTCCTAGTTAGACTAGATGAAGTAATCTAAAGCATAAAGGAAATCTAAACTATGAAAGCATAAACATGAAGCTACTATACATGAATGAAGTTAAGAATGAAATGTAGATGCAAAAGCCAAAAATGCTCCAAATCTTCATAAGCTCCAAAGTGACCTAGAAAACCTGCAGCATAACATTAGCATAAAAGATTGATATGCAAATGAGGAAGAGAGCTCTTCTTTTATAGGAAATGAGAAAGAATGGACCATGGAGATTAAGAGGCAAAAGATTTAATGAATGGTGGAGCATCAAAGAGGAGAAATCTATGTGCACAAATATCCTCTAATAAGAAAATAAGAGTTGACTTTTGTGTCCATATGAGACAAAAAGTGTTTTTCTTCTTTTTATAAAATAAGAATAATGCTTTATTTGTGCAACTTAGGATAAGATGAAAAGTGGGGGCTTTTTATTTAATAAAAGGGGAGGAAATATTCCTTTGAAATAAATAAAGACTTTAGGATAAAATGGTTAGCCCAAGGCAAATAATACAAAATGATAAAATAAGATTTGATCAAGGAAATTGATATTATTGAAAAATGCTGATTTTTAAAAATCTTGATTCAGGGATTTGATAAATTGCTGAATGGAGGCCCAAAGTCTAGGTGACTATTTTAGGGTGCATACATTTTCCCCTCTTTGACTAATGTGTGACCATTCTGGGAACATATGTAGTCAAAGAAGAATTGAAATGTGAGATCAATTTGGGATAACAAAACAATCCAGACGTGTGATCATTCTGGGAACATGCCAGGACAAAAATAAACTGGCTGAAAGACAAGACCAATCACCATTGCTATTAAGTGATAGTCAAGTCTGAAATAAAAAAGACAAGATCACCACCATTTCTATTAAGTGATAATCAAGTCTAAAAATAAGAGATAATAATCAAAAGACAAGATCAACACCGTTGCTGTTAAGTGATAATCAAGTCTCAAAATAAGAATCTCAGGCTAAACTAAATGATAAAGCTAAATCAAAGATTGAAGCCGATAGGTATTGCCCCCTAGGAATCAAAATCAAAATCAGGTAGAGGAGAACAACAAATTGATAAACTTGATCAAAGCACTAGAAATCATGATTGAAGATGAAAGATGATAGGATAACCATCAAGCAGTGAAGATATGCCCCATTTTGACTTAGTCAAACTTCAGAAAGATGAATCAAGGGGATGAATGAAAGAATAGAAGTTTGAAAGAGATGGAGATGAAGAAATGAAGGTGCCCCAACAAAGATCGAAGGATTAGGCCTCAAATGGTCAGCCAACTGCACAGAAGAGGGTGAAATTTTGAAATGCAATTTTGACTATCAAGATTAACTCAGATTTCAATTTTGAGTCTAAAAATGGATCTAGGACATCGAAATTAGCTAGGGGTGTAATTTTTGCACAATTCTGAGGTGTTTTGAAAATTAGGTCAAAAAGTCAAAATGCTAGGAATAGAAAAGGATGTGATGTGAAAGACAAGGAGCGAAAGACATGATCGAGAAAAGGAAAGGTGACTGCAGTTGACTGATTAGTCCACAAAAGATAAAAGGAGACCTCTCTCCACATGCAAAATGCAAAACTAATCTAACATGAACCTAGAAATGTGAGCTACTATGAAAGTGGTTGACATGCAAGGTCACAACACCAATAGACATCTAATAATCATCATCGAGCGTTATTGGTAGCATCATAAGATCATACAATACTCACTAGTATGACTATGGATATATGAATATGATCTATATCAAATAGGAATGTGGGAATCCCACCTAGGCACCAAAGACATGCAGGTCAAGATGACTAGTGCAGTGAGATTACCTAAGTTTGCTATAGCGAGATTATGCTTGCATCAGGACATAAGCAGGTCAAGATGGCTATAAGCATGCACTCACAAAACAATCAAGGATAATACCTTGTAGATCCTAGGTGTCAAGTGGATCAAGCATAAATGTTAATGACAATTAGGACCAACAAAATATACCCACAAGCAGAAAAAGAAATAAAACATGTCCTCATACCCTCAGTCTTCTAGCTATGCATCATCGAAAAATTCTTAGGGAAAAGAACACTTATCAAAGAAATCATCATAGATAGCACACAAAGAAATAAAGTCAAACAAGTCTCAACGAGTTGAGTGTTTAAGTGCGTGTGTGTAGGTCATAGAGTCAAACTTTGAGTATCGCATCTACATAGTGAGAAATATCACATCATACTAGACTGTGGGTAGGATATCTGATAAGTGTTAAGAAACACTTGACACAAGGGTAGTGTTAAAAAAGACCATTTGGGTGGTGTTGAAAAACACCATTTGTGAAATGTCTCGAAGACCAACGCATCCTAGAGGACCAAGCTAATATAGTTATGCCCCCTAGATAAAGACAAAGACCAATTCCAAACCAAGGCAACAAGGTCAAGGCATGATGGGGAATGGTTAAGTGTTGAGGACGCATGCGAAAAGACAAGGGTGCAAAGGCCTCAAGTAGTGCCAGTTTCCAGGTTTTCACCACTTGGAGATTTTTTGAATTTTTAATTTTTTTTGTATTTTTGCTACCAAGGCACCTGTTTTCAGGTTTTCACCAAGGCACTTTTTCTATTTTTTTGAATTTTTTTTTTTTTTTGTATTTTTTCAGGACTTTTTATACTTTTTAGGATTTTTTCAGCATCATATATGAATTTTTTTAGGATCAATAAATATGTACAAAGGATTCCACCAAATAGAATGGGCATCAAACTCCCAAGTAAGATCAAATCATGTAGTCCCAATGTCTAGAAAGGTGGAGAATAAGAGGGATTAGCAAGCTGGTGGGAGAGATGTAGGAAAAAAGAATGAAGGCAAATGGAGGGAAGAAATCCTCAAAGGCAAACTCCTCAAGAGTTCCCAAACTAGGGAAAAATTGTCATGCAAAGCACATTTGGACAAACAATGAAAGGCCAGCATAGGATAAGTCACAAAAGCATAATCCGAAAGAAGGAAAGGATGTAGTCCAAAGGAGTAGACATGTCAAGAGGCTTCATAGCATCACGTTTTACTCTTTTTTATTAGATCAAGACCAAAGGGGAAAAGGATAGAAAAAGGTTAGAATGAATGGAGTAAAATGAAGGCTAAACATGAATGGAATGAAAGCAAGATCATCGCAAGATAGCTCACAAGATAGCCAAATGTTCGTGTATAGATCAACATTTTAAAGATCAAAGAGAGAAGATGGAATGGATGAAATATGTAGAAGAATTATGCATGACGCCTGATTGCCAGGTTTTCATCATGGTACTTATCCAAGGTGCCAAAAGGGAGTGGTTTTCACCATAGGATGAATTCTTTTGCTACCAAGGCACTTGTTTCCAGGTTTCCACCAAGGCACATTTTCAATTTTTTTCATTATTTTTTTTTTTTCATTTTTTTCATTTTTTTTGGAAGAAGGCAAGCGTTTAGATAATTATTCTTGAAAGGATAAACCATGATATGCCAAGGATTAAAAATGATATGCTCAAAGATGCTGATAGGGAAAGGTAGATGGAAGAGAAAAATGGAGGATAAGGTTTTATGTAAAGCAAGTGAGGTTGGAAGATAGGAGGAATAGGCAAATGAGGAAAAAGGATAGAAAGTAGAAGGATAAGGAACGGAAGGATTGTGAAAGGGTAGATGGAAAGGAAGGAAAGATCAACATCAACACACACCTTGAAGGGTGGCAAGAGGATGGAGGAAACGTGAATGAAGGAATACGTGAAGGAATATGGTGAATGGATAGCAGAGGTTGCAGTTTAGGCGCATGGAATGGAAGAATGTTTTTGGAAGAAGATGAAGTGGAAGCCTTTGGAAGCTTGAATGTCAACTTTACTTTTTGTTCAACACTAGACTCTTTCAAGAGAGACTTTGGAATCCATATAGCCATAGGCTTTTCATTTTCTTTTGATGATCTAGAGAGAATATCTTCAATGATGGATTTTGGAACCCATACTTGTCTTGTAGTTTTCTTCTTAGATATCTCTTTTGACTTTATGTATCCATGTCGATTAAAGGAGACATGGTGATCTTATTTTTTTTATGGATTCTTGTATTGCTTCTTTTTCTTATATTGAACATTCAAGTTACTTCCAAAAGACTTGGGACTTGTGGAAAAAGGAGGATATGACTGGTTTAGATGGGTGGGTGGATGAAAAGGATTCAAGGGTATGCATCTATGTTGACCTTGAGGAAAGATAGGAGATGGAGGGATGTAAGGACCCAAGATGGATGAAGAATTAGGAGAGTTAGGAGGGGAAAGTGAAGGGACATAAGGGCCCAAGATGGAAGGAAGACATGAAGCCTTTTGGTATTGGTGGAGGAAGTCCAAGGATGGATGTGGAAGATGCAAAAGGATAATCAATCAATTCATCAGCATCTATATGAAAACCAAGGACATCAGCATCTTTAGAGTGAGCATTAGGATTTGCAATAGGATCATAAACATCTTGAATAGGAGCAACTTCTTCGATAGGATTGTTCAAAGCTATCAAAGAGTTAGGAATAGTAGAAAGTGGAAGCGAACATGGAGTGGTAGAACAAGAAGATGGAAGGATTTGATCTTGACAAGTTGCTTTGGATAGCATAAGCGCATCATTTTTTTCTAGATTTTCAATAGGCTGAACATTGGAAGTAACAACACCATTTTTAATAACCTTAATGGAAGTATCATCTCTGGAAAGTGCAAGTGTAGTAAGGTTATTTTGATTTTCAATAAGCTCAACGGTGTAAGTAGTAGCTTGATCTTGCTTAGGAGAAGACTTAGGACATGGTGGAATGAAGGCAGAAAGGTGTAGAGGATCAAAAGAACCCTGAAATGGATGAGAGACATCATGAAAAGGATTGGATGACATGGAGGGTTCTTGATATTTCATTATGTTCTTTTCTTTATTTTTAGAGTCCTCTTGACATGGAGCCACTTCTAAGGACAAGGAAGCATGTTGGAATTGTATGGAAGAATTTGGAAGAGATAGTGAAGGACTAGCTAAAGTAGGCATTATAGCACATAAAGGCTTAGACTCTTTAGGTTTAGCATTATTGAAAGTATTTTTAGTCAATTGAAGGTTAGCTTGAGTTTCTTTAAGAGGTAGCCCTTGAGGATAACTATAGGGAACCGCATGAAAAGTATTAGGATCTTTGTTGAATGAGGGATTTGTGAAAGATTTGGAAGACTCAGAAGCTTTAGGAAATGTATGGGTATTGGACAAAGGTCCATCATTAACATAATCTTGCTTGAGAGTGTAATCTTTATTTTCAACATGAATGTTTTTAGAGGAATGATTCTTATAATATTTACGTTTCAAATCAGCGCGGTACATTTTATATTCCTCAATAGAAGTAGATGGATCATCATCAAGGTATTATTCACATAACTCATCAAAGTCTCTTTCAAAATCAGAATCATACAGATCACCATCATGATCTATCCAATAGGATGACCCTTTAGTAAGCATGAGCACACGACCATGAGGACTCTTTGGAATAGAGGTTTCATAGGTATGACTATATGGTTCATCATCATAGCCATCATAATAGTCATCATAGTCATCAAAGGTAGGTGTGTCACTCTTTGTGGGAGAGGTAACATAAGGATTATCATGTTTCTCATCATGGTATGTCTCGAGAAGAGAAGTAAGACTCTTGGGAGAAGTAGAGGAAGAACGAGATTGTGAAGAAGAGGAAAATGAAGACCTAGTGGAGGAAGTAGACTTGG
Organism: Chamaecyparis obtusa; assembly: GCA_027943335.1. NCBI lineage: Eukaryota > Viridiplantae > Streptophyta > Pinopsida > Cupressales > Cupressaceae > Chamaecyparis > Chamaecyparis obtusa. The sequence goes on along the minus strand of BSBK01007185.1, from coordinate 875,371 downwards.
ATAATGAGGAATGCGAATAATGTCTAGAAGAGTCATGACGAGACTTGGAAGATGAAGAATTTGAATAATGTCTAGAAGATTCAAGGTAAGACTTGGAAGGTGAAGAAGAATGAGAAGACTTAGATGATGAAGAATGTTTGGAAGAAGGAGGTCATGATATGATCATGTCTATGATTCTAGCAAAGGCATCTGATTCAATCAATTTTTCTTTTATTTTTTCCATAAATTTATCACCCATGAGATTTTTGGAGGAATAATACTCTTCGAATTGAGAAATGAGTTCTAGATCATCTATTCTCAAGAGAGGTTCCATAACAAGGTAGTTGAAATTCATGGTTCTAGAAGAGGAGGAATCAAGCATGGAAGTGAAAGAAGAGATGAATAGAAGAAGATAGACAAGAAAATAAGAGGGAAAAGAATAAAGAAGACATGAAGGAGTTTAGGAGGAAGAGGAAGAAGCATGAAGAAATAAGAGAAAGGATGAAAATGGGAGACTAGGAAGACATGGGAGATGTGGAAGAAAGGTGACCAAGAGTCATTTTTTGCAATTTGATACCAATGAAATTCATTTGGATATTGAGAAACATGTCACAACACCTAAGATCTAACCTAGACCGACCAAGGGAAACTGGAAGATGACACAAATCAGTAAGACAACAAGCAACAATGAGACAATAAAATAACCTTGTGTGATAGTTTCCAGGTAATTAGTGCAACTCTTGACCAGTGAACATGAAAAAACTCAGTTTTGAAAGCAATTGGTCAATGTTGTAAGTTGATAGGTACAATTTTTTGGTTTCAAGCACAATAATATCAGGAAGTAGACAAGTTTGCAAATAGTAGGTGATCAAACATGTCATCAAACACTTGTGCAAGAGCAAAAGCAACCTTTCCAAGACAAGCAATTGTGATATCAAAGCAAAAAATTCTATGAATGCTACCATGATGTTTGATGTTTGAGAACGTTTACATAGGTAGATCACAACGAGAACAGTTCAAGCACTTGCTATCCTAAAAAGATAATGGCTCAATACTTAACAGCTTGGCCCACACTTGATGTCTCATTGCCTCACACAAAGTGGTTGCCCACAATAGATATTGGATTTGTTCTGGAAGTGCCAAAGACACAACCAAAGGAACATAGATGGTGAGTAATCTTGGGGTGATCTGGGTTATTCCACTTGGATCAATCCTTGCACCAAGAAGCTAAGTAGAAAAATAGGGTGGCCTCTATCTATGGTTCTTAGTAAGGGCTTCCATTCGTAATACCCCTCTTGCTCCCCAAAGGGACTCCTTACCTTGCGGCAAGTAACGGACCTCATGGCCACAAGAGTACCTTAAGCATTCTTGCTCAACATTTTCCTCATGATCACAATCCCACAAGTACTCACATTAAGTGAAGACAAGTACTACATCTACCAAGGTTTTGTGTCCTTGATAGCCTTGAGATTATAGTGGGTCAGAATAGATGGCAAAAAGCTTGTCCCCACTTGGGTCGTTCCTCTTGATTTCTCAAGAGCAGGCCTACTAAAGGTTTCTAAAGATCTAAACAAAGAGTGGATCAACTTATGAGGTTCAAAGTTTTTGTTTCACCACAAGGGTGAAGAGCATACTCCCCTATCTCAAAGTTTTCTCCCAAACACACCAAGAAAATGTTCAATTACCCTCTTGCTTTCAAAATCCAAAAATGGGTCAAGATTTTCTAGTTCACCACAAGGGTGAAGAGCATACTTCTCCTACCACCAAAAGATTCCTACAACAAGATCTTAAGTGCCTAAGAAATGAAACAACTAGTAATTGCCACACTTGAAATGAAATGAACAACAAGCACTTGATTGGGTTTTTATGCTTTGGGAAGCCCTGCAAAAACAATTAGTATCCCTCTTTGACATGCGTTCTTTTGGAAAATTCCAAGCAATGAGAACACCTACAAGCACAACTTGTTAGCCCCACAAAGGTTAGCACATCAAAATTTAGATAATCTGCAAGTAAAATAGCTGATCAAATGAAAAAATTTGAAAATGAAACCAACATGGTTAGATCAATCTTGGAAAGACCTTTCCAATGATATATCACACTTAAATTTTTGATACTATTTGTGAAAATTTCTCAAAAATGGGTGCCAGTTTTTCAAAAAAATAAAAAAGAGCTCAAAACACAGGCAACAACAGAATGTGCACAAGCGCAAGCAGAATGTGCACAGGCGACAACATAATGTGCACAGGCGACAACAGAATGCACATAAGCAACAACAAAATGCTCACAGACATGAACAGAATGCGCACAAGCGACAACAAAATGCTCACAGGCATGAACATAATTCTCACAGGCGTCAATAGAATGCTTATAGGCATTAACAAATTGCGCACAGGTGCGAACAGAATGCTAACAGGTGTGAATAGAATGCTCATAGGTGTGAATAGAATCTGCACAGGCACGAGCAGAATGTGCACAGGCCTGAACAGAATGCTCATAGGCGTGAACAGAAAGCTCACAGGTGTGAACAAAATGTTCACAGGCGCAAATAGAACGCTCACAGGCGTGAACAGAATGCTCACAGGCATGAACAGAATGGTCATAGGTGTGAACAAAATGTTCAGAGGTGGTGTCAGATTTCTCATAAGCAGCATTTCTCCTATTTGCACAAAATTGACAAAAAAGTGATGCTAAAAATATACAAAACTTGATAAAAATGAAGAGAATGAGGCTCAAGGCCCCACGGTGGGCGCCAAAAATGTACACCTCAAATAGTGCACTTCTCTAAGTCATTATATCCAAGGGAATCCATGAATAGGAAACCTTAGAAAGTGACCTAGATCTCTCTATGTATGGAGTTGCAAGATTATTTGATTGCTCTCAGCTAGAGCTATTAAGCTAATGACCTTGCTAGTCAACCACACAATGAGAGATTCAAATGAAGACAAGGGCAAGAATGTCAATATCTCCAACAATCACTATGAAATGAAAAATGCAAGCTAGATTGAGATGAATATGCAAGCTAAGAATGGGAGATGCAAGCTAAGCTATGGAAGTGAAAGTACAAGCTATGCTATGAAAAGGAAAGTACAAGTATTACCAAGCCTTCCTAGTTAGACTAGATGAAGTAATCTAAAGCATAAAGGAAATCTAAACTATGAAAGCATAAACATGAAGCTACTATGCATGAATGAAGCTAAGAATGAAATGTAGATGCAAAAGCCAAGAATGTTCCAAATCTTCAAAAGCTCCAAAGTGACCTAGAAAACTTGCAGCATAACATTATCATAAAAGATTGATATGCAAATGAGGAAGAGAGCTCTTCTTTTATAGGAAATGAGAAAGAATGGACCATGGAGATTAAGAGGCAAAAGATTTAATCAATAGTGGAGCATCAAAGAGGAGCAATCTATGTGCACAAATATCCTCCAATGAGAAAATAAGAGTTGACTTTTGTGTCCATATAAGACAAAAAGTGTTTTTCTTCTTTTTATAAAATAAGAATAATGCTTTATTTGTGCAACTTAGGATAAGATGAAAAGTGGGGGCTTTTTATTTAATAAAAGGGGAGGAAATATTCCTTTTAAATTAATAAAGACTTTAGGATAAAATGGTTAGCCCAAGACAAATAATCAAAAATGATAAAATAGGATTTGATCAAGGAAATTGATATTATTGAAAAATGCTGATTTTTTTAAAATCTTGATTCAGGGACTTGATAAATTGTTGAATGGGGGCCCAAAGTCTAGGCAACCATTTTAGGGTGCATAGACATTTGAATCCTCTTTCTCTAAACACCTAAAAAGTATTCTATCTATACTCTTTCGATACAATGTGTCAGAGATTAGGGTATATCGAGCAGCTTGGAGGATGAAGCTTTTCTTTTGATTTCTGGTTTGGTCTATTGGTAAAATTTGGTCTTTGAGGTAAGTGTAAATGGCTCCATACCAAGGTGATTCATTTCCAGTCAATAATCAAATGGTGTGAGAATGGGTAGGGTCAAATGCATGTTGTGTCACTTCTTCTACTAGGAACTCAGAACGGGCACTTTGATTTGGTAATTGTAAAAGTGATGCCAAGGTTTCCATTGCATCTGCTACTCTTTTCTTCTCTCGTGGCACTTGCTCAAATGTTATAAGGGTGAAATAATTTTTCAAATTTTCTACCATGATTTTTTAGGGTACCAACTTGTCATCTTTAGTTTGATATTCATCATTGATTTGATTAATGACTAGTTGGGAGTCTCCATAAACTTTTAGTTCTGTCACCTTCCACTCCAAAGCCAACTTTATGCCGATGACTAGGGCTTCATATTCTATTATATTGTTGGTGCATGAGAATAGAAATTTTTAAGACTTTGGGATTGTAGATCCTTGAGGTGTTATCAATATTATTCTTGCCCCTAAGCCATGTTGAGTGTATGAACCATCAAAATATAGCTGCCATGTTTTTGCCTCAACATTCACTATCTTAGAATCTGGGAATTCCACTTGGATTGGATGATCATCTTGTAATGGTGATTCTGCTAGTTGGTCTATAATGACTTTCCCTTTAATAGATTTGTGATCTACATACTCAATGTTGAATTCACTTAATACCATAACCCATTTGGCTAGCCTCCCATTTAGTGTTGTTTTGCTAAGCAGATATTTTAGAGGGTCTATCTTTGCAATGAGCCTTATCTTGTGAGACAACATATAATGGTGTAGTTTTTGTGAAGCAAAAACCATGGCCAAGCATGCCCTTTCTATGAATGTATAGTTTAGATCATATTTTACAAGAGTTCTACTTATGTAGTAGATAGCCTTCTCTTTTCATGTTTCATGCTCTTGTGCCAAAAGTACCCCCAATGAATGCTCGGTCGCTAAAATGTATAAGATTAGGGGTTTGCCTCTTATTGGTGGCATTAAGATTAGATGGTTCATGAGGCACTTCTTTAGCATGTTAAAATATTCCTCATGCTTCTCATCCCATTTGAAAATTATATCTTTGTGTAGAAGTTGGGTGAAGTTATGACACTTTTTCGCTAATTGGGATATGAATCTCCTGATGGACTAAATTCTCCCTTGCAATGATCTCATTTGGCTTATGTTATTAGGTGCTTCCATTTCCATGATGGCCTTCACTTTGGCGAGATCCACTTCTATGCCTTTTTTGGATACAATATAGCCTAATAATTTTCCTGATTGGACTCCAAATGCACACTTTTTTGGATTGAGTCTCACTTTGAATTGTTCTAATTTGGAAAAGATCTTAAATAAAATTGGTAGATGTTCCTCTTTGGAATGAGATTTGGCTATTATGTCATCTACATAATCCTCCATGAACTTATGCATCATGTCATGAAAGATAGTAGTCATTTCCTGTTGATAGGTCGCTACAACATTTTTCAACCCAAAAGGCATTACATTCAAATAAAATGTACCCCATGCACATGTAAAGGCTATTTTATCTTGGTCTTCTTGTGTTATCTTGATTTGATTATAACCACTAAATCCATCCATGAGTGAGAACATAGAATGTCTTGTTGTTAAGTCCATAATGGCATCTATACTTGGAAGTGGGAAATCATCTTTAAGGCACACCAAGTTTAAATCTCTAAAATCTGTACAAACCCTGATGGACTTATCAACTTTTGAAATTGGTACTATATTGGAAATCCATTATGCATAATCAATGGCCCTGATAAATCCCACCTTGAGCAATTTCTCCAATTCAACTTTGACTAACAAGGCTATATGTGGGTGCATATTTCTTAATTTATGCTTGACAGGTTTAGCTCCTTCCTTGATGTTCAAATGGTGCATGATTAAGTTTGGATCTAGGCCCAACATATCATCATAAGACCATGTGAAGTTTACTTTTTTTCTTTGAAGAATTTTATGAATTCTTTTCTCTCTTCGCTTGATAATGATGTGGCTAGATGTATGATCTTTGGCTCAAAATATGTCCCAATGTTTATCTTTTCTATTGGCTCTATCAAAATTGGAGATCTCTCTTCATAATGCTCTGGTAGAGTATCCAAACTTCCTTCCTTAGGTGCCTCAGTTGGTTTTTCACCATTGGAAACATCCTTTATTTATTTTTATTTTTCTTTTCTATCTAATGCTGCCACAATGCGGTTTTCAACACTAGATTCTTTTCCTTTTTAGTTTTTATTTTTTTTCATTTTATGATGGATTGAAAGTCTAGATACTCCCCTTTATCATTTCCTCATGATATTCCTTAGTAGAAGAAGTTTCAACTGCATTGAGCTATTGGGACACCATATTGTCATTCAAAAACGTTGGGAGAATGGTTGGTCCGATGGAATCCCACTCGATTAATTCTGAGTATATGAGGTTTAAGGGATCAATGCTTTGGCTAGGTTCGATGGGATTTAGGGATAAGACTTCATTTCATGGCTCATACATTGTATCATTCAAGTCTATGACATGGGCCTCTTCTAAGTGTTCTAAAGAAGTAGGGTCAAAGTCCTCCTCACTAGAGTCCTCAAAGGTTTCCACTGGATAAAAGTCATGTGGATTAAACCTAACATTTGATTCTTCCATAGCAGTTCTCCATGAAGGTATGTAGGGTTCACCTACCCATTGATTTATCACAACTTCTGGAATTTGAGGGTTTTCTAAGATCACTTGATTGGAACTAGAAGCTTGATCTTAATTAGGTTCTGCTATTTGTCCTTTATCCTTGCTAGAAGTATAGGTATGAATGATGTCTATCTCTTTATCATGGCATGAATCACTTGAAAATGAGTCCCATTCCCATTGATTATAATCTTCATCACTATGGGGTTCTAATTGCAATATTTGATCATAGATTTTGGGATAGTGCTTTTGAGTATACCCTTGTTCAAGGTACCCTAATCCTATTTTCTGCTTGCTATCTCGCCATGTCATTTCTATGGGTTCAATTAGCCCTTCATTCTTTGTGCCCAAAGGTCCTTGGCCTTTGTACCCCATCTTTTTCATAATTTGGAATCCTTTCCCATATTGATGTGTGGGAATGCTTATGTTTTGGATACATTTTTCTTGAGCACTTGATTCTTCATCTTTATATAACTAGTTTAGGATCTCGTTGTCTTCTTCATCCATGGCAGATGATGTACTTGCCCTTACAAAGTTCTCATTGTATTTGCAAGGTAGATTTAGTGGTCTTCCATGTGACTTAGGTGATAGGGGAAAATCCATCATGGATAAAGAGTATTCACCTACTCCTTTTTGCTTGATCTTACATTGCTTATCAAAATTCTTCATCATTTGGTCCATTTTTTGATAGTGAGCTTCTTTAGTAGACACTTGGACATATGTAGCTTGGTCTTGTTTCAATTTTTCAATAACATTATCCTCACTAACCTTCTCTTTTCCTTTAGTCTATGTCACTAGGTTAGTAGGTCTTGAGATGTTTTCAACAATAGTTTCCTTTTCTATCTTTTCCTTTTCTTTCAATAGTGGTATGTCCTTCAAACTTTTCCCTTGTTCCATTTGATTTGGTATGGACCCTTCTGTATTGTGCAGGACTAAAGAGTCATTGATAAGCTTGATATTATTACAATATTGGAAGGGATTTAAGTCTCCACTTACCATTATTTCCTATCCTAGATAAGGAAATTTTAAACATTGGTGATAAGTGAAAGGTACGACCTACATTTCATGGATCCATGACCTCCCTAACAAGATATTGTAGGTCAATTTTAGATCTAGCACTTGACAAGTAGTGACCTTTTGCATAGGACCAACTTTGATGGGAAGGATAATGACCCCCTTGGATGCTCTTTCTTCATCATCATATGCTTTGATTGTTATCTTCTTCTTTGAATCAATGGCCTCTTCAGAAAATCTGAGGGCTCTTACCAAGTTTAAGGTACAAATGTTCAATCCGGCTCCTCCATCAATAAGTACTCTTTTCACTCTATGTTTGTGAATAAGGACTTCTATATGCAAAGGAAAATTTTGAGGGTGGTTTAATGACATATCATCTTGTTCAGAAAATGAGAGGCAATGAGGAGAAATGAGGTGTCCCACCATATTTTGGAATTTATCCACATCAAATTTAGTGGCACGTTGGTTTCCAATAAGGCCTTTTCTAGGATCTCCTTATGCGTAGGTGATAACTTGAGCAACTCCAAGATTGAGATTTGTGCGGGAGTTCTTTGTAATTGATCCACCAAGTTATATTACTTTGATAACGTGGATGCATTTTGATTAGGTAGAACAATCCTTGGAGCACCTGGTAAAATGATATTATAATCTTACCCCCTAGTGACAATATTAGATGATGCTTCCTTTAGATTCTCTTTTACCACTATGACATTTACAGTTTTACCATCTTCTCTCAAAGTATTGATTATGGTATCATAGGTGTGAGCAAAGTTCACTTTTTCATTACCCTTTTTCTGATTTTGATTAGCATTAGATGATTCACCTTTCTCGTGATTTTGGAATGGGTTCTTAAAAGCCGTATGATCCTCATTGTTTTGAGGTCCTTCAACTTGGATTGTTCCATTATCTATCAAGTGTTGCACTAAGTGTTTCAATCTTATGCATTCATTGGTTTTATGACCCCTATTTCAATGATACTCACATTGGTGAGAATCATTCCACCAATGGGGTTTGACTTGAGGTTCATAATCTCTTAAATTGGGTAATGTGATGATCTTGTTAGAAACCAAGGTCCTTAATGCGTTCTCCAAAGGTTCACCTAAAGAGGTGAATGTTCTCTTGTTATAACTGGAGAAAAAGGGTTTGGACTTATTCCCATTTGCATTATTGGGAGGATTATTGTTGGAATTATTGTTATTAGAATTAGTATTGAACAATAAATGAAATAGAAACTAAATAAACCACAATTAGTACTCTATTTAGCAAATAAAGCACAATTAAGCATTATATGTCTCTCTATCTAAGAGTGTTAATGTGAAGCTCTCAACAAGCTACCATTAATGACAGTCCTAGAATGAGAAATGATTAAGATAAAGCAAATGCTAACAATTAGTTCAAATAGAAATGCTCAAATTAACTCTATATTTCCTTTATAGAGTTAATTATGATTGATTTTGGTCTTCCTTTTATAGAGTTATGCAAGGGTAGGGGGTGTAGTGTAGTTGATCATGATTAAGCTTGAGTTGAGTCTTTGGTTCCACCCTTTGAAGACAATTTAAATATTGTGTCCTCAAAGCTTGGGACAAGGAGACAAGATGCTCTTTCACTTTGAGTGATTGAGATTGAATTTGGCTTGATCCATGTGAATGCCTTTCCTTAAATCTCATTGGTTGAGGCTCTTTCCTCCCTTTTTTGGTTGTTGAGAGGAATTAGGATTTATTAATTGATTTAATTCAATTATTTTAGCCATGTACCCCTTGAATGGGTTGAATTTGATGTAATCCAAAACTATACAATTAATAGAATTAATTGCACATTGATTTGATTTAACTTTATTAAAATACTCTTGAATTTGATTTATCTTGAATTGAATCTTGATTTTAATTTTGATTGGCTAAATGTTCATTTTGATTCAATTACTTTGATCTTGTCCTTGATTTTCTTTGATTTACCTTGATTTGTTTTGATTTACTTTGATTTATTTCTTAATTGTCTTTGTCCATTTTTAGGTGATTACAGTATTATCATCACACTTGAAGTTATGCATTCTACCAGGGAGGCCAATAGATAGATTTTTTGTTGAGTTGGTATTAGGAAGGCATATGATCAAGTTGACAGATCCTTTATGTTGAAAGTGTGATACTAATTTGGATTTTTGTTTATCTTAGATATTTTCATTGAGACCCCTCATATTTCAATCTTGGTAAATGGTAGTCCTCGAGGTTTATTTGCAACTAAGAGAGGTCTTCACCAAGGAGACCCTTTGTCCTATCTTTTTTATTTACTATCATGACCGAGGTCTTGGGAAGATATATTTGCAAGGTAGGAGATGAAGAGAAATGGAAGAGGGTTACAATTTCTCATGGTATGGAGACCATTACATACCAAATTTTTTCTTATGGCATGCTCCCGATAGGGGATTATTCCCTTAGGGAATATTATGTGATTAAATTATTCTAAGATAAGTAGTGATTGGTTTCAGGGTAAAGGATCAATTAGTATAAGTTGAATGATATTTTCTTTAATAATAAGCTGGAAAAACAAAGAGACATTGCAAGAGTTATTGGTATCAAGATAGGTAAATTGTTATATAAATTTATCAACATCCCCCTCTATGTAGGAGCTTGAAAAATTGACTTATGGAATCAACTTGTTGACTACTGCTTGGGGATATTGGAAGGTTGGAAATGTATATAGTTGTCGTTTGTGGGTCAAATTTTATTTCTCAAATATGTCATATCAAATATGCTAATTTATTCTCTGGTGTGTTTTAAATTGCCTCAAAATATTTTAACTATCATAGAAAAGAAAATAAGAAAATTATTCTTGAATAGTAACAATAAGCAGGAAAATATCCCACTAGTAGAAAGGGCCAAAATTGTCAACCAAAACATGTTGGGGGTGTTGGTTTACATAAAAAGAGCATTGTGGATGAACTAATAGGAGTTAAGTAAATTTGGAACATTTTTAGCAAATCATATCAAAATTAGAAATGAATTCTCCAAAAAAACACTTAGATTTACCAAATGAAGAAAATATTATATTAAAAACCTCCCTAAAGGCTCAACTATTTTGAATTTCATGATATTATGTCAGAGTGTTGTTATAGATCATCTCACATGGAAAACTAGTTTAGAAGAGTATGACAACTTTGGGAAGACTCTTGGAAATGGTATGTTATTTTGAGATATGATGCAAGGCTAGAAAAGATTCGAAGAATTACAAAAAAAAGGATGGAGTTCCAAGATGAAAAATTACCTAGTCAAAAGGATAGTTGACAAGAATGAAGAGTGGGTTTGGAAGCTCGTGAATGATGTTAACTTAAATGTTGGTCACCGAAATTTGTTGATGAATATATTGAAAGAATGTATAATTTTGGTGATAGACGATGAGAATGAGTTGCTTTTGTGTGGCTCTAAAAAATGGAATGTATATTGTTAAAAATCACTACAAATTGTTGGAAGATGCATGGGTGGAGGAATGTTGGCCTAAGTATCCCTGTTCGAATAAGAATTTCCTATCCAATGTTGGATTCTTTGCTTGGGTAGCACTAAGAGGGTATGTTTTAACAAGTTAAAGACTAAATAAAATTGGCATTCAAGGTCCTAATCAATGTATGTTATGCAAGAAGAGGGAAGAAACATTAGACCACATACCAATCCATTGTGACTTTACAGACAAGTGTTTCAATTTGTTTTGATACATTCCAATGGTAGACCCCTTCTCCAACTTCTTTGAAGGATATGTTTCAAGGACTAAGAATAATTATTAAGAAGTTTTATTTCTTGTAAATTTGGCAAGTTAGTCCATCTTTTTTTATTTTGGGAGATTTGGAAAAAATGAAACTATAGAATCTTCCAAGATAAAGATCTAAGCTTAGAATCCATGCTAGAAAAGATAAATTTGGCAATTTCAGAAGTGGTCGATATGGATGCATTGAGAGAAAATCCTTCCAAATATACATTATCTCAATTAGATAGTAACTTGTAGAGAATTTGGACAAGATTAAAGATGCAACTTTCACATGGATGTGATGGTGGGAGCCTAATCCAATAAAAGGACAAAAATGTAGATTGGTGGAGGCCTGAGAATAGTTGGACCAAAGCCAACTTTGATAGAGAAATAAAAGGTAGATAATAGTTGGACCAAAGCCAACTTTGGTGCTTAAAAAAATTTAGAGGGCACTATTAATGAGGTAGAGACTCAAGTATCTTTTCTCACTATAAATCTTGCAAGAAAACTACTGATCCAACAATTATATTTAGAGGGGGATTCACATATTATAATAAGCTCCCTAATGAATGGTGGTTCACAAGTTTTGAGGATAAATAAATTTATTAAATTAATTAGACAAAAGTTAATTATCTTTAGGTATTTCAAAATATCTCATACTTATCAGAGTGGTAATGTAGTAGCTAATAAGTTTACAAATTAGGTTGTCTCTTTGGGGGTTGAAGAAGAAAAGATAATTTGTGAAGACCTTTAAAATGTTTTTTTTTTAGATGACTCTAGAAAATATGAATTTTTTTAGTATGACACTTAACTTTAATTCATAGTGAGTTAAAGTTTCTTGTGAAATTGGTGGTCAGGGGTAGTGTTAAATATTTGGGGGAGTTCATGGAAATTTGAGACAAAGAAATACCTAGTTTTCCTATGTAGGTATAGCACAAGGACTTGTGAAAGATTTTTGAGTGGATAAAAGGAATTAATAATGTACATAGGGGTGTATCTTATTTGAATGGAATTTGTTGATTTATATAGGTGTGTCTCTAAATTTTATGATGACATGTAAACTAGATAATATGATTGGTGATTTCTTCATGCTTTATCGAATGAGTTTAGAGCATATATGCAGCCTCCTTACGTATTTATAAATACTTATATGCCCTTTTCCATTATTTTATGCCCCTATGTATTATGTAGTCAGGTCCTAAGAAGACAATGCTTTCCTTGGTGTTATCCTTTTATGCCCCTATACATTATTTTGTACTTTTCCTTAGAGACAATGTGTTTCTTGGATCTTTTTATACTATACAATGGATTTCCTTTGGAGACAATGATTTCCTTAGGGTGATCCTCTATATAGAGGATTTCACTTGGAGATAATTCTTTCCATAGGAAAATCCTCTTTTGGTAGATTTCCTTATGAACAATACTTTGCTTAGTTATCCTTGGATGGGCTGACTAGCATAATGCAGCTTGGTAGATTATTAATTTCATCTTTACACCAACCTCTCTTTTAGATTAGTGGAATTAGCATAATTCATCTTGCTAGAATATTTACTACTCTTCTTATTTTCTATCTTGTGGATTACCTAGCATTACACAACTTGCTAGCTAGTGGCATCCATGGTTTCCTTTTCCTATCTTAAATAATCTCATAGATTTTCTAGTTGGTTGGATCATGGATTCTTGTCTCATCCTGTATTCTATTGTTCTTCTTATGGGACCACTTGTGTTCTTTCAATATAATTCCAAGCATGATACTACTGGTTGAGACATTTGGTTCATTGAGTTTTCTTCAACTAGTTGATTTGGAGACTTTGTTTTTAGTAATAACCTCTTTAAGTTGTTTCTTTTTGTCTTTTGTCTTTTATCTTTTGTCTTTTGTCTTTTGTCTTTTTTTTTTTATTTTGTGTGCCCTTAAACATGTTTCAATGAGGTAAGATCCTTATTTTGGGGGCTTCCTTTGATCTTATTGATGTATTACCATTTTAAGTCTTTCCCATGATTTCATATATTCTTTGTCATCTCTTTCTTCTACTTTACCATGTGCATGAGTGTAGACTTGTACCCCCACTAAAGTGAAGACTAAATGTAGCATCATAAATTGTACACACTACCTAAGTGTCTCTAATTATACACTTATGTACTGCCCATTTTAGTGTGTATTTATTCTTCTATGCATTATATGACTTGTGCTATGCATTTAAGTCCTTTATCTCTGTTTAATTAATGTGGGCCCTTGATTATAGGTGCACCCTCTTTAATTATTTCATTCAAATATTATCTCTTGTGTATTTAGGCCATATTACCATGTGTGGCCTATTCTAAACATTTATATTTATCGCACCTTTATTTGGCATATATTTTTAGAATCTTCATATAAAAATTAACCCCCAATTAAAATTTGATCCATTTTTGCCTTGTAGAGGGCAACCTGAGATGTAAGGGTCATAAGAAATTCACCTCTTCCATTAGGAGGTTCCCCTTACATGCCAACTTGAGCCAAAATTTTAATTGGAGCTCGATGTTTTGATTTTGAGCAAGATTTAAAATCCTAATTCGACCTTCTTTGACTTTTAAGCCCTGAAATGACTAATTGAGGTATAAGTACAAGGCTACATATTTTATTTTGGGATTTTTCCATCTACAATCCATCTATGAACATTGGAAATCCATCTTCTACATTTCAATTCAAGCATTTAAGTAGTAGTCAAGAATTCAAGAAATTCATCTCTTCATGGTGACAAACCTAACAATCATTATGCAAGATTATATTTTATGATGTCCTTTTAGGTCTTTGTGGATTCATGTTATTGCATCAACACTTGTGATCCCATTTTAAGAAGTACTTGTACCTTCAAGGTACAAGAATTTTATCAAACCTCTACTATTGATAGCACACTTCCTTTCCCTTCAAGAAATTTTAATTCAATTTCAAGGTTAATTCCTCAACAAGGGTTTGACTAAGGAAAATACCTTTCTCCCAAAATTGTTCTTATTTGTTATGTGCAATTGACAGGTGGAAGTTTTTTGGATTTAGATACATAAAGATCAAGTAGTCTGCTTCAGTTCCTAGGTTTCATCATCATTTTTTGGCATGTCAAGGGAAACTCCCACATGTAGGAGAAAATACAATTGCCCTTTATAGTCTAGGTCATCCTTGATACACAAATTGGGATCAGATTTCAAGTGCAAGTCAATCTTATGAAATCTAGTTCCAAAATTTGCATATCAGTCCAATAACTATCTTTGTTTTAATAAAAGCTCCTTCTCTTTCTTCTTAGTCCTATATCTATCATTTCCTCATTAAATTTACACAATCAACAATCCTTATAGTGAAGGGAATCCCTTATACCTTTTAAGTGCTTGAGTCCTCTTAATCATAGTGGGTTTTTTCCCCTTCCTAATGCATTGATTGATAAATAGGCCTAAACTTCCTACCTTTTCTATACAAGGTACCAAAGCACACACTTTCCCCATTTTGCATCATTACATTTTGGTGAATCCAACTCTCTAATATTTCCATTATAATTTGTATGCATTTTTCATTTCATGCATTTAGATATCTAGGTTCACCTTCATCATTACATTTTGGTGAACCCAACTCTTCATACATACTTTTTATTCTTAGTCTTAGATCTTATTTTTTCATGACATTATCAAATTTAGATACATTCATGTACTTGCATTGATAAAAAATATATAAGAATTGTACTTTTTTATCTTTTATTTTAAGCATTTGGCGTATACTTTCATTTCAAAAAATGTAATTTTTTTTCAATTCATTTCTAATTAGATTAGTTTCATGATGTATATATTAAGTAAATATGATCTTAGTTTAGCATGCCTTCTATCACTTTATCCCTCTCCTAGAGAACCTCCTATCCATGATGATATTTTGGTGCAAGGATACACTATCATCACTTCTTTTGAGCATCTCCTTTGTAAGGAAGAGGCCTTAAATAACAATGATAATATTTATCCTAAAATGTACTCCCTTATGAGGATCATTTGGTGAAAGAGTATGATATAATGACTATTTCTCCTTGTGATACCCCAATTTCTATGAATTTTTTTTGGCATTCCCTCTCTAGATGAGGCCTTAATGAGTTATGTTTGTCCCTCTCCCAATAACCATATTGTTTGGAATCATGAGGATGATATTACACCTCTCAAGGACACTAAACCATTCTTACACTTAAATAATACATCTTCGATACATGAACCATTAATGAATTGCACTTGTGCCTCTTCTAGTGTATCTATTGTAAAAAGAGGACAACATTCATCCTCCTATGAATTCGACATCATATATTAGTAAACCATATCCTCACAAATATACCTTCGTGTAAGAGACTAATATGTTACTTTACGTACTTCTCTAGGTCTTGTTTCCTCTCCTACATTTTATCGTAACCATCAACATATTTGGAGACAAGGTGATACTATGCATTTTATTACTTATCTATCTACTAATATACCATTGATTAAAGATGAAGACTCACATGAGAAAACTTATTACCAACCTTATAAAGTGTATGTGAATAATGTTGATAAGATTAAGCATCTCAATATAGAGATCGATCCTCCTACTATAGATTCTGAGACAACAGCTTTTTATAAAACTCATGCTGAAATCCTTCCACATTTCAAATTAAATATGTCTCATGAGATTGGATATGAAATGATTTATACATAAGGCTATAGTGAAAAATATCTTGTAAAGATGGAACAAATCCATATACATCCTCCTCCTTTGAAACGCACTAGAGGAGGATAAGGTTTTGCAACTCAATAAAACATTGTTCACACTCCTTTTCAAGACTTGATTAGTCATTTCTTACCTAATAAAAAACGTGAACTCCACATAAAAATGCAACCAATTATTGATATTGGTACTATAAACCTAGCACCTTAGCATTCCCTTTGCCTTTTATGTTTTTGTGCACCTTGTGAACTTAGTAGCTTGCTTTAGCATGGTGATTTGATTTACTTTATAATCTTCCCTTGTAAGAAACATAATAGGTATCTTTCCTTTCCTTTATTCTTGGGGTGGGGGGAGGTTTCTCTCTTCCTTATCCTTCTAAAGGATCCATTATCTCTATGTTTATTTTTATCTCCTATGACATAATTTTGTTCCTTGTATGAACTTTCTTTGTTTTACACAAGGATTTCTATGTTTGTCTACAATCACTTCCTTGATTGGGAGTGTATGTCTACTATTATTAATATTTCACTCAGATTACATAATGTTCCATCCTTTACCTTGTCTTTAAACTTGGGGGGCAGAGGGTTTCTATTCAAACTCTTTTTTCTTTCTAAGGATACATGACTATATTTGGTGGAGTGGTATTTTTTTATTATGTGATATCTTTTCTTACAAGAAATTGATTGTTTTGATTGGGGATTCTCTCTTATACAAGAGCTTTCTATCCTTAATCACAACCTCTTCCTTATTATAGAAGCATGTCTATTGTAAATAAATTCCCTTACTCGGGGGATTAAAGTGTGTCATCATCCATCAAGATTTGATTTTTCCTACCTAGCACTAGGGGGGCTAAAAGGTGAATTCTTGTTATCCTTCCCCTCCTAGTCTCAAAGATGTTATTTTTATTCAATAACTCCTCTGAGAGGTATATGTATTAGAATATAGATCTCTTCTTAATAAGGATCCCTTTACATAATTTATAGGATATATTTTTACACATTTTTCTTTCCTTGACCTTAGGAAGAGTTACAACTCTTTTTCTTGGGTTGCATAAACATTGGTGCTTAAAGGATATCTCTTATTGAAGGTGGGTATCCTTGTTTTAATTTTTATTAAGATGCCATCATAGGTTTATGTTTCCATACTAAGGAGGGGGGCATATATGTAGCCTCCTTGTGTATTGTATGATTGATTCCTAAATCTTTTTATGCCCCCATGCATTATTTAATAGATTCCTAAGGAGACCATTCTTTCCTTGGGGTTTTTATTTTATGTTCTTGTGCATTATATTGCAGTTTTCCTTGGATATTTTTGTACTATATAATAGATTTCCTTTAAATATAATTCATTCCTTAAGGTGATCCTCTATATAGAAGATATCCCCTGGATACAATGCTTTCCTTGGGACAATCCTCTTTTGGCAGATTTCCTTGTGAACAATGTTTCACATGGTTATCCTTGGATGGGTTCACTAGCATTATGCAACTTTCTATACTATTAATTCTATCTTTTCACAAACCTCTCTTTTGGATGAGTGGAACTAGCATAACACAATTTTTTGGACTATTTCCTAATCTTCCTCCTTTTTCTCTCATGGATTACCAAGCATAATGCAACTTACTAGCCCATGACATCCATGGTTTATTTTTTATCTCTTATAGGATCTTATAGATTTTCTAATTGGGTGGATTGTGGAGCCATGTCTCATCCTTTATGTGTGCTATTTCTCTTCTTATAAGACCACTTGTGCTCTTGCAATATCATTCCAAGTGTGATACTAGCAATTGAGACATTTGGTTCATCAAGGTCTCTTCAACTAGATTGATTTGGAGCCTTCGTTTTTAGTACTAGCCCTTTTTTGTTATGTCCTTTATCTTATTTTTTTATCTACCCTTTCACATGATTATGTGAGTTAAGAATCTTATTTCATGGGCTTCCCTTAAACTTTGTGATGTCTTAACTCTTTAAGAATTTCCCATGATCTCATCTATTCTATATCATATCTCTTTCTACTAATTTACTGTACGTATAAGTGTATGCTCATACCCCTGCTAAAGTGGGGGCTAAATGTAGCATTATAATCTATACACAATGCTTAAGTGTTTCCAATTTCATGCTTATGTAGTGTCCATTTTAGTGTGTATTCCTTATTCTATGCATTACAAAACTTGAGCTATGCATTTAAGTCCTTTGTCTCCATTTAATTAATTTGTGGGCCCTTAATTATAGGTGTGCCATCTATAATATTTAATTTAAACATTGTCTCTTATGTATTTAGGCCTTATTAATATGTGGACAATTTTACATGTTTTTGTTTATACACCTTGATTTGGCACACATTTTCAAAATCCTCGTATCAAAATTAACCCTTGATTAAAATTGAGCTATTTTTTCCTTGCAAGGGACAACCTGAGATGTATAGGTCATAAAAAATCACCCCTACATCAGGAGGCACCCCTTATATAGTAACTTGGCCCCAAAATTGAATTAGAGCTTAGTGTTTTGATTTTGAGTGGGGTTTTGAATCCTAAGTCGGCCTTCTTCAACTTTTGAGCCTTCAAATGGCTAGGTGAGGTATAAATACAAAGCTAACACCCTCATTTTAGGATCCATCCATCCATAATCTATCTATGAACATTCAAAATCCATCTTTTACATTGCAATTTAAGTATTCAAGCATTCAAGGAGTAGTCAAGCATTCAAACAATTGATCTCTTAATGGTGACAAACCTAGAAATCATTATGCAAGCATGTCTTTTATGATTTCCTTTTAGGTCTTTGTGGAGTCATTCTATTTAATCAACACTTGTGATCTCATTTCAAGAATCACTTTCATTGTCAAGGTATAAGATTTTTATCAAGCCTCTAATTTTTTTATTAAAAAATTATCAGTAAAAGGCCTAAGATATGATTTTTTGTATTTAAAAATTTGTGAAGATACATTGTCTCTATTCACTACGAGCACTGGTAGGGACGAACGGAGAAGAAAACCTCCAGTCTAGCCCAGGACAAAGGTCCAAAATATTTCTTATATTCTAAATTATAAAATAGAATAGAAGGAGGCATTCCTCCTTTTACAATTTGACCCCTCACGAGAGGTAATCCACATCCTTGCTAACCTTAACTATTACATAGAATTATTTTGGAATTTTGAACCCTCTTTCACACTGCTACTTCATTTTGGGAAGTATTACATTTCATTCCTTGTCCGTTCTCTTTCTGAATTACCTTTTATCATGAACATGCATAGACATCACTTACAATAGACAACTATATCTATATTGTTCATTAGTGATCTATAATATCTTGAATTTTAGTTAAAATAAAACTCCAAAATATTCCATCATATGACAGTTACATGAATTTCCCATATAATTTACTTATGCATCTCATAATGAAATGTTATCAGTGCTATTCCTGTTTACTTGAACCAGAAAGTCATGATAATCTACCTAAGAAAAACATGACACGAGTGCTCTCTGCCACGGACTGATAACTTAAAACAGCACAGACTGGGAAGGAAGGTGGGCCTCACGAAGAGACTTCCTGAGCTTAACATAATTAGTTCTAGCTTTGTTTGTTTTGTTTTTCAATCTTTATTTTTAACTCCTCTATACTATATTGTTCAAATTTTCTAAAGAAGACAAATAGAACGTCTATCCTATGCATTAGACTCTGATTATAATTTGATGAAATGATTAGTCTGCATTCTTAATGAAGGAAAATGAATTTGATTAAGGTATTTTACACATGCTTTTGCTTGATTAATGAAATGATTCATTGTAAATTCTTATGTAACATGACTAACTTATGAGAAAATCTTCGATTCCTTGATTATCTAATTTATCCGCTATTTTATTCCCTTCTCTATAAATGTGATTAATTTTTATTTTATCAAAGTCCTGGCAAAGAGAAATAGCTCTAGCCAACATAGCATCTAATCTCTAGTTAAGGAGAGAGCCTTTTCTTAAGGCATTTGATGAGGCATACTAATGTCTTAATTTTGATATAGTTTTTATAGTTTGGACACACTCTTTGTGCTTTGACAAAACATTTTCTGAACACTTGTTGTAAATATCTTGTGAACTTATGCCAGAGACAGCTAGAACCTACTAAACCTATGGGTAGTGTATATGACATGTTTTTCTTAATATTATACATAGAATGCAGTATTTCATATAACTATTTTAAGCTATGTTCTAATATCTAAGTAAAAGTAGGAATGTTATCTTGCATGTGTTCCGGATGTTGTTAACTTTTCAGGAAAATGAGGAGTGACGCAAAGAGTGGGGATTACTGCATTTAAGGAGGAGGATAATGGAGACCGATCTTGGCAAAGACAGCACTGTTCAGTTTCGTTGGATAAGCCGCACCTGCAAAGGAGTTGCTATTCCAGAGAATATAGGAGATACAACTTGCTATATTTCTTGCAAATTGTTATTCTGTTGCTTGGTAGTAAATGTACTATGTCATGGTTGATCTTCCGCCTTCTTTTCTGGTGATGTTTGTTCAAGACTTTTTTATGTTATGTTTTTAATAAGCATCCAATCCTCTATATAATGGATTTGGATCATCTTAGTAAGCTAATGAGAAAATAGATAATGCTGATTTAGATTCAGAAGTTACTCTTTCTGTTCTTCATGAATTATTCAGTTTTTATGTAATCAAAGAAGGATTTTAATGGAAGAAAGATTTTGAAGTACTTTTTGTGTTCATAGTTAGTTGAAGCCAACCAAGGGGGCCCACTTGGGAGGTGGAATAGATTTAGGTAGAATAGATTCATTTCTTGCAGTTTCCTATTTTCAGATAGATTTACTGTATTAGTCTGGTAGCATTATTACTGTGAAAGTTCCTGCAGCACTTGTAGAAAATGATCATAGTGGATGTTCTGAGTTGTTAATTAGTTTAGGTTCATTTTTAAGCTTCCTGCAATTATCTGTTGTTAGCCAAGGTGTGTTTACTATTTTGTAGCAGTAGTATAGATTCTTCCAATGCATTTTACTTTCCTGGAGCATAGGTGTTATGACTCCTAAAGGAACTTAGTGCACAAACTGTGCTGACCCATTTCAAGTCCTACATCCCTGGGTTAACAATTCAAGTGTATTTCATGATGGAATAGGTAATCCTTAGAATAGATATATTATCCTTGAAAGAGAGACAATGGCATGATTATCTTCATCTATTGTGAAACTATACATTTTTGGCACCGTTGTCGGGGATGGTGTCAAGCTAGGAACCTTCATGAGTCATTTATTTTCAGATTAGTTTGTTAGCTAGGAACTATAAAGTTGTGGGCTTGACTAACAAGTCACCAATTTCTTGCATGCATCGAAGAAGGAGAGATGTCCATGGTAGATTCCTTCCTAAGGAGCCTGTAAAACCAAAAGAATAATTTGAAGAACCTGAACTGCCATTTCTTGATGCAAGCCCAGAGTTTACTGCATTATCATCTTCAGTAGAAGAAGACATCCAAAAAATATTTGACCTCCGTCCATTTGAGGAAATATTGGCGAGCTTCCATACTAACCCCATTTCAGGATTGTCTACTGTTCAGAATCCCCCAACAATTACCAACTTCCAGCCATAGTTTCAATATCCCATACCTCCAGCTATGGTAGCTCCCACATTTCCATTACCAATACCAAGTCTCGTTAATAATCCCAATCTCAAAAATATACCTGCATCAGCATTACCAAATTTTAATGGTCTCGTCACATAAGATCCTGATACTTTTCTATTTGAATTTAATATCCTGTGCCGAAGCTTTGACTATAATAATGACAGTCACAAGCTAATATTATTCCCAGCCACACTAAAAGAGTCAACTTTAAAATGGTTTATGGGCTTGGGGGCAAATGCAGTAGAAAATTGGGATGATATGAGATGCTTGTTTCTTAACAAGTATAAGGAATATTGTAGGAGAAATGATTCAAAAGATGATGACATTTTTAGAATGTCACAACGGGAAGATGAAACATTAGAAGATTATATATCTCACTTCTTGTTCAACTTACAAAAGAACCCACAACATACCCTATAGGAGGAGTCCCAGAAGCTAATTTTTCTCAGAGGAGTAAATGAGAACTATCTTGAAGCATTGGATTTGATGGTAGGAGGAGATATATCCCAATCTTCATGGGATGACGTTCAGAAGATTTGCCAGAACTACTCTAGGTCAGTAGTAAAGAAAGGAAGGGGATTTCACTCAGCAATAGCCAAGGGAAGTGACTCTGGTATTTCAAAGATAGAAATTTCAAATTTGTTGTCTGATTTCAAGTAAGACATCATTAATGATGTCGCCACACATTTGGATACAATGGCTGCTAAGAAGAAACATGCAGAAGCTGAGGAGCACTTAGCTGAGTATTGTCCACACTGCTGAAAACAGAAGAAAGATTGTCACTGCAAATTGGTCGCTAATGTGGAAAACTAGCATCTTCCAACTGAGTACCTAAAGATAGAAGGAGAAGATGAGAAAGTATTATTTGTTGCTCAATGTCAGCCATGGGCCCCACGTCAAGTTATGCCTCAAGAGCCATTACAAAATTCAAATCCATATAGTAATCAAAGGCAAAACCGTAGTGTCCAAGGTCCTCCACAATATAATCAACCTAATTGAAATAATGCTTGGCAAAATAATCCACAAAGTCAATGGTATCCTCCACAACAGCTTCAATGGCCACAATTCCCAAACCAATGGCAACCACCCCAAGGGAATTGGCAGACTACAAACCAATGGAGAGGACCTCAGCAATGGTCTAACAATACCGGATACTCACCTTTACCACCTCCAACAAATACACTTGCACTAATGCCACCACCTGCAAGTTTTGGACCTCAAAAATAGACTCAGTTGCCACACAACCTTAGCCAAATCCAAATAACCAGTAGCCACAACAACCAATGTATGTTGATGATGCTCAGTAGTATCCTGCTTATGCTCTAAATGTCACAGATATATATTTGAGATCTGGTACAACCCTACCAACACTTGAACCACCTCTTATAACTAAAATACTAGATCCTCCTACGGCATCAGCACCAGCAACTTCTCTACCACAAACGGTTGACCCAGCCAATGTAACTAGTTCAACTCAAACTGCAGTTGAACCTCCTTTTCCACAAAATCTCATACAAAGTAAACCTGCACAAACAAAGGAACAATTCTTTGACATCATTGACCAGCTGAAGAACATGCATGTCCAGATTCCTTTGTTCCAAGCTATTAAAGATGTTCCTATTTATGGAAAAGCTATCAAAGAAGCATGTCTTAAAAATCCTGGGAGGAAGAAAAATGACCTAACCATAGTCCATGTTATAGGACAATTGGCTGATATCATGTTAGGGAAATTGGTTATTCCTAAATATTCTGATCCAAGAAGTCCAGTTGTGAATGTGATTATAAATGGTTAGTCAGTTAAAAATGCCTTGATTGATCTTGGTGCTGCTATAAATGTAATGACCAAGGATACTATGAAAAAGCTGAACATAGAAGGAATACGGGCTACCCCAACAATTCTACAACTCACCGATAGTTCTACTATCACTCCTAATGGGATAATAGAGGACATAGTAGTAGCCCTAGATTCTCTAGAGTACCCTACAAATTTTATGATTCTATCCCCAAAAGTCAACTTAGCTGGCTACCCTGTCATTTTAGGATGACCATGGTTAGCTACAGCTGATGCAAATATAAGTTGTAGGTCAGGGAATATGACCATATCAGATGGATAGGAAATAAAGAAATTTGTCCTGTATCCTCCAACACAACCCCAACCAGATTTAAGCACACCTGTATGGCCAGATTTAGGGGATGGAGAGGAAGAGTTAAACTCTGTAGTACAACTTATGATGTTACATAAATAGTCTTTCCTAAAGCTACAGGAGGAGGATTCAGTAATTCAGAGTATACTTAATAATACTTGTGTGGTAGAAACAAATGTATCTGACAGCTCTGTGTTGGAACTAACTACATATGATGAATATACTGAGAATTATTTTCTACCTAAGGAGCCAGACATTATCCATAAACTTTTACCATGTGAACTAGATACCAGTCCCATCTCTAAAGCTACTATGGTTAATCTCACAACTACTGTTGAGTTTTCAAAAGGTCATAATCTCCATGTCAATAACAAACTGCCTCCCAAACAGCTGAAATAGTTAACAGAGCTTCTTCAAAAACATGAAAAAGCTTTTGCATGGGACTATGGAGATATGAAAAGTTTAAGCCCCACATTATGTACTCATAGAATATATATCAATGAAGGGTGTTTGCCACTCCATCAACCCCAGAGGCAGATTAATCCAGCACTCAGGGAAATAGTTAAAACTGAACTACAAAAATTGCTTGATGTTGATTTTATATACCCTATATCTGATAGTCGATGGGTCTCACCTCTAGTTATAGTACCTAAAAAGGGAGGAAAATGGTGGATTTGTGTAGATTACAGAGAATTGAATAAGGCAACGAAGAAGGATCATTGTCCTTTACCATTTATTGATCAAGTTCTGGATACTCTGGCTGGTAAGAAATATTTTTCTTTTCTTGATGGATACAGTGGTTATAATCAGATAAGTATAGCTCCAGAGGATCAAGATAAGACTACATTTACATGCCCATGGGGTACTTTTGCATACTCTGTGTTGCCATTTGGCCTGTGTAATGCTCCAGCAACATTTCAAAGAGCTATAATTAGTATTTTTGCTAACATATCACATGACTATATGGAAATATATATGGATGATTTTACAGCATTTGGAGTGACCTTTGAGGAGGCTTTGTTGAATCTTGAGAAGGTTCTTGTCTGATGCAAAGAACATAATCTATCACTTAATAGTGAGAAATGTTTCATGCTTATGTAGGAAGGGGTGGTGTTTGGTCATTTTATATTAGCCGCAAGGATACAAGTGGACCCAGCCAAGATAGAGGTAATTCTAACATTGCCCACACCTACTAAACCAAAGGATGTAAGATATTTTTTAGGTCATGTTGGCTATTATAGGTGTTTCATTCAAAATTTCAGTCAAATAGCTAGTCCTTTGTATACACTGCTGACTAAAGAAGCTGAATTCATTTGGACACCAACATGTAATGAATCCTTCCTACAGCTTAAGAAAATCCTCACCACAGAACCAATTCTAAGGGACCAGATTGGTCTATTCCATTTCATATCCATACTAATGCATCAGACTATGTTGTAGGTACTGTATTAGGAAAAAAGCCTGCTAACCTTGAAAATGCAATCTATTATATTAGTAAAAGTCTCCATGGCCCTGAACTAAACTACACAGTAACTGAGAAGGAACTTTTAGCTGTAGTTTATGCATTGAACAAATTCTGACACTATCTAACTGGCTACCCTATTTTTGTTCATACTGACCACTCAACCATAAAGTACTTGATGAACAAACCTGTTGTAACTGGCAGATTGGCAAGATGGCTCTTGTTATTGCAGGAGTTTGATATTACCATTGTTGATAAGCTAGGCAAGGCCAATGTAGTTGCTGACTATTTGTCTAGACTTCAACTTTTTTATGAAGATCCAACTCCAATTGAAGATACATTTCCAAATGATCATTTGTTTCACATAGCAACCCATACACCATAGTATGTAGATATAGAAAACTATCTAGCTGCCAATAAAATGCCACCACACTTCTCCCAAAAAGACAGGAAGAAGCTTGTAGAGAAAAGTTTTCATTATTCATGGATAGATAACAATCTCTTCTATACTGGACCAGATCAAATCATGAGGAGATGTGTCAGGGAAGATAAAATATATGACATACTACATGCCTGTCATGATGAACCATGTGGAGGCCATTTTGCAGGAAAATGAATAGCATTAAAGATACTTACAATTGCATACTATTGGCCAACATTACATAAGGATGCATCAACTTATACAAGCAAGTGTGAAAAATGCTAGAGAATGGGTTAGCCAACCAGATTAGATGAGATGCCACTCAATCCACAAGTTGTTATAACACCCTTTGACAAGTGGGGTATGGACTTCATAGGGCCAATTGACCCATAATTAAATGGAAAATCCTACATCTTGGTATGTATGGATTATTTAACAAAATGGGTGGAAGTCAGGGTGATGAAAAATGTAAGAGATGAGAAAGTAGCTAAATTCTTATATGAAGAAATATTCACACGCTATGGAGTTCCCAGAGAACTTGTAACAAATCAAGGAGCCCAGTTCACATCAAATTTGATCACTGAACTTATGAAAGAATACAACATAAGGCACCGAAAATCTAGCCCTTATCACCCTCAGGCAAATGGGCAAGTAGAGGTCACCAATAGAGAAATTGAGCCCACTCTGACCAAGACAGTGAAAATACATAGGAAGGATTGGAGCAGTAGGTTAACTGAAGCCGTTTGGGCTTACTGAACTACATGGAAGACAACAATTGGATTCACCCGATTTAAAATTGTGTATGGAAAAGTAGCAATGTTGCCCATTGAATTTGAACATAAAACATTGTGCACTACTCTGGAATTGAACATCAGCCTTCCTACAACATAAGAAGAGAGACTTCTCCACTTGAACTCACTAGATGAAATGAGAAAGACAACTTTGGAAAGAACAGAGATCATTCAGAAACAACAGAAGAAGTGGCATGATGCACATATCAAGAAAAAACACTTCCACATGGGAGATTGGGCTCTTTTATATGATTCTTGATTCAAGGAGATTCCAAGAAAATTGTAGACTCGGTGGCTAGGGCCTTACGAAATTCAGTATGTATTCGACAATGGAGCAGTCCAACTAACAACCATTGATCCAGTCCAATTCAAATTGCTTGTAAATGGCCATCGATTGTGCCTTTATCATAAACCACAGACCAAGGATGAGTTCCTGCAGCAGTTCCAACCAAGAAATTTACTAGCCCCTATGGACACAGTTCCTACAGCAGAGGGTGCAAGCCTTCTTCCTGCAGTCGTACCATAACAAGCCTTCAACGAGAACCCATAATAAAACCTCATTCCATGTGAGGTCCATTCTTTCATTCATTTTTCATTTTCTTCTTATCAACTCATCTCATTTCTTTGTCAACCATCCACTCACACTCCATGTCACCCACAAATTCAGTTTTCTTTTACTACTTTCAATAAAAACATGTCGTCAACACCTTTTCTACAATCACCAGACTTCACCAACTCATCAACTTGCATGCAGACGTACGATCTAAAATTTTTAGGTACAACATTTTTTTTTAACTTTTTCCTCATTTTTTAGCGCATAGGTTTTGCTAATTATATCTAATACTATATTAAATTTATTGTATAAGCCTTAAGCCAGTTTTCCTTTCCTGTGCGAAATTTTCTAAGTGTGGACACTTGTCCAAATTTCATGGGGGGCAGAGAAAGTGTATTTATTTCCAAGTGTCATCTCCATGTCACCCTAGTCATGTCCACATTATATGTTGTACTTTGGCTGTGGTCTTTTTTTAATTTTAAAATCTTTATTGTATCTATCGTACCTTTTCATTCCAATTTTGGAAAAGATTTTTTGAGTTTGACATGACTTAAAAGGACTATCATTTATACGAGAACACTTCTAGTTGAAACCTTGATGTCCTTCATAATTAATGGCATCATTATTTTACATGCCAAACATAATAGAGCTGTGTTAAGAGAATGTGGTATTGGCATTTCTCAGAAAGATCAATTTGAATTCTGAGAAGAAAGTATTTGCTGAGAGTTAAGGGGGTAAAAATTATCAGGGTGGTGAGAATAGGGAAATTTAAAACTAGGCATTTTGAAGATGGGAGGTCAATTGTAGAGACATGAGCTGGTTGTCCATGGTATTCTACTAGCAGATATGGAAGCATTCCGTAGTTTTAACGCTTGTGGATGGCTTGGCTACTTCCTGCAGTTAACAGAGTTCAATGAAGAAGTAGCAATGGAGTTTATGAGGACATTCAATGAAGGAGAAGCCACAGTATGGGGATTAAAAGTGGTTGCTACTAAGGAGTGGATAGAAAAATTCATAGGACTACCAGTTAATGGAGAGCATTACCCAAATGAACATGACGCCAAGTTGTCGCGGGCACAGTTTTCTTGGCTAGGTGACTCTCCATTGGAAATCTTAAAGCAAGGGTGTAAGAGACTCTCTCTTCCAGCGTTGTATCCAGAATTGGTGAACCATATCATCAAGTATTTGACCTGTGAAGGCAAATTTTCAAACCTACACGCTCATCATTTTAAGCTGCTCAGTTGTGTAAGGCATAAAATTCAAGTTAACATCCCCAATTTCCTTTACAATATGTTGTGTATTAGTGTCAAAAAAACTCAAAAAGGAAATGAAAATTCTATTTCTCATCATGCCCTAGTTAAACTTTTAGTTGAAAGGTCTCTTAGGGATTCCTCCCCTGTATCCTGGGTAGAATTTGTTGAATTTAAAACCTTACAGCCTCAAGCCAACCCTGTCTTGAAAAATTTAGGGAATGAGGAAGAGATTGTGGGGCCTAGTTAGAATCCAACTGAAATAGAGAAAGAACCAACATTACCCCCTACTGATAAATTTTTTGGGCCTACTTTAGAGGGTGATATACCTAGCTCTTCCAGAGATAAAGGCAAACATAAGGTTGATGAAGAGAGCCCTAATTTTAAAAGGAAAGCCCAAAACCATTTTGTTCAAGTGGAAAAGAGAAAAAAGGTCTACTCCTATAGAAACTAATCATGTAGTGTCTACCCCAGCACCATCTAAACCAAAATGAACCTGTAAAGCAATAGAGGTTAAAGAGGTTCCTGTACGTCGAAGCCCTCACATGCAAGGTCAAGTATTCTCAGTTTCCCTTAAAAACCTAAATGTTTCAATGTCAAAACCTCATGTAGAATCGCAGGTCGAGAATATTCCAGATGACTCTCCTATACAGTTGGAACCCCAAAATGTGGAAACATGTGAAAATGAGCCTGACAGTGAAATGCCATAGGGTGATCAAGAAATGTGTGAGTCAAATCCTGCTGTAGTCACAGAAAATGCCCCTGAAAGTGTTCAACCTACTTCTCCACCAGTCCCTGTATACTCTAATGTTTCTGTCATACCTTATAGATCCTCCTAGTACACCCATTATTTTCAGCAAGTTGCTAAGGAACAAAAGAAGAAAGCTATGACCCAAGAATTCCCTTCATCTACAATTCAATCTATATTATTTGGTCTATACAACCACTTCATTTTTCAAAAGACCTTATGGAAACAAGAAAGAGACCAAATGCAAAAAATAATATTTGATAAAGATGACGAAATTGAATCCCTCAAGGAGTAGGTTGAGAAACAGAAATAACAGATGAATAAGGCTTTAAAGTTAGCTGGCCAAGTCATGGCCCATAGACCACCACCAAGGGTGTATTCCGTTTGTCTAAAGGAACAGTTTATATTATTTCAACTAATGATGACAATAAGGAATATTGATTGTGAATTTAAAACTGCTTAAGATTTTTACAATGTGTATCAGACTTTGCCCTCATGACAGAAGAATTTGTTGTGTGAACTATATCTACATAATTTCATAATTCCACATGAAACAGAGTGGAATCCTTTACTTTACATAGGAGATGTTCACCTTAGGGCTTTAATGTCTTGGATGCACAATGAGACAAACTATGACAAGTAGTTAAATGTCTACAGAGATCTTGAAAAATCTGAACCTTTGCCACTATGGGCTGAATCACATAAGCCTGATGATCTTCTAAGAGATTGGTTCAAATTAAATTATGGGAAACCAAAACCAAAGGTCAGGGATAAAGTGATTGCAGAAAGGGAAAAGGTTTACAGAGATTACCAGACACTCCCAAAATTTACACAGCAAAGATCTTTTTCAAGGATTAGGAACCGGTGGAACCGACTGCCAAAAGCCTTCAAAAAGGTAGAACCACATAGCCCTATCAATTATGAGGTAGCTATTCATAGGGTGACCAAATAAATACAACTAGGACAACAGATCAGAAAGGAACTATGGATGCCCTTGTCCTTTCAACCTCCTACACTTCTTTGGCCTCTTTATGATAATAATGCTACTAGACTAGACCCATTGGTTGAGGAGCACAGAGGTGAACACTGGGAGCGCACCAAAGGATTCTTCTACACCTTCAGAAGTGGGAAGAAAGGGATAACTACAGTTAGTGATTTCAGAGCTATGGCAAAGAAGGATAATGCTTGAGGACAAGCATTTGAATAGTGGGGGGTAGATGATGAGGCATATTAATGTCTTAATTTTGATATAGTTTTTATAGTTTGGACACACTCTTTGTGCTTTGACAAAACATTTTCTAAACACTTGTTGTAAATATCTTGTGAACTTATGCCAGAGATAGCTAGAACTTACTAAACCTATGGGTAGTGTATATGACATGTTTTGCTTAATATTATACATAGAATGCAGTATTTCATATAACTATTTTAGGCTATGTTCTAATATCTAAGTAAAAGTAGGAATGTTATCTTGCATATGTGTTCTGGATGTTGTTAACTTTTCAGGAAAATGAGGAGTGACACAAAGAGTGGGGATTACTGCATTTAAGGAGGAGGATAATGGAGACCAGTCATGGCAAAGAAAGCACTGTTTAGTTTCGTTGGATAAGCTGCACCTGTAAAGGAGTTGTTATTCCAGAGAATATAGGGGATACAACTTGCTATATTTCTTGCAAGTTGTTATTCTATTGCTTGGTAGTAAATGTACTATGTCATGGTTGATCTTTCGCCTTCTTTTCTGGTGATGTTTGTTCAAGACTTTTTTATGTTATGTTTTTAATAAGCATCCAATCCTCTATATAATGGATTTGGATCATCTTAGTAAGCTAATGAGAAAATAGATAATGCTGATTTAGATTCAGAAGTTACTCTTTCTGTTCTTCATGAATTATTCAATTTTTATGTAATCAAAGAAAGATTTTAATGGAAGAAAGATTTTGAAGTACTTGTGTTCATAGTTAGTTGAAGCCAACCAAGGGGGCCCACTTGGGAGGTGGAATAGATTTAGGTAGAATAGATTCATTTCTTACAGTTTCCTATTTTTAGATAGATTTACTGTATTAGTCCTGCAGCATTATTACTGTGAAAGTTCTTGCAGCACTTGCAGAAAATGATCATAGTGGATGTTCTGAGTTGTTAATTAGTTTAGGTTCATTTTTAAGCTTCCTGCAATTATCTGTTGTTATCCAAGGTGTGTTTACTATTTTGTAACAGTAGTATAGATTCTTCCAATGCATTTTACTTTCATGTAGCATAGGTGTTATGACTCCTAAAGGAACTTAGTGCACAAACTATGCTGACCCATTTCAAGTCCTACATCCCTCGGTTGACAATTCAAGTGTATTTCATGATGGAATAGGTAATCCTTAGAATAGATATATTATCTTTGAAAGAGAGACAATGGCATGATTATCTTCATCTATTGTGAAACCATACATCATTGATGATAATAGCTGAGTTGCCTTCAATTTCTAATTTCTTGCATCCTAAATGTCTACATAGTAATAGTCCTTCTACTAGAGCATGTAATTTTGCCCATTATTAATCTCCTTTCCTATATATTTAGCTAATTTTTCCACCTCCTTACCTTCCTTATTGTGGATGGTACACCCTATGCTAGCCAAGCCTGGGTTACCTCTAGAAGCACCATCAAAGTTTAATTTAGCAAGCCTTCTTTTGGTGGTGTCCATTTACAATCGTCTCTCTTCTTTTTGTTATTAAACCTCCTTTTCCAATAAAAAGGAGGGATAACAAGACCATGCCACTTCCCTCTCATCTTCTCGTCCCAGTGTGACATTGTCATTTCCTTTTTAACCTTGTTTGTGTTACAATTATTTGTTAATTCTATGATAGAGGCTTCAATTTTATTAATAAGTTTTCTTATATCCAATTTCTTTTCTTGAAAAATCCTCCTATTTCATTTTCCATATTTCCCATAAAATGATTGAAGGGGTAGCAATCCATAGTGAGCCATAAATGTTTCCTCATCTAAGGAAGGGCCAAGAGTTTAGTAAATCAATTATATTGTTTGGAAGCACTGATACCCACCCAAGTTGTGAGCATAGCCATGTCTAGCATTGAGTAGAGTATAGACATCTAAGAAGTAGATGATCAATAGTCTCCTCATCCTTCTCGCATAAAGAGCATCTGATTGGGCCATGATAGCCCATCTTCTCAAATTTCTCACCTATCAAAATCTTCTTATGTCATACAAGCCAGGAGAAGAAACCGGCCTCAGGGAGACAATTTTTATGCCAGCATAAAGTTGTCAGAGGAGAGTC
This sequence comes from Chamaecyparis obtusa, assembly GCA_027943335.1. Taxonomy (NCBI): domain Eukaryota; kingdom Viridiplantae; phylum Streptophyta; class Pinopsida; order Cupressales; family Cupressaceae; genus Chamaecyparis; species Chamaecyparis obtusa. Next base: position 843,090 of record BSBK01007185.1, on the reverse strand, counting down.
AAAGTTGTTGATAAGTCATGATCTCAACAAGTTATAGCCTTCCTTGACTAAATAATTTCCTCTCTTACTATGATCCCAAACCAGTGTATCCTTTTTAAGTTTTAAAGTTGTTTTCCTATCTTCCAAACATCTATTCAAAGTAGCAACATCTTCCGAGGGAAGACCAAGATCTACCCAGTTCTTCCATTGCCATCTCATTCCCTCATCAGTGAAGGTAACATAGTTAATGAATTTCTTGCCTAATTTAACCGTCAGAAACCTACAAGCATTCACAAGGTTCTTATTACCATCCAATTCACTATAACCACCCCAAGAATCTTGCCAAAAAGGGCCTCCTCCCCTTTCCCAAGATTCCAAGTAAGTTTAGCTTGGATGATGAATCTGCAGTCCAACATAAAATTCCAAATTCTGGAGCCTTTAGGGGGAGACAATTCTCTGAAAATATTGATGGGATCCTTATTGGAGAGATATTTCACTGTAAGAATCTTAACCCACCTTAGATGTGGGTTTTTGTACATTCTCCCAACAAGTTTTGCACCCAGTGCTTTACTCTATAGTTTTATATCTTTTATTCTGGCACCCCCTTCCTCTTTTGGTTGAAACACCTTATTCCAGGCAAGAAGTGAGAATTTTTTCTTGTCCTTTGTCCCCTGCCAAAAGAAAGTCCTTAGAATTTTGTTAATTTCCTCCCAATTTTTTCTTGGAAGATCAATGCAAGCCATTTGAAAAATGGGTTGTGCAGACAAAACAGATTGAACCTTTGTCACTCTGCCTACCGAAGAAAGCCATCTTCCATTCCATGAAGCCAACTTATGATTGAGTTTATCTATGATATTTTTCCATAATTTTGTCGTTCTAATTCATTTTTCCAAGGGAAGTCCTAAATATTTGTTGGGGAGATTCCCTGATTTGAAGTTGAGGATTTTACATATCTCCATTTCAGTTGCAGAAGGAGTATTGAAGAAAAAAATTATGTCTTTTCTGGATTGATTTCTTGTCCAGAAGCTAGAGCATACTATCCAAGAATATCTTTGTATGCTATTGCTTCCTCCTTAGAGCTATGGCCATAAAGCATAGTATCATCCACAAACTGTTGATGTGTCATTGGTTCTATCCCACTAGTAATCTTTATACCTTTGATACTATCCTCTAGCCTAGCCATATTGATGGCTCACCCCAAAGCTTCTACCATAATTATAAATAAAAAGGGTGAAATCGAATCACCTTGCCTTGGTCCTCTGTTAATCCCAAAGAAGCCTTCTGGAGAGCCATTGACTAGAATAGAAAATTTTGGGGTAGAGATGCATTCATATATCATATTCACCCATTGTTTCACAAATCCAAAGGCAATCAAACACTTTTTTAGAAAAATCCAGTCAAGTCTATCATAGGATTTTTTAATATTTAACTTTATTAACATACTTGGGTCATGATTATTTTGGATAGAGTGAATAGCTTCTTGTGCTATGATAACCCCATCATATATTGATCTTCCTTGGACAAAACCTATTTGCTCCTCACTAATTATGTTTGGGAGGAATTTTTGTAGCCTACTAGTTATTGATAAGTAGAAGATATTTTCCATAGCAAGTCAAATTGTGATATTGCTATCAGGATTCAACTGTGTAGTTTTTAAGTCAAACTCATTGACCCATGTTTCATGAGTAGTAGTTCACACGAACCCATCACTCATGAGAATGAATGGAACACTTAGCACTCATTGGATCTAGGTGATGCTCATAGAGGTGAAGCACTGGGACTTCCTAGGAGGTCACCCATCCCAGTACTACTCTAGCTTGAGCCTACTTAACTATGGAGTTTCCTCCATGGTTAAACCCACTCTTCTTGGAACCAAATTTGCAAAAGCTTCACCAAGTGTTGTGCCTTATGAACCACTCATTAGAAATCCCCTTAAGCTCATCAATTGATAAGTAGGAGATATTTTCCACAACAAGTCAAATTGTGATATTGCTATCAGGATTCAACTGTGTAGTTTTTGAGTCAAACTCATTGACCCATGTTTCATGAGTAGCAGTTCACATGAACCCATCTCTCATGAGAATGAATAGAACACTTAGCACTCATTGGATCTAGGTTCTCATAGAGGTGAAGCACTGAGACTTCTCGGGAGGTCACCCATCCCATTACTACTTTAGCTTGAGCGTGCTTAACTATGGAGTTTCCTCCATGGTTAAACCCACTCTGCTTGCTTAAAACTACTAGCTATTATTTTAGTGAATAGTTTATAAAATGTATTGCATAGTTCTATAGGTCTGAAATCATCAAAGGATGCAACTTTCTCCTTTTTGGGTGATGAGTCTAATTATTTACTCAATTTTGTTATGATCTTTATGTTTTACTGATGCTTTGATAAACATTTCCAAGACATTTTATTACTTATACTTATGTGAACCAATGCCAAGTATAGCTAAAACCACAAATATATGGGTAGCTTGAATGATATGTTTTGCTGACTATTATAAATATAATGTAGTACTTCATATAATTATTTCAAGCTATGTTCTAACATTTAAGTAGGAGTTGAAATGTTGACTTGCATATGTGTACCAAGTGTACTAACCTTTCAAGTAAACATAGAGCGGTATGAAGAGTGGTGCATCTGCATTGAAGAAGGGAGTTGGAAGACCAACCATGGCGAGAGAATTCAGCATGCTTCCGATGGAGGTGTCAAGCTTTGAAGGAGTTATTGTTCCAGAAAATATAGGGAATTAGTCTTGCTACATTTCCTCTAAACTATTATTCTGTTGACAGTAGTAATTGTATCATGTTATGGTTGTTTTATCTCCTCTGTATGTGGCGAGATTTAATGAGACTTTTTTGTTATGTTTTCAATAAGTGCCAATCCTTGATATAAAGGGATTTTGACTGATTTAGTAGGTAATGAAGAAAGATAGAATTATGTACTCAACATAGTGAAAGTTGCTTTGTTTCTGTTCTTCATGAGTTATTCAGTTGTTATGTAACTAGTTAAGAAGAATTTAATGGAAGAGTGATTTTGGATTATTTTCTTGTGTTGAGTAGTTAGTAGAAGCCAACCAAGGGGGCCCACTTGGGAGGTGGATTAGATTAAGTAGGAATAGATTTTCTTTCTGTAATTTTCTTATTTTTAAATAGAGTTACTGTTTATTCCTACAGCATTGCCACTGTAGTTGTTCCTACAACATTTGCAGAGATGGGTATAGTGAATGTTTTGAGTGTTAGACAGGCTTAGATTCATTTCATATGTTTTCTGCAGTAATTTCATTCAATAGTCAAGTGTGTTTACTTTCCTGCAGCAATAGCATAGATTCCTTTCATGCATTTTATCTTCCTATAGCATAAGTGTTTTGACTCCTAAAGGAACTTAGTGCACAAATTGTGTTGTCCCATTTCAAGTCTACATCCCTGGGTTGATAATCTAAATGCATTTCATGATGGGGATAGGTAATCCATAGCATAGATATATTACCCTTGAGAGAGAGAAAATGGTGTGATTATCTCGACCTATTGTGAGACTGCTCATTTTTGGCACTGTCAAAATAGGAACCTTAATGAGTCATTTTTAGGTAATACCAAGAAGTTGTGAGCTTGCATAAGGTGAGATGCTCATGGCAGATTTCTTCCAAAAGAACCTGTTAAACTGAAAGAAGAGTTTGAGGAGCTTGAATTACCATTTCTTGATGCCAGTCCTGAGTTTGTTGCATCATCTTCAATAGAAGAAGAAGAAGCCCAAGAAACATTTGACCTCTATCCTTTTGTAGAGATATTGGCTAGTTTCCATAATAATCCCAATCCAGGACCACCTGTTGCACAAAACACCCTAGTTAATAATACTTTCCAACCACAGTTTCAATATCCAACACCTCCAATAATGGTAGCTCCTACATTTCCATTCTCAATTCCAAGTCTTATTAACAATCCTAACCTCAAGAACATACCTACTTCAGCACTTCCAAAGTTCTATGGCCTTGTTATGGAGGATCCTAACACCTTTTTCTTTGAGTTTGACATACTGTGTTGAAGCTTTAACTATAATACTGACATTCATAAGCTAAAACTATTTCCAGCAACTCTGAAAGAGTTAGCCCTCAGATGGTTCATGGGCTTAGGAGCGAATACAATAGCTAATTGGGATGGGATGAGAGATTTGTTCCTAAGGAAGTATAAGGAATACTGCAAGGGAAGTGATTCAAAAGGAGATGACATCTTTCATATGTCACAAAGGGAAGATGAGACATTAGAGGACTACACATCATGCTTCTTATTTAGCCTACAAAAGAACCCGCAACATGCATTGCAGGAGGATTCAAAGAAGCTGATTTTTCTAAGAGGCGTGAATGAAAATTGTCTTGAAGCTTTGGACCTCATGGCTGGAGGTGATATATCTCAGTCCTCCTAGGATGACCTTCAAAAGATTTGCATGAATTGTTCTAGAGAAATAGTCAAGGAAGAGGATTTCACTCAATGCTAAATAAAGGAAGTGGCTCTGGTATCTCAAAGATGGAGATTTCAAACTTGTTGTCAGACTTCAAGCAAGACATCATCAATGATGTTGCTACACACCTAGACACTATGACTACCAAGAAGAAACATGCAGATGCAGAGTCATAGCTAGCTAAATACTGCCCTCATTGCCACAAGCAAAAGAGGGATTGTCAGTGCAAATTGGTCGCAAATTTGGAGAACCAACATCTTCCAAATGAGTACTTGAAGATAGAAGGAGAGGACAAGCAATTATTCTTTGTTGCTCAATGCTAGCCATGGGTCGTGAGACAAGGTATGCCTCAAGACCCATTACAAACTTCAAGTCCATATAACAGTTAGTAGCAAAACTAAAATGTCCAAAGTCCTCCATAGTATAATCAACCCAATTGGAATAATGCTTGGCCAAATAATCAACAGAGTCAATGGTATCCACCACAACAACCCCAATGGTCACAATTTCCAAACCAATGGCAACAACCACAAGGAAATTGGTAGCCCACTAACCAGTGGAGAAGACCTCAGTAATGGCCTAACTCAAATCCTAGATATCCACCTCTACCACCTCCAACAAATATGCCTGCAATAATGCCACCACCTCCAAATGCAGGTCCACAAAAGCAAACACAATTACCTGCTCAACCTCAGCCAAATCTAAACATTCAACAACCACAACAACAAATGTATGCTACTGATGCTTAGAAGTACCCTGCCTATGCACTTGATATAGCTAATATACACCTAAGATCAGGTACTACCTTACCAGCACCTAAACCACCCTTTATCATAGAAGTGCCAGATCTTCCTGCAGTAGCAAAATTGATTCCAGAGAATGATTTGCCAAATATTGTTACATCAGAAAATGTTTCCAACACAGCTAATGTTCAAACACTAGTTAAACCACCATTTCCCCAAAGGCTCAGCATGGAGAAATCCATACCAAAAGAAGAAGAGCAGCCATTTGATATCATTGACCAGCTTAAGAACATGCATGTTCAAATTCCCCTGTTTCAAGCAATAAAAGATGTTCTAGTCTATAGAAAGGAAATTAAAGAAGCTTGTCTTAAAAAGCCTGGGAGAAATAAAAAGGATCCTACAACAGTTCATGTTATAGGATAATTAGCTGATATTATGCTAGGAAAACTGGTAATACCAAAATATTCAGACCCAGGGAGTCCAGTTGTGAATATAATCATTAATGGTCAGTCTGTCAAAAATGCATTAATAGACTTAGGTACTGCCATTAATGTAATCACAAAGGATACTATGAATAAACTAAGCATTGAAGGGTTGAGAGCTACTCTGACAATATTACAATTAGCAGATAGCTCTACTATTACTCCTGATGGAATGATAGAAGATATAATAGTTGCCTTAGATTCTTGGGAGTACCCTATTGATTTCATTATCCTTTCACCAAAGGTCAACCTTGCTAGTTACCCTATTATTCTAGGATGTCCATGGTTAGCAACAGCTGATGTAAATATAAGTTGTAGATTAGGGAACATGACAATTTCAGATGGGCAAGCCACTAAGAAACTAGCATTGTATCCTCCAGCTCAACCACAGCCCGATTTAAGTACACCTATATGACCAGACTTAGGAGATGGGGAAGAAGAACTAAATTCTATGGTCCAACTCATGATGTTACATATGCAATCCTTTCTAAAGCTGCAAGAGGATGATGAAGTCATCAGGAGCATTCTTAATAATGACTATGTGGTAATCAAAGATGTATCTGAGAGTTCTATGTTAGAGTTAAGTACATATGAAGACAATCTTGAGGATTGTGTCTTACCTTCAAAACCCAATATTCTCAAACAATTGCTACCTAGTGAAGTAAACATAGGTCCTATCCTTGAAATATCCATGCTTGAACTTACAACTACTATAGAGCTTTCTAAAGGTCATCATCTCCATGTGAATAATCAGTTGCCTTCACAACAACTAGAGCAACTAACCAAACTACTGCAAACACATTAGAAAGCCTTTGCATGGGATTATGGGGACATGAAGGGATTAAGCCCTACATTATGTACTCATAGAATATATATCAATGAAGGAAGCCTACCCCTTCGTCAACCTCAGGAGGATTAACCCAACATTAAGAGAGATAGTCAAAACTAAATTATAAAAGTTATTAGATGCTGGCTTTATATATCCTATATCTGACAGTAAGTGGGTATCACCTTTGGTTATAGTACCCAAAAAGGGAGTCAAATGGAGGATTTGTGTGGATTACAGGGAGTTAAACAAAGCTACCAAGAAAGATCACTTTCCACTACCATTCATTGACCAAGTCCTTGATACTTTGGCCGATAAGAAGTACTTTTCCTTTCTTGATGGATATAGTGGATATAATCAGATAACTATTGCTCTAGAGGACCAGGAGAAGACTACATTCACATGTCCATGGGGGACATATGCATATTCAGTTCTACCTTTTGGGTTGTTTAATGCTCCAGCAACATTTCAAAGAGTTGTGATTAGTATTTTTGCTGACATATCACATGACTGTATGGAGATATATATGGGTGACTTCACAAAATTTGGAGTAACATTTGATGAGGATTTGAAGAATCTTGAAAAGGTACTAATCAGGTGTAAAGAACATAACCTATCCCTTAATAGTGAGAAATGCTTTATGATGATGCAGGAAGGAGTGGTACTTGGGTATTTCATTTTAGCAGCAAGAATTCAAGTGGACCTAACTAAAGTAGAGGTAATACTTACACTACCTACCCCTACTAAACAAAAATATGTAAGATCTTTTCTAGGACATGTTGGATACTATAGACACTTTATTCAAAATTGCAGTCAAATTGCTAGTCCTCTATATACACTGCTTACAAAAGAAGTTGAATTTAAGTTGACACAAGCATGTGATGAGTCCTTCCTGTAGATAAAGAAACTCCTAACCACTGCACAAGTCCTAAAAGGACCTGATTGGTCTATTCCATTCCACATCCATACAGATGCATCTGATTATGCCATAGGTGTTGTGCTGGGACAAAAGTCTACCAACCTTGAGAATGCAATTTACTATATTAGTAAAAGCCTCCATGGCCCTGAATTGAACTACACAGTTACTGAAAAGGAACTCCTAGCTATAGTTTATGCATTGAACAAATTCTAACACTATGTCACAGGCTATCCTATTTTTGTTCACACTAATCACTCTACAATAAAATATCTAATGAACAAACCTGCTATAACAGGAAGATTGACAATATGGCTCTCACTATTGCAGGAATTTGACATAACAATTGTTGATAAGCCAGGGAAGGCCAATGTAGTTGCTGACTACTTGTCTAGACTACAAAATGCTGATGAAAACACTACTCGGGTTGAAGATACATTTCCAGATGAACACCTATTCCATATAGTAATCAAAAGCCCATGGTATGCAAACATAGCCAATTATCTAGCACCAAATAAGATGCCCCCACATTTTTCTCAGAAAGACAAGAAAAATCTTGCAGACAAAAGTTTGTAGTTTTCATGGATAGATAACAATCTCTTTTACACTGGTCCTGATCAGATTATGAGAAGATGTGTGAGAGAAGATGAAGTATATGATATACTCCATGCTTGTCATGATGAACCTTGTGGAGGTCATTTTGCAGCAAAGCAAACAACCATGAAAATCTTAACAACAAGATATTATTGGCCTCAATTACACAAAGATGCATCTAGTTATACAAAAAAATGTGATAAATGTCAAAGGATGGGTCATCCAACGAAATCAGATGAGATTCCACTCAATCCACAGATAGTAATAACACCTTTTGACAAGTGGGGTATGGACTTCATTGGCCCAATTGATCCACCATCAAATGGAAAATCCTACATCTTGGTTTGTACAAACTACTTGACAAAGTGGGTGGAAGTGAAAGCTATGTGGAATGCAAGGAATGAAAAAGTAGCTAAATTTCTGTATGAAGAATATTTACCAGATATGGAGTACCTAGAGAGCTTGTCATGGACCAAGAAGCATAGTTCACATCAAACCTAATCACAGAGCTAATTAAGGAGTATAGCATAAGGCATCAAAAGTCTAGTCCTTATCATCTGCAAGCCAATGGACAGGTAGAGGTGACAAACAGAGAAATAGAGGCCATATTAACAAAGACAGTATAGTTGCATCGCAAGGATTGGAGGAGTCGATTGACAGAAGCATTCTGGGCTTACCGTACCACATGGAAGACAACAACAAGGTTCACACCATTGAATTGATGTATGGAAAAGTAGCAATATTGCCCATAGAATTTGAACACAAAATATTGCGCACAACACTTGAGCTAAACATCAATCTTCCTACAGCACAAGCAGAATGTCTCCTCCATCTCAACTCATTGGATGAAATGCGCAAATCAGCATTAGAGAGAACATAACTAATCCAAAACCAAAGGAAAAGATGGCATGATTCCCATATCAAGAATAAGCAATTTCAAGTAGGAGATTGGGCTTTATCATATGGTTCCAGATAAAAGGAGAACCTAGGAAAGTTGCAAACTAGATGGTTTGGCCCCTATGAAATTCAACATGTCTTTGATAATGGAGCAGTTCAGCTAACAACACTTGATCCAGTACAATTCAAGCTACTAGTCAATGGGCACCTCTTGCACCTGTATCACAAGCCTCAAACCAAAGAAGAATTCTTATAATAGTTCAACATGCCCAGTTTAACAGACCCTCAAGAAATAGTTCTTACAACAGAAGGTGGAAGCCTTCCTCCTGCAGCCTCACCATGAAATGCTTTCTTTAAGCGTTCATAATAAAACTTCATTCAATGAGGCATATTCATTCATTCATTTTTATATATTCTTCTAATCAACTCATCTCATTTCTATATCTACCACCCACACAAGTTTAACTAATTATATCTAGTACTGCATTAAATGTATAATATACGCCTTAAGCCAATTTCCCAACCTCGTGCTAAATTTAACAAGTGAGGACACTTGTTCAACTTTCGTAGGGGGCAAGGGAAGTGTACTAACTTCCAAGTGTCATTCCTAAAACTATCCTCGTCATACCCCTGTCACATTAGTGTTGTACTTAGGTTGCGTTCCATTAATTTTTAAATCCTTCGCACATTTCCCCATACTTTCAAATTATGATTTCCTAAACTTGACATGACTTCAAAAGGATCATAATTAATCTATGAGGTAACTCACACTTAAGGTATTGATGTTTTCTAAAATCAATGCCATTATTATAGTTCATTTCAAGTGAAATAAAGGGAATGCAAGCGAAAATATCGACATTTTTCAAGAATCGCAATTGCATTTCAAAAGAGGGAATTTGCAGAGAAATTGGAATCTTAGCAGTGGGTTAGAGAGCTGAGAAGTTAGAAATTGGGAATTGTTATGATGGGCGGACATTTACAAAGACATGAACCAATTGTTCATGGTATTTTGCTAGCGGATGTTGAGGCAGTTTGCAGGTTCAATGCATGCGGTTGGCTTGGTTATTTTTTGCAGCTGACAGAGTTTAATGAGGAGGTTGCTATGGAATTCATGGGTACATTTGAAGAAGGGAAAGCAATAGTATGGGGATTGACATTTGTGGCCACTTAAGAGAGAATTGTGAAAGTCACAGGATTACTAGTTGTGGGTGAACATTATCCAAATGACCATGACGCTAGGTCATCTTGTGCTCAGTTTTCTAGGCCAAGTGATCCTCTGCTTGAAATTACTAAGTAGGGGTGCATCAGATTGTCCCTTCCTCAGCCATTTCCTGAATTGGCTACACACATCATCAGTATTTAACTTGTGAGGGGAGATTTTCAAATCTACATGCTCACCATTTTAAGCTGCTTAGTTGTATCAGACATAATCTTCAAGTTAATATTCCTAAATTTCTTTATAACATGCTAAGTATCGGTGCTAAGAAAACTCAAAGGGGCAATGCAAACTCTAGTAGTCACCATGCCCTGATTAAGCTTTTGGTTAAAAAATCTCTTAGGGATGTTTCCCCAATGTCATGGGCTGAATTTGTCCAAACTAAAACTTTGCAACCCCATGCGAATCTTGTGGCCCAACCTCTAGAAGATGCAGTAGAATCTTTCAACCCTACTAAAGAAGCAATTGTGAAAGAAAAAGAACTGAAATTACTGCCAGAAAACCAACCCCCTGAACCTACTCCAGAGAGTAGTGTACCCACTTCTTCCTCAAGAAAAGGAAAGCAGAAAGTTAGGAAAGAAATCCCTAATCTTAGAAGGAGAAATTTCAAACCCTACAATTCAAATTAATAAAAGGAAACGGTCGAGTCCTACAGTAACTACTCCTGCAACATCTATTCCTATAGAACATAAAGCAAAAAGGTCTCGCTAACTTAAAACTATAGTGGTTGAAGAGGCATCTGTGCATAGAAGCTCTCGAATGAGAGGACAAGTGACCCCACCTTCTCCTCAAAAACTAGATGCTCCATCATCAACACTAGCTAAAGAGCCCTCTATTGAAGTTATTCCTGATGACTCTCCTTCCCAAGAAGAATCCCAACATATGGAGGAAACTCCTAATAAGCAAGAACCTAGTAGTAGCATACCTCAGAATGATCAAGGAGTGCCTAAGCCAAACCCTAAAGTAATACAAGAAAACATTCCTGAGAATGTTCAATCTACTTCTCAGCATCTTGTGTATTCTAATGTGTCCATTATACCTTACCAATCATCATGGTTCATTGATTTCTTCTAGCAGACTATTAAGGAGAAGAAAAAGAAAGCCCAAATGCAAGAGTTCCCTCCATCAACAATTCAGTCTATCCTCTTTCATTTGTATAATCATTTTACCTTTTAGAAAATATGGTGGAAGTAGGAAATGAATCAAATGCAAAGGGAAATATTTGAGAAGGATGAGGAGATTGAATCTCTCAAAGAGAAGTTAAAGAAACAGAAAGAGCAAATGAACAAGGCCTTGAAACTAGCTGACCAGGTGATAGCCTGTAGACCACCACCTAGAATATATGCTATTTTCTTAAAGGAGAAATTTCTTTTGTTCAAACTTGTGATGACAATCAAGGACATTGATTGTGAGATCAAAACAACCCAGGAGTTCTATGGTTTGTATCAGACTTTGCCAACATGGCAACAAAATCTGTTATGTGAGTTTTATTTGCACAATTTTGTTATCCCACATGAGACAGAGTGGAATTCCATGCTCTATATAGGGGATATTCACCTAAGGGACTTAATGTCATGGATTCATAATGAGACAAATTATGACAGGAAGCTGAACACCTACAGGGAACTAGAGAAATTTGAGCCTCTACCATTAAGGGTTGAGTCACATAAACCCGATGTTCTTATGAGGGATTGGCTCAATTTGACATATGGGAGACTAAAGCTAGAAATTAGAGAGAAAGTGTTTGCATTGAGGGATAAATTTTATAGAGACTATCAGATGTTGCCCAATTTTACAGCCCAAAGAGCTCTTTCAGGGGTCAGAAGTAGGTGGAACAAGTTGCCATAAGCTTTCAGAAAGCAGAGCCACATAGCCCCATTAATTATGAAGCAGTTGTTAGTAGAGTGGCTAATTACATGAAATTGGGATGACATCCCAGAAGGGAGCTATGGATGCCCTTATCATTCTAGCCACCTACTCTCTTTTATCCATTATATGACATCAGTACTTCTAGGTTGGATCAGCTGGTTGGGGAACATCAAGGAAATCACTTGGAGTGCACAAGGGGGTTCTACTACACTTTCAGAAGCAGAAAGAAGGGGAAGACCACTGTTGGAGATTTCAGGACAATTGAAAGGAAATACAATGCTTGAGGACAAGCATTCTATTAATAGGGGGCATTGGGGATGACGACAATAAAGATATTGTTAACTTCTCTCAAAAGATCCTGAATTTCTTACCCCTTCCAGTGATTCAAATACCTCATCTCCTATGAAGTCCCATCACTACTGAAAGAACATGCTGGGAAACCATTAGGTCCTAGAGATTTGTCCGGGTTCATTTTTAATAAGATTATCTTCACTTCTTCCTTGGTAAATTTTCCTAATAGAAATTTATTTTATTCAAGGGAGATAATTTTGGGGATGTTTCTGATAATGTTATCCTAGACGTCTATATTCCTTTTGCCTTGTCTACTGAAAGTGTTCTCAAAATAACTTATCACCTCCTTGGCTATACCTTCAGGTTCATCGATTAATTCCCCATTAATAAGTTTAATGGAGGCGATCTTGTTAACAATTCTCCAGTGTTTAGTAATATTGTGGAAAAAATTGGTATTTATGTCCCCAGCTTCCAACCATGTCTCCCTAGATTTATGCCTCCAAAATATTTCTTCACTTGCTAATACCTCTTCATATTCCTTCATCAAGCATTTTTCCTCCTCATAAGGGGAAGCATCCATACCTTTCACCATTACTTCCTCATTTAAATTTGCTAGTTTTTCCTCCAAATAATTTTTGTTTGCGAAAATGTTCCTGAAATGATAAGTGTTCCATGCTTTTAATTTTTTTTAATAATTTTTAATTTATTTACCACTTGATATAACTTAGATCCAAATACCTTGATTTCCTTCCACCATTTTTCAATCATACTCAAAAAACCCTCTTTCTTAAGCCACATTTGTTCAAATTTGAAAGGGCAGTTATCTGGTTTACCCTCTTTGATTATGTTTAATATTACTGGGTAGTGATCCAAACCAGAAATGGGTTTTAACATTAGCAGATACAGTGAATGGTAAGTCCGGAAAGTTACCATTAATTAAAAATATATCAACTTTCTCAGTAACAAAGTTGAAACCCTTCCTCCTATTATTCCAAGTAAAAGCATCATTTGGAGTGCAGACCTCAAAGAGGCCATTCCTATTAATCCAATTATTAAAGATCTTGATAGTATGGGGGAGTCATTGAAGACCACCCTATTTCTCTGATGCTTTAGTAATTGTATTAAAATCCCCTCCAATGATTGAAATCTCACCTAAACAATCTTCCAACTTCTTCTCCATTTATTTCCATACTCTTTCCTTCTCTAGATTAGGGGTAGGGCCATAAACATTGAAGATCCTAAAACATAGCGATGTCTGGAGACTCTTAACAATTCCACAACTCCAATTTATGTGATCCTCTAATTCAGTGAGAGACATCGTTCTATGATCCCAAATGAATCCCAAACCTCTAGAAGCTCCTTTGGCTGGAGCTCCCCAGAACTCTATGAAACCTAGTGTTTTTTAAAATTCATCATTTCTTTATTGTCTAATTTGGTTTCCTATAACATAATTATGTCATTTTTAGTTTGAGATATGCAGTGTTTTAAAATTTGTTGCTTGTTAGGGGCGTTTAAGCCCCTAACATTCCAAGTTAGGACATTCATGGTGACTTGGGAAGGAACTTCCCCTTCCCTGCATTAAAAATGGTTGTCAGTTTAGCTTGGCCCACAGAACATCCATCCAATAATCTTAATTCCTAGTTTGATTTCCTTCCCCTTTTCTTATTAGATTTTGCACAATCAGTGGCTTGCAAACTAGGAAGAGTAACTGGAATCCCAAGTGTTTCCTGATCCTTAAGCTCTCTATCCTCAAGATCTAATAAGAGATTACCAATATCAATTGAATCCTGATCATTCTCAACCTCTAAACAACCTTTGATCAGCAATTCTCTTTGTCTCAAGAGTTCCTCCTTTTCACATATTTCATTCATAAATTGATCCATTAAATTGTTAACAACAAATTCACATAGATGTTCAGTCAATAATCTTACTTCTTCCTCCATCTCTAAAGAGGCTTCAATGTTGATATTAGTAGGAACAACCTCAACCTACTTTTGAATAGTATTTAAGATGTTATTACATGTATCAGTAGTATTTTCTTTGCATATTTCCATCCAACCAGGAATTGTCTCAGATACAATATGAAAACCTCCTTCATTCTCATTAAATTTTACCAAGATGCCTCCATGTAAAACCTTTGATTTTAAATTCCCTTCCACTATTTCCCCTTCCTCAATATCCTCTGCTAGAGACACAACCTTCACAACAAGAGGGGAGACATTACTCTCAATGTGACAAGAGACATTCATCGTGTCCACTTTAAGCTTATCTTCCATTTTTGTGATAAGTTCTGATTGTAGTAATATTGGTTTAATAACATAAATATCCTTCAGGCATTCAATAGTAATCAGTTTAATAGTGCAAGTGTTAATGTCCATATTGACAATAATCATGCTATTAGATTGGGGTCTTTTGGTTACTACCATACCTACATATTTCCCTATCTCATTACCTATGTTTACAAAGAATATGAGCATATCAATTCTAGAGGAATGTTCCGCAAAAGAAAAACCTTATCAATTTTTAAATTTATTTTTTTTGGATCAAAATTTGGGATCTAATCAGTAAAGGTAAAATCGCATTTTTTGAAACTAGGGTTTTCTAAATTTAGAAATTTATCCTTTAATTCTATACTATTGTATTTAACAAGAAAAAAACCATTTGAGAGAAGAGCAGTACTTACCTATCCTTTATATTTCTCTTTAAACCAGTCAACAATTTCACTAATAGGTGTGCCACATCCATTCCACCAGGCAAAAATTGTGAATTTTTTGCATAGCATTTTAATCTTCTCAATCTTCCCCGATTTCATCTACATAGCATTTGTCGCATTCGTTGTTGTATCAAAAATATTTATTTTGCTTCTGGAGGGAGATAAACCTCTCTTATATCATTTAGTGGATGATCGACAATTTAGATAGTGTTGACTTTGGATGTTGGCAATGTGAGTCCTTTGCGATAGTCCCTGATTTCCACAGGGTAAAATCAAAGGAGCGGGAGAGGAAGGCACACTAGGAAGATCTCGATGAAGTGCATTAAAGGTATTACGTAGGGGAATATCAAAGTATTTTTTCACTTTCAGGCATACAAAAAGGCCCGAACCCTATCTCTTCTTTGTTTTAACCTTCACCAATTGATTAGTGTAATCTTCTATCAGTTCAACATTACAGTTTGAGTGATGCATCAAAGATGTCGGGATTAGCCCATATTTCAATTTATCTACATATTTTGATCCAGAGAACCTACCGATATTATTGTAGGCATATTTAGTTTTCTTAAAAAAGGAGAATTGTCAATCTATTTTTTCCACTGAGAAATAAGTCAGACGTGATCTTGAATAGTTGAATGGAACCCTCCATGAAGAGGAACATAGGCCTCCCTGACTCCAAACTTCCCAATCGGAAAAAGCAACAGTTCTTTTTTCCTAGTAGGAGAACACCCTTTAAAGAATGAGGAAGTGGAGCATGTAGAGGACCTGAACCCCTAGAAACATGTTTGTGCATTGGGTCAAGACGTTGTGGATCCAGATCGCATGATGCTCTAGGAAAGTCGCTTTGAAAACTTTCACATTTTTGCCAAAATTCAGCTGAGCGAGCCATCATTTTTTTTAACTTTCAAGCCTCTACTTCTAACAACACACTTCCTTTCCTTTTAACATGTTTTCAATTTAATTTCAAGGTTAATTTCTCAATAGGGGTTTGACTAAGGTAAACCCCTTTATCCCAACATTATTCTAGTTTTTTGTGTGCAAGCAACAAGTGGTGGAGTTTAGGGTTTGGATATAGAAATATCAAATAATTTATTTCAAATCCTAGGATTTATCACCACCTTTTGGCACATTAAGGGCCCTTGACAAACAAATTGGGGTTATATTTTAGGTGCAAGTCAGTCTTTGTGTTAGCTTCTCAAACATGGTTCCACAATTTGCATATCAGTCTAATAACTATCTTTATTTTGTAGAAATATCCTTCTCTTTCTTCTTAGTCCTAAATCTTGCACTTCCTCATTTCATTTACCCAATCAAGAATCCTTATAGTGAAGGGAATCCATTACACTTGTTCAAAGCTTGAATCCTCTTTAGCCTAGTGGTTTATTTTCCCTTCCTAATGTATTGATTGATAAATAGGCCTAAGGTTCCTAGTTTTCCTATGCAAGCTATCAAAGCACACCCTTTCCCCATTTTCCATCATTACAATAGGTTATTTTCACTTCCTAATGTATTAGTTGAGAAATAGACTTAAGGTTCCTACTTTTCCTATACAAGCTATTCAAGCACACCCTTTCCCCATTTTTCATCATTACAATGCTACTAAAAAAATACGTAATGAACCACCAGTAGCTTCAAATCATGAAATATTTGGAAACTAGATCCAAATGGGTTTCATCTCTACAAATTTAGTAAAAGTTTTTAACTCCAAATGCTAGGAATTGAGAAGAACTAAGATTTTCTCCCAGCACTATCAATCACAAAGAATTTAATCTCAATGCTATTTATTTTTAAAATCTATAATAAAATCCTTGTAGACTATTGAACATGTCAAATAACTAAGAGAGGAGGGGGGGGGGTGAATCAGTTATTCATAAACACTTTCTAAAACTTTTACTGAACCGGTAAAACACATAAACCATATAATCAAATGTGCATCAACAATTTTACTAACTTTCACTTTGTTGGAAATCAATTAAACCAAATAGAAACTTAAAGAACCCAAAGTACCAACATAATGAATGCAAAGATTTACATGGAAACTCAAACTAGGAAAAACCATAAAGAAGCTAATTCTCATGAAATGGACACTAGTTAAGGTGACACCAGATATGGTGATGTTTACAAGGGCTCATTGTTGATTTTCTCACTACCAATCAAGTTAACAACCCTAAAATATGAATATGGATAACTACCAATACTAAATATGTTTACTGACAAAATGTGAAGTAATACAATTGCACCTGAATATGCATGAAATTTTTCCAATTGATGGAAAATTGATCACCGATATCATAGATCTGATATAGACCCTCTATCAGCATAGACCAAGATTTTTCAACATGGTATATAAGGAATTTTCTTTGTACTACTTAGCTTATTACACGTTGTTTCCTGATATACCAAAGTAGACTCACACTTTATCACCTTCAATTATTTGTTACCATATTGCACATATACTCACACATATATTCACTTTCTCACTCTCATCTCATACATAAAATATAAACAAAATTTCTTTACTTATATAAATATATGATCATCTACATATTGACTGCACCAAAAGAGTGTGTCGATTTCAATAAAAAAATAAGTTATAATTGTATTTAATGCACTACCATCAAACCTAAATCTAGGTCATACTTAAGATATCTTTACAACACATTTCCACAAGACCCAAATAAGGCCACACTTAAGATGCATACACCATATATTACATTTATTGAAAGATTAAGAAACTATTAGAACACCACAACCAAGTCCATGACTTGATCAACAAAATTTTTGAATCAAGTCATAGATGAACCTAGATAGAACTTATCCAAATTATGATATAGCTCCTCTAAACCAAAACTTCTGATGAACTACAATAATATCCAAATAGGAGGAACACTTGGAATAGCTTTGAAAGCACAACAATCAATAGATACCAACTAAAATCCCTTGCAACTCCAAACACTAAAATATGTAATGCACAAGTAAAATCAAGTACACTTGTCACCAAACACCAAAATTACACATACTAAACCTATTTTGTATATAACCAAAACCATTAATACCTTACTGACATGCAACATGTATCTAACCAATACAGTTAACATCCAACCAATACTACTAGGTAGTTGGTATGAAGGTTTTGACATCAATGACAATAATTCCAACAACATCTCAATATGTCTAACAATCCTCCCCTTTGGCATTGGTGGAATAATAATAAAAAAACACAAAAACTCCAAAACTCGCATCCAAAAACTCCCCCTAAGTAAATTTTTTACATCATGATTTTGACATCCTCTTTCTCTTCCTCTTTTTACCATGGTGGAAAAGGGCCAAAACCACAACATATTAACTCAAAGAAATACAAAATTATTTATGGTAAAAACTTTCTTATAGCTTTCTTTCAAGATTGGAAGCTCCTTCTTCCACTCAGCAACAATAGCCCCTTGGGCACACAAACTATCATGCTCCACTAGCATGTCAAAAGATGAAATCCAGTCTGAAGACTAAATCTGCCAATCATAATATTCTAATTTATAAATCATACCATATACATCCTCTAATCAAACCTCAATCATCTCCTTTACCAACCATACATCTTTTTACAAGATCCTCTCTCTCTACTTCTGTAACAATAGTAATTCAACCTGTAGTTGACCAACTCATCCTCGGTTTTCCTTCCTTATCTTTGAAATAGTCATATGTCTTTCCTAGCTCATTCAACTCTTCCTCAATAACTTCACTTTTGCCTCTAAAATTGTCTATAATAGTAGGCCATCAAAGATAATACTTGTATATTTATGTAACCTCCTTTATATAATCCTTGGTCTCACCGATCACTCTAGATCATTTCTATTTTGCATCAATACACTTCTTCTCAAAAGATTCTTTGACCTTTCAATAATTGGCTCCATTCTGCACCAATTCATTCTCAATCTCTTTGACCAACTCATATGGAAACATATTCAAAATAATAAAAACTATAATATTCTTATTGATCAAGTGACCATTCAAAAAATCATGTTCTACTCACCAATGAGCAATTGGATCACAATTCACCAATTTTGTCAAACTCGTCTTTTTATAGCTTACACTTAATCACATCATAATCCATAGTGTTAGATTCTAACATAGAAATTGTTGAACATATTGAATAACTGAGAGGGGGGGTGAATTAGTTATTCCCACACACACTTATAAAACTTTTCTCTATTGGTCAACTCACAATTAACAAATATAATAGTTATAGATATGTCAGTTAAGCACATCAACAATCACACAAAACGTATGTAATTAAAAACACAAAAATATTAACATGGAGAAAACTAGATTTGACGTGGAAACCCAAGATGAGATAAAACCACAAAGAAGCTAATTCTCATGAAATTCAAAATACACCTATTAAGGTGACATCAGTATGGTGATTTTTACAAAGGCTCATTGTTAGGACTTCTCACTGTAGATACAAAGGCTCACTACCAAAATATTAAGGTTCGCTATCGATACAAAGGGGTTCGCTATCGATACAAAGGGGTTCACTATCGATACAAGACTCACAAACAAAAAATATGAAAGAGATATAATCCACCACTGAGATCAATAGGATTCTAACCTCGAACATAGATCTCCAAAAAATAGATTCGCAACCACTTCACATATCAACACACATGAGAAGTTTGAATTGACACATGAACAACTAGACTCCACACTCTATTTATACAACATAAAGAGATCCATCATGTCATCCAAATAATTAAATAAATAGGTCACACCAAAAAATTATCACAGTGGTAAGGAATGAACTAAAGACCACCTTGATTAATACAACACGCCTCGCTCAAGCTAACATACTACACCATATCCAAAGCACTCAGGTCTAATGGATACATTTTGTACATTATAGTTGTTGTAAATTGGCATGTTGGATGTGTTTTCATTGGTTTCAACATATTAGAGGAATCATACGGATGTCAACATGTCGGAGAAGTCAGAATAATTTGAAGATCTATTTTTTGGATGCTAACTGAACTGTTGCAAGTTAGTTAGTGGAACAGGATTTTCAGAGGTTCGGTGAGGTATGGGTATTGAAGATATCAAGTCATGCAAGTGGAATATTGTTGATGAAGTTTGTTACTTAGTTCACTCCAAGTTTCAAAGGATATCATGAAGATTTGATTATAATTCAAGGCCATAATTGGTGACTAGCAGACATAGTGACAAATAGTGTTGATAGGTAGACAAAAAAAGGGCTGGTGTGTTGAATCAATATGGAATCTATTAGAGAAAACTTAGGAGTGCATTTGGGACATACTCAGGTGTCCTCAACTCAAAGGGTTTGTATTCAAAAGTTTGCATGGCATAGTTTTATTGTCTTAGAATTGTGTGATAGTGTTCTTGAGGAACAGGTGAAAAAGGGATAGCAAATCTAATGGTTGTGGTGGATTTGTGTAGATGAATGTTTATAGTGATGCTAAAGGATGTTCTTGAAGCATGTGTTTGATGAGTTAGCGATATTCATGGACTAGAAGGATTTGATTAGTAGATTTTTTGGTCAATAATAATATTTTTGTTATTATTCTTGTTCTTGGTCGTATGGGTTGATAAATCATGTTGTGCAAGTGGTAAACCATTAAATATGAGAGATTTAAGATCTTGAGGTGGTTCCTAAGGGTTTTAACTTGGATTTCATGATCATATATGGATCTAAACATGAGAATTGGTATGATAATTTGAAAATAAGATGAGATATGGTTTGGTGACCTAATTCTTGATATAAGAGGATAAATTAGGGTGAATTCAGTTGTGGATCATGGATACAGATGATACAGGGTTCTAGTAGAGGAACATTATAATTATGAGATGATCAAAAGTGGTACAACAAGAGGTTGAACATGGATATACATTGTTCTTAATTGGAGATATATTAGACATGAGGTAGATGTCATTTTCATAGTTCACAAAATCTCAAATTATTATACTGGATGGTTTGTAAGACAGTGATCCTTCCTTGAGATTGTAGCCTAGGGCTTTGCATTTGAGTAGTGATCTCTAGGAAATGAGCCTAAATGAAAGTCCATTCCCCATGTATTGTAATAAGTTTATACTTCTAACAAGGTATTTACTTATTGTGGGTAATCAACCCCACCATGGTTTTTCCCCTGATAGGGTTTATGCAGTAAAAATCTTATGTCAACTTATGTGGATGTATTTCTAATTTGTCTATGCATGCATGTTCTATATTTTATTTAATCAGATCATATTTAAGTATACATAATTTTAAGGGTTTGAAGTTTAAGGTCTTAGAAATAACTAATTCACCCTCATCTTAGTTGTTCTCTACCACATTATCAACAACACCTATACAGATGGGACCAAAATACATCTATATAGAATCAAACCAAAACATACAATCTACCAAAATGTAGATTCCATGAACTAGAAACTATCGGTGGACACACCATCCGATATGTTAGATTATTGGTACATATTATTCAATACACCTGATGGACCAAATTAATGGCATATTTTATGATGCTTTTTCTATAGTTTAGTAGGATGTGTTTGTATGGTTTTATGAAGATTTTGATGGTATTATGTGTATAACTTTTATATGTATAAGTGCATGAGCAATACTTTAAATACTTTGTGGATCAGTAGGATATGTGGTATAAGTTAGAACTTATGGATATAATATGACAGATGAGTTAGTAAATATACATGTGTGTTATTTAATGTTCATCTCTCCTAAGTTGTTTTGGGTTAGGATTCTTGAAACCGCATGTCATGCAAGAGTTAGTTAATTGGATAATACCTTTTCTAATTTAGTGATGCAAATATATGTTTCAAGTTTGGCATGTGTTACTAACTCCATGTAGGAACAAGTCAATGGCATATTCATTAAGCAGCGTGGTGGAATTGACAATATCAACTCTGTAGCCAAAGCAATAAAGACATGACCACGCATCACTCTTCCTTGGAGTGACCAAATAGTTGTCATCATACCTGAGTGTAGGTTTAGAAGCACAACCTCCTATATCTATGAAAGACTTATTCTCAAAAGTTGTTAATTCTGTTGTATGACATTGTGAATCTTATTGATCCTCATTGTTGGAGTGGTCATAGTTATAGGAGTTAGTTTTTAGTGTTTGCTTATAAATAAGTTGTTGACTTAACTTTCAAAAGAGATTCGAGCTAGAAAAGTTATTGTAATCTTGCAACAACAAATAGAGTTTAGTCCAGTTTTACTTGAAGTGTACTTTTCAAATGAATGAATAGAATGCACTTTACTTTTTATCTTGATTGTGTCCTATTCACTCATCCAAGGGGGTGAACTTGGCGAGTGAATCCCATTGTTAGTCAGGATCTATTTCATGCTTTCTTAGAGTTAGAAAGAACTTTGTTGTTCCTGCAGCCATTGGTAGCACAACTAATGGGTTCTTCCCACAACAAAGGTAGATAGAACAATACCTATATGTGATTATTGCTTTCAGTAGAATAAATTTATTTCTTTTTCCTATCTTAGCCTTCAAGCTTTCAAGAATTTTAAATTCCATAGTTAGACAAGTGTCAATTAATATAGTTTGGAGCATATACCTTGTAGACACTATTTCAAGTTTACGTCCCTGGTTGATACTAAAAATGAGCTAAATGAGTCAATTAGTTACTTTTTAGGATGTCCAATCTTGAATGAATGAGTGTTATGCTCTAATTTTCTAAAACATTTATTTGGCCAAGCATTTTTGGCATCATTTTCGTGGATGGTATCAATCTAAACTTATCCTAAGGGTCAATTTTTCCAAAGCTTTCATATTGTATGTCTTAGTTTTAATCAATCATTTTTATGCATAGGAGAAGAGACCATCTTAGAAGATTTCTCCCTCAAAATGTTCTATTAGTTTTAGAAGAAATCTTACCCCCTGAGCAGGAAAATCCCCAAGAAGTTGACTGTGAAGAGAATCAGCCATTTGAGAATCCATTTGTTGACCTACATCAAGTAGTCACAACATCACCACCTGTAGAATATACCTTTGACTTAAATGAGCTCTTTGTTGAATGTGAATACCAAGATAATCCCTGGGCCATTGTTGTTTTTAGAGGACAACCCGTAGCTCCAAATCCTCCAACGATGCCACATCCTACATTTCCCTTTCCTATTTTTGACCTGCATGATAATAACAACCTCAAGAATATTCCCTCTTCAATCCTTCCAAAGTTCTAAGGCTTGATTAATGAAGACTCAAAGACTTTCCTTTTTGAGTTTGACATCCTCTGTAGAAGCTATGATTATACAACAGATGCCCATAGGTTGAAGTTATTTCCATCTAGTTTGAAGGAGGCAACATTGAGGTGGTTCATAGGTCTAGGAGCCAATGTTGTAGGAGATTGGGATGGAATGAAGGATGCATTCTTGGAAAAATATAAAGAGTATTATCAGGGTAGCCATATGAAAGGTGATGATATTTTCAAGATGACATAAAAGGATGAGGAAACACTTGAGGATTATGTTTCAAGATTCTTGTTTAACTTCCAAAAGAATACTCAACATACTTTGAATGAAGAATCTATGAAATGTCTCTTTTTAAGAGGTGTTAATGAGTCTTGTATGGAGTCTCTTGACTTGATGGCTAGAGGAGACATCACTCAAAGCACCTGGAATGAAATTAAGAGGAAATGTCTTAATTACTCTAGAGCTATAGTAAAGAAAGGAAGAGGGCTCAGATAATCAAGCAACAAAACTAATGGTGTTGGTGTTTCAAAATGGAGATATCTAACCTCATTTATGATTTCAAGCAAGAAATAATCAACAATGTAGCCACCCAGATGGATACTATGCAAGATAAGAAGAAGCATGAAGAACCAAAGGCCATGTTAGCTGAATTTTGTTCCCATTGTAGGGAGAAGAAAAGGAACTACAAATGCAAAATAGTTGCATGCTTGGAGGCTCAGTCAATGCCAATTGAATTCAAGGCTATTGATGAGAACAGAGAGATATTTTAAGTTGCTCAACAAAGACCATGGGCTTATAGACAAGGTATGCCTCAAGACCCTTTGCAAAATTTTGGTTTCAATAATAATCAATGGCAAAACCAAAATTCTCAAAATTTTGGTCCCCAAGGTCAAAACTACAATAACAATTGGTCCTATCTATCTCAACCCCAATGAATTAACCAACATTGGCAACATCAACCCCCTCCTAATCTATGGTAGAAGCCCAATCAAAATTGGAAACAAAATAACCAATGGCAGCCTCAGCAAGGTAAATGGAAAAGTCACCTTAGTGGGGTCCCAATCAACCCAGTCAACCTAATCAACAAGCCATTATGCCACCTCCACAACATCAAGCTATAATGCCTCCACCTTCTATAGCCAATGCTAGCCCTCAAAAGAAAACTCAGCAACCTGCTCAACCTTCACCAAATCCTACTAACAGGTAGACTAATCAACAACAAACTTATTCCATTAAGGTAAATGATATCCACTTAAGGTCAGGAGCCACATTACCTACACCAAAAGGTCCTGTCATAACTGAAGTTACTAATGAGAATGATATCCCTAAGAAAGAATGTGCTACCCTTCCACAACCTATTGTAGTAGCTAAGGATCCACCATTTCCTCACAGGCTCACCCATAATGCACCCCCCAAAAAAAGTCCAATTGCAACTAATCCGATCAACCAACTAAACCAAGTGACTGTGCAAATTCCTTTGTTGGATGCCCTCAAGGAAGTTCTAGTTTATAATAAGGCTATCAAAGAGGCTTGTATTAAACAACCTGGTAGGAAGAAGAAAAACCTGAAGACTATTCATGTCCTTGGACAACTCTTTGATCTTATGTTGAGCAATGTCATCATACCAAAATATTCTGATCTAGGTAGCCCTGTTGTTATTATCTATATTAATGGCTTTCTGATCCAAAGTGTTTTGATCTATTTAGGAGCATCCATTAATGTAATGACAAGGGAATTTGTGTTAAGACTTAATATCATTGGCTTTAGAGAGACTCCTAAAATCCTTCAGTTAGCTAACAAATCTACTATGAGGGTTGATGGCATCATAGAGGACATAATTGTGACACTTGATTCATTAGACTATCCCTCAGCCTTTGTGATCTTATCTCCCAAGGCTACTCTAGGTGGTTATCCATTAATCATAGGAAGACCTTGATTGGCAACTGTAGATTCCAATATAACATGCCACTCTGGAAAGATGACCATATCTAATGGAATCAACACTAAGAAGTTGACCTTTTGATTTATTTAGGAGCATCCATTAATGTAATGACAAGGGGAGTTGTGTTAAGGATTAATATCATTGGCTTTAGAGAGACTCCTAAAATCCTTCAGTTAGCTAACAAATCTACTATGAGGGTTGATGGAATCATAGATGACATAATTGTGACACTTGATTCATTAGACTATCCCTCAACCTTTGTGATCTTATCTCCCAAGGCTACTCTAGGTGGTTATCCATTAATCATAGGAAGACCTTGATTGGCAACTAGATTCCTATATAACATGCCACTCTGGAAAGATGACCATATCTGATGGAATCAACACTAAGAAGTTGACCTTGTATTCTCCTACTAAACCTTAGATTGGTCTTGATCAAGTTATTTGGCCTAACTTAGGTGACATTGAGCTAGAGGTAAATTCAGTACATTAGTTAATGGTTATAGAAAGGAATCCATTCATGGTATCCCAAGAAGAAGATGACATACTTATTGCAATCCTTACCAACAAATATGGTGTTGAACCATCTTCCCTTATTGTTCCTAATTGCTCTCTAAAAACCATACTACCTCTGCAAAGTTCACCTCAGCTTCCTACTGTAGACAATTAAAAATGGCCTATTGCTCTAACACAATGACATTACTAACATTCTTCCTAAATTGCTAAATAATCTTTATTATTTAATTAATCATGTCATTCTACCATCTTCTAAGATCAAAATCATAATTTCTCCCTAATTCCATAATAAACGATTTTAATTAATTACATTAATTATTGAACTTCTAAACAATTAATTCATCATCTATGCATCTATAATATAATTAAATAAATAACCTTATTTAATTATACCCTATCTTATAATTATTAATTAAATAACCAAATTTAATTATTGTCCCCCCTCCTAATTATTGTATTTATGTAATAATTAAATCAAATTCTATCTCATGATTAAATAAATGATATTTATTTAATTAAAATAATTATTCCCCTCTCATGATTAAATAAATTATATTTATTTATTTTCAACTAACAATCTCTCTCATAAATAAATAAGTAGTTATTTACTTATAAAAGATATCTCCACATGTGCAAATAAATAATATTTTATTTATTTAAATCATAATTATCCTCCTCGATCCTAACTCACACTCACTTTGAATTAGCTTTTCAATCAAAGCTCTTAACTCCATAATTCCCTCTCCTAACTATTCAATCCACATTGTTAATTCCTCCCTCAGCAATCAGTTAAGTCCTTCATCAATTTAGTCTTCTAATCCATGTAATCAATTAACTCTTTAGTCTATTCAGTTATCTCACCAGTCCATTCAAGTCATCTCTCCAATCTATTTGCTGATAGATCAATCAATCATGTTAAACTAAGCAATCAACTTAGTTGAACTCTCACTCACTCAAAGTTCAACTCCTCAATCACAGTCAATCAACCCTTCAATCATGGATTCTTAGTTGAAACCCCTAAAATATTATAAATAGAGAGCTAAACCATTGATTTTGGTAACAACAATTATTTTTAATTCTTATGTTGGCACGATCTTGAGCTCAATTATGAGATCACACATTCCATGACAAGGAGAACACCAAGGAAGGATTTTATGGTTTGCATATTCATGTTTTGGATTGATTTCATAATATTGTATTGATTATGCTTATTGTTTGTCTTGCATCCTTTTCTGAATATTGGGAATACTAATTGCTCTAACAATCTCTTTGTGGTCGATATTTTATATGTTATTGCAAGTTTCTATTGATCCTATTATTACCCGATTACAAGTGGTGAACCCAGCGTCAAATTTGGTCATATCTTTTAAACCACTTGGAATTTTTTATGAATTTTTTTTGCAGGTTGGAGCTGATATAGAGAGGCTACAATCCAAAATTTGGAATATTTGGAATTTATTAAAAAAATATATAATTTTTTTTTATGATTTTTCAAAAAAAATTTAAAAAAATTTGGGCACAAATCAACATATTTCTTTGCAAATTTTACATTTTTGGAAATATCTTGAAATTATAATAGGGGTCTATTCTCTATGATTTAAATTTTATTGGGAAATATTTTCAAACAAGGTAGATCTATTAAAGCTGGTATGTTCTGATAAAATGAGTCCCGAGAGCACAAAATTAAGAATTATGACCTGCAGTTTTTTTTGGGGTTTCTTTTGACATAAGAAAGCTACAGTCCAAATTTTAGATTTTTATGATTTTTTTTTTTTTTTTTAATAAAAAATTTATGATATTTCATAAAAAATATTTCTGGACACAGATCAGCATATTTCTTTGAAAATTTTACATTTTTTTAAAATCTCTTGAAATTCTACAGGGGGTCTATTCTCTGTGATTTTAATTTTGATGAGAAATATTTTTGAAAAAATAAATATATACACATTTATATAGATCTTTGAAAACTTTGCTTTTTGTGTGTAGGTGTAGGTGATAATCATTTTATGGAAAATATTGTTTTGAAACTGCAAAATAAGATTTCCTTCTCTTCCATCTAAATCTCATTCTCTATTGTAAAATGATGCATTTCATTGTTGAAAATATGTACTTGATGTAATGCCCTTGACCATCAAAAAGCACAAAACAAAACAAAAAGTCAAGATTTAGGAGCCCGTTGAGTATAGAAGAAGAGAGAGAAAGATAAAATAGAACAATATACTATCCAAGAAACAACAAATCAATGCTTTGGAGGTATAAATCAGAGACAAAGGTTTTTATTTTGGTAATAACTTTTCTTTTTAGCATGTGGCTTGGAAGAAATTTTTAATCTTGTTAATCTAAATTCAATTCATCTTTCATTTTGGTGCTTTAAAACAAACAATGCATGCTCAAACTTCACATTCCATATCTTGTTTTGGTGCTTAAAATTGACACGGTGGTTGAAAATTGAAGAAGGCAAAGAACATTTGGGATTGGTGCAATAAGATCAAACAAGGCAAAATACATTTGGACTTTTTTGCATCTAAAATTGGACAAAACAATACTCATTTGGTTTGGGCTTAAATTTGAACTCATGTGCATGTATGAATGATAGATCAGTTCACATTTGACTATTGGTGCTTAATATGATTAACTTTGTGTTTGGAGTTCTTGGTGCACTTGCACAATCTGTTAGATTAACAACCATTTTTTTTAGAGAGGCATGTTTGGAGGGTTCTCTTAACCCATTACAGAGGATGACCTCAAACTGACAAATGCTTCTGGATGATATATAACTAAGGCTCTGAGAAAACTATGGTCTTATCTCCTCAAGCTCGGGAAAGGTGTGTTGATGATAGTTTGGACTGAGTGAAGTATCCCTAAGTAGCCAACATGGTCAACTGGGCTCTTAAGTGAGTCACACATGTACAAACTGATTGGGGAGACTCCACATAACTTACTAGAACCTGTTAATTAGAGGAAACCTGGTTTACCTCTGAACATTTGTCTTATTATAATGCAAGGGGAGGCTGAAAAAGAATCTCCCCCCAAGATTCCTATCATATATGTCCTAGGGATACTGTGTTGTGAAAGAAATCTTCGCTAACATGACAACACTACCCGAAAAAGGTGATAGCACATGCACCTTCAAGGGCATTTTTAGCTCTAGTTGTGTGGCACTTTTATTGTGTAAGCTGACAAACACCCAAACAATGGGCCTGTAACATTTAAGATGAATCCAATTTTGACCATACATTAAACTGCATGTATACTACCTTTGTTGTGATTGATTTTGTTAAAACTTGTAGCTTGAAAAAGTTGTTGAATATACACATATCATTTCTTTTTGAGTCAGTCTTGCAGCTACATGCTGATATTGATTTTGTTGAGATTGGTCCTACAACATTTGCCTACAATATTTTTTCTACAAGATTTGTCCTACAATAATTGGTCCTACAATAATTGGTCCTACAACAATTTATCCTACAAGATTTGTCCTACAAAATTGGTCCTACAAAATTTTTACTACAAACAATTGGTCCTACAACATTTGCCCTACAAGATTTATCCTACAAGATTTATCCTTCAATATTTTGTCCTGCAAGATTTATACTAGTCCTACAACATTCATCTTGGTTCCTTGTGATCGACATACTTTGATAGACATATCTTAGAACCTTGCATTTTTGCATAGTCATCATATTAGTCTCCAAAATCTAAAAAATCTAAAAAACATAGTGTGCATCTTTTAGGGTTAAAGTATTACACTTCCTAGAGTCATTTTTCAAATTAGAGGATCAATTTTCCTAGGACATTCCTATAGTGGTCTTGCATTTTATCTTGACATTGTTAGCACTATCTTTATCTACTGGCCTCAGAACATGCACCTTGTTATTTTGGTTAATATTTATCTTAGATAGACACTATTGCTAGAATTTATCACTTTTACCCTACCTTTTGGTGTCAAGATAGTCCTCATTATTATTTGGGTCTTTTCTTAGAGGGTTTACCTTCAAAGTTTCTATAATCTCTCTTAGGGTAAGGTACTTACACCTTAGACATCATATTTGATTATTCATCCTAGTTTGCATTATCATCCTATATCAAAAAATCTAAAAAAGATAGAATTTGTTTTCCTTAGTTGTTTCACATTCATCATAGACTTGCATATGTCAAACACGTGATCGAAGAAGAGTAAGGATGCAATGGAGTACAATCTAATCCCTGACCATGATCTCCATCAAAAAATTGAATTTGCACCAAGAACCTTAGCACTAAACTATAACCATTCTGAGATATTTTTGCACCAGGAGAAGGCACTAGATGATACTTTATAACTACATGAGCTAACCCCCACATAAATCAAAGCCAAATGTACAAAAGAAGAGATTGATGATGGTTTACGTGACGAGAAGATGAAAGCAATCTTAGAATCCATGATAAAGGTTGAACCAAACAAATACTTTCACATGCTCATACAAAAAGGTGCTAAATTACTAGTCGGGTTTGACACATCCACCATAGTGGAAGACATACATGTACCACCATCTTGGGTAGCCTCAACGACACTTGTACCACTTATTTCAGTCATCCCATCCACCAGTTCCACACAAAATGCTTCCCAAGTCACCACATCTTCCAATACCTTAGGGATCCAATACACCAATCCCTTATTTGCTAGTTTTCCATCTGCATCTGCCACACTTGCTACCACAACAACATCGTCTATATTGTCCTTGACTCATCCTATGAGTATTTCAAAAATGATGGAAGTAATTTCCTCCATCACAATTCCCCAACCAAAGCCAGGGCTACCCCTACTAGGAGCACCTCAACCAAAGCCTCCTTGTGGTACCCCATTATGTGTCTCTTCCAATTCAGGACATCTCCAAATCAGTCAAGGGGCACCTCCAACTAATCTAGATTACTAAAAAATGTTTGCTAGTTTCATCCAAAATATGATGGAAAGTGGGCCTAACAGTTCCCATCTTACAACAGTACCTCAACAAAACCAAACATCTCAATACGTTCCAAATCCAACATCCCAACATAATCTCATAGCTCAACACAATCTAGCACCCCAACATAATCTGGTGTCGCAACATAATCCATCATCCCAATACATTACAGTACCTCAGCATAATTCAACATCTCAGCACATTACAACACAAAAGACATACTAGTGAATGGATCAGATAGAATATTTAAAGGATATACAAAATATAATGATTTTGACATAGTGTGGATCAAATTTAGTGATACAACAATTGGACAACAACAATGCAAAAAACTAGTACAATGCTATACTAAAAAAATTGACAATGACTGGGTACCCATACTTTGAATTAGCTGGCCTATCCAAAAAATGATGACAAACAAAAAATATATTGTCAGAAAATAATTTATAATGTAAATAACACGTGCAAGAACCATTCATCAATCCCAAGGACTCACAATGCAAGCTATGGCTTTTGATCCCACATGTATAATACAACATGCATTAACATGCACAACACTCTCACAAACTAAATCAATCAAGTCATATTTTTGTTAAAGTCTCTAACAACAAAAAACTTTAAAATTAAAGAAAAAATACACCTTGAAATGTGTCGCCTCAAATCAAATGCAAAATGGCAATTTGAGAATGATAGCACTTGTTCGCATAACACGTCGACCATGCTCTTATGTACATTAAACACACACAGCTTGGAGGTCCACATAAATGACATTATTAGTGACTATGATATAATGTTATCTGACATCATGTGCTTTCAAGAGGTACACATGCAGCCTCTTGAAATACATGTTCTATTTCTACATTTTAACAAATTCAATGATCACAACATACACAGTATAATGACTTAGACCAGAAAAAACCTAGTCATCTAAAAAATAAAACACCAAATATTGAAGCTATCACGATAACAACTTTTACTGAAAGTAATGAGCTAAATGTATGTAATGTTTATGCAAGACCTAATGCTCCCATTCAAGAATAATGTGTCATTATTCCAGGGGTAGCCGCATATGTGAATTCAAAGAGTGCTTTATATATTTTAGGCAATTTAAATATTGACATGTCAACAAAAAATAGAAGGAAAGATATTCTTACAAAATATATGCAATACCACAACATGAATTACATCATATACAAAGCACTCAATGTATACAACTCATCGATTCATCACATCTGGACCAATTCAAATACAGATATATGGTGTGTTTATAAAGTAGAGGCATATTGGACTGACCACCTTGATACATTCATAAAGTTTCATCCCACACAGAAAAATGACTCCACTCTAGACTGCTACAGATATACCAACAAAGACAAATATAATAGGGCCTTGATTCAACATCTACAATAATGCAAATACATTTCACAAGTAATGGTTTTTCCCATCCAAAATAATAACTCTAAGTTAATGATGCATACTGCAATGTTCTATAATTTTTGTGCAGAAAAAGAATTGGAAAAGGAACACAGATGAAGCAAGACCAAACAATAAAAGTAATAAACTTTTCTTTTTTTTCAATATTAGTAACCCTTATATGCTAGTATTCAATAGAGAATCGATCAATGAATACATAAACATGTATATTTTTCTTCTAATATAAATTATCCATAGGTTGCAATATTAAAATAATACTATCATATTTTGTGTAGGTCAAAAGTGGGTAGCCCCACCTCCATATCCATTAAGGACTTAAAGGCAAGAAAAACATGCAACACTTTTGAAGGAGATATCCAAGTGTTGTATATGTAATAACATAGGACATGGCAAGAAAAAATCATAAAGTGTTGCACGCAAACTTGACAGACTCCAAAATAGAAATGACAATAACTTTAAATGTTACAAGGGATCTTGTACAATAATATAAAGATAAAATAGTCCCAGAAACAACCATTTCAATATTAGGATTTCAACTTGCACCTAAAATAGACTATGATTGTGGAGACTATGATATCATCTTAATATTAAAAGATTCAAGCACAATTGAACCTATACAATGACTCTGTCAAGAATACAAATTCATACCAATCACTACAATCAAACAACTACTCATGAGCACAAGTAACTATGCCATTGGCATAATAGGTGCACTAGTAGTTGCAGGAAGACAATCATGCTCCCAATATCTAGTTGACATAAAAGATGAAAACACCAATGTAGACAAAGTATAGGTAACAATGTTCTTCAATGCACACACCTTGCATATTTCATATGTAATCACTACATTATTATTCTATATTTGGTTTTGACCTGCAAAAAATCACCCCTATTATCAATGGGAAACTCCAAACTAATCTCGCATTTCAAGAACAATCTATGGAAATAGCAGTGTGACTAAAAAGGGCTGAAATCCCTATTATGCTATTCAGGAATATTATATGATGGAATGACATGGAAAAGACATTTTGCATAGGCATTGCTACATTTATCTACACATTGAAAGAAAGAATATTGGATATGTTAAATGCATTACTACAAACAATACTTGAGGTAATCAAATACAAATAATTCAATACTCTAATTAGTAATTAATACTGAGACTCACTACATTTTAATATTGAAATATATGTTGTAGGTTGACAGGATTCTCACCGTGGAAAATGCACTTTCAAATCCATTTCATACATTTTGTGTTACAAGTAGTAGTTTTCATTGCACCAAAAGATCGACATGTTAATGCTCGATACAACCACTATGCTTATAGAAGACACAGGAGTCGCTTAAGCCATGTCATGAATCCCGAGGGGAGCACTAACCATTTTGCCAATAGTCTCCCCCTCAACGTTACCCAAGGGGATTCGAACTTGTGACCAAGCTCTGATACCACTTGTTACAAGTAGCAGTTGTCATTGCACCAAAAGATTGACCTATTAATGCCCGATACAACCACTAGACTTATAGAAGACACATGAGGCAGTTTGCCATGTCATGAATCCTGAGGGGAGCACTGACCATTTTGCCAACATTTTGTTCCCAGTGCAGCTTTAATTTTGAAAATCATAGAATGCTAAAAGAGAAGACAACTCATTACAACGTATGTAATCAAGAAGCTACATATGTCTACTCACTTCACCTCAAGACTATGCTCACAATTGAGAAGAAACAAACATTGCAATGTTCAATTGATAAGTCCATTATTAAATAACTACTACCATGCCTGAAAGATACAACATTTGAATATTATACCCATGAAAAATCAAGGTTCATCTTCATCCTTCGTGATTTCTCCATCAAAGGTCAATTCACCCTCAACCACAACAATGCCATCACCCATGCCACAAAAATGAAGATTGAAAAATGGCTCCCACCAAAATGTAAGCATAAAAAGTTACATATTGTTCTTTCATTCATGAATTTTCATTTGATATCTCCTCAAATAAACTTACTATTCACTAACATCCACGGTATCTAATTTGTAGGTATATAAAAAATAAAATCATGGATATCTATCATTCTAAAAACTTTCACCTGGTACATCAAGTTGCAAGTTATGCTGGTTATAAGAGATATATGTGTCAATCAAACAAGAAGTGGACATTCATAGTTTACATCCATTATATCATATCAAATTGACTCACTATGTCAACAATACTTTGTACTATGTGGTACTCTATATTTACTGGCTCATGCTATAGTGTATTGTCAAAACAATATTAATTTTACATTTGTGACATGTCTTTCTACATGCTTCATTGATATCTAATGTTATTGAAATACAATATGCTATTAATTCCATGTATTTGCTAATATGTAACGTATATTGCGTCCAAAACTAAAACTTTAAATTTTACAATTTACTACTCATTAGGTTTCAACAAATTACATTTAACTTTGGCACAAAATTTGACACTAAATATATACTAAAGCTATTTTGTCTTGCATTTTATAGATTAATATTGGGGAATTTTTTGTACATGCTTCATTGACATCTAGTCTAATTAAAATACTATAGTTAATTAATGTCATGTTATCTCATTTTGCTATTCTAATGCATATTTTGTGGCCAAACATAACACCTCAATTGCTATAGTTTCATATTGATTAGATTTCAACAAATAACATTTAGCTTAGGCAAGAACTTTGACGCTTTGCGTCCTTCTTGAATTTAGATTCAATAATTTTTTTTCACTCTTTTCACTTATAGATGAAGTTTATGATATAGTATTCAAAAGTTATTTAAGAAATATGGTTCCTCTATATTTGAAACACAAAAATACATATGCAATTAATTTGTAAACAAAACACAAATAATCATATTGATGAAATGATTCAATTCAAAAAAATGTATCGTTACTCTTTTTCCCTTTATGTGGGGTCCAAGTACAACCATAGATGAGTGCTGATTGTATACATTCTAAAAACATAACAAGAGGGAGAAGGTTCCTTTCATGCATAAATTTGACATTCTCTATTCACTTTCAATCTAATTTGTCAAAGAATTAATTAACATTTTCTATTATTTTTATATCAAATTGAGTATACCAAGAAATGTTGTCTACAAAACTCATGTTTTTTCTTAAAGATACCTCCTACAAAAAATATTTACATAGGACTAGAATAACTTTTGGTAAGTTTTTATCAAATTGCTAACATGAAGGATTTTAAGTCTACCGTTAATGCTTCATATTAATCAATTGGTACAAAAAGCATTTTTTCACTCTTTTATCTAGCTTAGAAAATGTGAGATTATTCTTGCTTTATAATTGAAATATGTTGGATCAAATTATTATAAATATTCAAATTCTAACTTTTGGAGCAACATATATATGTGAGAAAATACACTATAAATATGATGGTTAACAATATTGTTGTTTGCACATAAATTTGTAGCTGCAAAAAACTCTAATCTCAATTTATGTGCTATATGAAAAGTGCAAAACAAAGACAATGAAAATAGTTTTACTATCCAATATATAATATGTAAATTCTCTTAGATATAATATGTAAAAGCTTTTGGTAAATACATAAATAATTTTTTAATGTAAGTTCATGATGTTAATTTTGTATTGGTTATTGGAGATGTGAATGTTGTGGAACTAATGCCTAGAAATTGGTACATGCTCATGGTTACATGTTTATAGATTGACAAAAAATATAATAAGAAAATATTGTAAATTTAATACATCCAAAATGGATGCTACTTTGTAAAAGACATTAAATTGATCTTAAATTTTAGGGATTCTAATAGTATAAAGGGATTCTAAAATGTAAACAGATCCAAAAATTTAGGCAAATGAATGAAAAAATGTTTCGCAATGATTTTACCAAGAGTGAATGCTATTTCTAACAAGACCTAATCGTCGAATGTGAGTCAAACAACACAAAAAGAGAGGGAAAATGAAGGATTACAAGCATAGGTGGAAACCAACAAGAACACTAAGTCAAATTTGAATAAACCAAAAATAGGTGCAACAGACAAAGAAAACAACGATAAATATAAACAAGACAATAAAATATATTATAGCCCAACTAGAACACCACTTCTATGGTCCTCAAAGCTATACGTGGAGGAGCTCATGGACTTAAAAAAGAGGATGAAAACTATCCAAACAAGGAATTGGGAAGAGGATAACATATTATATGAATCCATAGTGTACACAAGCAAAATAGAAAGAGAAAACATAAATCTTAATGAGAAATGCTCGAATATGTAGATCAAAATGCATATGGGAAAACAAGAACTTGAAAGCATAAAACATGAATTGGAACAATTCAGACTAATAAGGAGTAAAGGAAGGGAAGTGTTGAAATAATTGAACACCATACAATTGAAAGCAATCCAATAAGCTCTAGTAGACACATAATCTAAAGAATCTCAACTAAAGAAATGAATAAAAGAAGCCAAAACTTGGTCACAGGTGGTAAACAGGTCAACCAAAAAATAAAAGGGAATTATTGAACAACAAATCAAAATTCAAATAAGAGAAGAACATACAAATGGGGCAAGGCTACAAATTTAATTATTAAAGGGTTGAAAGACTTTGGAGAAAAAGAGAAAACTGACATGCTTGCAAGGGATTTTCTTAGAGACAAGTTGAAGTGGATAGGTGGTATCCAACAAGAAAATAGGAGACGTAAGTGGTTGGGTGGAGGAAGAGATAGGCACATAAGAGTTATATTGAGAAACCTAGAGAATACCAATATTATCCTTACAAACAGAGGGCTACTCAGATGAACATAGTTCTATCTAGATGAAGATCTAAGTTTGTTGAACAAGAGGACAAAGGAAGGAATGGGTAAAAATTAAATCTATAAGAAAATAGGGAAAGTGGGCATGACTGAAAAATAAGAAAGCTTAAATCAATGAGCATTTCTTAAATAGGAAATAGGGGCATCATAAGATATCTTGAGTGTAGTAAGTTGGAACTATAGAGGTTATCCATGGAGAAGAGGTCCTAGGTTGGGGCCCACAATAGAAGGGAAGGATATTACTATTCTTGTTGAAACACATGAGCATGATGGTTGCATAGTCCTAGATTTTTATGGTTACAATAAATTTTCAAATTGGAACAATGAGAATGAAACATGCAAAGGATATGGTGGTATCATAATGTTTATAAAAGAAAAGTTATATGGCATGGTAGAATTTGAAAAAGAAGATCCAAATAAACAATACATATGGCTGCGAATAATATTGAATGAGACAATTTTCATATTAGTTGCTTGTTACTTTGCCCTGAAAAACTCTAAGTTATACAAAAAAAAACTTAGACAATGAGGACCCATTTGCATCATTAAAAAAACATGTCTCTTTATTCAACACTTTGAGTGAAATAATGCTTGTCAGGGACTTCAATGCAAGGATGGAAAATAGTCAATTTTTACATTTGAACAATGGTGAAAAAGGAGAGAATAATCCTTTATAGTTGGAAGGAGGGGATCGACCTTGCAAAAGAGCTTCATCAGATGGTAATGGGGGTGTTTCTTATTTTGGGGCATAATTATTGGGGTTGTGTAGTTAGTTTGACATGGTTATTTGTAACAACATGAGAGACTGAACAACTTTGGGGAGTATCACTTGCAATACATACAATGGTCAAAGTGTGGTGGATTGTGTTATTTGCTCGCAAAAGTTTACTTCTAGAGTGATATTGTTTGACATTGTTGAACATTTTATAGAGATAAAATTTGATCACATGCCCCTTTGTATTAGATTGGACATTGTTCTAGGTAATCCATGTGATAAACAAGACCTCCACATGCAAAAGATATGTGTTAACAAAGGATGAATACTCAAAATCAAGAGAACATGGTCATATTCAACACTACTCTTAGACAACAACTTCTTGAAATAGACAATATTTTGATTGATGAAAGGGAGAACAAGGAGATTGAGCATTTGCATAGTAGCTTGTTGATTCCCATTATACATAAGGTGTTCAAGACATGCAAAAGATATTGCAATAGGAAGAGGGATACAAATACATTTTCGACAAATCCATGGTATGATGAAGAATGTAAGGGAGCCAGAAGAGTTATAAGAAGGAAAGATCCAAGAAAAGAAAACAATAAGACATATACAAAGTCGATCCTAGAAAAAAAAAAGAGGAGTATGTTAATGCAATGAGGGAGTTAATACATATTTCCAAACACAATCCCAAAAGGTTTTGGAAGGAACTACACCAGAGAAAAAGAAAATAGAGAATAGTATTACAAATGTTCAATGGTTAGAGTATGCTAAGTTACTTTATGAGTGGTTGTATGAGAATAATTCTCCCCCCATTGTAAACACCTTGGTAGAACTATTCATGGTGAATGACATCACACTAGGAATAAAGAAATTATCAAGTGGTAAGGCAAGTGACATTGACGAGATTCAAGCTGAATTTATAAAATGGGGAGTTGATCTTCTTTCCCCCCACATAAAAGGGGTCTTCAAAAGTGTAATTTGGGATGGATTTTTAGTTGAGTGGACCACTAGTGTGGTTATCCCTCTCTTTAAGAATGGGGATATCAATAACCCATCTAATTATCAAACAACTATGGTCAATCCTCTCTTCAACAAACTTTTTTGGAGCATGGTGGAATGTAGAATCATCAACTGGGTAGAAGGTGAAGGAAAGAGAGAAAAGGGGCAAGTAGTTTTTAGGGTTAGGAATTCTACCATTGGTCATTGCATCACTCTTCGACATCTGATAGAGAAAATATGGGACAATCAGGGGGGAGAAGCTTGTTGTTATTTTGTGGACTTCAAGAAAGCCTTTGACACAATTCCTAGAGACAAGTTGTGGAATAGAATGAACGGATTAGGCATCCCAGGTGTGTATAGAGAGCCAGTGCATATGTTATATGAGAGAGTTAGAGACAAAATTAGAACTAAGGAAGGAATGCCTAAATGCTTTGGTAGTGACATTGGTGTGTAACGAAGCTCTCCACTATCTCCCACTTTGTTTGGATTACATATTGATAAATTAGAATCCAGGTTAAACAAGATAGATGGTAAGGGGTTCCCTTTGGTAGGGTAAGTGATGAAGCTTCTTTTATATGTAGATGATTTTATTCTAATTTCAAAAAGTGCTCGAGGGTTAAGAGATCATTTAGGGGCTCTGTAACACTTTTATCAAGAAGTGGGGATGTAGGTGAACATTACCAAAACAAAATTTATGACTTTTTCTTTGAGGAAGGAAAAACATTTTTCCTTCCTTTTTGAAGGCAACCTATTAGAAATTGTGAAAGAATACAAATACATGGGGATTGACTTCCATTATAGGCTCAACTAGGAGACTTATAGAGTGTAAAGAATACATGGGGGTGGAAAAGTGTTATTCCTACTTCATAATTTAGTTAGTTCCAATTATCATATAGTCCCAAACTCTTAGATGTACTTTTCAAACAAATAATCAACTTGGTAAGATAACATTAACAATCTTTCTTCTCATTTAACGAATACCAGTAAAATCAATACTGTGTTTACCAATTAATCTAGATATGAAATGTGTAAAGTAAACTAACAATCCAATCACATCAAATAACACATAACACAAGGATTTTAACGTGGAAAACCTTCTAAGGAGAAAACCACCTAGGACCGATAACCCAAAATATTTCACTCTTCTGAAGTGAGCTTAGTTAGGAGCCAACCCTGTTAAAGGTTACAATGATACTGTTAGGTGTGACCTGGTTAGAGAGTTTATTACTAATAGTTAACTCTTAACCAACATTCACTATGGAGTCAACAAGAAAACCATCAACATTCATAAAATGTCATATTGAAATACAAAAGACTGTTAAGTCCACTCAGTTAAGATATTTTACTGTAACAATGGTTAAACTGATACAGTAGTGATCTGATTCAAATACAACTAATATTGCAAATACTTAGACATATGTTGAGCTCAAAATACCTCCTATGATCAATAATCACATCAATCCTCTATCACATTCAGCTCGGTCAACATTACTCAGACACTCGATTATGCCTACAGTTTTGCTCAGTTCCGTCTGTAACCAGTTTGATCAGTGGTGCATGAAAAACTTCCTTTGACACGATTTCTCCTACAGATTCAATAAGCTCCTCTGGTCAAGAATGAATCTCATGTCTCTTTAAATAGATGTGTAAACTATTTTCATCTCATCCATTAGATTTTACCTCCTCATCTCCATTATCTATTTTGTCACTTCAAGCTTCCTCGGTAGATGTGTCATTAACACGTTTCATTCTCCTTCATCCAATCAATATTGAATTTTGTTAGTCGTTAGATTCTCATAACAAACTTCATCTCTTACCTTGGAATCATACACAATTTGCCAACTCATCAATTCAATCGATTGTTATAGCATTTAATGTTTTCATCCATTCGGTTAATACAGAATGTGTCGGTGAATACTAACTCAGTTATTATTGTCACTCAATATACACTGCACTAGCTCGGTGTATACATAAATCTTCAATTATTGACAACATTAATTTATTTGATTATGACCTCTTCTTCATAATAGAATAATGCAATATGCTCAAGTCAGCAATATAATGTCATAAACTTATCAATAAGTTACCCAATGTATATCTTATCCATATATGTCATATCCATCTTGTCCTTATGTAGATATCTCATTTCTTCATCATTTCTTCCTTCTACAAATGTTCTGATGTTTGTAACTATCATGATAAGTATAGTCAAAACTAGTTGACATCAATGACAATATATTGACTAATTTAATCATCTTACATATCACTTTAACAACTTGGTGATCTCTAATCATCGTCTCTTCAGTTCATCAAGTTATTCAATCAATTGTAGATTATCAATCTCTCCCTTTGGCATTGATGGCAACACAATATGAAATATGTCATACTATACCATACCAAACATCAGTTCTACAACTATATAGATAAATGTTGTAGCTCGGTAAACTCTCCCTAACTTGATATTTAATATGTTTAATCACTACAAACAACATTTCATGTAGACTCTCCCTGCAAATTTGATCATCTTTAGTTCTCTGATTGTTTCTCTCCCTTTTCATGTTATCCTCAATAGATATTTCATATAAATATCTCTCCCTTTGACAACAATGCCAAAAAGAAAATATTCAAACAACTCTTTTAGTAGCCAAATAGTATTTTTGTTGTTCGGTTCAGATCAAGTACCTTCATGTACTAATATACAGTTCTTAGTTCCAGCTTCAACAATCTTCACTTCCTTCACAACCTTAGGAATCCTAAAGTGTGAGCTACATGCATCAACATTATAGATTTTCTAATAAAGTACAGGTTAATTTAACCTCTTGATCACCTTAGTGACTGATAGATAGGGGATGGACCCCTAGTCTAGTCCTCAAGTACTCAAATGTATCCTTCAGTAAGGGCTTAGTAAATATGTCTGCAAGTTGTTCTTTAGAGTTCACAAACTCCAATTTCACTTTCTTTTCTTGTACTTGTTCCCTCAAATAGTGATACTTAATAGATATGTGCTTTGTCTTTGAATGCATCACTAAATTCTTGGAAATGTTTATAGTACTTGTATTATTACAATATATAATCACTAGATCAATGATCACCTCATTCATGCCTTTCAACAATTGTTTTATCCATGCAATATTTGAACAATTAGCAGTAACAACAACATATTCTGCTTCAATAATAGACTAAGAAATACATGTCTGTTACTTACTTATCCAAGTAACTAACCTTTCTCCCAAAAAGAATGCTCCACTAGTTGTGCTCTTCCAGTCATCTATATTTCTAGCCTAATCTACATCGGTGTAAACTTGTAGTTCAAAATTACCTTCCTTTTTGTACCATAAATCATAATCTTCAATTTTCTTCAAATATCTCATAATCCTTTTAACAACAGTTATATGTGATTCCTTTTATTTACATTGATTGATTGATCACCCTTTGTCAATTTGCATCCTGTGACCATCAGTGTGCCTGTATGCACCCTAAAATGGTCACTTAGACTTTGGGCCCCATTTATTTGATTTATCAATCCTGAATCATTTTGATCAATAATCAATATTTTCAACATCATCAATTTCTTGATCAAGTCTTAATTTCGATCATATATTAGATTTTTATCCTATGGGCTAATCATTTATCCTAAGCCTTTATTTGATTAAAAGGAATATTTCCTCCCCTTTGGATTAAATAAAAAGCCCCACCTTTCCTCTTGTCCTAAGTTGCACAAATAAAGCATTATTCCTATTTTATAAAAAGAGAAAAACACTTTTTGTCTCACATGGACACAAAGTCAATTCCTATTGGAGGATACTTGTGCACACGGATCGCTCCTTTTTCAAGCTCCACCGCCGATTAAGACTTTTACCTCTTAATCTCAATGGTCCATTCCTTTGCATTTCTTATAAAAGGAAAGCTCTCTCCCCCATTTTCATATCACGTTTTATGCTAACCTTATGCTGCAGGAATCCTTGAGGACTTTAAAGCTTTTTAGAGAACATTGTTGCATCCTGCCTTAGATTTCTTCATGTGCTTCATAGTTTAGTTTACATTCTTACATAATAGTTTTATTTTCATGACTCTCATAGCTTAGATTTCCTTTCATGCAATAGCATAACTTCACATAGCTTAATAGGAGGGATTTGTAACACTTGTTCTTTCTATTTCTTAGCTTAGTTGCATTGCATTTTCATTTCTTTAGACTAGTTTGCATTGCATTTTCATAGTGATTCTTGAGGATATTGGCACTCTTGCCCTTGTCTTCATTTGAATCTCTCGTTGTGTGGTTGACTAGCAAGGTCACAAGCTTGTAGCTCTAGCTAAGAGCAAATACATCATAGTTCCTTGCAACTCCATGCATAAAGAGCTATGAGCCACTTTGTGAGGCCTCATTCTTGAGCAACCTTGCATGTAATGGTTCATAGAAGTGCACCATTTTAGTGTGTACATTTTTTGCACCCACCGTGGGGCACAGTAGATAGACTTTGTCCTTTTTCTGTATTTTCATCATTTTTCATCAATTTTTCGGCAAATTTTTAGCGTAATTTTCATTCTCTGGTTTTCTGTCTCAGAATATCGGGTGATACTTCTCAGTATATCGCATGATATACTTTATAATACCTGCGCGACACTTTGTGTCTTAGAAGAATCGCCTGCCCGTATT
Source organism: Chamaecyparis obtusa (assembly GCA_027943335.1). Classification (NCBI taxonomy): domain Eukaryota; kingdom Viridiplantae; phylum Streptophyta; class Pinopsida; order Cupressales; family Cupressaceae; genus Chamaecyparis; species Chamaecyparis obtusa. The sequence continues at coordinate 799,873 of BSBK01007185.1, read as the reverse complement.
AAGGTATATCGCTTGGTGTCATGCGAAGTATCGCTCGCATATTGTGAAGTATATCACCCAAAATGAGGTATATCATCCAGATACAGGAAACTGTGTCACGCGATACTGGTGAAGTCTGAGCGTTTTCAAATTCATGCCACTCTGAAAAATGGGTGCCCATTTTTGAGAAATTTTTGCAAATGGTATCGAAAATTGAAGTGTGATATATCGTTGGAAAGGTCTTTCCGAGCCTAATCCAACCATGATGGTTTCATTTTCAGATTTTGTCATTTGATCAGTTATTTTTGTAGATTATTTGATGTTTCATGTGCTAACCATTATTAGATTTTGGATTTTGCTAACCTTTTTGGTCTAACAAGTTGTGGTTTTAGGTGCCTCTTGCTTGAATATTTTGTCAAAATCGCATGTCAAAGAGGGCTACTAACGGTTTTTGTAGGGCTGCCCAAGCATAAAAACAAAAAAAAAATCTTGCTTGTTTATTTGCTTTCCTTTTAAGTGTGGCAAAAACTAGTTGTTTCATTTATTAGGCACTTAAGATCTTGTTGTAGGAATTCTTGGGTGGTAGGAGAAGTATGCTCTTCACCATTTTGGTGAACCAGAAAATCTTGACCCATCTTTGAATTTTGAAAACAAGAGGGTAAATGAACTTTTCTTGGTGTGTTTGGGAGAGATTCTTGAGATAGGGGAGTATGCTCTTCACCCTTATGGTGAACCAAAAACCTTGAACCTCAAGAGTTGATCCACTTTTTATTTAGTTATTAGAATCCTTTAGCGGGCCTGCTCTTGAGCAATCAAGAGGAATGACCCAAGTGGGGATAAGCTAATACCGAGCTATTCCAACCCACTATAATCTCAAGGCTATCAAGGACACAAAACTTTGGTAGACATAACACTTGTCTTCACTTGATGTGAGTAACTCGTGGGATTGTGACCATGGGGAAAGCATTGAGCAAGAATGCTTAAGGTACTCTTGAGGCCGTGAGGTCCCAGTCCTCTATGAGGAGCAAAAGGGGTGTTATGAATGGAAGCCCTTATTAAGAACCTTTAGATAGAAGCCACCTTATTTAACCGCTTATCTTCTTAGTGCAAGGATCGGTCCAAGTGGAACAACCCGGATCATCTTAAGATACTCACCATATGTGTTCCTTTGGTTGTGTCTTTGACACTTCCATGACAAAGCCAACATCTATCGTGGGTAACCACTTTGTGTGAGGCAAGAAAACACCAAGTTGTGGGCTAAGTTGGTAAGTATTGAGCCTTGACTTTTTAGGATAGATTTGCTTGAATTGTCTTCGATTGTGCTATACCAGTGTAAACGTTCTCACATACAAACAATCGGTAGCTTCCATAGGGTGCAATTTTATTTTTGATATCACAAGTGCTTGTCTTGGCAAGGTTGCTTTTGCCCTTATTTCAAGTGTTTGAAGACATGTTTGATCCCCTACTGTTTGCAAACCTGTCCAATTGCTGTTGAATTTGTGATTGAAATCAGACATTTTCACCTTCAGATTCAGAAACTTGAAATTAGACCTTAAAAAAACCCAAAATTTTGCACAAATTGGTCAAGATCAACATCAGTATCACATTAGCCAAAGAGAAATATCGCATTAGAAGGTTGTTCTTGGTGAGAAAGTTTATCTCTAGAATTGTGAGCTACATTCTTGAAAAATTCTCGTACTCTTATTGTCCAAATAATTTTCATTTAATCTCAATTTCAATAATATTTTGGCCTAGCCCAACCTCCTGGTTCAAAAGTGCAAGGGTAGTCACCCTTTGATTTGAAGCACCTCTTTGACAATGTTGATGACGCCTTTTATTTTCTATCTTTTCATTTTTCTCTTTGGACAATAGAGAATCTTAATTATCCTAGGTTGGCATTGGCACTTTGGGAGATTGACTTATCACCTAGAGTTTCTTTCTTTCATATCAGTTACAACAAGATACCAAGTTAGTCAAAGGAAACAACCTCCAGTTGTCAGATCCCAGGTGTTGTCATGTTGCTCAACATCTCAATGAATGTTATGGTATCAATTGCACAAGATGACTCTTAATCTTCTTCTTTCTTCTCCATCTCCCATGTTCTTCTGAAGTCTTCTATTCCCATGGGAAATTCTTCTTCTTCTTCTTGATTCTTTTCCTCTTACTATCTAGTCTACCTTCTTCTATTCATCTATTCATTTCTTCCATGCTTGATTCATCCTCTTTTATAACCATGAATCTTGACTATCTAGTTTTGGAACATTTATTAAGAATAGATGATCTTGAGCTCATTGATGTATTCGAAAAGTGTTGTTCCTCCAAAATTCTCATGAGTGATGAATTTATGACAAAAATAAAAGAAAAATTGATTAAATCAGATGCCTTTGCTAGAATCATACTCACGATCTCATCTAAATATTCTTCATCTTCTAAATCTTCTCATCATTCCTCACATTCTAAATCTTATCATGATTCTTCTAAACACTATTCACATTATTCATCTTCCAAATCTTATCATGACTCTTCTAAACATCATTCGAATTCCTCATTATCCAAGTATTCTTCTTCCACTAGGTCTTCATTTTCCTCTTCTTCAAGGTCTTGTTCTTCTTCTACTTCTCCCAAGAGTCTTACTTCTCTTCAGAAGACATACCATAAAGAGCAACGTGATAGTCCTTGTGATGTCTCTTCCACAAAGAGTGATACACCCACCTATGATGACTATGATGACTATGATGATGGACAATGTAGTGTTACCCATGAAACTTTTATTCCTAAGTATCATCCTCGTGGTACACTTGTAATTTCTAAGGGGGAGTCGTATTGGGTAGACTGTGATGGTGATCCATATGACTCTAAATTTGAAGAATTCTTTGATGATTTTTGTGAACAATACAATATTCCTACTAAGGAAGAGAAAATCTACCGCGCTGATTTCAAACGTCAAAAGAATCTCTCCTCTAAAAGTTCTCATGCTGAAAATAAAGGTTGCACTCTCAAGCAAGATCATATTAATATTGAACCTTTGTCTTGTGATGGTTCCCTTCCATCCACCACTTCCTCCAATACCCACACACTTCCTAAAGCTTCTGAGTCATCCAAATCTTTCATAAATCCTTCATCCAATAAAGATCCTAAGGCTTTCCATGCGGTTCCTTATAGTTATTCTCAAGAGCCACATCTTAAAGATACTCAAGCTAACCTTCACTTGGATTTGAATACTTCCAATAATGCTAAACCTAAAGAGCCTAAGCCTCTATGTGCTATAATGCCTACTTCAGCTAGTCCTTCACTATCTCCTCCAAAATCTTCCATGCAATTCCAACATGCTTCCTTGTCCTTAGAAGTGGCTTCATGTCAAGAGGACTCTAAAAATGATAAATAAAAGAATATAAATAAAGATCAAGATCAGGAACCCTCCATATCATTCAATTCTCTTCATGATGTATCTCTTCCATTGCATGGTTCTTTTGATCCTTTACGCTCTTCCGCATTCATTCCACCAGCTCTTAAGCAAGATCAAGCTACTACTTACACCGTTGAGCTTATTGATAATCAAAATAACCTTACTACACTTGCATTTTCCAAAGATGATACTTCCATTAAGGTTATTAAAAATGGTGTTGTTACTTCCAATGTTGAGCCTATTGAAAATCAAGAAAAAAATGATGCGCTTATGCTATCCAAAGATCCTTGTCAAGATCAAAGTATTCTATCTTCTTGTTCTACCACTCCATGTTCATTTCCACTTTCTTCTCTTCCTAAGTCTTTGCAAGCTTTGAATGATCTTATCAAAGAAGTTGCTCCTATTCAAGATGTGCATGATCCTATTGAAAACTCTAATGCTCACTCTAGAGATGCTGATATCCCCAGTTGTCATATAGATGCTAATGAACTTATTGGTTATCCTTTTGCATCTTCCACTTCCATCCTTGGACTTCCTCCACTAATACCAAAGGCTTCACGTCTTCCTTCCATCTTGGGCCCTTATATCCCTTCACTTTCCCCTCCTAATTCTCCTAATTCATCATCTATTTTGGGTCCTTACATCCCTCAATCTCCTATCTTTCCTCAAGATCAACATAGATGCATACCCTTGAATCCTTTTCATCCACCCACCCATCTAAACCAGTCATATTTTCCTTCTTCTTCCACAAGTCCCAAGTCTTTTGGAAGTAACTTGAATGTTCAATACAAGAAAAAAAAGTAATACAAGAATCCATAAAAAAAAGAAGATCACCATGTCTCCTCTAATTGACATGGAGGCATAAAGTCAAAAGAGATATCTAAGAAGAAAACTACAAGACAAGTATGGGTTCCAAAATCCATCATTGAAGATATTCTCTCTAACACATCAATAGAAAATAAAACGCTTAAAGCTATATGGATTCCAAAGTCTCTCTTGAAAAAGTCTCATGCTGAGCAAAAAGTGAAGTTGACATTCAAGCTTCCAAAGGCTTCCGCTTCATCTTTTTCCAAAAACATTCTTCCATTCCATGCACCTGAACCACAACGTCTGCTAAACATTTGTCATATTCCTCCATTCACATTTGAGAATTATAACAAGCACACCAATCCTTTCTTCGAGGAGTCACATAGCAATAATGAACCAGAATATGGTTCACATTTGGACTAGAATATGGTTTACGTTTCCTCCATTTTTCCCATCACCTTTCAAGGTGTGTATTGACGTTGATCTTACCTTTCTTTCCATCTACCTTTTCACATTCCTTCCATTCATTATCCTTCTACCTTCTATCATTTTTCCTCATTTGCCTATTCCTTCTGCGTCTTCCTTTCCCCTTCAGCATCTTTGAGCATATCATTTTGAATCCTTGACATATCATGGTTTATCCTTTCAAGGAGCATTATCTAAAAAGCTTGCCTTCTTCCAAAAAATAGAAAAAATATTCAAAAAATAGAAAAAAAAAAAAGAGATGAAAAAATTGAAAATGTGTCATGGTGAAAACTTGGAAACAGGCACCTTGGTAGCAAAAGTAAAAAGAAATAAATTCGTCCTATGGTGAAAACCACTCCCTTGTGGCGCCTTGGATAAGTACCATGATGAAAACCTGGTAATCAGGCATCATGCGTAGTTTTTCTACATGTTTCATCCATTCCATCTTTGATCTTGGGAATGTTGACCTATACACGAACATTTGGTTATCTTGTGAGCTATCTTCCGATGCTCTTGCTTTCATTCCATTCATGTTTAGCCTTGATATTTTTTTTCCTCCATTCATTCTAGCCTTTCACTATCCTCTTCCCCTTTGGTCTTGATCTAATAAAAAGAGTAAAACACGATGCTATGAAGCCTCTTGACATGTCTACTCCTTTAGACTGCATCCCTTCCTTCTTTTGCAGTGCACTTTCGTGACTTATCCTATGCTGACTTTTCATTGCTTATCCAAATGTGCTTTACATGAGAAATTTTTCCCTAGCTTGAGTACTCTTGAGGAGTTTGACCTTGAGGATTTCTTCCCTTCACTCTCCTTCATTCTCTTGTCTTCCATCTCTTCGACCAGCTTTCCAATCCCTCTTGTTCTCCACCTTCCTAGACATTGGGACTACACGATGTGATCTTGCTTGGTAGTTTGATGCCCATTCTGTCTGGGGGCGTCCTTTGTACATATTTTATGATCCTGAAAAAATACCAAAAAAATTCATATATGATGCTGAAAAAATCTTTAAAAGCATATAAAGTCTTGAAAAAATACAAAAAAATAAAAAATTTAAAAATTCAAAAAAAATAGAAAAAGTGCCTTGGTGAAAACCTGGAAACAGGCGCCTTGGTAGCAAAAATTCAAAAACAATGAAAAAATTGAAAAATTGCAATAAAAATCCAAGTGGTGAAAACCTGGAAACGGGCGCTACTTGAGGCCTTTGCACCCCTATTTGTTAGCATGCGTCCTCGACACTTAGCCACTTTCCATAATGCCTTGACCTTATTTGGCGTAGTCTGGAATTGGTCTTTATTTTTTTTTCTAGGGGGCATACCTGTTAGCATTGGTCTTTTAGGTGCGTTTGTCTCTTGGGGCATTTCACAATAGCTATTTTTCAACACCAACCCAAACAGTGTTTTTCAACACTACCCTTGTGTCGAGTGTTTCTCAACACTTATCAGATGTCTTACCCACCAATCTAAGTTCGATGCGATATTTCTCATTGGCAGATGTGATAACCAGAGTCTGACTCTATGACCAACACACATGCACTTAAACAATCAACTCATTGAGATATGTTGACTTTATTTTTCTTTGTGTGCTATCTATGAGGATTTCTTTGATGAGTGGTCTCTCCCTGAGAAGTTTTCGATGATGCATAGCTAGAAGACTGAGGGTATGAGAACATGTTTTATTTCTTTATCTGCTTATGGGTATATTTTGTTGATCCTAACTGTCATGAGCATTTATGTTGGTCTTACTTGACACTATGGATTGACAAGGTATTATCCTTGACTGTTTTGCGAGTGCATGCTTCTAGTTATCCTGACTTCCATGTGTCTTGATACAAGCATAATCTCGCCATATCAAACATATGTAATCTCACTGCATTAGTCATCTTGACCTCCATGTCTTTGATGCCTAGGTGGGATTTCCACATTTCTATCTGATAAAGATCATATTCATATTCACATAGTCATGCTAGTGTGCATTGTATGATCTTACGACGCTACCAATAATGCTCAATGATGATAATTAGATGTCTATAAGCGTTGTGACCTTGCAAGTCAACCACTTTTCATAGTAGCTTGCATTCTTAGGTTCATGTTAGTTTAGTTTTGCATCTTGCATAGGGAGAGAGCTCTCCTTTTCATCTTACGTGGACCTATCAGTCAACTGCGCTTCTTCTCGATCATGTCTTTCACTCCTTATTTTTTTCATCTCGAACCTGTTCCTATTCATCACAAGGGGTTAATCATATCATCATATCTATATCACAACTGTCATTTTCAGAAACATGAGCCTATATCATACACATGAGAATCAAACATATATCTATAAGAGAGAACATACATAAGCATGTGCATAACCATTTTGAGCAAAATGACAAGACAATATACATAAACTGATACATCCATCATAAGTGAGACATAAACACATGATATATCGAACATCTAGTAATCTCATATATACACCACTGTCATGATACAATATACAATATGGGATCCCAAAATCTGGATCAATGTCTCAAGATATGTCTAAATATCTAACAACATCTAACCCTAAACCTAAGACTGACTGCCACCCTCATGTCCTGGTGCTGGCGGAGGTGGTGCTGAATCAGGGACTACATCTGATCTACCCACTACTGCAGAGTATGACGACGCTCTCCGATCCTCTGGGACTGCCTGAATGTAGAGGCCATAATAATATACAGCTCGCGCTGCCTCTCTCTGTCTCTCTGCCAGGGCAACTTGTAAGGCTCTCTCTCGCTGCTCTGTCTCTGCCCGCTGATCCATGAGCTACTGCTCTCTCACTGCTATAGTAATCCTGAGTTGCAATATCTCCACCTCGAGAGCCTGTATCGTCGCTCTCAGATCATCCCCACCTGCAAGCTGATCCTGCTGTGCCTCTGCCTATCGGCGAGCTGGTCTCGCCTCATCCTCCGGCGTCGCAGATCTCTGTCCCCGTGACCATTTTCAGCCACTTGATCTAGATCCCTCCCCTCTCTCCATCCTTCTCCCTCTCCCCCTCCCGTCGTCTCCTCCATCCCCTCCATCTCCTCTGTCCCCCCCGTCGTCCCCTCCGTCCCCCCTGTGCCGATAACTATGCATCTGGTATAGTGAACTGAGAGAACGACGTCCTCCGCCGCTCTGCCCTATATGCTGCATCGACCCCTGCATCTGCCACATCTGGGTGATACTCCCAAGGCTCGCTCCTGATACCAGTTGTCTCTGTAATCGCCTGCTGGTAGTCTAACATGGGTAGCCACCCATGTCCCTCCTCATCCCTGGCTCTGGCATATGTAGTAGTCTCTGTCGAGACCTGCTGCTGCCTCCCAAATTGTCACCATACCCGAGTGATGCAGAATCTCTCGACTATCTCTGCATGTCGACCTACCAATGGTCAGGTACACAGCATGTAGCTCAGCTCATCCTCTGCATCTCCCCATGCCTCAACATCCCTGTATGGCCTCCATGTGAAAGAAGCCATCTCATCCAAGATCCTCCTATAGTATGTCACATCCCCCGTATGAGCATGTGGTATGAAACCCATATATCTGTATATATATGGGTATCTCCTCTCTCTCGGCTGAACCCTCGGGCGCATCACAGCAATGTGCTCCCAAGCCCACACCTGTGCCAGGATGGCACTGCAAGCCCACGACCGGCTATCCCTGTACACAATCTCGTGTAGCTCGTGATACATCTCCGCAAGAATGGCTGATCCCCATGCCATCCGACGAGGTCTGTCTACCAAGTCAATCAGTAGCCTGGCCCATCTAAGCGGGAATCCCTTCTGACTGCGATCAGTCATCAGGATCTGTGAAATGATAGATGCCACAATACATGGCACCAGAAAATCTCTACCGAAATCCTCTAGCAGCCGCTCCCAACTAACATGTCGATCAAGGATAGTCACATCCTAGAACATCTCCTGGATCATCCGTCGCCCCTCAGTCACATCCTAATCATAGTATACCTGTGCCATCGCACGAATCATGTCAGTTTTCATCCTTTGGAAATATTACATTTTACGCGCTTATATCTAAAAACATGATTATACTTACCGGCTCCCCATGACATGGCACTCGTAGGATCCTGTAGACATCCTCCAACGTGATGGATGCCTCGCTTGTGGGAAGATGGAAGGTGTTGTGATCGCTATGCCATCTCTCGGCAAACGCAATCAACAACCCATGGTCAGCTCAGATGTCTGAGAATCTCAATAAATACCTGAACCCCATGGTCTTAATGTCAGCATTGCCCAGATCATCTAGATCTCGGACACACCTCAGCCCGGTCACCTTCGGCGCTCTGATGATCAGCGCCGGAAAAACCTCCTGCAAGCCATTAAACCAAGCCAATTGTTAGAACATATCATGATGGATGTCCCAAAATCAGTCTAACACATCTCTAAAAATGTAAACTTGTCTAGACCCATGTCATTTTTGCTCACAAATACTTAAAAATTTAAATTTTCCCCTTAGGCGATACTGCTTTTGGAACAAGTATCTCGCGATACTTGTTTCTATCGCAGGGCGATATACCTTTGGTCGTGCGATACTTCACTCGGTATCGCGCGATAGTTCACCTGGTATCGTGCGATACTAGTGTTTATACGCGAGCGATACTTGGGAGACCCGCGAAGTATCACGCGATATTCCTCCCCAAAGGGCATGATACTTCTAAAGTATCACGTGATATCTCACCTAAACTAACAAATTTGAAAATTTAAAACTTTAAAAACGTGCTTAAAATGTATTAAATAACTCAAAACAATGAGTTTTTCGCAAACGTACTGAGGCAGGATAGTGTGGTGGCCGGTTGTGCAATCGGGCGCGCTCAAATCGATGCCTGTGGATGGGAACTCCTGCCTACTGTGCCATTTTCTCTCTCAGAGCTCTCAAAATTCTCAAATTAATCAAAGACAAATGATTTTTGAAAATGACATTTTTACCCCTTTTATAGCATTTTGACTTTTTGACCGAATTTCAAAACCCCTCGGAATTGCACAAAAATTGCACCCCTACCTAATTTCGACGTCCTAGATCTATTTTCGGACTCAAAATCAAAATCTGAGGTCATCTTGGTAGTCAAAATCATGTTTTAAAATCTTCTCCCTCTTCTGCGCAGTTGACTGACCTTTTGAGGCATAATTCTTCGATCTTTGATGAAATTTTTTTCCTTTCCATGTCTTCCAAACTTCTAGTCTTCCATTCACCCCACTTCTTTTCTTCTAATTCATCACTGGGGCATGTTTCATTGCCTAATGGTTATCTTGTTGCCCTTTTATCTTCGATTATGATTTCACTTCGATTTGATCAAATCTTTATCAATTTGCTGTCTCTCCTCTACCTGATTTTGATTTCGATTCCGAGGGGGCAGTATTTATGGGATCCTTATCCCCGACATCTTGATGCTCTTGATTCAGACATCTTTTGTGAGCTTTTTGCGCAAATTTGAGATTCTTATCTCTTACTTTGAATGTGATCCCGAATCGACCTCATGTTCAAAGGCCTTTGTTTATGCTTTGTCCGGATGTGATCCCAAATCAACCTCACATCTGAGTTGTTTTGTGATCCCAAATCGATCTCACATTTCAATTCTTCTTTGACTGCATGCATTCCCAGATCGATCACACATTAGTTAAAGAGAGGCAAATGTATGCACCCTAAAATGGTCACCTAGACTTTGGGCCCCATTTATTTGATTTATCAATCCTAAATCATTTTGATCAATAATCAATATTTTCAACATCATCAATTTCTTGATCAAGTCTTAATTTTGATCATATATTAGATTTTTATCCTATGGGCTAATCATTTATCCTAAGCTTTTATTTGATTAAAAGGAATATTTCCTCCCCTTTGGATTAAATAAAAAGCCCCACCTTTCCTCTTGTCCTAAGTTGCACAAATAAAGCATTATTCCTATTTTATAAAAAGAGAAAAATACTTTTTGTCTCACATGGACACAAAGTCAATTCCTATTGGAGGATACTTGTGCACACAGATCGCTCATTTTTCAAGCTCCACCGCCAATTAAGACTTTTGCCTCTTAATCTCAATGGTCCATTCCTTTGCATTTCTTATAAAAGGAAAGCTCTCTCCTCCATTTTCATATCACGTTTTATGCTAACCTTATGCTGCAGGAATCCTTGAGGACTTTAAAGCTTTTTAGAGAACATTGTTGCATCCTACCTTAGATTTCTTCATGTGCTTCATAGTTTAGTTTACATTCTTACATAATATTTTTATTTTCATGACTCTCATAGCTTAGATTTCCTTTCATGCAATAGCATAACTTCACATAGCTTAATAGGAGGGATTTGTAACACTTGTTCTTTCTATTTCCTAGCTTAGTTGCATTGCTTTTTCATTTCTTTAGACTAGTTTGCATTGCATTTTCATAGTGATTCTTGAGGATATTGGCACTCTTGCCCTTGTCCTCATTTGAATCTCTCGTTGTGTGGTTGACTAGCAAGGTCACAAGCTTGTAGCTCTAGTTGAGAGAAAATACATCATAGTTCCTTGCAACTCCATGCATAAAGAGCTATGAGCCGCTTTGTGAGGCCTCATTCTTGAGCAACCTTGCATGTAATGGTTCATAGAAGTGCACCATTTTAGTGTGTACAGTGCCTACCAGTTTTGAATCTTCCATGCCAAAAGTCTTCAACACTTCCTTGATGTATTTTTATTATGTTATGAATACGCCTTCATTTTGTTGTATAATTTGCAAAACTAAAAAGAATTTAATCTCTCCAAACATTGACATCTCAAATTCCTTTCTCATTTCATCAACAAATGATTTGCAAATATTGTCATGTCCTCCAAATATAATATGATCAACAAAAATTTTAGCAATAAGAATATTATCATTAAATTCTCCTTTCAAATACAAATTGCTATTGTCACTTGTCCTTACAAATCCAATACTAATAAGATAAGCATGCAGTATTTCATACCATGCTCTCAGTGCTTGTTTCAGTCCATACAATGCCTTTTATAATTTACATACCATGTTCCTATGATTTGGATCAACAAAACCTTCAGGTTGTTTTATGTAAACCTCTTCCTCAAGTATCCCATTCAGAAATGCAGATTTAACATCCATTTGATATACTTTAAATCCTTTATGTGTAGCATATGCAAGTAGTATTCTAACTTCAAGTCTTACAACTAGTGCAAAAATATCACCATAGTCAATACCTTCTTCTTGTGCATATCCTTTGCATACAAGTATTTGTTCCTAGTGACTTCACCATTTTCATTCAACTTGTTTATGAATATGCATTTAGTACCAATTACATTTTTATCACTTGGTCTCAGTACCAATGTCCATGTTTTTTTTTTCTCTGTCTATTCAATTTCTTCATTCATGGCTTTAATCCATTCCTCATTCTCAAGTGCATCTCTAACATTCTTAGGTTCAAATTCACAATCTAAACATGTGTTTTGTCTCAACTTACTTCGTATCATCATGCCAACTCGCTTGTCTCCAATAATCTGGTTATGTGGATGGTGTCTTCTCACAAATTTAGCTAACACTTGCTCTCTCCTTTATTCATCAGTCGGTGCAGGTTCATTTTCTTCCTTGGTAGCAATTTCTCGATTCTTGGTGTTTATAGGTTGATGTTCGATTTCTTTATCCCATCGCTCGATGTTCTTAGCTTGTTTCTCAGTATCTTCAATTTGTTGCTTGGGTAGAGGATCAGGTAGCTCAGTGAATGTATATTTATCATAGTCATCTGGTTCTTTTCTACTTTCCTCATCATTTTTCTTAGAAAACTCATCGACTTTCACATTAGCACTTTCAATCATTTTGTTAGTAGCCTTGTTCAAACATTTGTATGCTTTGTTCTTAGTAGAATATCCTAGAAATATTCCTTCATCACCTTTAGAATTAAATTTCCCATTTCTATCATCTTTCAGAATGTAACATCTATGTCCAAAATTTTTGAAATAACTTACATTTGGTGTGTACCCAAACCATAACTCATAAGGTGTCTTGTTTGTATCTTTCTTTAGTTGTACTCGGATCAATGTGTATGCAACTATGCTAACAACTTCTTTCTAGTACATTTGTGCAACATCCCTTTCAATCATAAGTGTTTTATCATAATCAACTATAGATCTATTCCTCCTTTTAGCAATACCATTCTATTGTGGTGTTCTCGGTGTAGAAACCTGTCTTTTAATTTCATGCTCATTACAAAAGTTAGTGAATTCATCAGAAATAAACTCACCTCCTCTATTAGATCTTAAGCATTTTAACTCTTTTCCAGTCTCCTCTTCTGCTTTAGATTTATACCACTTAAACATTTTGAAAGCTCTAGATTTCTCTTTCAAAAACACAACTATCATCATCCTAGAGTAGTCATCAACAAATAGAATAAAGTATCCGGCCCCATAATAACTTTGAGTTCTCATAGGACCACATAAGTTGGTATGAACCAATTCCAAAATAGCTTTAGATGAATAGGTCTTGCTCTTAAAACTAGATTTTGACATTTTTCTCATTTGACATTGTTTGCACATGACATGGTCAAGTTTAGACAAACTCGGTAAACTTCTTACTTTTCTTTTCTTACTAATCTTAACCATGTTGTCAAAATTCACATGACACAACCTTTTATGTCATAACCACACATCCTCAGTTCTAGCTATTAAACAAGAAGTTTCAACATTGTCAAGATAAAATAGATTACCTTTAGATTGTTCACCAGTACCAACCAACTTTCCTATTTCATCATAGATCTTCACCTTCCTACTTTCAAATGCAACTCGGTGACTTGAGTTATTCAATTGTACTACACTTAATAAATTGTAGTTAAGTCCCTTCACCCAATATGCATTTTCACATTTAATCTTATTGTTCAGCACGAGAGATCCTTTTCCTTTCACTTGACAAGGTGTATCATTACCCATCTTAACAAATCCTCCATTATAATGTTCAAGGTATTCAAATTCATCCTTATCACCAGTCATATGATGTGTACAACCACTATCAATAATCTATGTTTCATTCTTGCTAACTTTAGAAATAAGTGTTGTCTCTACATACCTTTCTTCTTCTTCTGAATCTTCTTTCAAAGCTACGAATACCACCTCAACATCTTCATCAGTGTCGGTGTTGGTGTCATTATCATCATCTCCAACAAGGTAACATGCCTTCTTGCCTTTGTCTTTGTAGTCTCAGTTGTTTCTTTTGTCATACTGTTGGTTGCCTCTGCGATCTCGGTTATCTCTTATGTCAAATTACTTTTCACCAGATCAGTCATTATCTTTGTCTTTGTCATCGTCTTTCTTATTAGGACATCTAGCAGCAATATGACCATTTTTTTTACAATTAAAACATGCTAAAGGTAATTTTCCCTTATACCTTCCTTTACCTTTTCGTAGTCTTTTAGCCATAAGTGCTTCAAGTTCATCAAATCCATCTTCACTGTCACTGCCACTTTCATTTCTTATGTTATGTTTTTTGCTAGACTCACTGATCTTCAAGGATGACATAAATGCAGACTCAACACTCGGTACAATACTGTTATCATAGTTATCCAGCTCAAAGGTAGTCAAGTTACTGATTAAACTATCAAGTGTAAGAATATTATTCGGTGCAGATCTCATTTCATGAATTGCAGAGATTCTAATAGCATATATAGGTAGCGAGGTTCTAAGAATTTTACTCACAATAGTGTCTTCATCAATAACACCTCTTGCTCCTCGGATAGCGTTGACAACCTCCTTGATTCGGTTAGAGTATTGTGTGATATTTTCACATTCTTTCATTTTCATATCATCAAATCTTCCTCTAAGGCTTTAAGCTTTGGCTCTCATCACATTCACATCTCCTCCATGAACTAGTGCAAGCTAGTCCCACATTTCTTTTGCTGTAGTACATGTTTTGATATCTTCAAATTCTGCATCAAATAGGGCAACAACTATCTCTATCTTTATTATGTTGTGTTCATGTCTGTCTCTCAGCTGATCAACTGTCAACGGTCCAATAGTCGGTTGTATGTAGCCATTATCTAGGAGTTGTAGAGAAGATTCCCCAATTCCAGATATGTGCAACCTCATTCTACTTTGCCATGTCAAGAAGTTGTCTTTGTTCATTTTAGGCACCTCCCTTTTATACATCTTGTAATCTTTAGCTCAAGTCTTTAAAACTTCTTTTTCAAGTACACTAGCTCTGATACCAATTGTTAGATAACTGAGAGGGAGGAGGGGGGGGGGGTGAATCAATTAATTCTAGTTATCCTACAATCCCAAACTCTCAGATGTACTTTTCAAACAAATAATCAACTCTGTAAGATAACATTAACAATCTTTCTTCTCATTTACCAAATACCAGTAAAATCAATACTGTCTTTACCGATTAATCCAAATATGAAATGTGTAAAGTAAACTAACAATCCAATCACATCAAATAACACATAACATACAGATTTTAACGTGGAAACCTTGCTAAGGGAAAAATCACCTAGGATCGATAACCCTAAATATTTCACTCTTCTGAAGTGAGCTCGGTTAGGAGCCAACCCTATTAAAGGTTGCAATGCACACTCTTAGGTGTGACTTGGTTAGAGGGTTTATCACTAACAGTTAACTCTTGACCAACATTCACTATGGGGTCAACAAGAAAACCATCAACATTCATATAATATCATATTGAAATACAAAGGACTGTTAAGTCCACTTGGTTAAGAGATTTTGTTGTAACAATGGTTAAACTGATATAGTAGCGATCTGATTCAAATACAACTAATATTGAAAATATTCAGATCTGTGCTAAGCTCAAAATACCTCCTCTTATCAATAATCACTTCAATCCTCTATCACATTTAGCTCGGTCAACATTACTTTGACACTCAGTTATGCTTGTAGTTCTGCTTGGTTATGTCTGTAACCAGTTTGATCAGTGGTGCATGAAAAACTTCCTTTCACGCGATTTCTCATGCAGATTCAATAAGCTCCCCTGCTCAACAATGAATCTCATTTCTCTTTAAATAGACGCGTAAATCATTTTCATCTCATCCATTAGATTTTGTCTCTTAATGTCCATCGTCCATTTTGCCATTTCGAGCTTCCTTGACATATGTCATTAACACGTTTCATTCTCCTTCATCCGATCAATCTTGAATTTTGTCAACCGTTAGATTCTCATAACAAACTTCATCTCTTACCTCAGAATCGTACACAATTTGCCAGCTCATCAATTCAATCAATTGTTATAGCATTTAATATTTTCATCTATTTGGTTAATACAAAATGTGTCGGTGAATACTAACTCAATTATTACTGTCACTTGGTATACACTGCATTGGCTCGGTGTATACACAAATCTTCAATTACCAACCACATTGATTTGTTCAATTCTGATCTCTTCTTCATAATAGAATAATGCAACATGCTCAAGTCAGCAATATAATGTCATAGACTCATCAATAAGCTACCCAATGTATACCTTATCCATATATGTCATATCCATCTTATCTTTATGTAGATGTCTCATTTCTTCACCATTTCTTCCTTCTACAGATGTTTGATGTTTGTAAGTATCATGATAAGTATAGTCAAAACTAGTTGACATTAATGACAACATATTGACTAATTTAATCATCTTATATATCGTGATTTAACAGCTCGGTGATCTCTAATCACTGTCTCTTTAGTTCATCAAGTTATTCAATCAGTTGTAGATCATCATGGTCCTCTATGGTTGCGAAGTTTGGGGAGACAACATTAAAAAATGTGGGTGGATACAATTAGAGAGGATTCAGAAACACTTAATCACAAGTAGTCTCAAAGTCAAGACTTCAGTACCATATGGTATTCTCTTAGCGAAAGCAAGTATTTTCCCTTTGGAGGTAGTTGAGATAAATTGACTAATAAGTTATTTAAAGAAACTTGGAAACATGGATAACAGATGATGACCCAAAATTGTAATGAAAGAAGGCTTGGACCGCAGGAAGAAAACATGGATGAAACAAAATATAAAGTGGTTGAGTGAGTGGAACATTAAGATATAAGAATGCCTTAATACCGATGTGGAAATAAAAAAATTTGTCATAGAAAAATTCTGGACTGCCATGTGGACTAATAACATAAGTTGAAAAAAGACTCATTACATAAAAGTGTTCAACCCAACCTAGGAACATGATGATAACACTTACTTAGGGGCAACTATTAAAGGGAAAGCTAGCACGTTAGCAACACAATTGAGGACGGGTTCTCATTAGCTCATATGCAAGACAAAATAAATGGAAAAGGGCCAAAGAGGAGTGGGAAGAAAAAAATTATAGGTTCTGTGAGTCAGGAGTGATAGAGATTGAATGACACTTTATGATAGAGTGCACATCATATGGTGACATCTGGGTTCAATATGAAATTATTTCATAGCAGAACATGTGACATGGAAACGATTCTAGAAATTAAGACTAAGATTCCATGGTCCCCTAGACCGTTTGGTCTCATAGATATCATTAAAATCCTTCAATTCAATTCAAATTTTACAATGCTCCATTTTGTAGACTATCACTTTTATGATTTCTTCAATAGCATATCCTTTCACCTCCTTTTAGGTGCAAGTGCTACTCTATATTTATTCTTTATATACATTATACTCAAAACTATTATGCTTGCATAAATGTTAAAACTCTGTTCTTTATTAATGGGATTCCCCGCTAGCGAACAGAAGCGCTCGCGAGTGTATTTCTGCCGGCGGGAATGTCAGCCCAGAAATAAAAGAAAAAACTGAAGACGATGAAAATCCGACGGTGTGAACAATCCAACGGCGATTAATTTTCCAATCGTCTTGACTCTTGAACCCCCTTTTCCACTATTGCTTACCGTTGCTAGTGTAAATCAGTCCCGTTATTTCATAGAAGCAACGTGTTCTATAGAGCGTTTTTCCCTCCCTGCAAAACTCTAGGTTTCGGAATTAGGTGTTTATGGCCAGGACGTCTAAGCTATGAAAGCTAGCAGTTGTTAGTGCAAATGCACCTACCAGCCAAAGTTCTCATAACTTCCTTATCCAATTTGCAGGAAGAAGAAGCTCAGAAATCATATCATACAAGTAGATTTGACAACAGAAGTCTG
Organism: Chamaecyparis obtusa; assembly: GCA_027943335.1. NCBI lineage: Eukaryota > Viridiplantae > Streptophyta > Pinopsida > Cupressales > Cupressaceae > Chamaecyparis > Chamaecyparis obtusa. The sequence continues at coordinate 782,128 of BSBK01007185.1, read as the reverse complement.
GTAGGGATGAAATTTTAATACACAAATTCTGTCCAGAATTTTCTTCCGATTAATATTAGTTTATCTAGCTGTGAAATGGATTTGCTAGGGGACTCTGATGGTGAGAAGGATGTCGGTTTGATTAAGGTAAACAAGGCTTATGCTCAGAGATTTGCTCATAATAAGCAGCGGGAGGCGCTTCACAGATTGCAAGAGCTGAAAAAGAAGGGCTTAGGCGTTGATTCTGATGAGGAAGATTCGTCCGAGGAAGAGGAAGAAGACGAAGATGGGTACATTCCAGAGAAGACAGAGCTGCAGTTTTATGAAACCTTAACCAGAGTGAAAAGGAAAGATCCGTTAATTTATAAGAAAGATGTAAAACTTTACGATGACGATGACGAAGAAGAAGAGATTGACGAGAAGAGAAAGGACGCAGACAAGAAGAAAAAGGCATTGTATTTGAAAGATGTTATGGCTCAGCATTTGCTTGAGAATGGGCCTGAATTTGACGATGATAAACAAACCATAAAAAAGGTCAAAAAGGGGGGTTCAAAGAGCTACGCTGAAGAACAGGATGAGCTTAAGAGGGCTTTTTTAATGGGTGTCGAGGATAGTGATGATGATAGCGATGATGGAGGTTTGCTAACAGTGAGGAAAAAGAGTGCAGAGGAGATTAAGCGCGAAAAGCAGGAGGAAGAGGAGGCTGTCAAGGAAGCAGAGCAGCGGGCTAAGGATGCAGATATTGCGCGTCGGTTGGACGAGTATTTTGGCAAGGATGATGATTTGGATGATAATGATAGGTTTTTGAAGAGCTATTTGTTGAATAAAGGGTGGATTGAGCGCGAGGAGAAGGGGAGTTTAGGGTATGGGGATGTGGGGGTTTCGGAGGATGAGGAGGAACTGGAGAAGCAGGATAGGTTTGAGGCAGACTTTAATTTTAGGTTTGAGGAAGGGGCAGGTGATCAGGTGCTGGGGCATGCCAGGTTCACGGAGGGGTCAGTGAGGAAGAAGCCAAATTCAAGGAAGCAGCAGAGAGAGAAGAAGAAGGAGAGGTTGCTGCAAACTGAATTTGAGAGGAAGGAAGAATTGAAACATCTCAAGAATATCAAGAAGAAAGAGATCATGGAGAAGCTTGAGAAGATCAGACAGGTTGCCGGGGTAAAGGATGATGAGGGTAATATGTTGGATGAAAGAGACCTTGACGAGGACTTCGATCCGGATGAATATGACATGAAGATGAGAGAAGCTTTTGGAGACGAGTACTATGGTGCTCCAGATGTAGATGAGAACTTTGAGGGCTACGATGAATTGGATTTGGAGAAACCAGATTTTGACAAAGAAGATGATCTTTTGGGTCTTCCCAAAGGTTGGGATGGAAGGGGATCCAAGCAGGGTTTTGCGGCAGTAAGGGAAAACGTCAATAAACATAAGGAATTGAATCCTGAAGATCCAGTTGATGAAAATTCTGATTGGAATTCAGAGAAGGGCAAGAGGGAGGCAGCAATTGATAGCGGTGAAGAAAAAGACGACCAAGAAGAAGAGGAGGAAGAAGAAGAAGAAGAAGAAGAAGAGGAGGAAGAAGAAGAGGAAGAAGAAGAGGAAGAAGGAGAAGCTCGAGAGCATGTTGATGATGTTGAGAATAATACAGGGACTGAAACAGAGGAAGCTTTTGTAACTAAGAAAAGGCAGAAGGGCAGAGTTTCACTCAGAGAGAAACTGTTATTGGACAAGCAACTTGAAGAATATTATAAGTTGGATTATGAGGACATGATAGGCGATCTTCCTACTCGTTTTAAGTACAGGGAAGTTCCATTAAATGCTTATGGTTTAAGCACCGAAGAGATTTTAATGACAGATGATAAGGAATTGAATCAGTATGTTTCACTTAAGAAGTTAGCTCCTTACAGGAGTGAAGAATGGAAACCTCCAATGCGCAATAGATTCAGTCAAAAGAAGAGGAAAAAAACAGCTTTGCATGATGGTCAATCCAAATTTGCCAAGGGGATGAAAAAGTTTAGCAGGGAAAGTAAAGGTGAGCATAATCATGGTAGGCGTTTGAACAGTCAGGGTAATAGTCATTCAGAAGAAAAAAATAATGAAGTGGAAAGCAAATCCAAAAAGAAGAGGCTGCGCCAAAAGAAAGCTCCTGGTATTCCTCGATCCAGGCTTCTAGCATATGGAAAGGGGCCCATCCGAAAAAAAAGGAGCAAAACGTCATGAAACAACGTTTACTGCATACAAGTAAGCTACAATTGCATCGAATGGGTTTGAATTTTGAAATGAGATAGAAATATCTCCTTCAAATTTAATTTCATTTTGATTGATTAAATTTTTCAATGAAGAGTTGCGGAAATAATTTTTTAGCATAGGGAATTCTAATTGTCATTTGATTTGCTCATCTAAATTTTCTTGATACCGTGCTTTTATTATCCTTTTTAATTATCCTTTTCAATTATCCTTTTCAATGTAAACATGGAGAGATTGACGAGCAGTGCAAGAATACTAGTCAGAATTTATCTGTGCTCATTTGTAGAAATGGAGGAAAATTTGATTTCTTCAGTATTGTTAGCTTCTGTCTGCAATAGAGGTACAAATGGAGCAAGGCATTGAGGTTCCTCTTTAAGTCCATACATACATTTTTTGATCAACTCTGAGGATGTATCATCCAAAAAATGCTCTAGTAGTTGCTTGCAAAGCTAACTTTGTGCTTCAACTGATATAATACAAGTAGGAAGTTATCAAATCATATTGGATAATTATATTTTTTATGTAGAGTGATTTTGCAACTATTCAATTCTCGGGAGTTGTGTAAGGTAAGTAGATTTTGATTAAGAATCTCTCCGCTTCTTGAATTTTTGTAAACACAGCAAGGAGTGTTTTGTATTTTGATCTGGTAATGTCTTCAATTTCAATGGCAAGAACTAAACTCTTAAGTCGATTTGTTTGGCCTTTCCTATAATATCTTAGCATTTTTTCTTTTGGTCCCATTTCAGTAACACTTGTAATTAAATTGGATTTCATTTTGCAGATGCCACTTTATATAACCATTGCATAGAAAGATGGACTTTAGTTTGTAATATGGTTCATTCTTAGAAAATTGCATCCACAAAATCTGTGCTTCCATTATTGTTTTCTTGATTTGTTTTAATAATTTGGTTTTCCTAGCACTTATAAGGCCATGGAGAAAGACTCCTAAGTGACGAGTTTAGACCATTGGCTGCTTCCTAACTGCTTGTTGAAAACCTGCAATATGATTGCTCCCTTTCTTACATTTGGGACAACCCTAGCTTAAAATCACAACACTTAAATGAAACATTCTAGAGAGGAAAATCCTGCGATAGGTTCTTGGCAACTAAAACAAAATCCTACCCATGTAATACTGAAACGTATAAGTGGTTCAAAACAGCTTTGGGGGTTCACAGAAAATTGCATCCACAAAATCTGGGCTTCTGTTATTGTTTTCTTGGTTTGTTTGATTAATTTAGTTTTCCTAGCACTTATAAGGCCACGCAGAAAGACTTCTAAGTTTTAGTGAGATTATTAGCTGCCTCCTAACTGCTTGGTGAAGACCTGCAATATAAACTATAATTGCCCCCTTCCTTATATTTGGGACAAGCCAAGCTTAAAATCACCACACTCAAATGGAACATTCTAGATAGAAAAATCCTGCTGATAGGTTTTCAGTAACTAAAACAAAATCCTACCCATGTAATACTTGAAACATATAAGTGGTTCAAAACAATTTTGGAGGTTCTTTAGATTAAAAGAAATGGTTGATTCCAATCTTCAAGTCTACTGAAGTGAATCATTTGGCACTACATAGATCTTGTTACTTCCTTATATCTGCTCACCACTTCATTGATACAGCAGGTACAATTGGCAGTGTGCCTAAACTATCTCGGTTTCTTACTCCAGGCTTACTACTTCTGTTCCTATTTGTGACATGCCCCTTTCCACATACCCCATTATGTAGATGGTTTATCACTGCCCAATATATTTCCAATGCTATATGAGTCTTTAAAGGATGGCTTCCTCCCAAGCACTCTATCACAGAGGTGCCCAACATTCTCCGCTTTTCTGAAATCTATATTGCTTTCATCGTGGTTAGGTGTTCATCTTGTTAATGTAATTTTATAATTGCACCTTATATTAAGTTTACTTGGTTCAATTAAGAGATAAGAGTTCTTGTCAACTCCCTTGATTGATGGGATTTTTTCCAAGTTTTACTTTGTTTATTCTTTGATTGACAGTTGTTAGATGCCAGATCTTTTATCAAGTTAAGTTCACTTGACACTACTGCTTTTATTGTTGATTCAGACTATAGATCACTATGACGAACTCAACTTCTTTAGCACACTAGTCACCTTGATTTGTCCATTCTAGAGTCTATATATTGTAGTTCATTTCTTTTTTGATTTTCATCTTGAATACAAATATAATGGAGGGAATATATTGAGATTGATGGAATGCACCTTCAAGGTTTTGAATTGTAGTTAGCCTGGTGAAAATCACTGTCTGTACGTGCAAACCACTCTTTCAATGTTGAAAATTGCTTGGTTGGTGGTGTGAATACACTTAAAAATGAGATCTGGATCGAATATGTTGTTTGGGCCATTGGATTGTGGTATTACATGTTGTAGGGACGAAAAAATGGTTGAGTTGCTATAGAGGTTAGTTGGTGGTGGCAAACTTTGGTGCAGCCATCGATGGGGGTGGGCTTATGGTGGCAACAAACTTTTATGTTGTTAGTAGGAAGTAGTTGCTTGCATAGTTGGGGATTGAGGTCTCACATCTAAAGGCACCCTATATGGGGTATGTGGGTGTTGGGTAGCTTGTGTACCCCGAGTTTTATACTATAGATAAAAAACTATTTTTTAAAGTCAAATCAAAGTTTATTTTCTATGAATAATCCTTTTTATGCTTGTGTAATGCTTATCCAAATGATTCGTTGATGTAAGTGCATGTGCAATGCTTGTGCAGTAAAAATTTGACAGAATATTTTATATGATCAGGAAGAAGATTTTCTATTACGCCTCCAAGCAAAGTTGTCAAAAATGGATGAATTGAGGATTGAACCTAGGGTTTGTGGGCCATCCAAATACTATGTCAAGGTTAGATTTGTGCCCTAAATTCTCCAAATGCTAAGTGATTTGTGAATCCCCAACAAATTGCCCTTTAAATCTTTCAATGTTTACCTTTGAATCCCAATTCAGATGAAATTATAGGCAAACTAGTAATGTTAGATTCTTTGAACTTAAGCCAAATATACCTACAAAACAATGCTTCCAAAGGAAGCCTACAATCTTGATCTTTCTTCAAACTTTGCTGATTCTTCAAATCATCATATGATGCAAGAGAAGAGTTTATTAAGTTCTCAAAAAGATTTGAATCCTCTTTGGAGATGGGCAAGCCTTGAGTCACCATCTGCTTTTTTCCATGTATGATTTGCTCATGAGACAAACTTCAAAACATCTGACAACATAAACGAACCACAATAGCAAAAGCAAAATTCAAGATCTTAAAAGTGCAAGATGGTTGCTTGTCCAATATGAATGCAAATGTATTTACAAGGATGCTCAAGTGAGTTACAAGGGGTACTAACTGCTAACCTTGCTGGCAGGCTTGATTAGCGATTTGATTTAGGCAAAACTGCACATTGAGGAGATTGATTAACCATGTCTCATAGAGTAGGAGAAACGTGCCATACTTAGAAGTTCTATTGACGGATTGACCCGTTCCCCTACTATTCTATGGGCTGGCAGAGGCCCATACTATTTGAAGGGCTAGCAGGCTTTCGTTCTTGCTGGCTAGCTGTATTGAATGCTTCACTAAGAGATGTAAATGTATAAGTTAAATGTAGTCACTTGTGTAGTACAACACTATCAAACAAGGAAAGTAGAAAGTCACATTATGCAAGTGTAACTTACCCAAGTAGATACCCACCTAAGCAAGTTTATTCTTTTTTTTAATTGGTGATTGCTTCTGACTGGAGCTACTAACCAGTGGGGTCACAATGGGGGACCCTATTCCTAGGAACATGCGGAGGCATTAACACCTCTTTGATTTGACTCCTGCATGTTAATGTTTTAGACCACGAATGAAATAAGCAGCAAAAACATCAGAAAAGAGACATTAGGACACAGTATTTATCCTGGGAGAACCCTGCACTTGAGGGTAAAAAACCCAGCCACACCAAAAACAGTCCTTTTATTGAAATAATAATAATAGTTCAGATACAGAGTTCGAATCTTAATTTGCCAATGAGCACCTACAGATGATACTCAATATACTCGGCCACATACACTGAAGCACTACGATATTTTCCTTAATTGAATCAGACTCAGACTCACTGCAATACTTCAATGCATACAATATATGAAACTAAAGCAATTGATGCCGGCTTTTATTGAAAGACCAATAAGGACAGACCGTTACAAGAATTGAAAAACTCTTCTCTCAACTGCGAACAACTGTCGATCTTTCTTATCGTAACTCTTCAGCTGATGACGGTGATGACTGTTCGCATATCAATCACAGCACAAGGAAAGGACTCTTCAGTGTCATCGCACACACATAACCTTTCATATTTGGCGCTGAGGACTCTTAACAAACTTGAAGATTCATGACTTTAAGAAGGAAATACTGATCACTATAGATGCCTTTCTGAAGTCTCAGAATGCATCACTGAGAATGGGCATTGCACACATACAACCTGTAGATGTTGAAGAAGCCATTGCAGGCAATCAGGATATCTCCTGCAGCTACAAACATCAACACTCCCTCTTAGCAATGGAGATATCTTTTCAAGTATTCATGTCATGGAATCTCTCAACATGACACTCACAATGGCGTCACCCATTTGTGAGGAAAACAAAGTTTATCACAGATTCTCTCAATGTGATAGTATCACGGAGTCACTCAACATGATGTTCACCATGGCTACTCCCATGTGTGAAATAAACACAAGCTCACATCATGGAGTTATTACCACGTGAGAGCAAAAGTAATGGCTGAGAACCACGTGAGAGCAAGAAACGACTAAAGAAAGAGTCGTTTGTATCAGACAGCTTAAAAAAAAAACTTTAGAAATCGTGTCGCGTGCAGACAGATGCGCAGGCGACTGCAAAAATGAAAAAAAATGGTCCAAACGCCCAGAAAACAGACTGAAAACAGGTCGTAGCTGCCGCATCTGGAGTTGCAGAGAGAAAACGTGGGTAGAGAAGGATCGTAGGTTGCAAACTCAAGCAAAAAATACTTGAGAATGAGGGTCTGCAAAAAAAACGACGACCTAAAACCAACGGGATTTGCTAGGAAATGAGCAGAAGAAATGTGCTGAGAAAACCTTATTCTGGTTGTAAAACTGCAAGAACAGTACTCATGAGCAGAAAAAAATTGCAGATGCAAAAACCCTAGACAGGTTTGGAAGGATGACTGCAAAAATATTCGAACACACCCAAGCAAAGAATTTCGAAGATCTTATGAATCTGAGAATTTCATGAAGAAATTAAAGATTTTCAAAACCTATTTTGAAAAATAACTAAGGAAATTTCAATAATGAAATTATTATTTCTCGAAAAAAATAGTTCTGATACCATATTACAGGAAGTAATTGGTAAAATACTTGATATTATTAACAGAGATCAAACGATCTATATATACAAAAGAATGAACGATGTTTCCGTAGGAAACATTTGTAAAGAATAAAAACATTCTATTCTAACTAACTGAAAACTAAATATTAGAAAGATTCTAATATTTACAATAGATTTACAACAGTTAAATAGATAACCATTAATAGAAACTAACTATTGTTGTAATAAGAGTCATTCAACGTGATGTTGTCATGGAGTCTCTCAACATGACATCCACTATGGCTACTCCCATGAGTGAAAATAAACACAAGCTCTCATTACAGATTCACTCAATGTGATTTTGTCATGAAGTCTCTCAACATGACATCCACTATGGCTACTCCCATGAGTGGAAAGAGCAACAAGGGCTTTCACCTCAAGTTTTTTCATCTTAGAGAAAAATGCATTGCAAGAGCTTTCACCTCAAATTTCTCATTTTCAGAGAAAAATGCATTACCAGGGCTTTCACCTCAAATTTCTCCCTCTTAGAAAAAAATGCATTAAACTCATAATAAGAACGATTGGATGTTGAGACTCCTCAGCAGAGACACCCTCTAAGCAAGGGCAGCATTGTCACAACTTTGAATATCACAATAAATTACAATTGGCTCCAATGTTTGATCAAACAATGAGCTTTTGAGGCCACACTGCTTCTTGAGCTTGCTGATCCTCTGCAAAGGACTTGGCACTCTTCTTCTGCCACACAAGCTCCCTCTGAATCTTATTGAGGCTAAAGAAGTCCTCCCTCTTCAGATTATCAAGCTTTCCCTTTATGTAATAAATATTCTCCAATCTCGACTTCATCTCCAGTGCATTAACCCTTTGATAGGTCGCATGGAATTCAGCTCACTTTGAACGTCATTTCTTCCTCTTTGAAGAAACTGAATGCAAAGACTATCCGTATAGGTTCTTCCTCTCTCATCATCTTGTTGCTCCTCGATCCATCTTGGAAGCATTTTAGAGAGATTAGTTATAGACTCAACCTATGTCCCAAAGAGAAATATACAGACTAATGCATGATTCACTATTCCCTATGTTATTGCATGAATTAACTACATAAAATTCATGATCAATTTTCATAGGTATAATCATAAAATACTTCTCTATATTGTTGATCAATTTAGCAAAGCCCTTTCAGATTTCGATTGTCATCCCTTACAGTTCAACAGACCTGACTGCTACAGCGACGCGCGTCCATATCTTATCCAAGAATGTCTACAGAAAAACATCAACCACAGCACACTTTCTTCGAACCAGTATATGCTCAAAATGACAATCATTGTGATCTCAAATCACACTCCACTAGAGAATCATCAAACATACGGGAATACCAAGAGACCACGAAACTGATGTCTTTTCCTCTGTTACAAGCCTCTCCCCCCCCAAAAAAATATTATCTCATGCTACCTTAGAGAATCGTTAACGACGGACATCCAGCAAGTCATACAATTGCAGATGCTTGTAACTGAAAGATACACGTCATTGTGATCCTTGATCGGCACATTCAGCAGTGACGTCACTCAATGATAGATCACACGCATATCCGACAGAATCGTATTACTCTCTAGCAGTACCCACAATACTCAGAATAGGGTTATCATCAAGAACAGAATGTCACTGAGATACCTGTCAATTAATGCCACTAAATGCTGTCCAATTGCATAGAGGTGACGATACATTACCTTGACTGGCACAACAGACATGAACATGTGTTACTGTGATGGAAGACCGTTAAACACCATGAGTCGCTCTGAATCCCATACGCTACACAATAGAAGACCACTTGATTGATGACTTGATTAAAGGGATGATGCATGAATCTGAACTGCCATGGCACACATGCAGGTGACAGTTACAAACAACATGACCTTTCAATAGCTGACGATGAGTATACTACAAAGCATGATTATATCCTTCTACAGAATGATCACACATCAAACTGCAACAACTACACACGCTAAAGACTATAGAATGCCTACAATAAACATGCCCACCAGTATACTCTGCTAATAGAATTTGCAAACATAAACTCTAGTGATTACGGTAGCAACAGATTCTTTTGCAAAAATCCCCCACTAATACATATGGTAGCGAACCAAATACTACAGCAAACACTCTCGACTTCAAGCACAGTGACGATACAATGAATGAGAAACACCAATAGTCACCTGATATCTATCCAGATATCATGCGATGACCCGATAATATGCTCAATAAGAAAACACCTGATGATGATCGAAATTTCTGCCAAAACAAATACAATGATTGCAACACCCCCACACCAAGAAGAACGGCACCCTTCCCTTTGCGTAACCGATACAACAGGACTCTTCCGCTCCACCAATGACACCTCATTGACGTGGCCACCACACATCAATTACTAACAACTCTTCATTGATGAATCTTTCGGCAAGAACTCTCTTCGCAGACTAAGTCACCCAGTCATACGGAAGAGATAGGTATTGCAATCACACAGGAAAGATCACTGTATGTATGCTGGTGAAACCATCTCAGGTATGCAGAAAGAAAGACCCTATACAAGGAAATACACAGGTATCCACGCAACAATAGATACATGAAGACAGGAACCACTCTCTTGAGTAATAACTACTTTGCTTAAACCCGCTCTGATACCATGTTAATGTTTTAGACCAGGAATGAAATAAGCAGCAAAAACATCAGAAAAGAGACAATAGGACACAATATTTATCCTGGGAAAACCCTCCACTTGAGGGTAAAAAACCCAGCCACACCAAAAACAGTCCTTTTATTGAAATAATAATAATTGTCCAGATACAGAGTTCAAATCTTAATTTGCCAATGAGCACCTACAGATGATACTCAATATACTTGGCCACATACACTGAAGCACTACGATATTTTCCTTAATTGAATCAGACTCAGACTCACTGCAATTCTTCAATGCATACAATATATGAAACTAAGGCAATTGACGCTGGCTTTTATTGAAAGACCAATAGGGACAGATCGTTACAAGAATTGAAAAATTCTTCTCTCAACTGCGAACAACTGTCCATCTTTCTTATCGTAAGTCTTCAGCTGATGACAGTGATGACTGCTTGCATATCAACCACCGCACAAGGAAAGGACTCTTCAGTGTTCATTGCACACACATAACCTTTCATGTTCGGCGCTGAGGACTCTTCACTAACTTAAGAGTCGTGTCTTTAAGAAGGAACTACTGATCACTATAGACGTCTTTCTGCAGTTTCAGAATGCATTGCTGAGAATAGACATTGCACACATACAGCCTGTAGATGTTGAAGAAGCCATTGCAGGTAATCAGGATATCTCCTACAGCTACAAACATCAACACTGCAGGTAGCTGTTCTCTTGCTTTTTGCCTCCTTATCACTCCTTTGCATGCTTCTCGTCCTCCCTCTCCTCTCTCCATCTCCTTATCACTCTTCCCATGCTCCTGCCTCCGCCGTCTCCTTATCACTCTCCTCTTGTCCTCCTTCACGTCCACCGAGAGAGCCTAGCCCAAGAATGAACACCATGTGAGCTTTGCGGGGATTTGAACCTTGGCTGCACCATTAACAATGCAACCACTTAACCATCACACTAAGTGATGAACCCCCTAAGCAAGCTTACCCTATCTTGCATGCATAATATGCTATAAATTAAATAAATTAAATGCAAAAATCATAAAGCACCGGCACAATGAAACCTATCATTAGTCTTTCTTTGAATTGATAATATTGTGAAGATTAAAAAATTAAAATAGAATAAGGACTTTTTTTGGTAGATAGAATAAGGACTTTATTATTAAATTGTGAAGGGTTTATTTTTCATTTTTATTATTAAATTCATGATGAGGATTTATCTATTAAGTAAATGCCTTTTATGGTTTACTATTCAAATATAGATACTTGAAGGATAAATGGGAAATTAAGCATTTAGATTGAATAAAGGTGAATTTTGTGTGATTTTTGTATGCTTTTTGTACAGACAAACCAAACTGTAAAGTTTTTTTTGGCTTATATTTGCAACCTCAAATTTTAACTTGAAGAAAAAACTGACAACTAAGATTTTCTCTCATTTTACTTTAGAATTGTACTTTCAGTATTTTCTCAATTTTTAGATACTTTGAAATATACTCAACTATAAATTGCTATCACATGTAATCTCTTGAGGGACTTACACATGGGTATCTTGTAATCAACCAAGATAAAGTTTCATTTTGGTGCCACATCTTCCTTATGTAGTTGAGTTCATTGACACCCGTTCTCCTACATGTTGAGTCAAACTACAAATCACTATGGCTAACTCAATTTCTTTGGGACAATTGTCACCTTGATTAGTCCATTCTTGATTCTATATTGTACTTCATTCTCATTTATTTTCATCTTGAATACATATGTTTAATATTAGAATCTTGTCATTCTTGGTTTTGTTTTCACTTGGATTAGTGTCATCTTGTTTTTGTTCCTAGGTAGAGTTTATCTAAGTTGTCGGCCTTGGTGGAGGAAATGGAGATCTTCCCTGGACAAGGTTGAGGGGCAGCATTGCTTGCAAGGTCCAAACGCAACTCAAATTAAGGCATTTGAAACCTCACACAATCATGGTGCACACTATTTTCACATTTATATCACTTAAAGAATCAAATTAGGTATGTGGCATTTCTTGTTTCTCAAATAGGCTACCAAGCCCAAATTAAGGCCTTCAAAACCACACAACGTAATGCCCTTTTGGTATGTTCTTGATTCTTGACATAAAACAATACTATATACTCAAGTATGACAATGGTTTTATCAAAGATTAAGAGTTTATGATAATATTCAGGTTAATAAGTCATAACACAATGCTCAAAGTCAATCATATCGTGAATTCTCTAAAAGTACTCGCAAATCTACTGAATACAGGTTTTCGTCCATATCTCAACAGTAACAATACCAAGGGTTTTTGTCCTTAGCTTGCCAAAGAGCATGACAGGGTCTTCATCCTCTTCGACCAAGATTTGGACTTTCGTTAAAACCTGGGAAGAGCATGAAACAATTTCTTGTCCTTCCAATTCTGGTGGACACGGAAGGGGTTTCGTCCTTCTGATTTGCAAGATTCTACCTAGAATTCAAAACTGATAACTTGATGCATTTGCGAGATTATTATTGATTTGCCTTTTGTTGATTAATATTTCTTGATGGATCGACAAAGTCAATTCTTGAATGCTTTATCAAATGATTGGTGCTTGAGTTGATCTTCTGAGTTATGTCTATTGATGAATGAATTGATATTTGAATGTGAATTTCTCAGTTGATTTATTGTTGAATGAATGTCTGGATTAATCTTGGATGATTCATATTTGAATGATTTATGTTTGAATGATTGATGTTTGAATAATTGAATTGATTGATGAATGGATTTATTTTTGGGGCTTGCTGGTTTGTTTGCTTGAATTAAGTGATGCCTTATTCCACAATTCTCTCAATGAAATGAGTTGTCCTTTATATCCATTTTTTGAAAGAGTCACCACCCTTCAGAAGTAATTGGTCGCCACCCTTCATGCTGTCTTTGAGGGTAATCATTTGTTTTCAAATTGATTGATTGTTTCCTTCCTTCCCCATTGATGATTGATGGATTGATTGATTCCTTTTATGCCTTTAATCCTCCAGTAGTGATAATCTATATTTCATGCCCTTTGACCATTCATTAGACTAAATCAAATTTTAATTATATATTTATAATTATGTTATATTTTAAGTTTATTATCTAAGTTGCCGGTTCGGATTCTAGTATAGATGCGGGTTTGAGATTCAGGTTCAAAATTCGTCCAAATTTTTTTTGGGTTGGGTTCGGATTCGTTTTGTGTTCGTCCATACAAGATTATATATATATATATATATATATATATATATATATATATATATATATATATATATATAGATATATAAACACACACATGTAAAAATATGCTGCAACAAATAAGGTCATACACCACTATGCTAATATTAAAGCAACTCAGCAAAATACACCTGTAGCTACCTACGGGAAGACCACAGGTGCTACCAGAAGACGGTGCTAGAAGACCACCTGCCGCTGATATTTCCACGCAACGCAAGATATTTCTCAGCCAATACCCATGTTCTTATTCATTTTGATATTCACATGGCTCAACTAATAGTCAGTCAACACACCATATGCAAAGCTCCTTCTGCAATTTTAATTTTTATCAAAACTGAAAGGGACAAAAAACTTATTCCCTCTTTATTTATCCAAACCAACCCAGTACACAACATTTTATTTCTAAAATTAGGCATTGACTACTCTGTCAAAAACAGCTGAAGCAAAGCTTTCAAACGCACATCATCTTCTTGGTCATCACAAAGTAACATATTTGTCGTCATACAGTTTGTGGGAAACGGATGTTCTGTTCAGCCATATTTATTTGATTTGGTTGCAGCACTTGTTGCTTTTCACGTATCCTTTGAAATAATTTTTGTCATCAATAATTTGTGTCTGTTAAGGCACTCATGGATTCCTTGCACGTTATTGAACACCAACATATCTTGTGCTTTGTTCTTCGACTTGAAGTAGGACAAAGAAACAATTTAAGGAAATAATGGTGTATCTCACTGTGAAACAATTTAATATTTTTGTCATTTTAAGGCTGACTGTGTTGTCATGACAAATTCTTTGTTGTGCGATTCTCAGCAAACACCTGATGTGAGAATGCCACATGATGCCAAAATATGTTATACGGGTCACTTTTAGGTTTAGATTTAAAAAACAGATTAAAAAACTCTAATAAAAAAATTGAAAAGTCAACAAACAACCAAATTCGGCCAACATTCGCCCAAACTCATCCACATTCATTTCGAACTTATGCGACTGTTTTCACATTCGGTCAAAAGTGGGTGAAAGTTGACCAGGGTCCTGCTGTTCGACTTTACAGCGAATGTGACAGGGAAAAAATGAATTTAGACCGAATCTGAACTGACTACGAATGTGCATCGAACCGACTTCTGAATTTGGGCTTTGCTGGGTGAATGTGGTAACTTAGTTTATTATTATTTTTTTAATATTTTGATTTATTCATCTTTTTGTTAACTCAGAGGTACACCCACGTCTTGGCCTAGCGCCCAAGCTGCCTTACCTTAGTCTTACATATTGCCAAGTTGGGGTTTGGGAAGGGGCGAGCTGAGGTGAGATTAGTCCTCTAAGGATGCACACAATAGCCTGCAAACTATGTGCATCAGGTAAGCCTGGGCCTGAGAATCAAACCTTATATTTTGGTTTATTATCATTTGTTATTAAATTATATTTCAAAAAGGGGACATTACACACAAACCTTCATGGTGGATGCCTTTTTCACAATTGTATCATTTAAGGGTGAATTTAGGTATTTGACACATGCTCTAAAGAAACAATCTTGATTGTTTTTCCTCTTGTGCGGCACGTGGGTCCCCTTGGGTTCGCTTCGATCTGCTTCAGGTTTGCCCAATTTGCCTTGGGGACCCTGTCATGTTCCCTTTGTTTATTGTTAAGCACAAGTGGTCCTATAGTTTCAAATTCATAGAAGTGTTTTTGAACGCTAAAATAATAGTAGTAAGAACTGCTTATAATTTTAACAGTTTTCTTTTGGACCTGAGCTCTTTCCCTCTGGCACCAACTCTTTTCAAATCTGGAGAGGTGGACTTGCTTTTTTTGTTTGTTAGAGGTGACCAGGTATAAAAGAATGAATCTTCTAATTGGAAATCATGGCATCTTTGATTTACATCTACACTTCACTATTTTGGCGACTGACTGAGAACGAGAGCCCTCAAACAGTTAAACCAGGGGAGGAGGAAACCCTTACATAGGTTTATTGGAGTGAGCAAACTCACCCAGAATTCGTAGTGGAGCTGAACAGACTTCTTAAACTGTGCACAGGTCATAGGCATCTCTTATTTCAGGAGTTCATAGCAGCTCAGACGCACCTGGATTTATAGTGTTATTAAGGTAGTGATGGAACTATCACCAATGAACTGGATTTACATAGGAGCTTGTCTTTCATCCCCTGCTCATCAGGGGAATTGCAAAGTGTTAGCGTTAGGTCATTTGGGATGTGCCACCACACTCACCAATTGCCCAGCACACATAGTGATTATCTACAGGCGGTTGTGTCACATCTACAGCAGGATAAACGACTAGGAGGCTGCAAACTCGGATCTGAAATTTCAGTCATCTTGCAGCCAGTAGCCTCATGCTACTGCATATTTCTTGGAAAGAGTTCGCAGTTAGCAGCATAAATAAGAGACCTGACTTGCAACTGCTATTTCAGACTGTGCAATTGGCATAGTGCTCTCCATACACATTCTTCTATATATTTTGGGTATTGCAAATACTTTGTTGTTGCTGTTTTGTAGATCAAGATATGTTTGAAAGTTCACATATGCATTTAGTCAAATGAAGGGCCATTTATGTTAGAAAACATAAAAAATATTTAGTCTGATCTGGATAGGAACATTCTGTAATTTCCCCTTTTGTATTTTATTTATTTTCTGATTTTTTTAAAGAAAATGAATCTAAACAAGTATAAATTCAGACCACTTTTTTCAAGACCCTTATATTACTGATATTAATCAATAATTGCAATAAACAACATCAAACCCTTTGACTTATTTTATAAAAACCCAGAATATTAGATGAAGCCAATTCTGAATTATTGCAGCCAAATCCAATATGATTTATTTGAATAGTATAGCTACTAAAAATAATGAATAAGAAGCTGGAAAGTATAATTTAGAATTTATAAGATATTTTGCACTTACAGAATGTTGTACTCAGCGGAAAAGATGCGAGTTAGGATTAGATCAGACCTTGCAATGTTTGTAAACAGCATATAGATGTTGGTGACTGGCATGGCTGCTGTTTGGAGATGTATGACTGGCTGTAGTATGTGTAGTACAATGCTAGACAAGACTGTAATCAGTTTGTAATTGATGTAGATCTGCTGGAAATAGGATTGAAACAACAATATATTGTTAAATGTATCCTACCGGTGGTGGTGCCAAATATCAGCAACAAACAGTGCAGTGGCACTCTACCAAATTGTAAAATGCCTTCAAATTCTCAACAAGTTGGCACAATTGTGATCCCTGGATGGAATCTCTAAAAATGGGAAAAAAGGGGTTTTGTCCTTGATCCATGATGAATTGCAAAGGCTTTTCATGATAAACTTCCAATTCCTCCACATGGAGGTTGTTCTTAGTTGAATCATTCTTCACAATATCATAACTAATATCTTGCAAATCAGCATCACATGTCTCAATCACTTCCATACATGCAAATCACATTACATAGTTCAATTACTTGCATGTCTGAAAATTAGCTGGATGTTTCTTGGACATCATTTTCAATTGTCTATTTTTCTTTCTTTTTTGACCTCCTTATGTAGTCATATAGGCCTCTGTTATTGGGATAATGGTTCTTGAGTACTCATCAAAGGAACACAAACTTTTAAAGGAGCATAGTGATTTCTTCATCTCAAATGGCTTTTGGAAGCCTTCTGATAAAAGGTTTGTACTCTATTCTTTCCAATTCTCGATCTGCATTGGACTTGAAGCCCTGGGCAAAGTTCATTTAATATGAAACAAAGAAATTGCCTCGTCTGTCCCAGGTCATTTGCATTATGCTTAAGGAGGGCCCTTCTTAGATGAACACTGGATGTCATATTCAAGATAAATGTTTCTCTTATTTGTTATATCTATTAATCATTCAATTTAGAAGTCAGGTTGTTTATGTCTTTAGCCTCTTGGAATACAGCCTTCCAAGCTCTAAATGCCATCTTGCAAGGAATCAAAGGATATGTTACTGCCGTTGAGAATAATTTTGTCAGTTGTTTCTCTGAATTTCGGATATGAAAGTGATAATTCTTGTAGGCATTCAATCTCCATATCCTGAAAAAGTTCTTATCTGATTATTTTAACCATATATTTTAATATCACATTTTCTGCTAGAGATCTTCAGTCTTTATTTTCTTCTCACAACATTCATTTTAACTCCTGCCCGAGCTTCTTTGTATGCCTTAATCAATTATTTCATTCGATACTTTATCTGCAACCTTACATTTTTCACTACCTGTTCTTAAAGCCTTCAGGTACACAAACTCTGATTTGATATTTTCTCTCTTTTTAGAAATTTCCCATGCAGACTCTAGCTCCCGAATCCAGCAAAATCTCTGCCAACAAAGGCAATCCTATAGCTGGCAGTTCTTCAGCTGCTTCCATGTGGAGTTGTGTTTGATGGTTGTAGTCCTTTGAGGTTGTGTTAGTCCCGTTGGGTAAAAGACTTTTGAAGAACTCCGTGTTCCTACTTCTGTTTTGCAGAGAAAATTACCAGCATCTTCTAAAATCAAAGATGCTTCATTCTCAGCAAGCAAGGAAGCAGTTCGATTATGCCCACCCTTGACAGCCTCAAGTGAGGGTGAATTTCCAAATTTATCTATAGAGTCAACACCTGCTCCCTTGTATGAGAAATAATCTGACCCCAACATATCGTTTATATGCAGCCAAATGCAAGGCCGTGTTTCCACCATGGTCAGCCCAAGCTTGATGTCCACCAGCTCTTATCAATTTCTTTTTATGATGTAATCACCATGAGAAGCAGCACTGTTTATTTGTAAAGCTAACTCAGCTTCTTTCTTCTCAATTAGAAGAGTGACAGCTGATTCCAGCTACTTGATTCTCAGATCAGTTTCACTTAAAACCAAGGAGGTTAGTTTAGGACATGTCATCTGTTTTTGAAATAAAACAGTAGTTATTCAGAAAAAAATGTTTTTCTATTTGCAGTGGCAATCTGACTTAATAATTCAGAAATGTATTCCTGGAAAAGAGGCACCTTTCTAACTCTGACATATATAATGAATGGTAGACCTTTTGCATGGATAAATGTTGGAATAGATGAAGGATACTAACTTCACTATAACTACACACGTAAACATGGCCCTTAGTTTGTGCTCTTATGCCCCTCTCAAGCAGAGTTTTGTTCACGTATCAGATGAGATTAGTCATTTTTTCTCCAAATCTTCCAGTCCTGTATTCCTTAACAATTAGCACTTTTGTGTCACAAATCAAATAGGCACAGACAATCATGTTGAATGAAACAAATATCGTTTCCCTTGGGTTCACAGGATGCATTTTTCAGTAACCGTCTCTTAACACTGATATCTCTGGACTCTTTATATTAGTGATAGCCAAAATTAAGCGCACAATCCATGTACTTATTTTTTTTGTTTCTGAAAGGGTTGCTGCAAGATAATAAAAAATGCAAGCAGCAGCATGTGTGCTACAGAGCATTAAAACTATCTTTGTCAATAAATAGTTTATATGGATATCTTTTTCAAGTTCTGAAAAACCTCTGTAAGCTTCCACGCTCAAAATGAATGACTCCTCAGTAGTTGCTTAAATCGTTCCTCTTGTCCCAGCCAAAACGTGCAGTTTACAAAACACCTATTTCACATGGTTCAAGAATACCGAGTTCAATAGATTTAGAGAAGTTGAACCACAACATACCAAGTGCTTGCTTGAAAAACACACCCATGGGCCCTCTCCAAAGAGCATGGAGAGCATACATCCTGCCCAAGAAATCTCTGGGGAAATAAAGGCAATTACTAAATCCTCTTTTATCTGGCTAGGTGGAACAGTAAGATTAAATTGGGGAGATCCCACCATAGAATAGATTTATTGGAAGACACATGGATTGAGAAAAAGGCCGTCTACCCACCCCGTCTATAAATTTACTTAAGTGTTTGGTCAACTTCCAAGTGTCAGGACACCACACCACCACTTTCTCAACCAGGCAATTTAATATAATTTTACTCATTAGAGTAATAAAAATGAACCATGATTAATTTCTTCAAGCAGGTATCAGGAATGCAACATTAGTCAAAGCAAATTTTGCAACTTGGGGACGCAAAACATGGCAACTAAACCCAAAACTAGGAATAAATGCAAAAATTGAGTAAGGTACACACTGGACCAACACGGTTTACATTTAAAAAAAAAGAATCCAAATAAGATTGATGAGGAGAATGTAGTTTATCTTTCTTACATGTATTGGGGATGCAAAACATGGCAATACACCTAAAACTAGGAATAGAAGCAAAATGAGTGTGGTACAAACTGTGCCAACACTTTGTCTACATTTAAGAAAAAGGATGCAAATAAGATTGATGAAGAGAATGTAGTTTATCTTTCTTACGTGTACAGTTGCTATCCTAAACCCTATTGATTGGTCTATTTTATAAACCATAAGATATTAATAATCCAAGTGTGGTGTGACGAATATCGACACACATAATCTTAATGAATTCTTCTAGAGGAATATGCACAATAAATTCTTGAGAGAAACATTACGTAATTCAAGGAAGAAAACTTTGGAGGAGAGAAATCTAATTCAATTCCTAAAATTGTTTTTCAAAAAGTAGTATTCTCAAACATTGAACAATCTTTATGCGAAGAGAGCATCTAGAATAAAACATAACCTATTGAAATTCTTTTAGATCTTTAATAAATGTGAATTTGACACTTCAATGTGGAAGGAGTTTTTGAGAAACCACCAATTATATCTCAATAAGAGGACAATTAGGAATTATTTAGCATAGTGATTCATTCCTCATTTAACAAACTATTCTCGACAAGTCTTTAGCAATTGTAGAAATAAAACTTAGTGACACAAGTAGAATATGATCTTTTGTAACGCATAGTCAAACGTGAGAACTTATTACGTTTCTAGGTAGTAATAAACTCCTTGGGTGCATTTTGTGAAATAATAGAAGGTTCATAGCATCGTTGAAAAACACAAGTTCCATTTGACTGAAAATTTTGCTACTTAAAAAGAAGGAATTGGCTATTATAAAACATTTAGAGGAACCAAAAATCAAACTATCATATGGCACAATTTGGATGATGCATTCACTAGATGAAGGCTAATATGTGTTTTTTTTAATGGTGATCTCCAAGAGGAAATGCATGTCCATAAATAGAGGATTAAAACTTGAAGGAAACAAATATTTCTATCAATTTCGACTTATTTGAGAAAGATAAACTGTCTCTTGAATGGTAATAAGATTAAAAGGTGCTAGATTCACAAATATATTTTATTGGATTATTCTAGATTACAACTTGCAAAGCCAAAAGAAAAATCAAAAGATGGTCGTCTTTGTTGGTGGATGTTTATGCTTCGCCTTGGATATTCCTCTATTGTATGATATTGCATTTATTTATGATGTTTACCTAGGGTAACAAGAATATTTAATTTTTCACTTAAATAGTAAATAATGACATGACATTTTGATTAAGGCACACAAGTGCCATCACTACCTCATCAATCATTGAGTGATGGTAATTATCACCTTTGTTCAATCAACTCACTTTTGTTTAGTCAAATTAAATTAATTGATCCATTGATTGATAGTTAAACTCTTCATCATAGTTAGTTTGAGTTAATTGGGCCATTGATTTGAAGTTAAATTAATGACTTTTTAGCATATTATCTTTTCGAGTTATGTATTAAGAGGGCTATTTAAATGTACATCATCTATGCATTTGGTATTTTACTTAGATAATTGATTTCTTTTATTTTGAAATAACTTTAGGTCTTGTATGTTACATTATTTGCCTTTCTGATTGTAATTATTTGTGACTCGCTTCTAGCACTTAGGTTCACACAATTGGATTCTTATTGAATCATGTGTTATCAATGTTGGTGTTAGAAGCTTGTTTATGTCCATTGAGAAACAAGGGTTTTGTTGAAGCTTCACATTGCACATCAATTATCACCTCCAAAGAAATCAAGGAATTAGTTGTATGAAAAAATATTAATTTAATGAACACAATGAATGCCAATACAATAACACAATATTTTGGTGTCGAGGAAACCCTGTTAGAGGTAAAAACTCCGGTGGGAATTAGCACCCACAAATGATGTAATGAGAGTATTGTATCCTTGTTAGAAGATCTAGCCCTATTAGGAGCTTATTGAAACATTACAGTACATAGTCCTTGTTAGAGGATAGACCCTGTTAGGAGTCAAGAAAGAAGGGTGGGCTCACTGCCCAAAGAAGGTTAAATCCACCTTCAGAACTCATTGTTCGCAACACAAGTGTATATGAGGAAATACACAATCCTTGTGAACTGTCTAACAACAATTGACTTTGTTTGATCAGTTCCAATGAAGTACATACAATTATCTGCTCTACATCCAGTAGGTACAAGCTCACAGCTTTCACAATCCTCTTTTACATCACATACATCTCACCATATCTTTTCCAAAGAAAAGATCTTACATATATACCCTATTACATCTTACATGATCAGGTCGGCCGATTAGGCTTTCCTAATAAACAAACAATTACATAAACCCTTGCTAAGATACACACGGTATCTAAAACAAGCATACAATGATTACATTACAACAATTAAGGACTGACATCTTTAATTCACATTCGCTAACCAAAATGCACGCTACATCTTTGAAGTCGGCTCCCAAATAAGTCTTCTCCAGAACATACGCCACAACTGACATCATCCAGCATTTCGTACCTTGCGCTGACCATCGAACATTCTTCAATACCTTGTCTGTCATCCCTTAAGCTCGCATATATTGAATCCATACCTTTTGGAAGACATACCAGAAACACATAGAATCACTCTGTCAACTTCCACTGACACATTCTAGTAACCAGTATTCACCAAAACATCTGTAATTCATCCAATATGCAATATTACATGATGTGATCTTGGATATAAGATCACAACATCTTCTTGTAGTCTCATTTGTCTTCGCACGTCCTGAAACATCTGTGCACTGTTCGTACACTGTAGTAACCAGCTTGTTCTCTTCATAAACACATATGTTGACATTAGTGACAAAACACTAATGACAACAACAGCAACTCCAACATCACTCAACGTAGTGATTAAACATATTAAATGTATCAACCATTTCCCCAATGCATTAGCAATATCCAACAGGTTGGAGCAAATTTGAAGCCAAAGGCAAATCATGTCAAGTGATTCGAAGTAGGTGGTTGGAATTTTCTAAAGGGGTTCAATGGAGCAAAAGGAGCTAGGGTACATTGGGCCACTCTTGGAGTAAGAGTACTAATGTCATGAGAAGACTTGTCATTTTGTGAGGAGCTCTCACATTGGGAGTTATAGGTATGAATAATAAACTAAATTTCACATGCATTCTCCCACCATGTTGCATGCCCTTGCATAACGAGATAGGACGTTTTTCAATTAGTTGATTGCCAATAAAAACATCATTTGCATTTGAAGGGGACAATCTCATAGGCAAGCAATTTGAGTCTAGACCTACCTCTTACCATCAAAGCCACATCTCTATAAAAAGGCTTGGACATATTAATGTCCATCAAAATGTGAGCGAAAGTGGAGCAACCCATTCAGGATGTGGTTGAGTCAAGCTTTAAGAAACACCCAATAGAGTTGTTTATGATGACATGAATCCTTCTAAACTTGGAGAGATATTTAGAAGCTACATACACACAATCTGACATTTAGAACTTTTGAAAGGGGATTAAAGGAAGTAGACTAAGGCTTGATTGAGAGAGAATGCTTATCCCACAACCAAAACCTATTATCAAGCACCAAATCTCACCAAACCCCTACCCTTTAAAAAATTAGAAGGTGCAACAAAGAAATCCATTGCAGAGGGCAAAAATTGATCTTCCATCTGTGTTGATTAGGAAGAGGAGGCCAAAAAACATTGAATCTATTGATCAAGTCCCTTCACAATAGAAGTCTTCATTTTTTAGTACCTTAGGGCCACAAATCACTATTGGGGAAGATTTGGCACAAGGGGTGGGATATAATTTCTTATATAAAGGGTGGACAATACCTCCAATACTTGCAACATTAGCGAACGACTATCAATGGCCAATAACAATAGTTGGTAAGGCATCTAAACGGACAATTTTCTCATGAAGAGGGACACACCTAGCCTTGCAAACCCCATCATCAATTATTTGAATAGGGAATGAGGGGACCTTGTAGGAATCCACGAGTAGGGTACCTCTACTTGGGGCACCCAAGCAACCAACACCAAGGTCGAGAATCAATAAAAATAAAAATCAACTAGATTCCATGTAGAATATTTCAATCACAAACATCAAATTGAAAAAATAATAATTTAAATCTATACCAAACTACACTACTTTTCTACCTCATAGTTGATTCCAACTCAAAATTTGTTATTTTTGGTTCCTTTGAGTGAAGCATCATAGATCATGGCTCATATAATTCATATTAATTAGACAACCATAAATAAATAACTATTACAAATATTAGTAAAATGATGAACACAATAGATATATTAACTTACATATCTATTCATTAGAGAGAAAATGATGTAATTAATTATTTGCAACACAAAAGAAACAATAAGGCAAGGATGGAAAATAATGCTTGGCCTAAAAATGACATGATTTGTAAGGGTCTCCTGATTCTCTAGAGTTTACCCATAAATAGGAGCCTTCAAGATACCACTTAATTGATGTTACTATGAGTTAGATATATGAGTCCATTTATTAAACAACTTATATTTTTTATTAATGGGTTAGACACATCTAATTACTATTAGTTATATATATGCATCCAATTGTTAGACAATTCATATTTTTTCTATTTAAGGGGTTCCCATGCATCTAATAATTCTAGAATCTATGAGAAAGATACCCAACAACTAAATATTTAATAGCTGTCATATATTCATCGAGAATGTAATGGAGTACAATTAGGCAAGGATGTAGTAAAAAGAAATGCAAAAAGTTGATTAACATGTAATTGAACAACCAACCAACCCAATGGCAACCATGACAAATTGATAGTTTTGTCGAAAGATTGATATGGGGTCGAATGATTTGACTATCGACAAACTTCACAATTTTTGTGAGAAGAACATGCAACCTCTTTAAATAAATGTTTCTTGTGCATCCTAATATGTGTGAAGGTAGAAGATCAATAGATTCCTTTCTAATATGTGAGCTTGGTGAAAATATATTCAATATAATCCACTATTAAATGCATTCCATTGTTTTGATATCTTATACAAGTACTTATCATGATATAAGAAAGAACAATGACATATATGCAAACTAGTTCTACGGATAGGATGTGTGATATTAGAGTCATTGGGTTTGATCATATATCCATTTTTATTATTACTACCTAACATAGGTTTTGTTTGTTTACTTCCTCTAAAAATGTTGCAAAGAATATAATGTTAGTGCATCATCATTAGAGAAACATTGTAATTCTTATAATAATGCATTTCTAATTAATCATATATCTTAGCAATCTAGAGTAGGTGGAAGCAACTGAGCCCTTCCATCATTCATTCATGAGACACGACAAGCCTACATGAATATAATAGGCTATGCACCAAGTCTTGCAAGCAATTATAAGCCATACATACATTTTATAATTTATGCACAAAAATTATAAACACCGACTAAAGAAATATCATAGGAAGATAATACAACAAGAAAGGAATAAGCAATCCAAGTCTATTATTTACAAAAGGTTATATTGTTGAACTTGAATATAATAATAGATATTCCTTAATTCTTCTTAATGATATTTATTATCGAATTGTATTTTGATAAAAGTGTTAATAAACACATGATTGACAAAAATGAATGCTTCTATTCCTTCCTATACATAACACATTCTCACATCATTATGTAGAGAGGGCTTGTAAAGGCAACATTGTATACTTTGCCTAATAGACATAATATTTCATTATAATAGAGATTATTTACATGTATATCAATTACAAAATTTGGTAGAAATTTATAGAATGTTTGACAATACGAAAGAACGAGTCATCTCATGAAATACACATATTATTGTGTATAAAAGAGATATGGGTATCCTTCCACAAAATCACATTGTTTCATCATAAGATACTCATTGTCACATCATTATATAGAGAGGGCTGATTGAAGGAGGCACCACATACTTTATTTGATGCAAAGAACTTTTTATTATAATAAGATTATTTACATGTATATTAAACAAAAAGTTTAGTAGAATCTCATAAAATGTTTGACCACATAAAGAAGTGAGACATCTTATTAAATATGATTATTTTTATTGTAGAAAAGATATCCTCAAAAAATTCTCACTATTTCACTACATGCAATAAACATCTCTACACCTTGATACAATTTTATATTTTCTAACAAACACCCAATGCAAACCATAGAAGCATAGACAAGACACATGAAATTTTTGATAGCTTCAAAGACATTTGTTAACAATGAAGGACATTGGGCCATGGGGCCATCGAGATATGATTGATGAAAATAACATGTTGTGACTCCATGACAATGCTAATATATAAGACGATAAACCAATATGCTATTCCTTAATCAAAGCTTGTGCAAGAAAGTATTAAAGTCAACATGGAATATATGTAAACAACCTTATAAAAACCAAGGCATGAAATATAAAAAATGGTAGAGCCTAAGCACCCAAGTGATTACAACGAACATTAAAAACACATGGTTTGAAAATACCACCATGAACATGCGAGAAATGGCGAGGAGTGTTGTCATGGTCCAATTTACTATTTTCAACCATTGAGTATTCCTATGTGCTTTATTGATTCTTATACATTTGTTTAGAGATTTTTGACTTAATTCAACTATAACTTTTGTGGGCGTCAGAATTTACATATGGCTGTGCTATCTATTAACATAATGAGTTCGATTTTTCTCTTCTTTGTTGGGGGGTTTATAACCCATGTTGAGTTGGGCATTGATCATATTAGATTCGAATGTTTGTTATCACACATATTTTTAACGACTTTATTGCTAGATGAAAATCTCTCAAGGATCCCGAGAAGCTTGATTCCCATGATTTTTTTTCCAAATTAAGTTGCACCCTCTAAAATATTGGAGTTGAAAGCATGAAGAACAATCCTCATTTTTTTTATTAGGAGAGTATTGTGTTCTTGTGGATCACCATATTTAGAGGGTATTTGCTACATAAGTCTAATAAATTTCTTATAAATTTTAGTTGGCCATTTAAATAAGATATAATGGTTTTATATTTATTATTTTAATTTATTTTGTTATATTTTATTTTCTTAGTAATTATTTTTTCAAAAAGATAAATATTTTTGATTTGGAGTTATGAATCAGTGAGGCCACAAACAAAGTACCTCATCTTCATTTAAACATTCAACAATAGCACTTAAATGAAATTTGAACCTTGATGATAAAGACACCAATACAATAACTTAACTATCATAATACGCCAATTGTGACATTTTCCTATTAAATTAGATAATAATACACTAGCAAATTTAATATCTTATGTACGTTTATATTTTTTTTGGTTTGTAATAATTTGTATTATATTGATCATAATAAGAAGTATTACATCATTACATCATATGATTTAAGACTAACAACTGAGATTTTTGAACCCAAGAAACTTGACAAAATAAACAATCTTGAGATTCATAGACCATACCTTCGTTGATTCTCAAACTCCATTGAATAGATGTAACCCTATTCTGCATATATATATGCATATGTGTACACACACTTATATATTACATATATATCTTAACATTACTAAAAAAAATTGTACTACCAGATATATCTTAACATTACTAAAAAAAAATTTGTTCACTGATATTCACGATTCAGTCACATTTACACATGCCCCACTTATAGACTAAGCCATATCCACATGAGGGCTACCTATTCCTTATTTTTCTTTACATTCAAACACCAAAAAAGAGAAAAATAGAAGATACTCTGCCTTGAAATGTCCAAAAAAGACAGAGCCCTTCAGGTGCATATTGGGGTTGAAAGTTCTTTACACAACAAAACATTCAATACCGAAGATGCAATCAAAATTTTGGACAAAAACAGAAAAACACAAGCCTGTAAACCTAGGCTCCTCCACGCTTGTATTTCATCGAGCTCATCCTCCCTTGTGAGAATTTCTTCCTTGGCACCTGGCACACCTGCCCTATTGGAACCAGAGCCATCTGAGCCTCGGCTTCCTTCATCATGATGAAGGTTTTCAAACCTTCCTAGCCTAGCCACGCCTCATTTCGTCTTTGCTACATGTCAAAATGAACCAGCTACCGCAAGAAAGGAATTAGCTCATTTAAATCCTTTGTCATTGGGTTCTTAATTCCTTATCACACATCAATTCCAATGCCCAGTATCGTCCATTCAAGGATCGATTCCACTCCATACATGTTTTCCTTGTCGACTATAGCCTCCATCACCCTCCTGATAGTACCAACATCCTCCCCTAATTCCAACCGCCAAGCTAACACCGGAGAGATCACATCCATATTATTTCTGTATCGATGCTTTGCCCCATTGAAAACCTCACCCAAAATTTCTTGAATGCTTTGGATGAGTTTCATGTCTTTGAGAATAAGTAACCAATTCAATCTCTTCACTGTCACTGGTCTGAAGAAAGGCGCTTGATGCTTGGTTGAAAGCAACATGACATTTGCCTCCATTATCACCAGTCTGTTAATGCACTTCCTCTATGCCAAACTAAGAAAAACCCGCCATCGTTTTACAACCCACATTGAGGCGATGAAAATTCTCTATAGAATGTCATAAAAAATGGCAATTTAATCTCTCCAAAAACCCCATCCAATCACATGAGCTCCTTTGACAGGTGCATTAATTATTATCCCTTGCCACCTTTGTGGTTGATGCCACTCTTCAATGGAAAGGTTTCAAAAGTATTCAAACTGGATTTCATCACACGTTTGGAATGTTAACGCCCAATTTGAAAGTCTGTCAGCTTCCTTATTTTCTGTCCTTCTCACGTGGTTGATTTTAAATTCTTCAAAGGCGACCAACTCATTTGTTATTGCTGTTACAAAGTTTTTCAAATGCCATGCCTCGGCTTCAGTATTATTATCAACGAATCTCCCTCCTAATGTATTTTCGATATTTGCAAGGATCTCCCAAATTTAACAGCCATCAAAGCCGCTTTCGCCTCCGCTACATTATTTGTCCTCTCATATAAATTTTTTTTTTCCCAATGCCAATATATTACCATGCCAATTCGGAGCAATGAATCTCGCTCCTAAAGGCCTAGGATTCCTTTTAGCCACCTTGTCAAAATTGACTTTACCCCATCCATTTGAAGGTTTTACCCAAACCACCTTTTTTTTCGACTCATTAGCTAGATTCAGCCAACAAATCCCCTTAATAGGATAGATTTTTATACCTGACCATATCATCTATGCCCATTTATCCTCTGCAGTATAAGGGACTCGGGCCTCAAAGTATTGAGAAGCTGTTGCCTGAACCACCTCTTCAATTGTATGATTAATTCTACTACATAACCTTTTCCTGGACTCCTTTTTGTCTAAGAAAATTTCCCTATTTCTATCCTTCCATATCTTCCAATGACAATAGATGTGCTTACCATCCATACATTGGAAATAGTCGATTTCTTATGGTATATAGGCCAACTCTCAAACACCTTCCTTAGTGTATTTGAAAGAGGGCTCTGCCAACCCAAATTCTTGAGCAACAAAGACTAACATTTTGAGGCAACCTCACACTATAGGAGTAAATGGTCCACCGTTTCCTCTGCAACTTCACACATTACATATTTTGATGGTCTAACAAATCCAAGCCTTTTCCTCCACCTCCCAGTCAAAATCCTACCTCTAATAGCTAGCCACACAAAAGCTCCAACCTTTAGTACACATTCCTTACTCGAACATAAAATGGTCAACTATTGTACTTCCACTTCTTTGGTATCTAAAAGCTGATACCCAATCTTAACTAAATACTTTCCATTCATAGCACCACACCAGACCATCTTATTCTCCTTGTTACAAGTACCTTCCTATTTTGTAAAATCTCCTTCATCAATGCCAATTGATGATTTGAAAGGCCCTCAATTTTTAATGATCTCCAACACCATTCCTCCCCAAACTCTCCCTGCCAAACTTCCATATAGTCCAGAATATTGTCACCCCACTTCTGCAAAAATAATAACTTAAGATCATGTAGATCACCATTTTCTCTCAAAGCAAGGAGTCCTTTCCATGAATCATCCCAGAATTTTCCCTTAATCCCTTTACCAATTTTCCAAGAAATATGATCAGTAATAATCGGCTGACATGAAACAGTAAAGTTCCATATTGCCAATCCTTTAGGGGGATTGCGTGGTTTAAAGATCTTGTGCTCTTCTCCTAAACCTAAGTATTTTGCCTTCAAACTATTTAACCATAGTTAATCAAGATTAGTGTAAATACTCCAAACAAGCTTCATTCATAATTTTCTAGTCCTTGAGTCCAACACCACCCTTTCCTTAGATATATATATCTTTTCCTAGGCTAGAAGAGGGATTTTTTCTTGATCATTTTCTCCATTCCATATAAATCTTACAATCTTTTTCCATATAGCCTTAGTAATATTCTTCAAAATCTTCAAGCACATCATTGAGAAAATAGAAATAGAGGAAATTATAGATTTTATTATTAGGATTGTTCTAGCCAAAGTTAACCACCGAATTTTCCAATCATCCATTCTTATCAAATAGTAGTCCACCATATCCTTCCAAACTCCAGATCTACAAGCTCCTCCAAATAGAGAAATGCCAAAATACTTGCTTGGTAGGGTGCCCATTTCCATTCCAAGAATATTGCATACTTCCCTTTGCTTCTGAAAAACTATATGAAAGTAAACAATTTCTGATTTCCTCCGATTTATACACTATCTTGACATATTGCTATACTTGTCAATAGTTTCCTTCATTATCCTTTCTTCCCTAAGGGTTGTATCACCCATTATAATTATCATCTGCAAATTGTAGGTGAGAGATAGGGTCAAACCCTTCTGCCACTTTAATAGCTTTCCAGACACCATCCCTACGCTTCTCGTATAAAAGCCTTCCCAAAGCTTCAACCATTATAACAAAAAGAAAAGGGGATATTGGATCACCCCACCTTATTGCTTTGTGTAAATAAAAAAAAACATAGGGACTTCCATATACCAAAACATAGAAGCATGGGGTACAAATACAACTCCCAATCCAAGCTACCCATTCATTACAAAAATAAAAGTTCTCAAGAAACTTCAACGAAAAGCCCATGTTTACCTCGTCATAAGCTTTCCTTATATCCAACCTTAACATCATTCTTTTTGTCTTTGAAAAATGGATTGAATGAATACCTTCATAGGCCACAATGACACCCTAAAAAATATATCTGTTTGGGGAGGAACCACTGTGTTTAGTAGAAATCACTAAGTCTAAAACATATTTCAGCCTTTTAGCAATGACCTTAGAGATAATTTTGTAGACTGTGTTGCATAAAGAGATGGGTCTGAATTGATCAAAAGTACGAATCTCATTTTGTTTTGGAATGAGAGCAATAAATGTGTTATTAAAATCTTTTAAAACAAACTCGCCTTTCTTGGATTAATCCACTACTTCCCATAGATAAAAAACAAAAATATCCTATCGATTCTAAAAGAAAGCAACCGAGAAGACTTCTACCCCAGTGCCTTACCCCCCCTAGGCTAAAAATAGCACACTTAACTTCCTCTAAAGAGAATGCTCTCATCAACATCGATTTCTGAGCCTTTGAGAGGCAAGAGAAGATGACCTCCAATATTTCATGAACTTGTGAAGAGTCTATTCCTTGAGAATGCCTCAAAGAAATATCTAACCACCTCATTGTTAATTTCCTTTGGATCTTGAAGTATGTTACCATTTGGTTCCCTAATAGAGAAAATCTTATTATAGGACCTCCTAACCTTTACTGAATTGTGAAAAAAAATTGTATTGCAATCCCCATCTTTAAACCATGTTTCTTGGGATTTCTAGCATCAAAAAAATTCCTCTCACCAACACTTCTACATAAATATGGTTTAATGTCTTTTCTTTACTAAAATATTCTTTTGACACCCCCCACTACAACTTTAGAATGTAGGGCACTGAACTCCTTTTCCAAATTGAGTTTATGTATACAGATGTTCTTGAAGGATTCTCTATTCCATATTTTCAATTGTTCTTTAATGTACTTTAGTTTTTTGAAAAAATAATGAAGGCTTTGTTACTTGTTCTAGTAGGGGCATTATTCCACCAATCAACCAACAACTCCTTAAACCGTTTCACTTGGAGCCACTTCATCTCAAATTTAAAAGGCCACCTTTTGGTGGTAGCTTCCTCTTGAATCCAAATACTAATGAGATAGTGGATATGATCTAGCTATAGGAAATATATCTGCCTCACAAATTCACTAAAACTCTTCCCAAATACAAACAAGAAAAAGTCTATCTACCTTTTTTGCAATATTAAAATAACCACTTCTCCTATTAGTCCATTCGAACTCACTATTCTTAAAGAATAATTTCATCAATCCATTATTGGTAACAAAGTCACTCAAATCTCTTTGACTCTGGCCCAACCATCCAATTCCACTCTTTTTATTAGATGGTCTCAAGATGGCATTGAATTCACCCCCAATAGGAACATACTTTCCTCCCCATTAGAAAAGGCATTAGATAGTGCATTCCATAGCTTCTTTTTCCCAATCAAAGTATTTGGCCAATACACATTGATGACAAAAAAAATCGACAATAGCTATTTTGAATACACACTAAGCCATCACCAAGACCTTTCTTGTTGAATCACTTGAATTTCCAAAACAGAGCCATCCAACAACACCCCTAATCTGTCAAAGGAACCTACTACATCTATCAGGCTACACTTCCATCGACATAAGCACTTGCTAAAGGACTCCTTATCTTCCCCCTTTAATTTTATTTCCTGAAGAAAAACAATATCCGGTCTTGCCTAATCAAGACATCTCTTGATCTGGAAAATCTTGTCAGGGGCATTGCATCCCTTGAAATTCCACGAAAGGACCTTCATTGCTGCCATGAAAAGGATAGCCTTTTCGTTATCTAAGATTTCTCTATCCAACAAAACTTCCTTCTATCTCTAGTCCCATACTAATTGTCCTTGCTTCTCTTTTCTTCTGTCCCTCAATCTCTTCCGTTTCAACAATTTTAAATTCTAATCCAAAGTTCTTTTCTCTAGAATCCTTGCATTTGTATTCAAACCCAAATCATCATCTCCCCCCAACTAATCAATTGTGAAAGATCTTGACCACAGATCCTCAAAGATATCACTACTATCTCTAGCCTCCTCAAAGGATCATTCCAAGTTTCTAATCAGGAAGATTTGGATATCCTTGAATATGGTTTCCTCTTCACTATCTTCCCCATCATCTCTAGTATCTTGTTGTCCATTTTCAAACCAGTTTCATCCATTTCTCCACTCTTGTAAGAGGTATCTCCTCAGCACCATGGTATTGAGAATTTGATCTCCCACCATCATATTTTGAAGTACCACTAAAGTGCACCATCTTTTTTGATCCGTCCCTAGGTCTCTTCGCCCTTAATCTCATTATCTTTTTGTCACTTAACTTTTTGGCAGAAACCAAATGAGTGCTCCGTGAGGGAGATCCATAATTAATCACTTCCCCTAGTTTCCTCCTATATTTCTTTTCAATGTATCCAGGTTTGGTCACAATATTGAGTCACCATTTTCACCCCATTCCCATCCTTTGCATTCTCAAGAGTCTTTATGTAACTCCTACTATTTACATTTAAAGGACGTGTTATGAGATTCAAGTTATCATCCTGCTTGTTGTGAATATCATTTGAAGTATCCTTAATCCTAGAAAAAAGTGGTCCACTAGATTCATGTGACTAACACCCCCAAAAGAATCTTGAGACAAAAAGCATTCATTGTTCTCTTTATCACTTAAGGAGTCTTTCTTTCCTCAATGAGCCATCTTCACTTCGGTTTTTTGAATCACCTAAAACCCATTCTTCATTATGAGCTTGGTTTTGTCTTTTCACCAAGACTTCTAGAAGGTTTCAACAATGCTCTAGCTTTGAATATTTAGTTAGACTTTAACCAACATATTTGTTAACGCATTCTATGCTAGCCCTTTTCCTTTATCATTTCTCAAGCACTCAGCTACTGGGTGATTGATCCCTTTACACTTTGAGCAATTTTCCACCATGTCTTCTACTTCTATTTCCTTCCAACAAATACCTTCCCATGTTTTTAGTTCCACTATTTGTGGGAGGGGGTGAACTGCTTTCCAAAGGATGCAGATGCGAGCATACATAATAAACTCTCTTTTTTTTCCCCGGTGCTTCGCCTTCTTTCACAAAAACCCCCAGTTTATTACCTATCTTCTTTAGGGTTTCTAGATCCCAATATTCATGAGGGAGATTATACAATTGAATCTACACCAGAACCTCCATTATGTTCTCTTTTTCTGGGTCAAAATTTGGAACCCAATCTTTAATATAAAAGTGTTTTTCCCCCATGAGGAAAGGTCCATTATTAAGAATATGTTCCTTATCTTTTGTAGTAGGGGATATTACTGGATAGAACCTATTTGGGTATGTCTTCATAATACGGTCCTTTCCCCAATGCTCATCACACCATCTTCACACTATTGTAAAAGTAGGCTAAACTCGACTCCATTTCATGATAAATATTTATCTCTAAAAAAATGCATCGAATCCACCCATTCCTTATTATCCACTAACAGGGAAATCACTCTAGAGTGGTTGAAACTTTGGCTTTCCTTAGTTATCTGTGAAGTTGTTCGTTGATTTTTTGGTTGCTAAAATTTCTTCTCAATCTTTTTGAAATTAGTTGGAATAATCATTCACATTGAAGCATAGCCCATTTGATTTCCAAGTTGACACCCTTTTGCATGGGATCATAATTCCCAAGGTCAAAACTTATTTTGGGATTCGATGGAGTCTTCCATGCTTGAGATGGGGGTCAGTAGGCATTGTTTCAATAACCTTTTCCATTCCTTTGCTTGAAAGGCCATACCACATGTGATCCCCCATAACCACAAAACCCTATATGTTTGCAATAACTTGGGTCTCTTCGCCTCTCCATATGTCACAACCTTATGTATGTTTATATTATTATGAATCAATGTAGTCTTTAAGCATCTAAGAAATTGATGTCTAAAGTCCATAAAGATATTTATGCCTAAAATATTAATAAAAAATATAATAGTTTGTTAAAAAAAATTTAACTCGTGTGGAGATATTGTAGCATTATTGATGACCAAGTCATTTATTTAAAAGTGGATTAATTGGCAAGATTTTTATTTTATTTTAATTTTTAATTTTTGTAAGTCATTTAGTGATAATAGCTTAAGCTTATACACCTATCACATTCAAATTTTATAGATTCTAGTTTTGGATAATAGCTCCCTCTTTTTATATTCTCATATTCTTCTAGGGTATAAGATTAGATAGATTTAATAATTAGAGTTAATTTTATATGATAATAAATTTGTAATTTTTAATATGTAAGTTTAATGATTATAACCTTTGTTTTAAATTAACTATTTTAAGACTTTAACACATTAGTATCACCTTCATTAATATATATCAAATTATATCTAATAATATGAAAGATATCACTATTTTAGCTCCTTCACCAATTTTGTCTCCTCTTTTGGTTGATACTAGTATTCCGATTGATCATCATGTGCCTTATACAACTCTTGCTACTACATATGTGACTCCTACTATTCTGAATTCTTCTTCTCAGTTTTAGACTATTCTCGAGGTTGATACTTGTCTTCCTCTTTGACACTTAGTTGTACCTCATTTAGATGAAGTTTATTCCCCCATGATGGGGTCACTTGTTGTCTCCTATTGTAATAGGATTCCAAACAATAGTATCGCTTGGATTGTGGTCCGTAAGAGGAGGAATGGTTCTTCCTCTTTTCATTTTATTCCATTTGTTATGCAAGATAAGTCTCAAGTTTTGGGGTGGGACCCTTGTTTCCCATTGGTTCCTTGCCCTTGTCAAAAAAATTTTGTTGCTAGTTCCTTTTGCTTATTTCAATCTCACGTCTTGTGAAATTCATTTCATTTTCCTTAATAGTTGTCATGCAATGAGTTTGAGCCCTTCTCACACTTATCTAATCAAAATAATATTAATATTGTTGGAAGGAAACAAATAACATCTTTTGATAATTTATTAAATTAACTATATCCTCTTCACTTATAATTTTGAATATCTTTGAATAATAAGTTTGGTACTTATTTTAATAAAAACACTTGGAAATGCCACTCTTACCTTAGAAGATTTTAGAGGTGTTAGCCCTCATAGCTATGGAACACTCTAAGAGGAAATAATTCTTATTCAAAACATGATGGATAAAACATACCTAATTGAGTAACTTCTCAATAAACCTTGACCATGGTATACTCAAGTGTACTTTGTACTCTAAGTAGGACCCACTATGTATGCTCCATCTTTAATGTCCATAGCCCATCAAAATTATCTTCTTTCTTGAGTAATATCTATGCCATTTCCAAGTCACACCAAATATATTATATAATTCCTTAAGGGGTGCTTTTCAAACCATCACACCCTTAAAAAAAAAGATTTTTTATTTAATAAATATTATTATTCCTATATTAAAATTGAATTATTAAAAATATTAATTACTATCCCTCATTTTAGATGGCCTTTATTTCTCCATCTCCCTTTTAATTCTAAAGGGTTTTTTTTTTTTATAGAAAGAAGTCCCATAACAATATCTTTGATATAATTTATTTTTAATTAGAAAATAAAATATTTTAATGCAAGATTAAATGCTTAGTCAGATTTAATGTCTTTTGTGTAAATGCAATGAATGCAATAAAATTGACTATCCAAAGCTTATTAAACGAGCTAAATACACCCATAAATGACAAAGGTATCTAGTTTATTAACACTGAAGAAATTAAACAAAATCTAAATGACATTGAATGGTAGAAATGAAGAAAATCCCATGCAAGAAAATCAATCCACAATAATGAATGAACCCTCTTTGATTAAGATAAATAGTAATATTCATGCCAATGATGCCATTTAAAAAATCTATAATGAACCTAGAGAAGAGTTTGTTGGGATATTGTAATCATGTTCCAAAATTTTGTAGTAATCTTTGTTGTTAAATTCCAACAAATTTAGTAGGGAACTATCTTATTCAAGTCTAACTCAACATTAATGTGGGTGAGGCATCAATAATATGCACACTCATGGTTCACATTGAATAGATGAAACAAACTAGCATTGTTTATGAGGAGACAATGGTTTTAATTATTGGAGATTGAATGACCTATTGTCTTCATAAAAAAGGAGTGCTCTATGAAGGACAAGAATATTTAGCCGAGGTGTTGTGATGATAGTACATGTAGCTAGGTTTATTTATGAAATAGTGATCTTTATTCAAATGGAAGCAAGTTTTCAATGAGAATTTTGAAGGTATGGTTCAAGATATGGAGACAAAGTTATGTTAAAGACTGCTTCTAGGTAGGTTAAATTGAACATCAATTACTCATCATTTTGTAGTTAATCTTAGTTAATCTTAGTGTATGGTTTGGGCTTTTTTAAAATGATTTTAAGTGGAGGTAATTTTTCCCTTAAGTCATATCAAGTTGTTTAAACACATTCTTCTTTAATTCTTATACATTAATTAAGTATATAACAAGTTAAATATGGATGAGATAATAAATGGAAAGGATAGAGAGCACATCGGGATAAATATTTTTATTTATGCTTGATTTTGATTTATGATTTGATGTTACTTGTGGTCATTTTGGCTATTTTGATTTATGTTTTGTTAGATTTTCATTTTTTTTTGTTGAATAAAATAATGATTGTATAGACTAAATATCAAAATAAACAACGATAAATGAAATAAATTGAGATTAACTCCTTTTAGTTTTATTTTCTAATATGCCAATAATTAACAAGCTATATAATTAAAAAAGGGGGTTAACATATGTATAGCTATTATTTATATTATTTCATCATTTTTAAATAATTGCATGCAACTAAAGTAATCTATTTAAGCATATAAATCTTTAACTATTCTTTTCCCCCTTTGTATAATCATAAATTGACCAATGAATTAAATCTTTTTTTCTTCAATTTTATTTTATCAAAAAAATTGCAAAACAACAACCGATAATATAATGTTGATTTTTGTACAAGATTAAGAAACATAAGTTTGTTTATTTTTGCTTTATGATTGCTTGATCAATTTGGTAGTTGTTTGCTTAATGATAGATGATTTTTTATTATTGATTTTTGCATGTTTTTATTTGTTTTCATAGAAAATGTAACAAATATTTGTAAAACAAACTAATCAAATGAAATAGATAAACTCTTTCCTAAAATCAAACAAACTACAACATTGCATACTTAAGAGAATAATGTGAAACCAGTTGGATCAAATTTTAGTTATTATATTTTAAAAATAACAAGCCATTATAAAGGCCATATAAAGGCTTACATTATACATAAATTAAAAATATATTATATTATAATCTTTCTTCTTTGTTATTACATCCAACACATTAGCTATATAAAGCCATTATTTTCCCATTATAGAAATAACTATTAACTAACTCACTATCTAGACTACTAAATGTAAACCTTATTCCTCAACAACTGCCTTAAGGTTTACTATATGAAAAAAGAAAGATATCTAATTAAAATATGTATCAACATCAACCTAAACTTATTGATCTAAACAAATGGTCTATTTACCCAAATCTGAATTGACATTAATAAAAAATTCTTTATCTAGGTAAATGTCTTGATTATACAATTCTACATTGGCATCAACCCAAGCTCCTCATGTCTTGGAAAATATTTTGATTTCTCAAATTAACATCAACATTAACCCAAAATCCCAATATTAACCCAACATCCTCAGGTCTAGGAAAATGTTAAAATTATCCAACACACAACTATCCATAGTTTGTGAATTCAACTATCCATTGATCAACAACTCACCAAGTTTGTGGATTCAACAATCCACAAACCAAAAATAAATAAATACGTTTGTGGATTCAACTTTTTTACAAACCAAAAAAAATCTTCAAACATTTGTATAACATGTGAGAACATAAAGTATTCCCAACATCCTTGGATAATGAGACAACTTTCCTC
Source organism: Chamaecyparis obtusa (assembly GCA_027943335.1). Lineage (NCBI taxonomy): Eukaryota > Viridiplantae > Streptophyta > Pinopsida > Cupressales > Cupressaceae > Chamaecyparis > Chamaecyparis obtusa. The sequence goes on along the minus strand of BSBK01007185.1, from coordinate 743,475 downwards.
TAAAAGTCCACATCTACTCCATGTTGAACAAGTCGAATAATTGGGGGGCGGGGGGAGGGGTGTTGAATCAAATTTTCATAAACAACTTCTAAAACTTTTACTAAATTGGTAAAAACACAAACCATTCAAAATAAAAATAGATATGCTAACTTATGATCTATCAGTTGCACTTAAAATAGATATAATGATGAAAGCAAAAACCATCAACACAAAGAAAACCATAATTTACGTGGAAACCCAAACTAGGAAAAATCACGGAGAAGTTAATTCTCATGATATGAACATTGGTTAAGGTAACACCAGTTAAGGTGATTTTTAAAAGGGCTCACTATCGGTTTTCTCACTGCAGTTGGCTCACTTCCAATTGGGCTAACTACCCTGAAATATAAAAGTGGCTAATTGTCGATACAAAGACTTTTACTAACAAAATGTGAATTGGTAGATTTGTATGTGACTATGCATGTAATATTTCCAATTCTTATCACATAGATCATTGACAACAAAGATCCAATAAAGACCCTCTACTAGCATACACTGATCTTCTGCAACATAGTATATGAGGCCTTCCTTCTTTATTACTTCTTTCACACCTCTGCTTGATATACCAAAGCAGAATCCCACTCATCACCTTCAGTTCTTTGTCTTTAACTTGCACATATACTCACACATTCATTCACTTTCTTATTTCATCCTCAGACATGGTTACAAACATGTTTTCTTTATTTATACAAGTATACAAACATACACATGTCGACCACACCAAAAGAGTGTGTCAGCCACAACTCAAAGATATATTACAATTACATTTAATACATTACCACTGATCTTAAATCTAGGACCTACTTATGAAAACATTACAACACTCTACCACAAGACCCAAATATAGGTCACACTTAAGATGTATACAATGCATATTACATTTATCAAAGCTTTTAGAATACCACAACCAAGTCTGTGACTTGATTAGCACAATATATGAACCCATCAATAGATGAAACTTGATAGTATTTATCCAGAACATGATATAAACAATATATCAAAACTCTTTGATGAACTGCATTATTGTCCTCATATCAGGGACACCTGGAAGAAAACTATAAGTATGACAATCAATAAGAACTGACAGAAATCTTCATGCAACACAAATTATCAAAAGCGTACAAGTGTACCAAAATATTGAAGTCAGGAGAACCAAGTACACATTCCATAGAACACAAAAACTTCACATACTAAACATATTCTACATATAACCAAAACTTTTGATACTTTATCGATAGCCAACAAGTACACAATTGAAACTGCCAACAACGAACTATTACCACCAAGTTGTCAGTATGAAGGTTTTGACATCATTGACAATAATGCCAACAACATCTCAATATGTCTAAAAATCTCCCCCTTTGGCATTTATGGAAAAATACCAAAAATACAAAAACTCCAAAACCAAAAAACCACGTCCAAAAACTCCCCCTGAATAGATACATCATATGACATTTTTGTTCCTTTCTCTCTACCACTTTTTGCCACAATGGAAAAGGGCCAAAAACATAAAAAAGAAAGCCAAAGAAATACAACAATTTTTATAGAAAAGACTTTCTTCTTCCTTCCATTCAAAATTGAAAGCTCCTTTCTCCATTTCGCAATAAAAAGCCCCCATTTGGACACACAAACTATCACAGTTGACCATTTTGTCAAAAAATCTATTCCAGTATGAAGATTGAAATTATCGTTCATAATCTTCTACATCAGCAAGGAAGCAAGTAATTTGCTTCAACTGGACTTCTACCTATTAACCTATTGTTAGTCCAAGTTTGGCACTTGTTCCTTTTTCTCTATTTGATTCGGTCTTGTGTTAGTTGGGTCATCCTATTTCCCCTTGTTATTTTGTTTTTCCCTATAACCTAGTTGTTTATAAAAGTCGTTAGTCTTTGGGGTCATGATTTGATTTTGAATGGCATAAGTTCTTGTTAACAAGTTTTCTTGGACACCCTTGAACACCTTTGAACAAGTTTGAACTCTGTTCAAACCTATTCAAGGTTGTTCAAGTCAGATTCATTACTTTTGAATATATGACAAGTTTATCAAGACAATGAAGATGATCAACTAGTAGATAAGTCATGAGGAACGTTGACGCATCAAGTATGGATTTTTGACACATTTTTACAGTTGGAATACCAAGTGGTAAAATTTGGAGGATCAGAGTTCCTGAACTAAATTGAACACTCTTGAATGGTCACGAACTTTGTTCTTCCATGTTCAAAAGTACTCAAAAAGAAGATAAGAGGGTAAAGGAAAGATAAATCTTATGATAGCTCAGCAACGGGTCCCATAGGAGGTTGTGCATTTAATGCTAATTATGGTGGGAAGTTGGCACGTCCTAGATGTCCAAATAATCATTAATTTTTCTAACATAAGGACTTGCATAAATAGTAATTATGGATTACATGCATAAGTTATCAAAAAAATCTTTTATCGTCACCTCTATAAAGATTTGTAATAAATAACTAAGTTCTCATGCTTTACCTATTTAAGTTGATCCCTACGCTCAAAGTCCTAAATATTATTGTTATTGAGAAACTTGTGGGTGGAGGTAAGGACATTGGAGCTCCTGTGATCAGTAAAATCTGCAAAGTAAGGTGAGTTTGGCTGCCTTTTCATGATATTTTCAAATTTAATAGTAGAACAGTGAATAGAGAATTTAAGGCGTTGAAACTATGAAGTCTTCTTTTCATCTATTTGCGAATGTATCAAGTCCGGCATGTGATGGTCCTATAGTAACATACACCGATTTAGAAAATTAAAATCTTGAAGGTTTACCGGCACGTCTCCTAAATTCCCTTGAGGGTACTCCAACTTTAGAAATCTTACACAGTGGGTTGTGTTCAACTGCAACTTTTCCTCCCGTTGTCATATGCCCCGAGTTAATTCTTGAATGTATCAAAAATTATGACACACAGACTGAATCCATTAAAAAGAAAGATGGTAGCATCCTCATGTCCATCAATAGGGAAATAGTGTCTTTAGCATTGCAACTCCCAGAAAAGACCTTCTCTGCCTTTTCTCCTGCACAGTCCACTGTCAAGTTTAATGAAAACAAAGATGGGAATTGAACTTCTATGGCTAAAAGTTGGCTTCTAAACCACAAAGAGGAGGTTCATGATTACCCAAAAAGTTCAATAGAAGTCATGTATACTCATATATCAATGATATAATGGTTATGCTGCATAGAGTAAGGGGATCACAAGTAGCCTATCTTTTCTCTAGCTCGGTGTATTTTTATGTTCAAATTATCTTAGAGGGGAAACAACTCTTAGACTAGGCTAACCTAATTGCTAGTTCTCTTTGGGAACAACTTAATATGTCTAAGTTGACTAGTAGTGGTTTCTTTATGTCCTCTGACCTAATGTATTATCTGGCCCACAACAGAATATGGAATGGATTGCCACATGAACCCTGGGTCACTGATATGTGTGTCTATGAGTATTACCCTATTTTATAGAGAGATGATATTATTGAAAATTATAGAAGGGTACATGATACATTCATGGGGAAACTCTGTTTTGAGTTAGCCAGAATCTCAGCCAAGAGGATCAGCCTAGAAGCTCAAGAATTTGTGACTAAATATGGAAGCTATTATATCCAGCTCCCTAAATTTACCTATATCGAGGTTGGAGGTTTTGAGGAATCACCTATGAGATTACCTAGGTATGCTTCAAACTTCTTTATTCTAGCCGAATTCTGTAGACAACTTACCATTGTTTTAAAGAGATTCCTCCTTGAAGAAGAATGGGAAAAGTCTTTCCCTATCTCATTAGGAAAATTTTCATGTGGATCTATGGCTGATGCAGTAAGTATAGGAAGTGACATTCGTCACTTTGATTTCAAATAATATACTGAAAGAACTGGATTTGATAACAAAAACTACGCCAGTGGAAGCTTAGGGCTTAGGTCACATATGTTCCCTATTCCTCATTTAGAAGACTTATGGGAAGATTGTTCTGATGAATCACAAGTGAAAGAAAGGGGGCACAGTAGGATGTGTATATCTCAAATCCTATCCATGAGATTACAAATCAATATAGGAGTAATTGATGATGGGTCTAATTTAATCGAGCTTAATTTCAAGAAATCAATGGAACAAGATGAACATATCATAAACTAGTCTAAAGAAGAAGAAGATAACATTGAACAAAGAACTCAACATGTGATTCATCTGACTAAGGAGTGGTTGTTAACAAAGAGAAAAAAGAAGCGGTCTAAATCTATAACATATGAAGTTAGAGTTACTTCTTTGTCTTCTCCAACTTCTATTTCTAATGTCTCTACACCAATTGAAAATGTGAGATCTTCAGAAAAGCAGCAAGCTAAAGGTACCCGAAAGAAATCTACAACAAGTCACTCACCAGTAGCTCCTTCTCAAAGGCTGACAAGATCAAAGACCAAGTCCATAATAAAGAAAGATCTGGCTCAAGAAAATGTGCAGACTATCAATTTAGATGAGGAAAAGTTTTAAGATATGAACTACCAAATAGCTGAAGAAGAGCAGGTGGACAAAGATCTTTTTGATCTCGATGATGTGACACTAGAAGTTATTAATACATCAATGAAGACTCCTGAACAATCAAATAGGTCTGATATAACACATAAATGGTTGGCCTCTTCTTTAAATAAGAAATGCAACTTGGTTTCGGTTTCAGTTCCCGTCAAAGACATTGTCAGTAAATATGTTCAGAAAACCCCAAAGATGAAAAAAGTGAAAAGCACAGCTCGAACATTTGCAAATGCAAAAATAGGGAAGTGGGGCCGAAGTAGCCACTTACAGATGAAAAGAGGGAGAACAAGAACTCAAAGCTAAAGACTTCGAGGTCACTAAGGTTGAGTTGGGAACCATGGATCATGCGGGTAAGAACCATTTGTTCAAAGAAACTACTCAAAAGATGTTGTTAACCATAGTGCAGGTCGGTAAAGAAAAGAAGGAATTGAAATAGACAATTGTGACACTATCTCAGTTCATAAACACCTTCTGCAGTTTTGATGCCACTCCCCTGATACAGTCTCCCCATATTTTTGATCTGAATTCAATAGAGAGAAAAAGTCTGTTGAATTAAGTTAAATGTGGTCGATCTCTGGTGTCTACAGTGGATGAGTGGATGAATGAAGTGATCAATAATGGTCTCAAATACATTAAGGATTCTCACGCTGTTCTCCATGATGGTGAAGCCCTAGTGGGAGAAATGCAAGAACAACGACAGGTATGGGACAAAGAAGAAGAAAAATGTATTTCTACCATGACAAAGTTCCTAGAGATTTAGAAGTATGGGTGCCCCAAGTAGAGGTACCCTCTCTCTCTCTCTCATACACACACATACACTCTCTCCCACCTCCCTACCCTCTATATTTTTCCTTATTATCCTCTTTCCCCCCCTCTCTCTCTCTCTCACACACACATGCTCTCTCCTACCTTCCTACTTTCTATATTCCCCTTCTCTCTCTCTCTCTCTCTCTCTCTCTCTCTCTCTCTCATACACACACATATGCTCTCTCCCACCTTCCTACCCTCTATATTTTCCGTTATTACCCTCTATCCCCCCTCTCTCTCTCACACACAAATATGCTTTCTCCCACCTCTCTCTCTCTCTCTCTCTCTCTCTCTCTCTCTCTCTCTCTCTCTCTCTCTCTCTCTCCACATTTTTGTTTCTTGCAAAGGGCGCACGCGCTAGCACTATGCAAGACTATGCATGTTACACTTTTTTGGTTTTTGCATAGGGTGCGCACATGTTAGCTTTTTACATAGCGTGTGTGCCCTATAGGGTGCACGTGCTATGTTTTGAATTGCCCAAGCCATAGTACGTGCAACCTATAGGGTGCATGAGCTTTAGTGCGTACGCACTATGGCCATTTGGGGGCCAAAAAGGAAAGTGGCACCTTTTTGGTCCCCAATCTTTGTGCATATACCCTCTTCTTCTTCTTCATTGTGTAACACTCATCCACGATCATCATTTACTTCATCTTCTGATTCTTCAGTATCTTCTTCTTCCATCACATTATACTTTACCGACCTTCCTCCTAGCTCATGTCTAACAACAAATGACCAACTTGGTTTATGTGGAATGGAAAAGTAAAACACTGACTCACATTAACTTGGAAGAACGTAGGGCTCATCTCCAACTGGCTCAAATGACCTTGTATTAATCATTGTAAATCCACTATCATGTCCAATAACAGTCCTATCAGGATCATTTTGATTCAGCCGTAGCCTATACCATTTGATGACAAATTTAACTAATTTGAATGAATTAAAGTCACACTCAAGTATATCATCTAAAATGCTATAGTATCGATTTTCAGATTGTTGAGGATGTATGTCATTTCTAGATAAAATATTAGTGACCTCGAAGACTGCACTTATCCTAGAATCACAAGTTTTCTTCGTGTCGTCTAAATTTTTTATGTGAAATTTACGGCCATGGTAGGACATAGCTTTGTGGTGTTTGATCTACAATTATTCAAACATGTCAAGATTATTTGCATCAATCCATGAGTTGATATTAAACTTATGGGTCATGGTTAGTAAACTTATACGTACATTTCTACCTCTTAAACCATATGCTAGATCAAGTACCATAGGTGTAAGATTGAGATCTCCATTATGATGAGCTTCTTTAACCAATGATGCAACACCATCCCATGTTAATGTGCGACCATTTTCTTGAGATCGTTGAATACATACCGTCATCCAATCAAGATTGTTTGCAATATACAAATGTAGTGCATCCCACTCACGACCAACTGTAAAGAAAAAAAATAGACCTCTTAGAAACAACTTATATTGAAGATCTATAAGAATTAATAAACTACAATAACATTATATAATTACCTCTCACTTTCCTCAATCTACCTTTCCCCGTCAAGTACTCCCCTTCGAATTTGTTAATAGAGTTGGGATCTCAAATGCGATCTACATGGATATTTGTTGCAAACTAGGGAAGATATTCACTAATGTACACCATGGTTTGGTATACCATAGAAACCTCAAGACGTGCTCTTTGTCAAACCAAGCCATTCATAAATTTCAAGTTCCTCTCAACCATCCACATTGACCTAGTTTGTACAGGTCCACACAATTCAATCTCCTCAACTTGATGTATGAGGTAGTGTTCTTGAGCATTGAAAAAAGTTAGAGGTAGACACTTTTGCATTTCACACATAAGCTGGGGAATTTTTCTCTTCTAATATTTTATATTTTTTTTTATCAATTTCTTTAGATGATAACCACCTAAAAGATATTCAACTCACAAGAACATATAAACAAGATTTTAGAAAAAAATATACAATAAATTACATAAAAAGTAAAGCAAGTCATAAATATAATATATGTACAAGTCTAAGAAATAACACTTCTAACCTCATGTATTCTCCAAGATTGTATATAACTTGTTTAACACTGTTGTCAAACTGGTGTGGGAGGGATAGAGGTAAGATGTACTGCAATGATTAAAAAATGATCTTTTTAATATATTATAAAATAATACAATAAAAAGTACATGCAATTTTATAAATATATTGTAAATAGAGAACATGACTTACCTTGATGAAGGTATGCCAATCATGTGTTTTCAACCTTGACCCAAAATCACCTTTCTTTGATACAAGATTGCTTATATTTGTAGCAAATCCTGTTGGAATTTTTTTAATTTTTTTTTATGACTTCTTTTAATGCATCACTTTGCTACTCAGTTAATAACCAAGGAAGGGCACTCGTATTTATGTGGTCTCCATTTCTATTTGATTCAATTAATTTTTTCAATGTATGATTGGATTCATGAATGTCATTACAAATTTTAGAAAAAAAATTTTTGTCACGCCTTCGATCCAATATTTTTCATAGTGTCTCCGTTACATTCTTTCCAATATACATAGCATCAAACAAATGGACGATTGGGAGATCCTTGTAGTACGAAAACTTACTAAATTGACTAGGATAACTTTTTATTCCTCTAGGAAGTTGGTCATTGATGCCTTGACGACCTTCACGAGCATCAATAACATCATTAGTAAATAAAAGACAATATCAAAATATAAATTTAAAAAAAAAATCATCAGATGGAATGACATTACCTCGACAATTTAGTCTATTGTATTCCAACTTCCATAAACGAGGTGTCATTCTTCGTGGCCTTGATGTTGTCTCTTCTTTCCCATTAAAAGATGTTTTTCAATAATTTGATACTTATGATTATTGTGGAGAAAGTGCCTAAACTCATCGAACACCTACTTTCCTAAACTTCTTGAATGACGAGATTTCATCTTCGGACCACAAACTAGACATGCGAATCTACCCTTTGTCTGAAGACCTAAAAGATATCATACAATTGGATCATGTACATTATCATGCACAACTTAATCATACAACAATAATGTGTAAGCACTATAACATACCAAAAATACGTGACCTTAACAATATATAACATATCGCAAAAATGAGTTAGCCCAGTGGCATCATGTATTGTCCATACAAGAATTGCATGGAATTAAAATTATCTTGTCCTATTGGTCTAGAGATGTCATACATAGTGACCCCATTCCATAACTTCAACAACTTGTCAATAAGGGGCTCAATATACACGTTCATATCTTTAACTTGGTACTTACCTAGTTGAATGAACAAAAAAATTACATAATTATTATGACCATCTTGATGTGGTGTTTATAAATTAATTTACATAACTATTAAATGTAAATAATATCTGGTACAATCATTGACAACATTATGTGCTCCCTCTTTATGGACATCCAAGGAGGAATGTTATTGTTGATAACAAAAATAGGCCACACTGAGTAAACAAATCTCATATCTCCAAATGGATTGACACCGTCTGCTTCCAATGAAAGCTTCAGATTATGAGGTTCTTCTTTAAAGTGTGGCCATGTTGTTTATATGTATTTAAATGTAGAACCATCCGCAGGCATTCACATAATGTCATCTTGACTTCTATTGCATGCATGGTAATCCATAAATTGTGCCAAGATAGTGCATCTGAATAATCATTGAAGATGTGGAATAATGGGAATGTACAAAAGAACCTTGTGAGGCACCTTTTTTGTTATTTGATCTGACTGATATCTACTAATATGACAATCAGGGCATTCTATTGCAAATTCATGTTATTTATGATATAGAATGTGATCATTGGGACATGCATGTATTGTCTGATAATTCATTCCAATTTGATTCATAATGGTAGATAATTCTCAATACAAACGAGGCAGAATGTTTGATGGTGGTAACAAAAACTCACCTATCAAAGGTTAAAAAAATCTAGGAGAGCTTGCTTGAGTAGCTCTCCTGGCTTTTTTGACCTGGTTTTTGTTCTCTGCCCCTGGTTCTATTTTCTGGGCTTTTTGTTTGTTTGTTGGCAGACTGTGTTTGGCCTTCCTTTCTTGCTTTGGCTATCTTGACTATGTATACTTTTATTGTATATCTTTGAGATACTTTATGTTGTAAGGGTTTTAGGGCCCCTTTAAAACCTATTTTCCTTAATAAAAAACAAATATGAATTGTTAATATAATGAATCGTAATGATATGCGAAGATTGAAGATGACAAAAATGGCATACCTTAGCATACATGACATTGCTACATTAGATAAACCATTCGTAACATTCAAGTTCACCAACAACACTATAGCAGAGAGAGGAGTTGTTTGGGAGCCTTGGTATAGGGGCTCGTATGCCTTCTCAAGTATAGGTATATCAAGACCATCTTCATCATCATTATCTGATGTGCTAGTACCATCATCATGATCATCTCGATTAGCTACGCCAATACCATCTTCTTCAATCATGTCCTCTGGCAAATTATCAGCTACGCCAATACCATCATCTTCAATGTGACCATGTTGCCTACAATGACTTTGGGCTATTGTGATTAGAATTCTTTGATTCTTTAAGCCCTTACACTTTTTGCAAGAACAATTACATTTATCAACTTTTCTTTGGAACTGAGACCACAATCTAGCAATTATCTCATTATTTTGTTCTGGGTTCATATTGCTAGGTTTGGACTTTCTTCACAGGCAATTATTCAGCTATAAATATACAAAATGTAAACATACAAGTTAGTAGTATCTTGTATATAAAAAAATAATAATAATAATAATAAGATTATACAAGATTTATAAATACACACACAAATCATGTGCACTAGACCATGAAATATTCAAATCACTCAGGGACTCTTAAAAATAAAATGTAATCAACATAGGAGTAATTGTTGGATGATTGAGAGACATGTCTAACAATTTTAGCGGAGAACAAAAAGAATGACAACCTTTAAATTTGAACTCGATACACACTATCAACTCCTTAAAAGAGATACGCCTGCGCTTTGTAAGAGAAATATTTATTGTTTATTTTGAGATCATAACAACACCTAGTTATGGAGTTTGGAGTTGTCTAAACATTGCCCAATATGCCCAGCAAGGTGCTAAAACCCTCTTCAACAATCCATGTCTTGTCTCAAGTGTAAATAGACTCAGAAAACTAATCAATACCAGTTCGACAACATGTTCTCTTACTCTGGCTAATACATTACATTAAATTTCTTATTCTCTTGCACGTTCAACTTATGTGTTTAGACCCCAATGTAGGTGATAAGAAATAATTGCAACATATAATGTCAAAAATGTCTTGGAATGTTTTGGGATGTCTTCATGTCCCGACTTCATTGACTCATGTCTCATAAGAAAGGCATGTTGACCCTATAGTGTGAATTAAATCACCCCAAAACTACAGTCATAGTCTTACACCTTGGAAAATAAACTCATACTTAGCATTGAAGTGGCATGAAATGGAGGAAACCATGCCAAACTTGAATCCCATCAAGCACCCAACACAAAGATTCCTTGAAGTGACCAATAGAGACACCACAACTTGTTTCTTTTCCATACATTAGGTATTTAGGCGACTCCTTATTTTGACCTGTGATTTCCTTAATTGTTCCTTTGAAAACATGTACCTATCTTATTCAACAGCTGCATCTAGGAATTAATCTTATATTTTTGTCTTATTCTAGCCTTATCTCATTTGTTGTAGACAAAAGATTTTTCAATACTTTCAAAATTGAAATTGAACCTTGTGTCTTCTAGCTCCAATATTTATAAATTTCATGTAACATATGGCACAGTTGGAGATATGACCATCAACTCAAAATAAATAATTTTTAAATAAATTTCCCTTTAGCACGTAGGCACACAACTCCATTTTAGCTCCCAAAAAGATCTTCTCATTAAAATAATGAAAATTTGACATGCAAAGTCCCTAATTTATGTGCCCATGATTTGAAATTTGTTTCCCTGGTTCCAACAAGCTACAACACTAAGGTGCATTGTTGATAACATACCAATTTGCTAAGGGTAGGGTCTCAAGGTGGGGTCTTTCTATGTCATGGCTAAGGGTAAGGTCTCAAGGTGGGGTGTTTCTAAAAAAATTCTGTGGGTATTGCTAAGATTTTTTAAGAATATTTTAAGGTGGATGGTCCCGTGAATTTTGTAGTGTGATTTATGTTTAAAAGTTTAAGTTGTCTTCAATACCCATCATGTCCTTTTCAATCTTCATTCTAAAAAGATCAACCAATCTCACATGGTTCATTTCAAGAGGAATGGCTTATGTAATTCAAATTCTTGGAATTAGTCATAATCACCTACTCTCTTATAATAGTTAATGGGCTCATTTATTAAATACCATAAGCCCTAGTGATTGGTGAAGAGAATAAAAAAATTATTTTGTAAGCTATGTTTGAACATCTGTACTATGAACATCTTTATGTTACGGCGGCACAACTTGAATCCAAAATAATCAAGCTTCAAGAAAAATATTGTCCAATTTCATGTCCTTAACATCTTTATTATAAAAAGATGGCTTGGTCTGTCACTGTTTATTCTCATAGAAGTAAAAATGTTTAATTAGGATTCTAGGGAATTTTATAATTTTGTGAGTTTTAGTTATTGAGAAATGAAATTGTAATTTTTCCCAATTCAAGAGTTGACTGCTAAAAAAGATATCGTTAAAATCTATAACCCCTTTAAATGCCCAAAACTTAGCAGGGCAACCTTGTAACATTGCAAGTGGTTTAAACTATTCCATTCAAATTTCCACTAAATAGAATTATAAGTGGTGAAGTTCCCATCTAGTCTAGAGAAATCACATATTCCACGATAAGATGTTTGATAGCCTCGCATGCTTTCCAAACACTACAAAAAAACCAACGGGTTTAATAGTGATCTTACCAAATAAGAATTGATGCTTTACCACAGCTAGGTTTTGATTATTATAGGCATCGATTTATTTATAGTATTAGCTATTTTCTCTAATTGGCATTACTTGTTCCCCAATCATTTGATAAGCCTTTATTAGTAAATTGAATCTAATGTATGTAACTCTGTAGTTTTTCTTGTGAGAAAATCCTATCATATCAGATCTCCTAGTGACTAGTGTTAAGATCAACATAAATCAGGTAGCCAAAGCATTGCAAAGAAATAATACCTAAGTTGCATCATCATGCCATGAAGGTGAGTAGCAATCACAGCCAAGGAAATGATAACAATATGCACTAATTCAACATATGGCTTGCGGCCTCAATGAATAAACAATAAAACATCACGGGTACTAAAAGTAGTAAGCAATATAACCAGAGTATCCAATGAACACACATTAACATGATGCCCTAGTTCACTAACACAAAAAATGTAACAGATAAAATCAAAGATGCAAATTAGGCTCGCGGGCTGTAGTAATAGAAAATAAACATAACATGATGCCCTAGCTCATAATAAAATAGTGAGAATCTAGATGTAAATGCCATAATCAAATCATCCAAATAAATGAACTCAATGCCATAGACATAACAGAGCATGGAGTAATGATCATAGTAAGATGTGCCCTCAAAATACATGATGGTATTCAATCATGTGATCAAATGCATGTATTCTATCAAAATGTAGAGGAGATAACGATACAATCCCTACCTCAATGAGCTTCAATTTGATAAGGAGAGAAAAAACCAAGTTTCTAAAACCAAGCTTGAAGATCAAAGGCCCAAGTCTAGATAAAAACTGCAACCCCTATACACAGTGTCGAATCCACCCTGACTAATGATGTTTCACGCGCTGCAACCCTTGAAAAATTTTGTCGTGGTAATAATGAAATGAGAAATGAAATCTTTTTTTTAAAGTTATGCTCATATTCGTCAAAATTTTGACGTACACAGGCATGGATTAAAAAAAAATGAAAATTTTCCTTCTATAATCCGACCAACCAAAACCTTTTTATTTCATGGTCGAAAATTTTGGTAGAAAAACTAGGTCAAATGTACTAGTGTTTGAAGGCTCAAATCCTATATCATGAGTGTGAATTTGGGAACTATTTAATATTTCCAGATGAAGTTCCTCCGGTTTCAATGGTTTGGGATGAAATTGCTTAGGTTTGGTCTATGGAATTTGATGGCAGTTGTGCTAATGCTAGGTTTGGGGCAGGAGTAGTGCTTAAAGGACCTGATGGAGAGTATTTACCTTATTCCTTTAATTGGATTTTAAGAATACTAATAACACTGCTGAGTATGAATCTTTCTTATTGGGATTACAAGAAGCAAAAAATCATGGAATTAAAATTATTGTGGTGAGAGACGACGCCGAGTTGATAGTTAAACAAGTGAAAGGTCAACTCATAGTTAAAAACAAATGGTTAAGGCATTATAGAGATTTAGTCTGGAATGAAATTGAAGCTTTTTCTATAGAAGCTATCCCAAGAAGTTTGAATTCACGAGTTGATTCTTTAGCAGTGTCTGCTTCTTTATTGCTCCTTGTCCTGATTTTAAAACATACACCTATAGAATCGAAATGATTTACAAACCTATCGTCCCTGATGATATTGAACACTTGCAAGTATTTGAAGATGATGCTAGTATCAATGACTTTATGACATGTGTAGAGGTGTTTGCATCTACTTACTTCAAATTTTTGGGTGAAACATATGAAGAACCTGGTTCCAAAGTACCATCACTAGAAGAATTAGTTCAATTAAAAGGCAACAAAATTCCTAAAGGATTGATTTCACTCAAAAATTTGTTTTCTAGAAGGGATGATAGTCACATCTCAAAAGAGGGCCTGTATTCTGAGGTTTTGAAAGAATATGATAAAATCAATATCGGGAATGAGGAGCAACCAAACTGGATATCTATAGGAAAGACTTTATCCACTCAGGAAAAAGAAAGATTGAAAGTGTTATTGACTGCCTATACATATGTATTTGCTTGGAATTATAATGACTTAAAGGATTTTAGGGGTGGGCATTTTAGTCATCATATACCTCTTAAATCAGAATCTAAACCTTTCAGGCAAAATCTTCGTAGTTATAACCCCAAGGTATCAGAAGCCATACTATGTGAAGTAGATTAAATGTTGAAAGCAAGAATTATATATCCTAGTCACCACTCAATGTGGATTGCAAACATTGTGCCGATGAGAAAAAAGAACAGAGAAATAAGAATTTGTGTTGATTTCCATAATCTGAATCAAACCAACCTGAAAGACAATTATGCCTTGCCTAAGATGGAACACGTTCTGCAAATTGTTGTCGGGTCAGAAATGATGTCCATGCTTGATAGATTCTTAGGATACAATCAAGTTAGTGTAGCAGAAGATGATAAACACAAGGTTGCTTTCACTACACCATGGGGAACATTTGCATATAATAGGATGCCCTTCGGCTTGATTAATGCAGGAGCAACTTTCCAAAGGGTTATGGATCCTTCTTTTGCTGACATGAAGGATAAGATTGTTGTGATTTATCTTGATGATCTAACAATTTATTCCAGGAGGAGAAAGCATCACCTCAGAGACCTTTCGTTAGTTCTTGAAATATGTCGAAGCAATGGTATATCTCTCAACCCCAAAAAGTCTGTCTTTTGTGTGACAGAAGGTAAACTATTAGGTCATATTGTCTCTAAAGAAGGAATCAAGATTGATCCTGAGAGAGTGAAGGCTATTCAATAGATTGGTCTTCTGTCAACTAGGACTGGGGTTAAATCTTTTTTTGGTCAAATTAATTTTTTGAGAGCTTTTGTACCAAATTTCTCTAAACTAACTAGACATATCGTGGGGATGATGAGTGAAAAGTAGCCTTTCAAGTGGAATAAAGCTGGTAAAAAAACATTCAATGAAATCAAAAATATTGTGGCAACTGCTCCTTCTTTAGCTTATCCAAATTATAAAAAAAGATTTTATCATTTATTGCTATGCCTTTGATCATTCATTATTGAGAATGTTAACTCAAAAGATTGATTCTGAGAATGAGGCACCAATTGCTTTTATGAGCACCCTGTTAAAAAAACATGAGCTCAAATATTCCTCTATTGAGAAACAAGCTTTTGATGTAGTTAAAGTTGTTAAATAATTTAGATTTTATATTCTCCATTCACATTCAATGGTGTATGTTCCTGATTTTGCTGTGAAAAGTTTACTCACTCAACAAGAACTAGCAATGAAAAAGAGGGAAGCATGGGTAGCTAAGATACAAGAGTACAATTTAACAATAAGACCCACTAAGCTAGTCAAAGGAAGGGGTTTGTGAAAGCTCATAGCTGAAAACTCAAAAGAAGCAGAAGAACTAGGAAATGAGATATCACAGGCGTTATTGGTTAGTTTAACTAACCCTTGGTTTTGTGACATAACATATTATCTGACTTAATGAGAATTCCCTACACGGTTAACTCCTAAAGAAAGACATAATTTGAGACTCCAAGTATCCAAATATGTGATATGGCAAGGCACATTATTTAAAAAAGGCATAAATGGAACATTCCTACTATGCGTGGATAAAGAGCAATAGATACAATTGTTGAAAAATTTTCATGAAGAAGCCTATGGAGGGCATTTTTCTTCAACTGTCACAGCCTTTAAAATCCTTCACAATTATTTTTATTGGTGGGATATGTTTAAAGATGCCTATGCATATGTCAGAAAGTGTGAAAAGTGTCAATTGTTTTTCGGAAAACCCCAATTAGCAGTGCTACCATTGAAACTGGTTGTTGTAGATGAACCCTTCAAATAATGGGGACTAGATTTTTTTGGCCCAGTTAATCCTCCATCAAGTGTTGGTGATGTCTACATTTTAAGAGCAACTGACTATTTCACCAAATGGGTTGAGGCTATCCCAACCAAAAAGGCAAACTCTCAAGTAGTGTGTGATTTCTTGAAAAACAATATCCTGGTGCGCTTTGGAGTTCCTCAAAAGATTGTAATAGATAATGCCACTTATTTATCATCACAAAAGCTAACTCTTTTATGCTATGATCATAGTATTTATTTATCCCATTCGTCAGATTATTTTCCACAAGGTAACGACAAGTGGAATCGAGCAATAAAAATCTATTGGCTATCATGAATAAATTGGTAGATGACAATGGTAAAAATTGGCATAAAAAGCTTTTTGAAGCTCTCTGGGCTGATAGGATATTGGCATGGCACCTTTCAAACTAGTGTATGATGTGGGTGTCAGGTATCACTTCTATTGGAGTTTTCGGCAATAAAACTGCAAACAACCATCGAGGAACAAACTTTCAAAGACTCTTTAGAAAAAGAATTATGTACTTGCATAAACTTGAAGCAGAAAGAGAAGCACTAGTAGATAAAATCACAGAACATCAAGTCAGGGTCAAGAATATCTTCGACAAAAAGGTGAGACCTCAAAAATTCATGAAGGGAAATGAAGTGTTACTCTGGGATAAAAGAAAGAAACCAAAAGGAGCTCATAGCAAGTTTGAATCTTTGTGGAAGGGGCCTTTCTTGATCCAACAAGAGTTAGGACCTAATGCTTTTAAACTGGCATATCCATATGGAACCATCTTGCCATTTTCTTACAATGGGAAAGATTTAAAGCTTTTAAATCTTTGAGTTTCTTAGTGTGTAAATCTTTACATGTATTAGGTCTAGTTTGTTTTCCCTGTCTTGATTTTGTTGTGTTGGTTTCACCCTTTCAATTTTTTTGCATAACCAGAGTTCCGAGTTCTCTTCCTTTTGTCAAAAGAAGTCCCCAGTCAAAGCTGATGTTAGTCCAAGTTTGGCACTTGTTCATTTTTCTCTATTTGATTCGGTCTTGTGTTAGTTGGGTTACCCTATTTCCCCTTGTTGTTTTTCCCTTTAGCCCAGTTGTTTATAAAATTCATTAGTCTTTAGGGTCATGAAATCAAATAGATACAGAAAACCATGTTGAACGAGTTGAAGGTTATTAACTTTGCTCATACATATTCAACCAATTATGGTGACCAGGAATTAAAGGTACCTCTAGAAGTGTTTGAAGCCACTATGAATAAAATCAAGGAGAAGATTAATCTGAAAGCTTCTGATTTCACACAAATGGCTAGAATTGAGTCCCTGTTGTATTTGTGCATTGATCAACTTCATGGAACGATTGAAAAGGTTAAAAAATTGAAGTAGACTAAAGAGGCTTCAATGATGAGGATTTTGAACATGAATATTCCCCATTTTCCACTTGCAAAGGAGCTAGTCTAGGCATATAAACAATGGGAGTCGACCCATTCTGTTGCAGGTGAAGGACAAAGTCCCACTGGAGGTGAGGAACATGCTGTCGATAAGGAGCACGATCTAGAGATTTAATTTCTTTTCTTGTTGCATGAAAACTCTTAAGGACATGTGTCCTTTTTACTTTGGTTTACCTAATAACTATTTTTCTGAGAGGTCAGGTTATTAGGGAGACCTCTCGATTTTGCTAAGACTACATGTAGGTTAGTGAAGATAACGAAAAGGTTCAAATTTTTTTGGAGAAACTAGTTAAGTTTTTTGTTTTAGATTACTGTTTGGAGAAAAATTTGAGGAATCTAGTTTACTGTTGAAACAATTATATACATTTTTGCCTGTGTTGCAATGGTGATTTACGTATACATTTATATTTCAAATCTGTGATGTTTGAAATGAGTGGATGAATGTTCTGTGCTAACATTTTAATTCATTATGTATTGTGCTATGAAAGTTCCAACAGTAACTTGAATCATATGCAATCTTTATCTCGCTTATATTTTTAGAAGAATCTTTACATCTTATTCTAAAAGTGTTACTTGCAGTAGAAAATTGTGCCTTTTCTACAATCTTTGTCTTAAGTTCTTTTTCTAAAATAATGTTGAATAGATAGTCATCTAAGAATGATACAACAACCTTTTTTAAAGGTTTCTGGTTAAAAGTCAAACTCAAAAATTAGCATTTGAGATTTATTGAAAATTAATCCTAGGGAGTTGTACCTAAGATAAAATTCAGAGGGAAGTGATTAGCAAAACACTTACCCAACTGTTAGTGATTGGATGTATTTCAAACAGGTGATAGAATGATGTTGTAAGAAAGATTTAGAGAAAGACAAATCTGTTTACTAACACCTACAACTGATTGAATATCTTGATGAAGATTCAGGAGGTCACCAAGTTGTTAAAGTAATATGTAAGATGATTAAATCAGTCAATATGTTGTCATTGATGTCAACTAGTTTTGACTATACTTATCATGATAGTTACAAACATCTGAACATCTATAGAAGGAAGAAATGGTGAAGAAATGAGATATCTACATAAGAAAAAGATGAATATGACAGATATGGATAAGGTATACATTGGGTAACTTATTAATGAGTCTATGGCATTATATTGTTGACTTGAGCATGTTGCATTATTCTATTATGAAGAAGAGATTAGAATTGAACAAGTTTATGTGGTCAGTAATTAAAGATTTTTGTATACACCGAGTTAGTCTTGTGTATATCGAGTGACAGTAATAACTGAGTTAGTTATCACCAACGCATTCTGTATTAACCAAGTTGGATGAAAACATTAAATGCTTCTAACAGCTAACTGAAATTGATGAGTTGGAAGATGCTTATGATTTTGAGATAAGAGATAGAGTTTGTTATGAAGATCAATGACTGACAAAATTTAGAGACAATCAAAGGGAAAAGATTGAAATGTGTTATTGATACATCTACCGAGGAAGCTTGAAGATGCAAAATGAATGATGGAGACTAAGAGGCAAAATCTAATGGATGAGATGAAAATAGTTTACATGTTTATTTAAGAGACATGAGATTCATTTTTTAATATGTCGGATGAATAGAGACTGCAGGATAATTCGTGTGAAGACATTTTTCATGCACCATTGATCAAACTGGTTACAGATAGAATAGATTTGGACTGCAGGTATTATCGAGCTTCAAAGAATTATACACAAAGTGAAGTAAGTTGGAGGATATAATGGAGTGAATTGATTATTGATCATAAGATTTGTATTGAGCTTAGTGTAGATTTGAATACTTGCAAATTGAGTTGTATTTGAATCAGATCACTACTGTATCAGTTTAACCATTGTTACAGCTAAATCTCTTAACTGGGTGGACTTAACAGTCTTTTGTATTTCAATATGACATTCAAGGAATGTTAATTATTTTCTTGTTGACCCCATAGTGAATGTTGGTCGAGGGAAAACTGTTAGTGATAAATCCTCTAACAAGGTCACACCTTACAGTGTGTTTTTTAACCTTTAACAGGGTTGGCTTCTAACCAAGCTCACTTTGGAAGAGTGAAATATTTTGGGTTACCAGTCCTAGGTGGTTTTTCCCTTAGTGGGGTTTCCACGTTAAATATTTGTGTTATGTGTTATTTGTTATGATTGGATTCCTATCATACTTTACATATTTCATAAGTTGATTAATTGGTAAACACGGTTTTGGAAATTACTAGTATTCGGTAAATGAACAGAAAGGTTATTGTTAATATCTTACCGAGATTGATTATTCTGTTGAAGAAGTTTGAAAAGTACATATGGTAGTTTGGGACTGTAGGATAACTGGTTTAACTGATTCACCCTCCCTTTCAATTATCTAACAATTGATATCAGAGCTTGTGTGCTTGAAAAGGAAGTTTGAAGGACTTGAGCTAAAGATCACAAGATGTATAAAAGGGAGGTGTCTAAGCTGAACAATGACAACTTCACAACATGGCAAAGAAGAATTGTACACCTCAAATAGTGCACTTCTCTAAGTCATTATATCCAAGGGAATCCATGAATGGGATACCTTAGAAAGCAACCTAGAGCTCTCTATGTACGGAGTTGCAAAATTATTTGATTGCTCTTAGCTAGAGCTATTAAGTTTATGACCTTGCTAGTTAACCACACAATGAGAGATTCAAATGAAGACAAGGGAAAGAATGCCAATATCTCCAAGAATCAAAATGAAATTCAATGCAAAGCTATACTAAGAATGAAAATGCAAGCTAAGATATGAAAGGAAATATGCAAGTATTACAAAGCCTCCTAATTAAGCTAGATGAAGTAATCTAAAGCATAAAGGAAACTAAGCTAAATATGAAGCTATGAATGCCATGACAATGCAAGAAATGAAACTATGATAGCATGTAGATGCAAAAGCCAAGAATGCTCCAAATCTTCAAAAGCTCCAAAGTGACCTAGAAAACCTGCAGCATAACATTAGCATAAAAAGATTGATATCCAAATGAGGAAGAGAGCTCTTCTTTTGTAGGAAATGAGAGACAATAGATGATGGAGATTAAGAGGTAAAAGATTTAATCAAGGGTGGAGCTTGAAAGAGGAGAAATCCATGTGCACAAATATCCTCCAATGAGAAAATAAGAGTTGACTTTTGTGTCCATATGAGACAAAAAGTACTTTTCTTCTTTTTATAAAATAAGAATGATGCTTTATTTGTGCAACTTAGGATAAGAAGAAAAGGTGGGGGATTTTTATTTAATAAAAGGGGAGGAAATTCCTTTTAAATAAATAAAGACTTAGGATAAAATGGTTAGCCCAAGGCAAATAATCAAAAATGATAAAATAGGATTTGATCAAGGAAATTGATATAATTGATAAAATGCTGAATGGGGGCCCAAAGTCTAGGCGACCATTTTAGGGTGCATACATTTGCCCCTCTTTGACTAATGTGTGATCATTCTGGGAACACATGTGGTCAAAGAAGAATTGAAATGTGAGATCAATTTGGGATCAAAAAACAATCCAGACGTGTGATCATTCTAGGAACACGTCAGGACAAAAATAAATCGGCTAAAAGATAAGACTAACACCGTTGCTGTTAAGTGATAGTCAAGTCTCAAAATAAGAGATAAGAATCAAAAGACAAGATCAACACCATTGTTGTTAAGTGATAATCAAGTCTCAAAATAAGAATCTCAGGCTGAACTGAATGATAAAGTTGAATCAAAGATTAAAGCTGATAGGTATTGCCCCCTTGGAATCGAAATCAAAATTAGGTAGAGGAGAAGTAGAAAATAGATAAACTTGATCAAGTCACTAGAAATCATGATCGAAGATGAAAGATGATAAGATAACCATCAAGCAGTGAGGATATGCCCCAGTTTGACTAAGAAAGATATAGGATAAAGATAAATTCAAACCTCAGAGAGATGAAGATGAATGAAAATGAATGAAAGACTAAAATTTTTGAAAGAGATGAGGATGAGGAAATGAAGATGCCCTAGCGAAGATCGAAGGACGAGGCCTCAAATGGTCAGCCAACTGCGCAGAAGAAGGGGAAAATTTGAAATGTGATTTTGACTATCAAGATTAACTTGGATTTCAATTTTGAGTCTGAAAATGGATCCAAGACGTTGAAATTAGCTAGGGGTGCAATTTTCACGCAATTCTGAGGTGTTTTGAAAATTAGGTCAAAAAGTCAAAATGCTATAAAAGGGGGTAAAAAAGTCATTTTATATATGATTATAAGATTAACCCCTTGTGATTGACAGGAAAAGGATGTGATGAAAAGACAAGGAGAAAAAGACATGATCGAGAAAAGGAAAGGTGAGCGCAGTTGACCGACAAGTCCGTGAAAAATAAAAGGAGAGCTCTCTCCATGTGCAAAATGCAAAACTAATCTAACATGAACCTAAAAATGAAAGCTACAAAAAAGTGGTTGACTTGCAAGGTCACAATGCCAATAGACATCTAATAATCATCATCGAGCTTTATTGGTAGCGTCGCAAGATCATACAATACACACTAGTGTGACTATGGGTATATGAATATGATCTATATTAGATAGAATGTGGGAATCCCACCTAGGCACCAAAGACATGTAGGTCAAGATGACTAGTGCAGTGAGATTACCTAAATTTGATATGGCAAGATTATACTCACATTGAGACACAAGGAAAGTCAAGATGACTATAAGTATGCACATGCATAAACAGTCAAGGATAATACCTTGTAGATCCCAATGTCAAGTGGATCAAGCATAAATGCTAATGACAGTGAGAACCAACAAAATATACCCACAAGAAGAAAAAGCAATAAAACATGTCCTCATGCCCTCAGTCTTCTAGCTACGCATCATCAAAAACTATCATAGGGAGAGAAAACATATCAAAGAAATCATTGTAGACAACACACAAAGAAAACAAAGTCAAACAAGTCTCAGCGAGTCAAGTGTTTAAGTGCGTGTGTGTAGGTCATAGAGTCAAAATTTGAGTATCACATCTACGAGTGGAAATATCATATCATGCTAGACTGCTGGTAGGATATCTGATAAGTGTTGATAAACACTCGATGCTAGGGTAGTGTTGAAAAACATTGTTTGGGTGGTGTTGAAAAACACCGTTTGCAAGATGTCCTAAAAACCAACGCATCCTAGAGACCAAAGCTAACACAATTATGCTCCCTAGACAAAGACAAAGACCAATTCCAAACCAAGTCAACAAAGTCAAGGCATGATGGAGAGAGGTTAAGTGTCGAGGATGCATGCTAAGAAACAAGGGTGCAAAGGCCTCAAGTAGCGCCTGTTTCCAGGTTTTCACCACTTGGATATATTTTTTATTTTTTCAATTTTTTTTTTATATTTTTGCTACCAAGGCGCCTGTTTCCAAGTTTTCACCAAGGCACTTTTTCTATTTTTTTTATTTTTTATTTTTTATTTAAATTTTTTGCAATTTTTTGATTTTTTTTTGTATTTTTTTGAGGACTTTTTATGCTTTTTAGGATTTTTTCAACATCATATATGATTTTTTTTTGGAATTTTTTTAGGATCAATAAGATATGTACAAAGGATGCCCCCATACAAAATAGGCATCATGGATAGAACTTCTTTAGGTGCAACACATTGATAGGATCGGGGAGTTGTTCTCCCTTTTCATCAGATAGTAAGTAAGCACATGTTCCAAAAGTAGCAGTAATAATGTATGGTCCAAGCCAATTAGGTTCAAACTTCCCTTTTTGTTCTCTATGTTGTCGGTTCTTAGGGTTTTCTCGCAAGACAAGATCCCCCACTTGAAATTCTCTAGGGCGAACCTTCTTGTTGAACGCTTTGGACATACACTTTTGGTAAACTCTCATGTGATCAAAAGATGCTTTATGCTTTTCATCTAGAAGTTCTAGTTCCTACAACCTCATGGCGCGGTAGTCTTCATCTGTCACTAAACCTTTGAGAGAGACTCTAAGTGAAGGGATCTCTACCTCTAAAGGTAACACTGCTTCAGCACCATAAGTGAGGGCAAAAGGTGTAGCCCCTGTTGGAGTACGAATACTCATTATGTAGGCCCACAAGGCTAGATTTATCTGTAGGTGCCAATCTCTACCATTCTTGTGAACTATTCTATGAAGAATCTTGAGAATGGTCTTATTTGAAGCCTTTTCTTGTCCATTTCCTTGTGGGAAGTAAATGGAGGACCAATGCTGTTGTATCTTGAATTTCTTGTAGAGATGTTTAAGGTCCTTGTTTTTAAACTAACCTCCATTGTTAATGATTATTTCAGAGGGCTCTCCATACTGATAGATGATATGATTTAAAATAAACAAAGAAACTATATTACCTGAGGCAATAGAAAGTGGGATAGCTTCTACCCATTTGGTAAAGTAATCAGTAGTAGTGATAATGAATTTGTGTCCACCTAATGAGTTGGGATGAATTTTCCCAACAAGGTCAAATGCCCAGCGCTGAAATGGCCGATGAGAAATAGAAGGAATAAGCTCCCTGCCTGGAGCATGTATCAGGTTTCCATGTTTCTGACACCATTCACAAGATTTGGCAAAAGCTACTGCATATGTCTGCATGGTGGGCCAATAGTACCCCGCCCTAAGCAACCATCGGGCCATGGCAAGACCATTAGAACGTCCTCCACAAATGCCCTCGTGAATGTCAACTAAAGCTTGGTTGGACTCACCCTTCTCTAAACACCTAAGAAGTGTCCCATCTAAACCCCTCCTATACAGATCACCAGAGATAAGGGTGTGGCGAGAGGCATTGCGGATTAGGTTTCTTCATTCAGAACGATTGAAGGTTTTGAGAATAGTGTGTGTGTGAAAATTGTACCTGATCTGTAGACACAACACTCAGTAAAACATTAGAGGTTAGCAAAAATCGAAATCGTGCAAAATTGAAATCTATCTAACCAAGTGATTTACTGCTTTCTAGTAGGTGCAAGATTAATGTTCTCAGATTGTAATCGCGATCAGTGACCTAGACGACACCTAAATGAAAGATTTGAATGCAAAAGATGAATATGAAATTGAATGCAATTAATCTATATTTTTGATATTTTCTATGCAATAATAATTGTAAAAACTGATATGAAATCTATGCTAAATGAAATTGATATGCTATGAATGCTATTGAAAATTGATATGCTATGAATGCAAAAAATAAGATTGATCTCACAAAGATGTCAATTCGCAAGAGCTTTGATTCTTCAATTCCAATTCTCCAGTGTGATTCTGCAAAATATGAGATGAGATATGAAGAGTTGAAGCCTTTAATTTATAGAAATCCAGGGCTTTGGAGGTGCATGGATAAAAGCCATAAATCACTCAAATTAATTTTTGAGTTATCTGATCATGAAAGATAGTTAATTCTCAAAATCATGCAAAAATAGCTTTTTAACTCAAATTAGAGTTTAGATCAGCTTTTTGAACTCCAAAAGGATGTTGAGTTCCAAAAAGTTAATAACTTGCATTGATTTTCTGATTTGGAGTTTAACTGTTTCTTTTGAATATGCATAATAATTAAGAATTAAATAAATAAATAAAGTGATTTATCCTCAACTCAACTAATTTTTAAAAATAAATAATTAATTTATGGGTTGATTAACTATTTATTCAAACTTTTATTAAAAACTATATTATTAAATAATGACAACATGCTTTAATTAATTAAATAAGAATTTAATCAATTAAAGATAGGAATTTTGATTTATTGTCAAAATTAAATAATACAATTAATAATAGATAGAATTAAATTTAATTAAACAATTAAGTGGCAAATATTAAATCTAAATAATTAAATATGAAAATATTCAATTAATCAAACTTAGGATAAATGTGATTTATTGCCAAATAATCATTAAATTAAAGATAATTAAGATAATTAAGAATATTGCTAAGAATATTCCCCGATGCAAAATTTAAGATAATCAATTAGGATTCGATGATGTTTAGATGTGCCTTAGGTTAGGACTTTGATGTCGATTTTGTTCGATTTGTTGATGTAGGAGGTTAATGAACTTATAGCCCATTTTTGGGGTATTACATTTTGCCCCTCTTTGAATTACTGTGCGAAGCGCAGTGGTTCAAAGAAAGTATGTGTTTGATAGAGATATGAAACTAATTCAAAATTGATAATTGATATGAGACAGAAGCTGATTGATATTGAATTGATATGGAGATAATAGGTCCTGAATGACCAAAGATAATGTTCACTATAGCAGCGATGAACCTATGATTGCGAAAAAGTGTCCAAAACGCCTGATTCTGAACCTTAGGATTGATAAGAAGTGAGTGACCCGTTCTAGACTCGATTGTCTTAGCAGAACTAGCAAGTATCACATCCAAACCCTTCAGTTGTCGAAGAACCAAGGAAAGAACACTATGATCTGATGGTTGCAAAAACTGATACAGTTTACAAGATTAGGAGAATACCAGATTGATATGGATCGATGAATCTGATATGCCCCAAGTGATGATAGATTTACCCCGAGCGATGAGGACTTTTGATGAATCAGTGACTAGACGTGATTGTTGTCTTGATCACTGATGAAAGATATTGATAGATTTGATCGATAGAATTTGATTTACAGACTTTGAATGATGTGCAATACCATGCCCCCTTCGGGATTAAAATTGAAATCTGACAAGAAAAAGTTAGCGTTGATTGTTTAGAAGCATGTTAATTGATTTGAGAAGTGGTTATATACGTCCGAGAACGCATTCTGCATCATTTGGAAGGTCCTGGAGACCAAGGTTGACCAGGTTTGACCATGAGTTGACCATGGTTGACCAAGTGGAAATTTTGATAGTTTGATGTAAGATAATTAGTTGAGTTGAATACTAGATTTCTTGTGATGATTGAAGGTGGATTATGCAAGCAGTAGACCGTCTCGGGTCCAAAAATTTTAAATCACGATTTTGACATAATAAACGATCTCAGATTTCAATTTTGATCCTGAAAATGGATTCAGAATGTCGAAATTAGCCAGGGGTGCAATTTTCATGGAAAACGAAGCACTTTTAAAAATTAGGTCAAAAGCTATATAAAGGTCGGAAGGGTCATTTTCAATTCATTTCAACCCTTTGACTTTAGAGATTCTGTGGAGCCCTCTGAGCAAGAAAAATAGCAGACCGGCGAGAACTGAAGGTACCTGTGAGTTCGCACCGTTTTGAGCGCAGCCGGAGACATGACAGACCTCGACAGTATGGACATCCGGTAGGTGGACCTCTGTTCCCCCCTGAAAATGCATGTTTTTGATGATTTATAGCATTTTTAATTTTTTCCATACATGTTTTTAGTTTTTAAATTTCGCATGTGTAGAAACTCGTACGAGTCTCAGCCCAGACTCGTACGACATTTCATTTCAGTTTAGAATGTCATTTCGTCCATGCCCAAGTGTCGTATGATAGGGACCCTTGTGTCGTACGACATTTCGTTGGATCCCTTGAAACTCATATGAATTCGGGTGTAGTGTCGTATAACTATGAATTGTCGTTTGGTATGTTGTGGAATGTCGTACGACATTTCACGCTAGTCTGGAATGTCGTTTGAAAAATAGAGTGTGAAAAACTCATTTTTAGGTCAAAAATTAAACTTTTCTGACCCTTTTGCCTGATTTGGATACTTTGCCCCACCTCCTGAAACTTCAAAACTGTGTATTCTGATACTCTTGGCCTGATTTTGAACTGAATTTCTGACAAAACACCCTGTTTCTCTATGATTTAGGTCACCTATCCTGATGTACATGTTCACCATTCTTATCCGGCCACCTAGAGATTGTGTGTCGCTTTGCCAGACCCGATGAGGGTTCATCTCGCTGCCTGTGGATTTGAGCACCTGATTCATTTACCTGATATTAGGGTAAATCATGGTTTATTGACTGCCCTGATTGAGAGGTTTCATTCTGCGACCCAGACTTTCCACCTTCCGACTGGGGAGATTAATGTGACCCCTGAGGATGTGTATAGGATTCTTCACATTCCTTTTCATGCTCCGCGGCGTCCTGAGTATGTCAGTGGAGGATCGAGGGGACTGCATGCATTCAGATGACTGTTTGGTGATGAGACCCAGCTGACTGGGTCTATATCCTGGGAGACACTTGTGCAGAGATATGGTCAGACACATCACCTAGAGTGTATCATTGCGGGGATGATCAGAGAGTTGATTATGCCTGGCCGTCAGCAGAATGGCTTCTTGATGGGATGGGCACCTATGGTAGCACTCTTGATGGCTACACCTACTGAGCTTTCCTGGGGTCAGTGTTTATTGGTGCACTTGTATTCCGAGATGCACGATGTCATGTATCAGGACTGCAAGACATTTGCTTCAGGAGCGGTGGTACTGCAGATATGGGCTTGGGAGCATATCCCAGTTTTGAGACCAGTTTTCCAGAGTCAGCGATAGCCATAGGAGCCGGTTATATATACGTATGCTGGTTATGTTACTCAGGTTCGCATGGGTCACACCGAGTATTTCTGTCGATGCTTGGATGACATGACCTTCGTGATTTGGAGACCATATGTACAGATAGAGGCCTGGCCTACTGCGAGAGAGCAGTTTTCATTCATTTTTCAGAGCAGGATATTGATAGGACGGACCTCCACCGTCTTGGAGAGATTTTTGATTACCAGAGTCTGGCGTCAGTATGGATGCATTCAGGATGTCCCGCAGGATTATACTGCTTATGCTCGCATTGTGCGTGAGATAGGGCTTGGATGGGCACCACGTCTGAGTTATACTGTATGTGCTGAGGAGTATAGCCGGATTATTGGTAGGGATTGGGACTACCTTCCACAGGTGGTTGATGCAGGTGTGACAGATGCATATGTGGCATGGCTTGCTGATCACCGGATTCACCAATTTTTTGATCCGACAGAGCTGATACCCTCCATGGAGGAGGCTATGGATGTTACAGGGGCTCCTATGAGAGCAGGACCGAGACCATAGGTGGTACACCCTACTCCTCCGAGACAGAGAGCTATGGCTCCTTTACAGAGAGCACCAGGGCATGGGAGGCCTCCACGTCCTTCTACATCTACAGCGGGCACATCTTTCGGCACACAGAGATGGAGTCGAGGTGAGAGTGGCACACTGGGCGGAGTAGGATCTGTAGATGATGTTCTAGGAGCTGAGCAGTTTCTAGGTGGGACCAGTGGGGATGACACATTTGATTTGGGTGCTGAGGTTAGACGCCGTAAGGCGCACAGGGTGAGCATTCCTTCACATGCAGATCAGCCAGCACAGCCAGCACAGGACACAGATATGCCATCAGCTAATGCAGAGCCTATAGTTCCTCTTACTTCAGCCAAGATTATCATATGACTTAGAGTTCAGGTCCGGGACCTGAAGATAGAGCAGGCCAGATTAGAGGAGAGGCATCGAGAGGCAGATAGACAATGTACAGAGCAGCGCGTAGAGATACAGAGATTACAAGTAGAGGTGATTCATCAGACTGCGTGGGCCTCATATTATGTATCTGCGTACTATGCAGTAGTCCCTGCGGCACAGAGAGTGCCTACCTATTCTCAGTATATGGCAGCATCAGAGGGAGCTAGGGCACCACGAGCGGAGCAGATACCAGATGCACTGCCTCCTCCTCCACCAGATGCAGAGGAGCATGCTGACAGTTGATTTCCCTTCTCATCTGTTACTTTCTCACTGATACATTGTTGTGTCTGATAGCTCTACGGAGTTCATTCTTTTGTACCCTGTGCCAGTAGTGCACCCCTGACTATTTGAGATTTTTGATATATATATGAGATCGATATTTTTGGTTGTGACATCATGTGTACTTGTCATTCTTGTTATGTATGATGATATCATGTGATGTTAATGCTATGAGTAGTGTAGAATGTATGTATAGATCAATGCAATGCAATGATTTCTTTCATATGTATGAATGTTATGCAGATGTAATGATTATGGAAATATGTATGTTTATGCAATGGATGTAAATGTAATGTAATAAATGTTTATGATATGATATGTAAATGCAACGATACACATGATATGTTTCATAGGTTGATGAAGACAAGTACTCAGTCTTATGTCAAAAAGATGGTTAACCCAGGAGGATCATTGCTTGCGATTCTGTGAAGAGACCTTCAAGTTAGGTTTAGCTCTTGTTAGATTTGAAGATGTGATTGATTAATCATTTACGCATTGAAGTTCATTTAATCATTGTGAGATCATGCAAACATTCAAAATGCAATGAGACATGCAAAATGAAATGCAACCTAAGACCTAGGACCTAGTCACTGATCATATGTCAATTTTTTATCATCATTGAACTTTTAGGTAACCGGATAAATCAATACAATGCCCACTAGCTATGAAACTATAGACATATGAATATCGATTTGTATGCGCAAGAATCAATACAACACCCATTGGTCAACAACCATGGATATATGAATATTGATTTTGTGTTCGGAATGTCGGATTAGATATAAGCATCAAAGCATAAACGCCAGGATGACCTGAATATCATGTCCATTTTGATATAGCAATTTGTACAAGCATCAAAACATAAACGTCATGATGACCTGAGTACGCCTTGCATTTAACATACACATCAAACAGCTAAGAGATCATTCTAAATCCAATGTGAATTACCTGTAGTGACCCTTTATCGTTCACATCCTTAGGTAAGATCGTGTTTCACAGTAGGAGAAAGAACTTACTCAAAAAGACAATAGTTAGATCAAACTTCCTTGAATTTTCCGGGTATCAATGGTCGAGGTACGCATGGCCATCCAATTCGAGATAGAGGCTCTTATACTCGGACACCATTTCAATCCGGAATTTCCAAAGTTGTTAGATTTTCACATACAAGCAGAAGACAAAGAAAAGATTATGCCCCCAGTCATCACTCTCTAAATCCTATAAAGGACATCATCGAAGAGATCGAAGGGACACAATATGCAAAAATCTCAATGCGAATCAGTAAGCATACAAGGAGATAAAAGCATGAAAAGCACAAATTGTTTTCAGTTTGTTTTGATGTTTGATTTGCGTTGTTGTAGATGCAAAATCCTTTCTGGAGACAAGACTGACTGACTGACTCACATGAAACTTCAAAGGACTCTGACTAGATATGATCCGTCTAAGATACATGGGAGACCATAGGATATGACATTGATTGCCCCCAAGTGTTAAACATTGATAGGATACAGACGCTTGAGCTGATTGGTGTACAGACCGACTTATTGAAAACTAGAAATGCAGAAACAAACCGGGAGATATGTACAAACTAAAGCAAGACTGAAAGCTGGGAAAGACCAAGATTGTGCTGATAGATGGAGCATTTTGAACAAGTGGCACCCATTTGCCAGGTTTTCACCATCTTGGCAGAGATTCTATTTTTGCTACCAAGGCGCCTGTTTCCAGGTTTTCACTAAGGCACTTTTCTTTTTTTCTTTTTTTTTGTATTTTTCATTTTTCAATTTTTTTTGTATTTTTCATTTTTTAATTTTTTTTGTATTTTTGATATTTTTTGATTTTTTTTTGTGAATCATCAAGGCGCCTATTGCTAGGTTTTCACCAAGATGTTCATTTTTTCAGGACTTTTTCTATTTTTTAAGATTTTTTCAGGACATTTACCAAGCACTGAATGCCTTAGGCGTAGAATTTCTTCAGATGAAGAATGTTGATTGGTTCTCGGAGCTGTTCTCCTTCAGTCATTGAGAGTTGATAGGCACCAGAGCCAAAAGTAGCAGTGATAACAAAGGGACCCAGCCAATTGGGTTCGAACTTCCCCTTGCGTTCTCGTTGTGATTGATTTTTAGGATTTTCTCTCAACACTAGATCACCAACCTGAAATTCTCTATGTCTGACTTTCTTGTTGTAGCCTCTAGACATTCTTTTCTGATACACTCTGAGATGATCATACGCTGCTTGCCTGCGCTCATCTAGTAATTCAAGTTCTTGTAACCTAGATACTCTGTAGTCTTCATCAGTGACAAGTCCATGCATTCTGATTCTGAGTGATGGGATTTCAACCTCAATAGGCAGTACCACTTCAGACCCATAAACTAAAGCGAAAGGTGTAGCCCCTGTAGGTGTTCTGATACTAGTTCTATAGGCCCGAGAGAGCTGGATTGATCATGAGATGCCAGTCTCTTCCTGTTTTATTCACTGTTCTGTGCAAGATTTTCAAGAGATTTTTGTTTGAAGCTTCAGCTTGCCCATTCCCTTGAGGATAGTAGATAGAAGACCAATGTTGAGTAATCTTGAACTTAGCACATAAGTCATCTAGGTCCTTGTTTTTGAATTGTCCCCCGTTATCCATGATTATAGAGTGAGGGACCCCATATCTGCAAATGATGTAGTTCAGGATGAACATAGAGATCTGTTTCCCCGTTGCTTGTGTTAGAGGAACTATTTCTACCCATTTTGTAAAATAATCTATAGCTGTGATTATATGGGTATGTCCATTAGAAGAGTGCGGATGGATAGCACCTATGAGATCAAATGCCCATTGTTGAAAAGGCCATTGTGTAGTAAAGGGAATCAGATCTCTCCCTGGAGCATGAATCAAGTTGCCATGTACTTGACACTGTTGACAGTTTTTAGCAAATTTAATAGCTTCTTTTTCCATTTCAGGCCAATAATACCCAGCCCTAATAAGTTTTCAAGCTAACGTTAAACCGTTCGAGTGTGACCCACATATACCCTTGTGGACTTCCTCTAATGCACGTTGAGACTCTTCTCGTTCTAAACATCTAAGCAGTGTACCATCTAGACCTCGTTTGTATAGATCATTACCAATGATGACATATCGGGATGCGGATCAGATAAGGTTTCATTTCTCAAAATGGTTAAAGGACTCAGGGATGATTTGGTCGTGGAGATAGGAGAATAGATTTTTGTAGCGAGATGAGTCATAACCTACAACAGTGCAGATCATGCGGGTTTTAGGGGAGTCATATGCAGGATAGGATAGGGCTTCCACCAGGAACTTGTAGCGTAGTTCATGTTCGGGCTGCTATAAAAGAGTAGATAATGTTGCCATTGCATCGGCAGCCTTATTCTCCATTCTGGATATTTTCTCAAATGTGATAGAGATGAAGTATTTCTTTAAATCATCTACCATTCTTTTGTAAGGAATGAGCTTTTCATCTTTGGTTTGGTACACATCATTGACCTGGTGGATGACCAATTGTGAGTCTCCATGGATGTGCATCTTTGTAACTCTCCACTGTATTGCCATTTTCATACCATTGAGGAGTGCCTCATATTCAGCAATATTGTTTATGCAAGGAAACTTTAATCTGAATGCTTTGGGTATCGAGTATCCTTGAGGAGTGATGAACAATATGCCTGCTCCCGATCCATTCTGTGTGTAGGAGCCATCAAAGAATAACTGCCATGTTCTAGAAGAGAGATGCATGATAGAAGAATCGGGAAATTCCATTTGAATGGGTGTATCATCAAACAGTGGTGCTTCAGCTAATTGATCAGCAATGACCTGTCCTTTGATAGCTTTTCTTTCAACATATTCAATGTCAAATTCGCTCAAGAGCATGACCCATTTAGCTAGTCTACCTGTGAGGGCAGCCTTGCTTAGGAGATATTTCAGTGGATCAATTTTAGCTACCAAATGAGTGGTATGAGCTAACATGTAGTGTCTCAATTTCTATGATGCAAAGATCACAGCTAGACATGCCTTCTCTATCATTGAGTAGTTCTTCTCATAGGCCACTAAAGTTCGGCTGATATAGTAGATGGCTCTTTCTTTCTTGTTCTCATCATGATGTGCTAGCAATGCCCCTAGTGATGTATCTATTGTGGAGACATATAATATTAATGGCTTCCCATGAATAGGAGGCATCAATATAGGTGGATTTGATAGATACTTCTTGATATGTTTAAAGTTGTTCTCGCATTCTTCATTCCATGCAAAGGTCACACCTTTATGTAATGTTTTTGTAAAAGGCTGTGAGATGTCCGCTAGCTGTGATATGAATCTTCTAATAGATTGAACTCTACCTTGCAACATCCTCATTTGACTGATATTTGTGGGAGGTTGCATCTCTATTATAGCCTTGACCTTAGCTGGATCAACTTCAATGCCTTTCTTGGAGACGATGTATCCTAGGAGCTTTCCAGAAGTGACTCCAAAAGAACACTTTTTAGGATTTAGTCGAAGACTAAATTTTTCCATTCTGTCGAGGATCATGCTCAAGTCTGTTAGATGTTCAGTTCTAATCATGGATTTTTCCAAGGTATCATCTACGTAATCCTCCATTGTTCTATGCATCATATCATGAAAAATAGATGTCATTGCTCTTTGATATGTAGCTCCAGCATTTTTGAGTCCGAATGGCATAACATTCCAATAGAAAGTTCCCCACGCACATGTGAAAGTTGTTTTCTCTTGATCTTCTGGAGCAATTTTGATTTGGTTGTATCCAGAAAAGCCATCCATTAAGGAATACATTTCATAGCCTGCAGTCATGTCCACTATCATATTAATGTTAGGTAGTGGAAAGTCATCCTTAGGGCATGCTCTGTTCACATCTCTAAAGTCCGTGCACACTCTGATTGAACCATCTAGTTTGGAAACAAGTACAATGTTGGAAATCCACTCAGCATAGTCTATGACACGGATGAATCCAGCTTTTAGGAGTTTTTCTAGTTCTGTTTTGACTAAGAGTGCAACATGAGGATGCATCTTTCTCAATTTTTGTTTGATTGGTTTTACTCCGGGAGCAATGGATAGATGGTGCATAATGAGATTGGGATCCAATCCTGGCATATCTGAATATTTCCATGCAAAGTTGATCTTTTTCTCTGATAAGAAGGTAGTGAAGTTTTGTTTCTCTTCATCTGATAGAGATTGTGCTACATGTACCAATTGTGGTTCCTCTGTTGTACCCAAATTGATGGATTGAGTTGGCTCAATCAGAACTGGAGATCTATCCTGTAAATGACTCGGAAGGACATCAAATATCTCATCCTTAGGCACCTCAGAGAGGTTTTCACCTTCAGATGTCTTTTCGTTTTACTTTTGTCAGTTCTGAGACTGCCACAAAGTGGTTTTCACCCTCAGAACTCTTTTTCTTTTTCTTTTTACTCTTGTTTTTCTGACTAAGATATTTGATGTCTGACTCGGTCATGCTGACGCTCAGTTCACTGATGGAAGTACTCATAGGCTCAACTGCATTGAGGTAGCAGGCAAGGGCATAGTCATTTGGGAAGGTATACATACCATGGTTTGGGTTTGTGGAAGTTTGGTCGATAAGATCAGGGCGTTGGATAGTCAAAGCGGGAAAGGCTTGGGATATGGTGTTCACGGATGTGGATATGTCATCATTGGTCCTAACCCGACACTCAAGTTCAAAGGTGATATTACAGCTCAAAATGTTCAATTCATGAATAGGCTCAACATCATCATGGGAGTCCTCTTCAGCCATAGGTGGATCAGATACGTTAAGTTCATTGTTTCGCTCTAGACCTACATCGGGTTGAGATACATATTGGTGAATAAAATCTATATATTTCTCCATTATAAGCTCATCTTCTTCTGGGATGGCACCCCATTCATAGTCATTTGACTCAGCTTCTGATTCAGGATCTCTAGGAAATCTTAAAAAATGTGTGAAATCAGGATGAATACCCCAAAAAGGATTACCCTCAATCTCTGACTTGAATTCATATTCATGGGAATCAGTGTCAGAATAACTACCCCCTTCTTCTTGATCAGTTTGATTGCCTTCGAGATTAGCTGGTTCTTGTGGTGCAACCATCTCTTGCGCTACAGTAGGTTTTTGTGTGTCTACTACATTAATTCTTTTGATAGGATCATCTTTATCATCAAGAAGATCTTTGATCTCTTTAGGAAATTTTTCATAGGGGATAAGCTCAGAGCTATCTGAATCATCATCAGAGGGTTCTGTTTCTTCTTTCTTAAGAAGGGGTTCTCCTAGTGCAATTTGTTCTATGACATGAGAACAACCACCTCTGAGATGATAGGGTTTCTTCTTAAACCCTATGCCACCAGTGTCTTTTTTGTCTCTATCAATATGTGAAATGGGTGTCACAAGACCCTTTCCCTTGATTCCTAGAGGTCCCTGACCGAAATATCCCATCTTGGCTATCAATTTGTTTCCTGGACCATATGAATTAGAAGGGATTGTAGGTGCTATAGATTCACTAGGTCGAACAATTTTGGATTCAGAATCATCTTTGTATAGCCATGCAAGCACAACTTCATCTTCTTCAAATTCTTGTTTGGATACTTGCTCCGCCACAAAATTTCTTTTGTATGCTTCCATAGGTTCTTTAGGTTCTGATTTAGATTGCTTCAAAGATTGTCCATATGACTTGGGCGAGATAGGGAGAGATGTCAGAGACAAGACTGGCTCTATAGTGTATTCTCCCATCCCATTTTCTTTGATATTGATCTCTTTAGCAATGTCGTCCATCTTAGATGTGGAAGCAACATTTAGCTGCTTGATGGAAGATTCTCTATTATTGGGAACAAGCTTATCGACACTTTCATTCAATGTATTGCAAGTTGTACTCAGATCTGCTGGGATAGTAACCTCCACTCCTTCATAGGGAAATTTCAAGCATTGATGGTACGTAGAAGGAATAGCTTTCATTTCATGTATCTAGGGTCTCCCTAGAAGGATATTGTAAGCCAATGGTAGATCAAGCACCTGACATGTGGTATCTTTGATGACCGGACCCACTCAGATGGGTAAGACAATAGTGCCTTTAGAAGCTCTTTCTTGTTCATCATAGGCTTTTATGGTGATCTTCTTTCGAGGATCAATAGCCATCTCTGAGAATCCCAACTGTGTGATTAAGTTGTAAGAACAAATGTTGAGGCCTGCGCCCCCATCTATCAACACACATTTGACTCGACGGTTCTGGATCAAGACTTCTATGTGCAAGGGTTGATTATGTGGGTGACTTAGGGAGTTGTCATCCTCTTCTGAAAAAGAGATATATTGCGGAGACGTTAGATGACCAACCATAGTTTGGAACCTGTCTAGATCTAGATCATCAGGAACATTAGAGCCGAGCAAAGCCTTGTCTAGGATATCTCTGTGAGCTGGAGATATTTGAAGTAACTCAAACATGGAGATTTTGGCATTGGTATGTTGGAGTTGTTGGATGATGCTGTAAGATGTAGGTCTTGTATCCTTTGGATTGGAAGATTTCGAGGCAACCTTCTGTCTAGAAGCAGATGTGAGATTGAAAGGTATCTTAGGGACATTAGATGAACTTGGTGTTTGTCCTTTCAAATGAGTCTGAGCTTGTGATCTGGTAACCGCATTAGCTGAGGAATGATTTCTATCCCTTCGTACAATTGTGATGACATTGCAGCTCTCAGAGATACATGGTTCAACCATATTGATGACAACATAATTTCCAGGGTAGGCATAGTTGACTTTTGCCCCCATGTTAGGCTGGGAAGTGGAAAATCCTTTGCCATGTTGTGGAAACAATTCTGTAAATGCTGTGTGATCATTATTGCTGATAGGATTATCAATCATGATGTCCCCTTGATCTATCAAGTCTTGAATGGTATGCTTCAAGTGGAAGCATCCATTAGTTCTGTGGCCTTTAGTCCGATGGAAAGCACAGTATTCATTATCTTTCCATCAATATGGTTTTGGATCTGGATCAGGTTTTCGGATTGGTGGTAAAGAGATCATGTTATCAGCTATCAGGGTTCTCAGGGCAGATTCCAAAGATTCTCCCAGGGGAGTAAACTTTCATTTATTATCCCATCGTTTGAATGGCTTCTTTGGAGATGGTTCAGCAGATTTTTGCTCTGAAGCTTCAATGGCTTTGGTGGCAAGGGTGAGATTGTAGGCCGGTGCCTTTGATGGGGTGCGGATAGTGTCAACAACACCATCAGAGATGATACCTTTGTTTCTATTCCAGCTCTTGTTTTTATCTTTTGAGCTAGATCCAGATTCAGACTTGTCCTTTTGAAGTGTGATTTCTCCTTTCTTGACAAGTACTTTCTCAATCTTGATTGCATTATCCACCATTTTATCAAAAGATACATGATCTTGCATTTGTAATGGATAGTTGAGCTCTGGAAAAAGGTTATTGATAAAGATTTCAAGTTTCTCCATTTCGGGAATTGGTCTAGCATATAGAGAAAACTTCTTTCGCCACCTCTTGAGAAAAGTTAGGAATGATTCCCCTGGATATTGCTTGAGGTTACAGATATCGATCATGGTAATTAGATGTTGAATATTGTAGGAATATTGTTGATAAAACAATTTAATCAATTCCTCAAAAGTTTTGATCTTAGAAGGTAATCTTGAAAACCACTGAATGGAGGCTCCTCCCAAGGATCTAGGAAAAAGATGCATTAGATAAGTCGGTTCATGCATGAATTCCATGGATTGCATACAGAACTCTCTGACATGATCTTGAGGATCAGAGTGTCTGTCATATTTGTCATACTTTGGTATCTCCACTCTTTTTGGGAATGGAGGCATATACAAGTCTTTGTCAAAAGGGAAAGGACAAAGGGCCTCCATGGAGAATTCCTTGGGTTCCTTCTCTTTCTCAATTTTATTCATTTTGACCTGCATAGCGTGCAGCTGGTTCATTATGGCCGTCATCAGAGTTTCTTCCTCATGCGTGATGATATCTTTGACATTGAAGTGAGGAGGAATTTTAGCTCCTTCCTGGGCTAATTGCAAAAAGTATGCCTCTCTATCCATTTTCAAGAAATGCCTCATCATTCTTTTGAATTCATCGTCATTCTGACACCGATGGATTTCAGAGGTTGTAGGGTCTTGGTCGGCATTATGTTGAGAATGGTGTCCCTGGGATCCTCCTCCTAGAGAATCGTGGTTTGTCCCTGCTTGAGACATGGTAGGAGTTTTTGGGCTCCCTGGAATAGATTGAGGAGGAGTTTGCTGATTACCTCTGTGAGTTGATAGAGGAGGTATGTAACCAGTTTTCAATCAAAAGTTACCAAGACCGTCGTCTTCGTAGATACCTGACTTGATGAGTTGTTCAAGAGTTGGACCTGGGGTATTGGTCAAAAGTAAGTTCTGAGATGTTTCTTCTGATTTCTTGTGTGAAGAAGCTCTAGTCTCCACCATTAACTTTGAATGAAACAGAAGAAAATGATGAAGACAACTGAAGAACAATTTGATTCAAGAAAATCAGATGACGCAACCTTGTCAAGATTGTGATAGTTTTGAAGATCTGATGGGATGTGGGTGAAGGAAACTGTGCCCTGGATGTATGGGATAGATTGCCCAAAAGATAGCGGACACGAGTTCTCAACACTTAGTTTGTTTTTGAAGATTGATTGAAGATTGATAGTTATGACAAGGTTTTGACACGAGATAAAAAGGACTCAAATTGATCAAACAGAAGACTAGATTGGATTCAAAAGATCAAACTTGGAAAATGGTAGAATGCTCAATAGCTACTGCTCTGTTCCTGACACAATGATATTTTTGACAGATTCTGGAACTAGGCTGGAAACATTGGATATCTTGCAATTTGACAATTTCTGACAACTCTCTCAAATTTTTCCAAACGACACTTTGCAGACTCGTACGACAGTGGGTAGTCTATGAAATGATAGTTTCAAAACTCGTACGACAGTTGGGTAGCAATGAAATGATAGTTGACAAAACTCGTACGACAGTTGCTAACAGATTTTTGGCTTTTGAATTTTGCTGGTTTGAAAACTCGTACGACACTGGGTTCTCAATCATACGACATATGGGTGATATTGAAATGACACTTGACAAAACTCGTACGACTTTTGACTTCCTGAGATGACTTTTGACTCCAGAAAAGGATTTTACTTCAGATTTTTGCAAAATTTAAGGTTTTCAGTTTTGGATTGTTTGCAAATTGTACTGTCCAAATTTTGAAGGTTATACCAGATTTGATCATTTTTAATAGCCAAGTAGATAAACAAGCACGCAGAACAACAAGCAAGTGATTCCAAGCACGTCTGAAAACAATGAACAAGGGAAAAAGCAACCTTGCACATGAACAATCAAGTGACCAAATTGTGCTAATCCCTGAGAGTACTAATTGTGTATGTTCTGAAAAGTTTTGCAATAACACACATATACCTGAGAATGAAAAATTGGCCTCTCTAGGGTTTTTAGTAATGGTTTGACTCTGCAACTTTTATGATTCAAAGGGGTGAACTCCAATCCCGGTGCACCAGGGTTTTGACACAGTCCGAGAACTTAATCTTCAAGAGCTGCTAGGGAGATCTGACAACCCAACAATGAACCATACCCGTGGAGATTTCTTCCACAAGGACATTTATATAGCGGCTGTCACTACCACGGTGAAAATGGCTATGACCGCTTGAGGTTCCGTCAACGCAGTTTGCCCTGTGAAGGGATTGTCTGCTACAGTTAACCCTCTCTAAAGATGACTCACATATTTATACCACAAGGGGACTTGGCTCCAGATTCAAGGTTTTGACACCTCTTCACTTTTAAGCCAAACAAAGCAAGCAGATTAATCCGACACGCTAAGACAAAGTTTTGTTCCACCAAGGTTTGTGATATCAACTCCACGTGATCTATCAACCTCTCTGGGGAGAGAATGTATCAATCAATAAGAGAAGATGCACTAACCAATTTTGATTCACCAAAGCTCGTGATATCAACCCCACGTGATCTATCAACCTCTCCGGAGAGAGAATGTGTCGTTCAATAAGAGAAGACTCACTAACCAAGTTGAATGTGAAACGCACTAAGTATCCTCCCTACCTACAAGGATTTTGTCGTCAAGAAAGATTTCGCTAGGAATCCAATCTCTCAAGAATCTCGAATAGTGTTCATAGGGCCTAATTACTATGTGAGCACAGATATATGTTCTGAAAGTAAATCTACCAAAAGCATCCAAAAAGTAGAAAGAGGAACACTTAACGCTTAAAGAAAATATGAGATGAGTCCACAAGGTGGAACACTTAACACCTCACACAAGCTAAAAACGAGTCCACAACTTAGAAAACAAGTGAGTTCCTAAAAGCACAAAAGGGTTGCCAAGTGGAATATTTAACGCTTCTGTCCTATTGACCCGTCCCCTTTATGGCGCTGAGATTGCAACCACGGGGCAGAAATGAGGGGCCGGTGGATTAGCGAGTCCAATAACCCAAGATAGCAATCAAGATCAACCACAAGTATTCTAAGACTACTTAATGAATTCTTATGGGATTACAACCTAGTATCAAATTATGCAAGTGTGTAAAATGAAAGCATGAGAAGACGCACACAAGCTAGACACATGAGAGATTTATTTTAAGCCCAAATCAAAATGTTATTAGATGAAGGAGAATACCTGGTGATCCTCGCAACGCGCTTAGTAGATTTTACCTGATTTTTAGCAATTCTTGTGCTTTTCCCAATCAAAACCAGCAGAGAGCAATCAAAAATAGAGAATTTCAATTGTCAAAATTAGCAGTTAGCCGAAATATAAAAATCAAATTTGATACTCTGCTGTGAAAAAATGAAACGACAGTCAAAAACTGGTACGAAAACTCGTACGACAGCGGATATGCTCTCAGACGACAGTCTAGAAACTCGTACGACACTGGGTATGCTACCATACGACAGTTGAGCTCCCAAACGACAGTGGGTTTGTGATGAAACGAGCCTCGATCTGATAGACTATCGTATGACAGTGGGTCCAGTATCATACGACAGTGGGTATGCTCTCATACGACATTTGTCAGAAACTCGTACGACATATGTACGGACAAAAATTAAAAATCACAGTTTTGCACAGATCTCGAGGAGAAAAAGATAGAAATTGATAGAATTGAATTGGAAACCTGTTTGAGGGCCCCACGGTGGGCGCCAGAAATGTATGTGTGAAAATTGTACCTGATCTGTAGACACAACACTCAGTAAAACATTAGAGGTTAGCAAAAATCAAAATCGTGCAAAATTGAAATCTATCTAACCAAGCGATTTACTGCCTTCTAGTAGGTGCGAGATTAATGTTCTCAGATTGTAATCGAGATTAGTGACCTAGACGACACCTAAATGAAGGATTTGAATGCAAAAGATGAATATGAAATTGAATGCAATTAATCTATATTTTTGATATTTTCTATGCAATAATAATTGTAAAAACTGATATGAAATCTATGCTAAATGAAATTGATATGCTATGAATGCTATTGAAAATTGATATGCTATGAATGCAAAAAATAAGATTGATCTCACAAAGATGTCGATTCGCAAGAGCTTTGATTCTTCAATTCCAATTCTCCAGCGTGATTGTGCAAAATATGAGATGAGATATGAAGAGCTTAAGCCTTTAATTTATAGAAATCCAGGGCTTTGGAGGTGCA
Organism: Chamaecyparis obtusa; assembly: GCA_027943335.1. Taxonomy (NCBI): domain Eukaryota; kingdom Viridiplantae; phylum Streptophyta; class Pinopsida; order Cupressales; family Cupressaceae; genus Chamaecyparis; species Chamaecyparis obtusa. The sequence goes on along the minus strand of BSBK01007185.1, from coordinate 701,592 downwards.
TGGATAAAAGCCATAAATCACTCAAATTGATTTTTGAGTTATCTGATCATGAAAGATAGTTAATTCTCAAAATCATGCAAAAATAGCTTTTTAACTCAAATTAGAGTTTAGATCAGCTTTTTGAACTCCAAAAGGATGTTGAGTTCCAAAAAGTTAATAACTTGCATTGATTTTCTGATTTGAAGTTTAACTGTTTCTTTTGAATATGCATAATAATTAAGAATTAAATAAATAAATAAAGTGATTTATCCTCAACTCAACTGATTTTTGAAAATAAATAATTAATTTATGGGTTGATTAACTATTTATTCAAACTTTTATTAAAAACTATATTATTAAATAATGACAACATGCTTTAATTAATTAAATAAGAATTTAATCAATTAAAGATAGGAATTTTGATTTATTGTCAAAATTAAATAATACAATTAATAATAGATAGAATTAAATTTAATTAAATAATTAAGTGGCAAATATTAAATCTAAATATGAAAATATGAAAATATTCAATTAATCAAACTTAGGATAAATGTGATTTATTGCCAAATAATCATTAAATTAAAGATAATTAAGATAATTAAGAATATTGCTAGGAATATTCCCCGATGCAAAATTCAAGATAATCAATTAGGATTCGATGATGTTTAGATGTGCCTTAGGTTAGGACTTTGATGTCGATTTTGTTCGATTTGTTGATGTAGGAGGTTAATGAACTTATAGCCCATTTTTGGGGTATTACAAATAGTACCATCATAGAGATATGAATAAATGGCACCATAGTAAGATGACTCATGGCCAATAAGGGCATAAATAACTTGACTTTCTTGGGAGTCATAAATAGGGTAACGTAGCTCTTCCACCAGGATTTCAAATCTGGACTCATGTTGTTCTAGCTGAAGAAGTGAAGCTAATGTAGCCATAGCATCAGCTGCTTTATTCTATGCTCTAGGGATTTGTTGAAATGTAACAAAGGTGAAGTATCATTTCAATGAATCAACCATTTTCTTATAGGGTACCAATTTTTCATCTTTGGTTTGGTATTCTTCGTTAACTTGGTTGACTATCAATTGTGAATCCCCATAAATGTGCATCTCTATGATTCCCCATTCTATAGCCATTTTTAGTCCATTTGTTAAGGCCTCATACTCAGCAATGTTATTTGTGCATGGGAACAATAGTTTGTAGGACTTAGGAATTGTGTACCCATGAGGTAAAACAAACAACACTCTTGCACCTGAACCATTTTGCATAAAAGAGCCATCAAAGAACATATTCCATGTTCTTGCAGTCATGTATATTATGTGCTCATCAGGAAATTCAACTTGAATTGGTGCTTTACCTCTAATTGGAAAATCAGCCAATTGGTCTGCAATGGCTTGTCCTTTTATAGCCTTACGCTCAACATATTCTATGTCAAATTCTAAAAGAATCATCATCCATTTAGCAAGTCTACCCATGAGAGTAGCCTTACCAAGAAAGTATTTTAGAGGATCAATTTTTGCAATGAGGTGTATTGTATGCGCTAGCATGTAATGTCACAACTTTTGGGAAGCAAACACCACCGCTAGGCAAGATTTTTCACTACTAGTGTAGTTGACCTCATATGACACAATAGTACGACTGATATAATATATGGCTCTTTCTTTCCCAGTATCATCAAGTTGAGCCAATAATGCCCCCAGGAAAGATTCTGTTGCTGAGACATATAATATAAGTGGTTTTCCTGGGATAGGAGGCATTAAGATTGGAGGATTAGCCAAGTATTGTTTGATTTGATCCATGCTTTGTTGACATTCCTCATTCCAGACACATTTAACCCCTTTATGCAAAGTCTTATTAAAGGGTTGATCTCTATGAACCAGTTGTGAAATTAACCTCCTTATAGACTGAAGGCGTCCTTGAAGACTTCTCATTTGATTGATGTTTGTGGGAGGTGGCATATCCATTATTGCTTGAACCTTTTCTAGGTCCACCTCTATTCCTTTAGTTGAAATGATAAATCCTAAGAGTTTGCCAGAGGTAACTCCAAATGCATACTTTTTGGGATTTAATCTAAGTTGAAACTGTTCCATACAATCTAGAATTACTTCCAAATTGGCAAGGTGTGTATCCCTTTTCTTGGATTTTTCCAAGGTGTCATCCACATAGTCTTCCATATTCTTATGCATCATGTCATGGAAGATAGTAGTCATAGCTCTTTGATATGTAGCTCTGACATTTTTTAATCCAAATGGCATGACATTCCAGCAATAGGTTCCCCATGCACAAGTGAATGCAGTTTTCTCTTGGTCTTCAAGAGCTATTTTGATTTGATTATACCCAAAAAAGCCATCCATCAAAGAATAGATCTCATAGCTCGCAGTCATGTCCACTATCATGTCTATGTTTGGAAGTGGAAAATCATCCTTTGGGCATGCTTTATTAAGATCTCTAAAGTCTATGCAAACACGAATGGACTTGTCATGTTTTGAAACTAGTACAATATTGGATATCCATTTGGCATAATCAATGGCTCTTATAAATCCTGCACTGAGGAGTTTCTCTAATTCAGCTTTGACAAGCAGAGCTATGTGAGGATGCATCTTCCTCAATTTTTGTTTTACTGGTTTGATACTTGGAGCTATAGACAAGTGATGTATAATGAGACTAGTGTCCAATCCTAGCATGTCTGAATAAGTCCAAGCAAAGTTAATTTTCTTTCTTTGTAGGAACTTGGTATATGCCTCTTTTTCTTATGTTGATAGAGACTGAGCTAAATGCACAATTTGTGGAGCCTCTGGTGTATTCAGATTAACTAGTTGTGTAAGCTTAACAAGTACTGAAGACCTATCCTGAAAATAGCTTGGAAGATGATCAAGTACCTTAGAGAGGTTTTCAACCTTAGATACATCCTTTATTTTTACGTTTTTAGGTTCTGACACCGCCACATAGTGGTTTTCACCATCAAAACTCTTTTTCTTTTTTTCTTTTTTTTTCATTTTGCAACTAAGGTACTTGATATCTAGTTCTATCATACTTGTATTTGGTTCATTGGTGGAAGAGACTACAGGTTCAAGGGCATTTAGGTAGCATGCTATCTCATAGTCATTTTGAAAAGTTAGGAGCTGAGGCTCTTGATAGCTCTGAGACCAATCAATTAAGTGAGGATTGGCAAGGGGTAGGTCAATGACTGGTTTGATGTTGTGTATGCAGGTGGTATCATCTCTAGTGATTGCAGAGTTAGTATCCGTCAAGTATTCCTCTAAGGTACCCAAATCAGGACTTATCCTACTAAGCAAAGCATCATCCACTAAAGTGACTCATGGATTCCAATCTTCTAATCCTACACTAGACTCGTTAGCTACCTCAGGTTGGGAACCATATTTATGGACAATAAAAATGTCCATGTCAACTGTAGAACAATTAGAAAGAGTCTCCCACTCATACTCATGTGAGTCTGTATCTGAATCCCGGTTGGGATGCTTACACCAACCATATTTTTTAGGCCTTGAGGTAGAAGCTTTGATGTCACCAAGGGTAACACATTCATGAATGACATTAGTGTATTGATGTTCTTGAATAGGATCCTCAACATGGTCTTCTTGTTCTAGGTCTGAAATTGTTGGATTGTCAACTGTAGTATCTAAATCTCCCCAAAGGAGATTGGTGGAAGGGACCCAATCTTCACACCTATCTTATTGATTTTTCAAATTGGGTATGTATTCATCATCACTATTCATCGCAGCTAGGATAGGGGTAACTTTCTTGTTCTGACTTTCAAAACCTAGGCCAACTGTTATCTTAGATCTGCAGCCAAAGAGAGCATGATTGAGTGGTTCAGCCTTAGCATCTAATCTGTGACTGAGAGGACCATGACTTGGGTAGCCCATATTTTTGACCAAAGTATATCCTCTCCCATAAGCCTTAGGAGATGGGGAGAAATTTTCATTGTGCTTGTATTTTTCCTCTTTGTAAATCCAATCTCTAACATCTACCTCCTCTTTTTCATCCTGGATGGGTATTGAGGACTCTACAAATGTATCAAATAGAGTCATTGCTGAAGATGAGGGATGCATCTCTTGTGAAGGCTTACCATAGGACCTAGGTGAGACTGGCAGCTTTGTGAAGGAGTCAATGTGATAACCCCCCATACCAAGGTCTATGGTTTTGAACTTATTCTGACATTGTGCCAAAGTTGCATCAAAATTTTATGCTTCCTGATTAAGAGGAACATGGGTCCCTGCTGAAATTGCATTAACAGATAATGTGTTATCCCTAGGTATACAAACTTCTACTCCATTATAGGGGAACTTGACACATTGGTGGTAGGTGGATGACACCGCTTGCATGTCATGGATCCACGGTCTACCAAGCATAATATTATAGGCTAAAGGACCAGCATCAACAATTTGGAACAAAATGTCCTTTTCCACAAGGCCAATCCTGATAGGAAGGATGACCAAACCTTTGGAGCTTCTTTCTACCTCATCATAGGCTTTGATGTTTATTTTCTTGTGAGTATCAATAACTTGCTTTGAGTAACCTAGTATTTTCAACAAACTTAAGGAACAAATATTGAGCCCAGCACCCCCATCAATCAACACACGCCTAACACGGGTCTTGTGGATCATGACTTCAATATGAAGGGCAAGATTATGCAGATGGCTCAAGGCTTTGTCATCTTCTTATGAGGATGTGAGGTAGTGTGGTCTGGCAAGGTGGTTAACCATGTTTTGGAATTGGTCAACATCTATGTTGTTAGGGACATTGGCTGTATGCAAGGCATCTTCAAGGACACGCTTATGTCTTGGAGACAATTCTAGGAGCTCAAAAATTGAGATTTGAGCTGGTGTTCTTTGTGACTGGTCAATGAGATTGTAGCTCATTTTTGGATTGACTGCTGACTTGGTGGTGACATTCTTGGATGTCACTTGCTTTGGTTTGCTAGACTGGTTGGAATTAGGACCTCTAATGATCACAGGACCTTGACCTTGGCTTTTGGTGATAGCATTAAGAGCTTGGGATGACCTTTGAGAGTGAGGACCTCTAAGCACCACCATGGGTTCTTCATCAAATATAGGAGGAGAGTCCACATCATGACTATAAGAATCTTTGTTTCGCATCATGTTGACATTTTCATCCACAACTTCAAGCATATTGATAACATTCTCTACAGACGTATAGGTGTAGTTGATTGCAACTTTGCCATCTTTGGGTTTAGAGGTTTCCCCCTTGTCATATTTGGGCAAAGGCTCCTTGAATGCCTTGTGGTCTGCATTGGTTTTCAACCCATCAATCTCAAGTTTACCATTTTCAATAAGATCTTGAATAAGATGTCTAAGTTTCCAGCAGTGCTCAATGTCATGTCCAATGCCATTATGAAATATGCAGTAGGCTTTTTCATTCCACCAATATGGCTTAATGTCAGGAATGCAGAACTTTTTTGGATCTTGTGGTTGCGCAAGATTGTTATCAATAAGCATTTTGAAAACATCCTCATAAGAGTCCCCAAGCTTAGAGAACTGTCGCTTTTCCTTTTTAGGTCTTTCTTGATATCTTTGTTTATTCTCTTGTTGGTTAGAGGATGTATTAAGCTTCATAGCTTGAACTACACTAGACAAATGAAGGACACCTTGATCCTTTTCTTGGGAAGAGTCAACAAATCCGTCATTAACTACTTGTTTATTTTTATTCTAGTGTGAGTTCTTTCTTTTGTCCTTGTGTGAGTTGTTATTATTTTGACTATTATTGTTATTATTTTGTTTAGTCAAAATACCTTGCTCTTTTAAGACATCCTCTATTCTGCATGTGGTTTCGACCATGGTGTCGAACAAATCAAAGACCATTTTCTGAACCTCATACTGCATCTCAGGTACTAAATTGCTCACAATGATATCAATTTGCTCATGTTCAGGAATTGTCCTAGAATACCGGGAGCACAATTGTCTCCACCTTTGTAAAAATGTAACAAAGGATTCCCCTTGATTTTGTTTTAAATTACACAAATCAAGCATGGTGACTGATCTTGATAAGTTGTAGGCAAAATGTTGCACAAATCTGTGGACTAGTTCTTTAAAAGTTTTGACGGGAGGGGTTATGTTGGTAAACCACTCCATAGCTTGACCTTTTAGACTCCTTGGGAATAATCTCATCAGATAGGAATCTTTATGGTGAAATTCAAAAGTCATAGTATAAAACTGACGCACATGATCATGTGGGTCACCATTATTGTCATATTTGTCATATTGGGGAAATTCAATTTTCTTAGGAAAATCCTTCATGCTCACACTCCTATCAAAAGGATTAGGACAAATAGAGTCAAGGTTGAAGGAACTCTTGGGAGCCATCATTTTCTTGATTTGCTTAATTTCTTCTTCTTATGAGGGGCTCTGTTTCTTGATTCTCCTATCCACATCAAAATTATAAGGAACCCTCGCACCTTTGTTAATCAAGTTCTCTAGGAACTTATCCTTATTTTGATCAAGGTACTTTTCCACATATTGTTGGAATAGTGGTTCTTGTTGCATTCTCATAAAATCTTGATCATCAAAACTTGTACTACTTCCTCCATGTTGAGAGCCATGATGAGCTCATTGGGAGGGTTGTCTTGAGTTCCTAGGAGGTGTTCATCTCCTATGTTGTGAAATTATTCTTCCTCTAGGACTAGGAGATCTTGAAGGAGTCCTTGACCGCCTTCTACTTCTTGGAGTTCTTGAGGGAGTAGAGGGTGGAGAGTTGTTTCCACTGTTGGTACCCCTATTGTTGAATTGGGCATTAAGTTGTTGAGCTAGGAGCCTATCTTGTTCTTCTTGTGTGGCTCTTCTCTCTATGTCCAACAAGGCTTGTTGTTCCTCCTCTAGGAGCCTAAATTTTTCTTCTTTTGCAGCTTGTTCATTCAAGAAGGCTTGTTTTTCTCGCTCAATTCTTTTTAGCCTCTCACTTGTATATCTTGAGGTTGTTTTTAGTGGAGAGCTTGGCCTTGAATGATTGAACAAGTTAGCTGTATTCACATGAGCATCATAAGATTGGTTGTTTTGGTCTTCATGTTGTGACCATGCATCTTGGTGAGCTTGTGCATAGTGTCTTTCAGCTCGTTGATGAGCATCTAGATATCTTGAGTTAATAGGGGGTGATTCAAGTTGATTGTCATCATCAAATGACATGTTACCCCTATGTCTTTGGAAAATGTCATCAAGAGTTTGATCCATTGCTTCTCTTTGTCTCCTAGTCAAAGTGTAGCTCATGTCCATATTTGATTGAGAGGATGGTAAAGAAGTACTCAACTAACTAAGGCTACTCCTAGGCTCAAACCAAACTTTTGAAGCACTCCTAGGAGATTGATCGAAGATGGGTTCTTTCCCCTTTCGCTTTTGATGAGTTTGGACTAAAGGTAATTGTTCAAAAACTACTTGAGGTAGTTTTCCTTGACCCACTTGGTATCTTGTTGTAACCGGCATGAAAGAAAAGACCCTTAGTGAGAAGATAACCTTATGAATAGCTAATTGTCAAACTAGGATAGTGAAAATATTCAATCGTCCAAAGGAGAGATGATGAAATAGAAAGTTGACAAAAGGTATAAATCAACACTGCCATAGTGGTGCATAACAAAAGGATTCGAGTATCCTAGCACATATGGATCAAGAGGATGATTTAACCAAAATATATTAAAATTGAATTTATATGAAGATGGATTTGGACAAAAGAGTACTCAAACTCTCCAAGTGTGCAATCAAAGAATCTAAAGGTGAATCTTGTCAACAAGGATGATTCCTAACTTACTAATGACAAGCAAAATCTTTGGTGAAGTCAAAGGTTACTAACTCAAGATGTCTAGAGCCAAAAACCTGAGGTACAAACAAGCTTTTAGTTGCAGGGTACAAAACTTACTAAAATCTGGTCAACTAAGAGAAGGCTGAAAATTGCATGAATTAGGCAGACAAAAAAAGATTTTGGGTGATAGTTTCCAGGCTAACAGGGCGACAATTTTAGACTAGGTGATATTTCGCGTTAAGCAAGGCAATATTTTCCAGACAGCCCGGGCGATACTTTCCAAGTAAGCAGTCTGATAGTCTTCCAGTGACAAACTATCACACAATATTTTCCAGGATGGGGAGCGATATTGTTCTAGTGTCGTATGATTCTTGACCAGTGAGTGCTAAAAATCTTAGTTTTAAGGGCAATTTGGTCCAAATTTCAATTTGAGGGTTGGTTTTTTTTATCTCAATCACAGTGGCAGTAGTAAATTGATAGGTTTGCAAATAGTAGGTGATCAAACATGTCTTCAAACACTTGAAACAAGGGCAAAAGAAACCTTGCCAAGACAAGCAATTGTGATATCAAAATTGAAAAATCCTATGAACACTACCGTGATGTTGAATATGCAAAAATGTTTACATGAGTATATCACAATGAGAACACTTCAAGCACTTTCTAGCCTAAAAAGACAATGGCTCAATACTTAACAACTTGGCCCACACTTGATGCTCCATTTCCTCACACAAAGTGGTTACCATAATAGATATTGGTTTTGTCGTGGAAGTGCCAATGACACAACCAAAGGAACATAGATGGTGAGTAATCTTGGGGTGATCCGGGTTATTCCACTTGGATCAATCCTTGCACCAAGGAGCTAAGCGACAAAATAGGGTGGCCTCTATCTATGGTTCTTAGTAAGGGCTTCCATTCGTAATACCCCTCTTTCTCCCCAAAGGGACTCCTTACCTTGTGGCAAGTAACGGACCTCATGACCACAAGAGTACCTTAAGCATTCTTGCTCAACATTTTCCTCATGGTCACAATCCCACAATTACTCACATCAAGCGAAGACAAGTACTACGTCTACCAAAGTTTTGTGTCCTTGATAGCCTTGAGTTTATAGTGGGTTGGAATAGCCGGCAAAAGGCTTGTCCCCACTTGGGTCGTTCCTCTTGATTGCTCAAGAGCAGGCCCACTAAAGGATTCTAAAGATCTAAACAAAGAGTGGATCAACTTATGAGGTTCAAGGTTTTTGTTTCACCACAAGGGTGAAGAGCATACTCCCCTATCCCAAAGTTTTCTCCCAAACACACCAAGCAAATGTTCAATTATCCTCTTGCTTTCAAAATCCAAAGATGGGTCAAGATTTTCTAGTTCACCACAAGGGTGAAGAGCGTACTTCTCCTACCACCCAAGAATTCCTACAATAAGATATTATGTTCCTATGAAATGAAACAACTAGTAATTGCCACACTTGAAATGAAATAAACAACAAGCACTTTTTATTATTATTTTTATGCTTTTGGGCAGCCCTGCAAAAATCGTTAGTAGTCCTTGTGCATGAAATTTTTGGCAAAAGATTCAAGCAAGAGGCACCTACAACCAGAACTTGTTAGCCCCACAATGGTTAGCAAAATCAAAATCCAAATGAAATTTGCAAATTAAATCTATCTAACCACGGCAAACTAAACCAGCAAGCTAACTAGATCCAAATTCGGTAATAAAGAACCAAGAAACAACTCACTGTCTAGTACAAGTGATAGTACAGTCACTAGAAATATTGCACGATACTTTACAGCATACTGGAGCGATAATATATTTCTGGGCGATACTTTACTGTACCTATAGGCGACAAAATGTTTCAAAAAGTGTGATAAACCCTGCAAAGGCCGTGCAACACTTTAACTGGTAAAGTATCACGTCGGTATACATAAAACTATCGCACAATACTAGAAAAGTATCGCACAATATTCTGAGCCAAAAAAACCAAATAGTCAAAAATGATGCTAAAATATGCAGAAAAATTGATGAAAATGTAAGAAATGAAAGGCAAAACAACAATGTTCTACCCTACGGTGGGCATCAAAATGTACACCTCAAATAGTGAACTTCTCTAAGTCATTATATCCAAGGGAATCCATGAATGGGATACCTTAGAAAGTGACCTAGAGCTTTCTATGTATGGAGTTGCAAGATTATTTGATTGCTCTCAGCTAGAGCTATTAAGCTTATGACCTTACTAGTCAACCACACAATGAGAGATTCAAATGAAGACAAGGGAAAGAATTCCAATATCTCCAAGAATCAAAATGAAATGCAACACAAAGCTATACTATGAATGAAAATGCAAGCTATGCAAGCTAAGCTATGAAATGAAATATGCAAGTATTACAAAGCCTCCTAATTAAGCTAGATGAAGTAATCTAAAGCATAAAGGAAACTAAGCTTAATATAAAGCTATGAATGCCATGAAAATGCAAGAAATGAAACTATGATAGCATGTAGATGCAAAAGCCAAGAATGTTCCAAATCTTCAAAAGCTCCAAAGTGACCTAGAAAACCTGTAGCATAACATTAGCATAAAAAGATTGATATCCAAATAAGGAAGAGAGCTCTTCTTTTATAGGAAATGAGAGACAACAGACGATGGAGATTAAGAGGCAAAAGATTTAATCAAGGGTGGAGCTTGAAAGAGGAGCAATCCATGTGCACAAATATCCTCCAATGAGAAAATAAGAGTTGACTTTTGTGTCCATATGAGACAAAAAATACTTTTCTTCTTTTTATAAAATAAGAATGATGCTTTATTTGTGCAACTTAGGATAAGAAGAAAAAGTGGGGGATTTTTATTTAATAAAAGGGGAGGAAATTCCTTTTAAATAAATAAAGACTTAGGATAAAATGGTTAGCCCAAGGCAAATAATTGAAAAATGATAAAATGGGATTTGATCAAGGAAATTGATATAATTGATAAAATGTTGAATGGGGGCCCAAAGTCTAGGTGACCATTTTAGGGTGCATACAAGAATGAGGTTGCACATATCTAGAATTGAAGAATTTTCTTTACAACTCCTAGACAATGGTTACATACAACTGACTATCACACCTTTGACAGTTGATTAGTTGAGAGACAGACATGAACATAACATGACAATGATAGAAATTGTTGCTACCATATTTGATGCAGAATTTGAAGATATCAAAACATGTACTACAACAAAAGACATGTGGGAAAAGCTTTCACTAGTTCATGGAGGAGATATAAATGTGATGAGAGCTAGATTTGAAAGCCTTAGAGGTAAATTTGATGATATGAAGATGAAAGAAGGTGAAAACATTACATAGTACAACAACCGAATCAAGGAGGTTGTCAATGCTATACGAGGAGCAAGAGGTATTTTTAATGAAGACACTATTGTAACTAAAATCCTGAGAACCTTGTTGTCAATCTATGCTATTAGAATCTCTGCAATTCATGAAATGAGATTTGCACCGGGTAATGTTCTTACACTTGATAATCTAATCAGTAAGTTGACTACTTTTAAGTTGAATAACTATGATAACAATATTGTACCAAGTGTTGAGTCCACATTTATGTCATCTTTGAAGATCGATAAATCTAGCAATAAACATAGCATAATTAATGAAAGTGACAATGACAGTGATGAAGATGAGCTTGATGAAATTGAAGCACTTATGGCTAGGAGGCTGCAAAAAGAAAGATACAAAGGGAAATTGTCTTTGGTATGATTTAATTGTAAAGAGATTGAGCACATTGTAGTTAGGTGTCCTAACCAAAAGAAGATGATAAAGACAAAGACAATGATCAATCTAGTGATAAGAAGTCTGACAAAAGAGACAACTGAGATCATAGAGGTAACTGAGACTATGATAGAAGAAACAATCGAGACTACAAAGACAAAGGCAAGAAGGCTTATTACCTTGTTGAAGATGATGAAGACAACACCGACACTGACACTGATGAAGAATATGAAGTGGTGTTCATATCTTTGAAAGAAGAAGAAGAAAGGTATGTAGAGACAACACTTATTTCTAAAGACAGTGGTTGTACACATCATATGACTGGTGATGAGGATAAATTTGAATATCTTGAACACTACAATAGAGGATTTGTTAAAATGGGAAATGATACACCTTGTCTAGTAAAAGGAAAAGGATCTATCTTGTTGAACAATCAGATTAGATGTGAAAATGCATATTGGGTGAAAGGACTTAACTATAATATGTTGAGTGTAGCACAATTGAAGAATTTAGGTCATCAAGTTGCATTTGAAAGTATAAAGGTGAAGATCTATGATGAAATCAGAAATTTGGTCGGTACTGGTGAACAATCCAAAGGTAATCCATTTTATCTTGATAATGCTGAAACTTATTGTTTGTTGGCTAGAAATGAAGATGTGTGGTTGTGACATAAGAGACTGTGTCAAGTGAATTTTGATAACATGGTTAAGATAAGTAAAAAGAAAAGAGTTAGAGGTTTATCGAGTCTAACTAAACCTGACCATGTCATGTGTAATCAATGTCAGAAAGGAAAAATGAATAAATCTAGTTTTAAGAGCAAGAACTATTCTTCTAAAGGTATTTTGGAGTTGGTGCACACCGACCTATGTGGTCCTATGAGAAATCATATTTATTATGGTGACAAATATTTCATTTTATTTGTTGATGACTACTCTAGGATGATGACAGTTATGTTTTTAAAAGAGAAATCTGAAGCTTTCAAATTGTTTAAGTGGTATAAAGCTAAAGTGGAAAGGAAACTGGAAAAGACTTAAAATGCTTAAGATCTGATAGAGGAGGTGAGTTTATTTCTGATGAATTCACTAAATTTTGTAATGAGTGTAGAATCAAAAGACATGTTTCTACACTAAGGACACCACAACAAAATGGTATTACAGAAAGAAGGAATAGATCCATAGTTGACTGTGCCAGAACACTGATGATTGAAAAGGATGTTGCACAAATGTACTGGAGAGAAATTGTTAGCACTGTTGTATACACACTAAATCGAGTTCAACTGAAGAAAGATACAAACAAGACACCTTATGAGTTATGGTTTGGCTACACACCTAATGTAAGTTATTCAAAATTTTTGGAAGCAGATGTTACATTCTGAAAGATGATAGAAATGAGAAATTTGATTCTAAAGGTGATGAAGGAATATTTCTAGGATATTCTACTAAGAGCAAAGCATACAAATGTTTGAACAAGGCTACTAATAAAATGATTGAAAGTGATAATGTTAAAGTTGATGAGTTTGCTGAGAAAAATGATGAAGAAAGAAGGAAGGAATCAGAAGACTATGGTAGATTTACATATATTGAGCATCAAAACTATCTACCTGATCCACAGGCTATCTCTACCGAGCAATAGGAAAATGCTACCGAGAATCAACAAATACAAACTGAGAATCAGGAAGATGTTACCAAGGAAGAAATTGAGCCTACACCAACTAATGAACAAAGAAGAGAGCAAGTGTTGGAAAATTTTGTAAGAAGACAGCATCCACAAAACTAGATTATTGGAGACAAACAAGCTGGCATGATGATGCAAAATAAGTTAAGATAGAACACATATCTAGTTTGTGAATTTGAGCCTAAAAATGTTAGAGATGCACTTGAGAATGAAGAATGGATTAAGGCCATGAATGAAGAAATTGAGGAAATAGAGAAAAACAAAACATGTACATTGGCACCGAGACCAAGTGATAAAAATGTGATTGGAACAAAGTGGATGTTTAGAAACAAGTTGAATGAGAATGTTGAAGTGACTAGAAACAAAGCAAGACTTGTATGTAAGGGATATGCACAAGAAGGAATTGACTATGGTGAAACTTTTGCACAAGTAGCAAGACTTGAAGGAGTCGGAATATTACTTGCATATGTTGGTTATAAAAGATTTAAAGTTTATCAAATGGATGTGAAATCTGCATTTTTGAATGGAATTCTTGAGGAAGAAGTCTACATAGAGTAACCTAAAGATTTTTTTGATCAGAATAAGAAGTACATGGTTTGCAAATTGCACAAAACATTGTATGGACTGAAACAAGCACCGAGAGCATGGTATGAAATATTGCATGCTTATCTTATTAGTATTGGCTTTGTGAGAGCAAGTGACAATAGAAATTTATATTTCAAAGATGGAACTGATGATAATATACTTATTGCTGAAATTTTTGTTGATGATATAATATTTGGAGGACATGATAATCTTTGAAAATATTTTGTTGCTGAAATAAGAAAATAGTTTGAAATGTCAATGTTTGGAGAGATTAAATTCTTTCTAGGATTGCAAATTCTACAACAAGATGTAGGGATATTCATAACACAATCAAAATACATCAAGGAAGTATTGAAGACATTTGGAATGGAAGATTCAAAACTAGTTGGAACACCTATGGTTACCGGATGCAAATTGACAAAAGATGATGAATCAACTAAGGTAAATCAAACACTGTATAAATCAATGATTGGAAAATTGATGTACGTTATGTACATAGTAGACCTGATATAGCACATGTAGTTGGGATTGTAGCAAGATTTTTTGCTAATCCTAAGGAATCACATATGACTGTTGTTAAGAGAATTTTGAGATATTTGAAGAACACCGAGCATCATGGGTTATGGTGCAAGAAGGAAGGCAATTTTGAACTACAAATTTACACTGATGCAAATTGGGCTAGAAATATAGATGACCGAAAGAGTACTACCGGTGGAGCATTCTTTTTGGGAGAAAGACTTGTAACATGGATAAGTAAGAAACAAGCATGTATTTCTCAGTCAACTATTGAAGCAAAATATGTTGTTGTTGCTACTAATTGTTCAAATATTGCATGGATAAAACAATTGTTGAAAGGAATGAATAAGGAGATCACTGATCCAGTGATTATATATTGTGATAACACAAGTGCCATAAATATTGCAAAGAATCTGCTGATGCATTCAAAGACAAAGCACATTTCTATTAAGTATACTATTTGAGGGAACAAGTACAAGAAAAGCAAGTAAAACTAGAGTTTGTGAAATCTAAGGAGCAACTTGCAGATATATTTACTAAACCCTTACTGAAGGATACATTTGAGTACTTGAGGACTAGAATAGGAGTCCATCCCCTGTCTATCGGTCACTAAGATGATCAGGAGGTTGCATCAACCTATACTTTATCAAAAAAATCACATAATGTTGATGCATCTAGCTCACACTTTAGGATTCCTAAGGTTGTGAAAGATGTGAGGATTGTAGAAGTTGGAATAGAGATTTGTATATCAGTACATAAAGGTACTTGATCTAGACCGAACAACAGAAAAACTATTTGGCTACTGAAGAGCTGTTTGGATATTTTCTTTTGGCATTGTTGTCAAAGGGAGAGATTTATATGAAATATCATTTGGGAGAGAAGGATTTCAAGAACATAGGAAGAGAGATATTTGTTGACAAGTGAGCTAAAGAAGATTAAATCTGCAGGGAGAGTCTGCATGAAATGTTGTTGTAGTGATTAAACATATTAAATATCAAGTTAGGGAGAGCTTAGCAAGCTACAACATTTATCTATATAGTTGTAGAACTGAAGTTTGGTATTCTATGGCATATTTCATTTTATGTTGCCATCAATGCCAAAGGGAGAGATTGTTAACCTACAATTGATTGAATATCTTGATGAAGATTCAGGAGGTCACCAAGTTGTTAAAGTAATATGTAAGATGATTAAATCAGACAATATGTTGGCATTGATGAAAACTAGTTTTGACTGTACTTATCATGATAGTTACAAACATCTGAACATTTGTAGAAGGAAGAAATGATGAAGAAATGAGATATCTACATAAGAACAAGATGAATATGACAGATATGGATAAGGTATACATTGGGTAACTTATTGATGAGTCTATGGCATTATATTGTTGACTTGAGCATGTTGCATTATTCTATTATGAAGAAGAGATCATAATTGAACAAGTTTATGTGGTTGGTAATTGAAGATTTTTGTATACACCGAGTCACTATTGTATATACCTAGTGACAGTAATAACCGAGTTAGTTATCACCGACACATTTTGTATTAACCAAGTTGGATGAAAACATTAAATGCTTATAACAATTGACTGAAATTGATGAGTTAGAAGATGCTTATGATTTTCAGATAAGAGATAGAGTTTTTTATGAAGATCAACGTCTGACAAAATTTAGAGACAATTGAAGGGAAGAGATTGAAACGTGCTATTGATACAACTACCGAGGAATCTTGAAGAGGCAAAATGAAGGATTGAGATTAAGACGCAAAATATAATGGATGAGATGAAAATGGTTTACACATCTATTTAAGAGACATGGGATTCATTGTTGAATATGTCGGATGAGTAGAGAGTGTAGGAGAATTTGTGTGAAGACATTTTTCATACACCATTGATCAAATTGGTTATAGACAAAACTAAGTTGGACTGTAGGTATTACCGAGCATCAGAGAATTATACACCAAGTGAAGTAAGTCAGAGGATATAATGGAGTGAATTGATTATTGATCATAAGAGTTGTATTGAGCTTAGCATAGATCTGAATAGTTGCAAATTGAGTTGTATTTTAATCAGATCACTACTGTATCAATTTAACCATTGTTACAGCTAAATCTATTAACCGAGTGGACTTAACAGTCTTTTGTATTTCAATATGACATTCCAAGAATGTTAAATTTTTTTTCTTGTTGACCCCATAGTGAATGTTGGTCAAGGGAGAACTGTTAGTGATAAATCCTCTAACAAGGTCACACTTTACAGTGTGTTTTTTTACCTTTAACAGGGTTGGCTTTGATGCAGTGGCATCCTGGCTTCTTGTTTAGTTCCTTGTGATTTTATGGCACTTGGTCAAGGAGGTGGATGAGCTCGGTAAAGACCTACTTTTACTCAGTTATTTGCGTGATAGTTCTTGGTTGAAGTTTGTTTCACTTCACTGATGGAGCTCGGTGATCTTGGTGGTGATTCTCAATTAGAAGTTTTGGTGAATCTCGTTTGATGATGGTCACTCAATGACTTGGTGTTTTGTTTCTCAGTGCTCGGTTACCGACAAGGTCTCAGAGTTTATGTCTATTTCTTAGTCACTGAAGTGGCTCGGTCGCTGAAGGAAGCTCGGTCATGGAAGAAAACTTGGCATTTCTGGTGCTTGGTAATGCTTGTGGAGCTCAGTTGGTATGTTTGCTTGGTATATTTCCTGGCACTTAGTAGTTTGGCTTACCGACAGGTGTTCTTGGAGATATGGTTGGCTGACTTGGTGCATTTATTATTGGAAGTTGATGTCACAATCTCCTATGTGGATCATGGGGCTGACATGGAGAATTTAATTATTGTAAGGTTTTTTGAGAGCTAACTTGTATTGCATTTAATGTTTGTTTGTAGTAGAAGCCGACTTGGCTTGGGGAATTAATTATTTCTTCTAGCTGACTTATGGCTAAAGATTAATATTTAAGGGGTGTTTGGGTAGTTGTTTAGGGAGTTAGTGGGAGTGGAGATATGGAGTCAGAGAAAATCTGGATAGAGGGTAGAAGAATTATAGCAGAGTTAGTAGCTTGCGAGCTTAGGAACAAGAGGATTGCTTGGTGGCTTGTGAGCACAATTTTAGATCTTTCTTGGAGTGCCTATTAGTGTCCTATTGTGTTACAGACTTGGACTAGCTAAGAAGTGTATTGGATCCTGCGTCATCTTGCATAAATTTTTTTCTTGCTTTGTAATTGGTCGTAACCGGGAAGGCCTTACAACCCGACACATTGCATGTAATCAGTTGTTGGTGAATAAAGATATTTGTTTTCTTTTAGATCTGGTTATCTCATTGTGTTATTCTATTGTGTTGGTGTTTTTTGTAAGTTTGGATAATCCTTAATTGGATCCTCCAACCTTGACTGCGTCAGGTGGTATCGGATCTGAGTTGATCTTGTTTGGAGAAAGGTTGGCGAAGAGATTGTGTGTAATCTGAGTTGTAGATTCATGTTACTGAACTTGTTAAATCGTGGCCTAGTTTTTCATGCAAGGTGGCAGGTTGCAATTTGACTTGCTTACAATTCGGAGGTTGTCACAAAGTGGTCGGTGTTGGGTTTTTGCAGAGGGTTTTCAAAGATCTTTGGAGATGCCTCCAAGAATATTGGACCCTAGTGCGATTGCAGATCTCTATGATGTGGTGGAAGTGAAGATTTCTAAAGGTTTTCTCGGTGGGAAACAGATTTGTTAAGCCTTGTGGAGAACTGGGTTGATAACCTTGTGAAGGAAAGTGTTGTTGAGCTTTGTAAACCTTACTGGAGTTGGGACATGCCAATCTGGAAGAAAGTTGTATGGCCTGTTAGAAGACTGGACTGAGAGAGAAGACATGTAGAGGTATGTGAGATTGGTTTTGATGTTCAATTGGTGGAGTTTGACATGAAACCTGCAAAGCAACTTGTGGTTGTTATTGAGTTACCTGTGCTTACCGATGATGTT
Source organism: Chamaecyparis obtusa (assembly GCA_027943335.1). Classification (NCBI taxonomy): domain Eukaryota; kingdom Viridiplantae; phylum Streptophyta; class Pinopsida; order Cupressales; family Cupressaceae; genus Chamaecyparis; species Chamaecyparis obtusa. The sequence goes on along the minus strand of BSBK01007185.1, from coordinate 683,381 downwards.
GTTGACCTTGTTGAGGCTAGTGAGGAGATTTGTTTTCATGTTCAATCACTTGTGCCTGCCATGAAGATTGTAGAGCATCTGGTTGTGCTTGATCAGGTTGTTGTAGATGAGGAGATACATGTTGTTGAACACCTTTGTGATGATGGTGTTACCGAATTTCTTTTGCTCAGTGTTGAGGTGCAGATGTTGTTTGCTGGTTGCAGACTTGATTCACTAGTTGATAGTGATAAGTCTTGTGATGAGATTCTGAAATGGGATTCTTCCTTGATCCTTGGTGATGGGTTGAAGGCTCAGTTTGTTCATGATGTTGGACATGCTGATTGGTTGAGTTGCAGATTGGTTCTCTTTCCTGTGATGGAGTGGAAAACTTTGGTGAAGATGAAGTGGAGTTGCATATTGGTTCTCTTTCTTTGTACCCTGGGAGTCTAATGCAGTGGCATCCTAGCTTCTTGTTCAGTTCCTTGTGATTTTCTAGCACTTGGTCAAGGAGGTGGATGAGCTCAGTAAAGACCTACTTTTACTTAGTTATTTGGGTGATAGTTCTCGGTCGAAGTTTGTTTCTCTTCACTGATGGAGCTCGGTGATCTTGGTGGTGATTCTCAGTTGGAAGTTCTGGTGGATCTCGATTGATGATGGTCACTCGGTGACTTGGTGTTTTGTTGCTCAATGCTCGGTTACCAACAGGGTCTCAGTGTTTATGTCTATTGCTCAGTCACTGAAGTGGCTCTGTCACTAGAGGACTCAGTCGCTAAAGGAAGCTCGGTCATGGAAGGAGACTCAGAATTTTTGGTGCTTGGTAATGCTTGTGGAGTTTGGTTGGTATGTTTGCTCAGTATATTTCCTGGCTTTCGGTAATTTGGCTTACCGACGAGTGTTCTTGGAAATTTGGTTGGCTGACTTGGTGCATTTATTATTGGAAGTTGATGTCACATTATCCTATGTGGATTGTGGGGCCGATGTGGAGAATTTAATTATTGTAAGGTTGTTTGAGATCCAACTTGTATTGCATTTAATGTTTGTTTATAGTAGAAGCTGACTTGGCTTGGGGAATTAATTGTTTCTTCTAGCCGACTTGTGGTTGAAGATTAGTATTTAAGGGGTGTTTGGGTAGTTGTTTGGGGAGTCAGTGGGAGTGGAGATTTGGAGTCAGAGCATATTTGGATAGAGGGTAGAAGAAGTGTAGCAGAGTTAGTAGCTTGCAAGCTTAGGAACAAGAGGATTGCTTGGTGGCTTGCGAGCACAAGTTTAGATCTTTCTTGGAGTGCCTACTAGTGTCATGTTGTGTTACAGACCTGGACTAGCTGAGAAGTGTATGGGATCCTTCGTGATCTTGTAGAACTATTTTTCTTGCTTTGTAATTAGTTGTAACCGGGAAGGCCTTACAGCCCGGCACATTGCATGTAATCAGTTGTTGGTGAATAAAGATATTTGTTTTCTTTCAGATCTAGTTATCTCGTTGTGTTATTCCACTATGTTGGTGTTTGGCTACAAGTTTGGACAATCCTTAATTGGATCCTCTGACCTTGACTGCGTTAGGCTCACTAGTAAATTTTAGCTTTTTTTTTACGAAGAATAGTCAATTTTTTGATGCAAAGTGGTCGAGCAGACGACCATCACTATTGTCAAACTTGTTTCATCAATTATTTGACACATAATATGTTTTTCATAAATGCGACCTTTATAATCGTCGAAGTATCAACTGCACAAATGTCAAAATAATTACTTCAAATTGGAAGAATTATCGATATATGTTTCATCTTCTTCGACAAATGTTGGTCGAAATAATCCCATAATTTTGGTCAAAATAGCGATGAAAGGTGGTTGAAACATTGGTCGAGAGTATAGCATTCTTGTCAAAACTATATTGCTATGATGGTCAAAACAACAAATTCAATTTTTTAAATATATATATATATATATATATATATGTATATATGTATATATACATACATATACATACATATATATATATATATATATATATATATATATATATATATATATATATATATATATATATATATATATATATATATATATATATATATATGTATGTATATATACATACATATATATATATATATATGTATATATATATATATATGTATATATACATACATATATATGTATATATATGTATATATGTATATATACATACATATATATATATGTATATATACATACATACATATACATACATATATGTGCATACATATATATATATATATATATATATATATATATATATACATACATATACATACATATACATATATATATATATATATATATATATATATATATATATATTATCAAATCTATGGTTCTTGTGAATGGATATGAGTTTGTCTGATACATTTTGTTCTTTTCCTCATTATTTGTTAAAATAATAACAAAATAAAGAGAGACAGGAAATTGTTTAATTCAATGAGATAGGAGTAAGAAGATTTACCATGAATTAATGCAAAAATTGGGAGCATTCATCAAAGATCCAAGCAACAAAGGAGACAAGATTTTGAAGGGGGAAAAGCATAAAAAAAACCCCGTGATATAATGAAAGTGGCAAAAATGCCTAAGAATGAGAGAGAGAGAGAGAGAGAGAGCTTAGCTCATACAATGTTCAAGAAGAAGAAGTATCTCATAAGATGAGAGAAGGAGAGCCATCTCTTAATAGAGATGTGAGAAAGGAGTTACATTGTAACTCCTATTTCTGTGTATGCCACATTTCACTAGTGTGTGAGACAAGTGTAGGATTCCTCATAAGGAGGAATATCTATTTTCCTTAATAAAAGAAATTACAAATATGACATGTCCTCCCACTTGGACTAGAGGATGAATACAATAGGATACCTTGGTTTATCTTTTAAATACATAATTTACTAAGGAAAGATTAAATTCTAACACCCCCTTTAATCTTTACTTGGGGTATTACAAAAATCTGCAACTGGATTATCCTTCTTGTAGTAGAGGAGGAAAACTTGTTTTTCTTCACTTTGTGTTGATATGAGGTGATGGTGTAATGATAAATGCTTGGATCTTGAAATAGGATTCCTTTGATTTTCATAATGCAAGAGTGTAGGTGTTTTTGGATATAGGCCCAAATCTTTATGTAAACTTTGAGATTGTTCGTTGTTACTTGTCCAAGAAAGATCATCTGAATCTACAAGAAAACAAGAACCATGAGGGGATCTCCTATTATTGGGATTTCCTCCTAAAACTGAATTAGTAGAAGCTGAATGTGAATCATCAAATGTAATTTCATCATAAAGAGGTTTTGTAAACCAAATGGATTCATTACTAGATACATAATAAAGAATAGGAATAGGACAATCACCATCAATAATATCATCAAGAATATTAGAGTTTAGGGAAGGAGGTTGGTCCTCCATAATAACCATTTGAGTGTCACGAAATTCATGATCTACTTTGGAGAAAATAGGAAGATAATCTCATGTAATATATAAGGGCAAGGTGACATTGATAAATGTATTAATAATTGCATTTTCTTGTTCTAAAGCAGAATAAGTATAAGAAACATCATCAATCTGTAACATGTTATCTCTATGAGGAAAATAGGAAGCAAGGGGATCATCCCCAAAACAAACATCATCACATGGGTCATCCCAAATAGGAAAATCATTTAAAGGATACATAATGTCACAGTGTGGTGTAGAGTTTTGATTTGCTTGATTAATAAGGGGAACATGTTTCTCGTAAGTTTGAAATGTGTTCTCCAAGACATGTCAAGCCTGATGAGTCGCAGTACAATTTGAGTAAGATGATATAAATCTGGATTTAATGAAAATCCAATTAGACCAAATGCTTCCTCATCTTTCAACTGCCAAGAATCCTGGTCAGCCTGAGGAGTGGTGGGTGTCAGTTTCAAATTTGGTTAAGACACAATATCCAAAAGGTGTCGAGATTTTAGAAAATCAGACATGTGTGGTCTCCAAATAGTATAATTGGAACTAGTGAGCTTAAATTTTGGCATTGACGTAGACATGATGAAATAAAATTACAAATGAAATTGAACAGAAAGAGATAAAATAGTTTTAAAAATATAAATTACTCTTTAAAAAATATAAATTATTTTTAAAAAAACTTCATAAAAATGAAAAAAAATTCTTTTAAAGAAAAAGTTAAGAATCAAATTATAATAGAAATTCAAACAAAATAATATAATAAAATATAGTGAACTTTTTAATAAAATATTTATAAATTTTTTTTATTTTTTTAAAATATGATTGAAAATTTTAAAGACCAAATTAAGTATTAAAAGATTCAACATTTAATCTAAACTATTTAAAATGAATAAATTAGATCTTAAGAAATTAAATTTTAAGTAAAAACTTTTTTAAATATATATATTAAAGTTTTTAGTATCAAAAAACATAATTAAAAATTTATGAATAAAACATAATCAATATTGTAACTTTAAATTCTCCTTTACTCAAAACTATGAAACCACGTGCCTTTAAGGGAACCTTAAAAGGAATATGCTTGAATCTTAAAAATAGGTTTTAAACTGTTTAAAACTATATTTAATTATTCATCACTTCTAAACAAAGGAAATATGATACAAAATGTGAATGAGAGTAGATAAAAATGTTATCACGAGATTTAATAAAGAAATTGCTAGAATTTAAAATGATTTTAAATAACATTAGTATGTAACGTTTTTGTTAAAAGAAAAAGGATGATATATTATTATTATTTTTTAAATATAAAATTAAGTATTCATAAAAAGCTAATAAGAGTTATAAACAAGATAAAATACTGTAGAAAAAATAGAGACAACAGGGAAACAGAGACGTTTTATTGCAGATAAAAAAGGAATCTCCGAACTATTCAGAATGAGCTGCAAGAAAAAGGTGCTTGCAACCACAGAGAAATATTAGAGAAAAGTTTGACATGGGAATAATAATTATGATTTCTAAATAAAGAGCCTTATACTTATATTATGAAAACTTATATAAGAAGATTAAGTTTAAAAAATTGTTATAAAAAATAATATCAAAGTTGTTTTTGAATTACAAATAAAAAATGGTTGTTGTTTTTAAATAATAATTGATTGTATTAAAATATATAAATTAGACAAGCAAAATAAGGAATCGATCAAACGGTCAAACTAAAACAAATTTGGCAGAGAGAAAATAGATTATATCAAGGAAAAAGACTGATTATGAAGAGAATAAAATTAGGATTGGGTAACAAAGGCAGAGAACATATCAGAGAGCAAGAATGATTTACGAAACAGAACTCAAAATAGAGTAAATCTAAATACTGAAACAATCCTCCTACTCTAAAACCCTCCAGCCATTTGTGAAGTTCTGATGTTATATTTCCAATGAAAAAATTTCTGCAGACTTGAAATGAATATGAAAGACTGTTTGGTTTGGTTGTTTCTTGGGTTTGTCTGCTGCATTAAATTTTATCAGAAAAAATTTATAAAAAGAATGTTAATGCAGCAATTATAAAAAATGTCATAAAGTTAGAAAAACTAGCAATAAACTCTCTCAAGAGTCTCCGATATTGGAGTGTTCCAAGATATGGTAGCTCCTTCACCTGTACACTCAATAATGGATTAAACCAACCTGCTCTGATACCATGTTAAAATAATAACAAAATAAAGAGAGATAGGAAATTGTTTAATTCAATGAGATAGGAGTAAGAATATTTACCATGAATTAATGCAAAAACTAGGAGTATTCACCAAAGATCCAAGCAACAAAGGAGACAAGATTTTGAAGGGGGAAAAGCATAAAAAAAACCCTATGATATAATGACAGTGGAAAAAATGCCTAAAAATGAGAGAGAGAGAGAGAGATAGAGTGAGAGCTTAGCTCATACAATGTTCAAGAAGAAGAAGTATCTCATAAGATGAGAGAAGGAGAGCCATTTAATAGAGATGTGAGAAAGGAGTTACACTGTAGCTCCCATTTATGTGTATGCCACATTTCACTAGTGTGTGAGACAAGTGTAGGATTCCTCATAAGGAGGAATATCTATTTTTCTTAATAAAGGAAATTACAAATATGACATGTCCTCCCACTTGGACTAGAGGACGAATACAATAGGATACCTTGGTTTATCCTTTAAATACATAATTTACCAAGGAAAGATTAAATTCTAACATTATTTAAACTATACTATGGACCATACAAGATGTAAACCCTCCATTTTTGTGTTAACTGTCCCTGAAAAGTGAGCAGGGGTCACAGTCACTTGGATTGTTGCAATATTAGATTGGTATGATCCTCCACTCCGGGTATATAAATGAGTAGGATGGATCAAAACAAAATGTATCAGACAAACTCATATCCATTCACAAGAACCATAGAGAAATGAATTACTTAGTTTACATTTTCTATGGTCCATAGTATAGTTTAAAATAATGAGGGAAAGAACAAAATGTATCGGACAAACTCATATCCATTCACAAGAACCATAGAGAATCATTTTTACCATCAAATCCTCTGGTTGTACCCTCACGGGTTATGCTTGGCAGAATACACTAACTTTACATGCTTCTCTATGGTTCTTGTGAATGGATGTGAGTTTTTTTGATATATTTTGTTCTTTCCCTCATTATTTTAAACTATACTATGGACCATAGAAGATGTAAACCCTCTATTTTTGTGTTAACTATCCCTGAACAGTGAGCAGAGGTCACAGTCACTTGGATTGTTGCAATATTGGATTGGTATGATCCTCCACTCCAGGTATAAATGAGTAGCATGGATGGTAAATGATAGGTTATATCCCTTAATGAATTTTAAAGGGTCTTGAGGAGTTTTTGGTGTGTTGAAACACTTCTAAGGGAACCTTTTATTTAACAGTGTATAGGATGATAGTGAATTGTTCCAAATAAGTTGGTGGACTTTGGTGACCCAAACCTTCAAGAATGGTAGGATGTATGGAAGATGAAGTCTATGAAAATGAGGACTGTTTTCAATGTGTTTGGATGTAGGGCAGACTAGGAAAGTGAAAGAACATTCACTGATTGCTTAGGAATTGATATCTCAAGGGTCACTTAAATTGGACCAGTCATGGTCTAGATGATTTTCCCATTGGAGGATGACTTTTCTTTGTTTGGATAGTCATGATATGGTTAGGGGGTGATATTAGATCCCTTTAAGGGGTCTAGAAAGGTGTGGAAGTGTTTGTTTGAACAAGACCTAGGGTATTTGGCCTCAAAGAGAGGGTTTGGTAAATGAAACATTAGAACTTGTTGGCCAACCTTGCAAATGCAAAAATCCTTAGTTTTGGAGGGTATCTAGACTCTATGCATAGGTAAGGAAGTCTAGTTAGTGGAGGAGATAGTAGTTGCTTTGAAAAAGGAGGCCTAATGGAGGGGTAACCATAGTGCACCAATATTTGTTTGGGAAGTTGGTCAAGAGGATTAATATCTAGTTTTTAGATATATTGAACAACCCTAAAAAGGGTACTCAAATATATGATTTTTTTCTGAGTCCTTTGGGAAAGTTTTGCAAAATCATTGGAAAATGGGTCTGGTAGGTGACTAGGAGATCAGGCCTAGTGAATACTCGATTATTGGATTGTGAGTTGTTGGGGTTGCTTGGTTGGATCGACCATTGATTGGATTGAGGGACAATGAGTTGTTTTCAATGATGTGGAGTGGTTGGTGGCACCACAAGTGGTTTGTGCACTCTGATAGGTCAAGGTGTGTATTGGATCAAGAGCAATGATCCTTGGAGCCATACTTGCTATGTGTGGAGATAATTTATATAACAATAGAAAAATATACAATTATTTGCATTAAAACTTCTTTTATTCATCAAAGAAAAGTGCATATCCTACACAAGCTGTGAGAATAACTCGAAAAGCATGCATTTACAAAATTAAACATATGCACAAAAAGATGAAATGGAAATAAAGAAATGGAACCTATCATGCCTAGAATGACGAATCCCATAGTTATTGGCAGCGTCCCTAGTTCATCTTCAGCTTCAGCTCCAGTTACTTCACCATCGAAAAGGCCTATAGGGAGAGTTAAAAAATGATGTTCGAGCTCAGGGTCACATTTATTTATCTACATGTTTTTTTACATGGATAGCTTACTCATACAATACATCGAATCAGAAAGAAAAATAGAAAATCATATCACAACTCCATCTTATTATCTAATATTTTTTCTTAATCTAAAAGAAAAACCATATCCATGCAGTCATATAGAATAAGAAGTGGATATTTTTTACCATTGAATCTACGTCATTGGTTTAGTTTGAGCTTCACTTGGTTTCAAGAATAGTTTAATATTTTCTACTTAACAAGGCCAACCACGTGAAGGTGGAAGCTCATTTGGCCCCTCCCCCCCCCCCCCCCTAACATCACTCTAAATTCCCCATTAACATCTAATAACATTCATTCATCCATTCATCCATTTTTGAAATATAATATTCAATCATTATAATCACATAACATTCATTAACACATAAAATTCATTAACACACAACATTCATGAATAATTAATTAACACACCAGTCATCAACATTTACTAGTACAAAATTACATCCATTAAGATAACATTCTTTACTTAGCAAAAAATGTTAATTACAATCATTTCTTTTTTGGTTTCTTGCTCATTTTTCTAAGGTAACGGCTAAGCAGAGCATCAATATCCTCATCATTCCCCTCCTCTACTGATTCTAATACCAACACATGTCTCCTCCTCATTTGTTCAAGAACAGGAGGCTTCTGCACCAAAGGGGGGGTCCGTTGCAATAACAACTACATCATGGGTTAAATTCACACCATTTTATATTAGTGTTACAAGTATTTCATTAATCAAAAGAACTATAAATCAAAAAAGAAATTTAAAAGAACAAAAAATAGATTTTCTTTACTTGAATGTGCCACATCATCTACATGGTGATCACTCTGAACATCCTCCACTCGTTTAGCATGACGTTCTATATGCTCTAAAATATACACAAAAAAGGTTACACCAATTTCATTTTAAGATGTTAAATTGTATAAATAATTACACAATTAATTTTTAATAGAAAATGAACACCTCCATCGACACTACGATGCACATCAGAGCCTTCATCATGCGGCATAGGTTTCGTGTTAGGATTACGAGGCTGCATTGCAATGTCATGCACATTATTATCATTATTTTCTTTTTAAAAACAAAAATAGTCAATTTATGTTCAAAATTAACATTAAATAGATTGTTTCTCAAGTATTCAATTTCATATATATATATATATATATATATATATATATATATATATATATATATATATATATATATATATATATATATATATATATATATATATATATATATATATATATATATATATATATATATATATATATATATATATATATATATATATATATATATATATTTGGCATATTTACTTGTTCAAACGGTGCAGGAGACTCTTGGGTTGGGCCAGTGGAAGTTTGGCATAGGTGTTTAGCCATAACTTGATTGCCTTCCTTGAAGGTAGTTTTTTTGTATTTTGTTGTGGCCTCTAAATTAAATTTTGAACCCTACATTTTTTGATTAAACAAAATTATTTGTATTTTATAAATAATTTTGATCTGGAATTCATTTACTACTACTTACAATTCATGTTTTAATTTTTGAATATCCACCAGAGCCAAGTTTGTGCTACCCAATCTTTTGCAGTCTGGCCTTTGTTGCCTTTGATGTGTCCTGCAACCTATGAAAAGTTTGAAATATGTTAGATGATATAGATATAAAGATCACTAATTAGTGCATTATTACATTCTACTAGTAGATAATACTATCACATACCTTCTTCTCTCATTTGCTGGTGTAATTCCTCTTTGAGCATCCCCTTTCTCCTTTGCATCCAAAATGAACTCATTCCAATCCTTCACTGGAATAAAGGGAGGACACTCGTACTTTGGGTTCTAGATGAGACTCCTTTTATATGAGTCCATCATAGTCTTAAGATGTTTGGCAACTTTTTCTAAAATTTTCTTCTCCTCAAAAATATTACTACCAAACTCATGCTCTAAATCTTTAATGACTTGATCTTTTAATTTTTTGTCTTGCAAGTTCCACTTTTTAAGAAAAAACACAAAATTGTTAGATAGAAAAATAAACTAAAGTTCTGTACCTTGAATATAGTAAAAGAGAAGGCCTGAATGAAAGGAAAAATATTGTACCAATTAATGATATGAAATAAAAACAATGGGATAGGGTTAGTTCACTTATGATGTTCCACCTTGTACGTATGGTGGACTTGACTATCTTCAACATGAAGTCATAAAGCATCTTATAAAAAGAATCATTTCCTACAAAAATGTCATGGGATCATCAATCCAAGACTTGTTATGAATAGGTAAATGCATATTACAATATAAATAATAATAATTTTAAAGTACCTGGAAGCTTAGGACATTTTAAAGGCATCAATTCTTTATCATCAATCAACAATGATGTCTGTGTAACTCTCGTGCTAGAAACATGAGCAGATCTAGGAAATGATGGTGAATTATTACCAATACAGGTACTTTGATCTGTATCTGGCATAGCAGATGGCACCGGTGTATCTCCTACTCCACAAAATTAATCCACTATGAGATGCACCCAAGATTAAAGTACAAATTATTAAATCATAATTAACACAAAATCAAATATAGAAAACAAGGATTTACTAGGCATAGACTGTGAAGGCGTCGATGTTTGCATGCCCCTTGTTACCGACATTGCACTCAGCAATCTCGGATGGACGTCGGTCGACCTCCTAAGAGGAGTCGCCTGCACTTGATCACCTGAACAATACATTGTTAGCAAAGACATTTTGAAATAATAAAAGTAAGAGTAGCTTTCAATAAAGTTTAAGTGAAAATTTTCTTAGAAATTTTGAATTTGTTGTAACTGTACCTTTTCCTATAGCTGTATCTACATTATCAGTAAGTCCAATGAAAAATGTACACTTCTAATCAGTAAGTCCAATGAAGTTTTTGAATGTTCCAAAGAAAAAATTCATTGTAACTTGTTAACTTAAGGATTATTTTACCTAAGGTGGTTGGAGCTTTGCTAGTACCAGCCTCACCGCGATGTCCATGACCAAGTACTTGAGCAAACAAAAAATCTGATAATAAGAACACATACATATTTTAGTTCATGACAGAGTATAAAATATAAACTTTTATTGAACTTTTGTTATAACTAAAGATTCATTACTGCTTACTTCAAAACGACGTGTTTGTGCCATCAATTCATCTGTCCTCTTTAGCATCTCCTCGGTTGGATTTGCATCTTCCAAAATGCTAATAATTTTTGCATTGACTTTTTTTAGTTTTTTCTTCACCATATTTATTATATTAGGGATTTCTGGGATATCCTCATCCATATCTACAACTATTGCCTCTGTTGTTGCAGATGCTTTTCCCCTATCTTGAACATCAATTTGTGACAGGAATATCAGTAAAAGTATCAGAATAATTTCAAAACTCTAAATAAAATAACATAATAATATAACATTTTTCAACTACCTAATTTGTACAATTACAATAAGGTTTATCGTTGTTGAAGAATAGGTGGGAGGAGCGTCACCGTGACCTCTGTCATGTGGGGGATCCATGTCGTCCTGTGACAAAGATTAAATATAAAAACTTCAGCGAAAAAAACTTATTAATAAAATGGTATATTAGAGTCATAAACTTGAGGTTAGTTTAAATGGTATATAGTACTTACCACCCTCATGATAGTAACTTTGTTTGTATCTATGCAATTTAAATGGTAATCTATTAGCATTTCTTCCCCTACACTTATTGATTTTATCGCACATACAAAAACATGATTCCCCTCACGCGCCTCAAATATGCAATTGGGTTGCTTATTAGTTGAGGAAGGTCACGTACTATTTATAAAACCTGCAATATTCCCTGTTGCTTTTGGTCTCCCATCAATGTACATAGAAAATCTTTTACTTTGATCATTTTCTTTCTATTGTATATAATTTGTTGATAGTACATACCTACGCATACTTTTTTTATATTGAACAATCCGCATCCAATCATTGTAATTGTAACAAGGTCCAACATACTCCATCAATTCAACAACTTTGTTGTAACATACCTTTATCCCATCCATGGAAAATAGGCCCAAACCATGTAATGAGGATGGAGCTATGTGATATATCCTCTCGTTAACACAAAAATCAATGTTAATTGGAGGTAGCTCATTGGAAACCCATTCTTTCTCAAGATGTGTGTACCGAAAGGGCACCTTGATGTCACCTTTGGTCTTATCATCATAAGAACATGACCCCCCTTTAGCAAGGAAAAATTGCATGCGTTTATTTATTTTTTTTTCTAATCTTTTGACCTCTAGTTGATCTCCCTATTTTATTCATACTACATGTCGAACTTTCATCTACCATTCCTGTATTTCCCTCATTCGAGGAAGATAGATCTGACAAGTACCTATTTGGTGGGTCCTGCAATCCAGCAAATGAAATATTGTCATGTCACCGCTTCAAATAGAATTTTGATAATAATTAAATAATATATATAGAATAATCAATTCTTGAATAGAGTCGTGACCTATACGGTTCTTCTTTATCTATACGTGGGAGATATAGAATGTAAGTTGAAAGTGAAGGAAAGACACAAAAATAGGAATCATATAAAAGGATAAACAAGAAGAATATAACATGTCAAATTTTTTGCGTCGATTATTCGACACATTATATGATTATATAATATGTCTATTTATAACATACGTGCTTAGTGATAAACAAGAAGAATATAAGAAAACTATGTCTATTTATTGACTTATACCTGTTGATCCATGTCACTGTGCAAGATCCTCTTCAAAGGGGTTAAATTTCCTACATATGTTAATCATTTATCTTAAGTTAGCTAAAATTACATGATATGTATGCTACAAATATTGTAGAAGACAACATGAACAATATGCAAGATCGTAAACATGAACAAATTACCTTTACCTTATATATGGAATGCAAGATCATCAACAGAAGGGGTGACGATGTGTGTAGCCAATTGCCTGTTTGCAGAAAGGGTGACAATCAAACAAAATATATACATGTATCAGTAGCAATTAATTCTATTTAAGTATGTTAGGCACAAAGTATTCCATTTAGATTCAATAAACATGCATATTTGACCAAGCATTACTAGGAGCTTGACCCAACAGCAAATGGACTTGTGATATGATTTTCACAATAATACATGTGTTGTTGGGTAAGCTCCCAGTGGTGCTTAGGAAAAACTCCATATTCACAATAGTACATGTGCATATAAGAGTAGATCAGAGAAGGTATATGCACAAGTGGCAAACATGCAGATTTGTCGACCAAGCATTACTGGGAGCTAGACCCTGCAACAAATGGACTTGTGATGATTTTTCACAATAGTACATGTGTTACAGGGTAAGCTCCCAGTAGTGCTTATGCAAATTTGCATGTTCATCACCTGTGCATATGAAATGGCTCTAATGGAAAATGCAGTTGTTGAAAAACCATTTTGTCAACTCTAATTTTCTCAACAAAGAGGGACATTTATCATAGCCATAAAAACATGATTATTTTTAAATGGAATACACCAAGGAGTACCATCAGAAATATTGACCATTTACAATCATGAACAGTAAACCTAAATCAAATAGCTCATCTTTAAATCAACATGTGTAGTCTCTGTGTATATGAAAAATGAATGAAATATCAAGCTGAAATAAAATAGTGAACAAAAATTCAAATTCAAGGCCTAATTTATCAAGAGCAACAAACAATGTGGAACCCCATGACAATTAAAAAAAGAAACACTCTTTTTCAACAATGTTAAAATCCTGTCACCAAGCACATACATAGGAAATAAAAAAGGGACAAAAGACAAAAAATAAGAAAAATCATTAGGACTATATTAAAATCATTAAGACTATAGAAAATCAAGTTCTAGAAATGGACGGTTCTGATGCTTTGCCATTACAACAATTAAGCATTCATCATTTGGTACTTCTTGTTGTATTTCATTTAAGTATGCCAGGCACAAAGTATTCAATTAACATTTGACAAACATACAGATTTGACCAAGCATTACTGGGAACTATATCCGACAACAAATGGACTTGTGATGATTTTCACAATATATAGTACATGTGTTGTTGGGTCAGCTCCCAGTAGTGCTTAGGAAAATCTGCATGTTCATCACCTGCTTCTTTGAAAAGTTTCCAAATTCTAAGAAGAGGTATGAGTGGAGGCCAAAGAAGGGATATTTGTGAAGGTTTCACAAAGCTATGTTGCAGGCTTGTTGAACATTCTCATGTTGCAATTCCTCTCATAACTTCTTCTCCACTATGATTTTTTTTATTTTTTGAATTGTTTTAATATTTTTTAATATAATAATTTATTTTTTAATTTTATTTAATTTTATATTGAAAATCATTAAAAAAAAAATTATAAGTTATAATTTTTCAAAAAAAATTTAATAAGGTTAATTTTTAATTTTGTTTAATTTTATATTAAAAATCATAACGAAGTCATAAACAACAAAGAAAGTTCATGAGTTTATCAAAATATGTCTAACGTATCTACTTGAAATTCTAAAAAACTTCCAGTATCTACAATAGCCCTCTGTTAACCACATTTATGCATATGGTTCCAACAAAGTAGTGCACAAACTACACAAAGAAGGCATTGCAGAAACACAATTTCTACTTTCGCCATTGAAGCAATCTTGGCGGCACTAGCTACCTCTCGAGCCTTGCACAAGTTGCACTCATTTCCTACATCAGGTATAGATGTAGATGGGGTAGATGTAAATGTGGTTTCATCAACCCATCGAAAGTATTGACATCCACTATTTCCCTGCAATGCCAAATGTACATCAGTTCTTCCTAAAATGATTACTTGTCACATTATTTTTAAACATAAAATATAATCACATATCCAGACCTTTTTCCTATTGGGGAAACCCCAAAATTGACGCCCATGATTACTTCTGTGTGACGTCTTCAACATGCATGGGCCAAAACCACATTGACACATAGGCACATTGACCGGAGTCATCGACGCTATTTTGACAAATATTGCATTGTCATTATTTTGTTCATTCATACTGATTATAATTGCAATAAAAAGAAACATACTAATGTAGACTTGCACATTTTTTTGGCTAAGTCAAAGTCTTTGGTTTAAATCACTAGACACTCAAAACAAAATGACAAACCAAAGACAACCATGCAATAAAAAGCAATTACTAAGGAACCAAGGAACTAATTATAATTGCAATAAAAAGTAACATACTAATGTAGACAAAATCTCAAATCAGATTGCAACATGAGAATGTTCAACAAGCCTGCTACTTTTATTTTCATTTTTACAATTCCTCTCATAACTTCTTCTCCACTTCATAGCTTTCATAACTATTTGTCAAGGTTTGAACTTGACAACAATCTTTGGTTTATTTTGTTGACAATCAGTTTAGATTTTTTAGGAATAGTTAAAAAAATAGCTAGTTGGTGTTTCAGATTTCATTTGTACAGACTATGTCTATTTGGAAGTAATAAAAATTTGATTTCTGGCAATTTATTGAAGTTTTCTTGATTTGATATCAACCATAAGCTTGGTTATGGTTGCATGATAGGTTTTAAGACATATTAGATCAAGTTTGGACCTCTGTAGCTTTATTTTATTGATTTAGAGTTGACTGTCCTGTAGAAGTTCACAATTTTGCTTTGGTTTCCACCATGGATTAGTAAGATCCATCTCCTTTTTGTACATATTGTAACTTGGGGATGGATCCACATTTGTAACATGTATTTCTAATAAAAATAATGCAGAAACAAGAGGAAGTTTGCAACGATTAATGTTGGAGAGTCGAGTGGATAGTATTGGAGGGTTACATGCATGGTGCATGGTTAATGCAATAGGAGTTCAAGCCATTGGAGGGGGTCTTTTGTGGTTAAATACACTTAGTTATGGCTTAAGGATGGTGAATCATCCCTTTATTTGAAACTATAGCATTGGGAGGTCATACATTCACCAAGCCCTAGATTATAGGGGTTTTAGAGGAGTAAATAAGGGTTTTGCATATGGAGAGGTCTAAGGACCAAATTGGTTGTACAATCCATGGTTTGGGATCATTTAGTAACTCTTTTGAAAGTCTCAAGGCCTGGGATGAAGAACTATTAGGGGTTTGGAGAAGAGGGACATATTGCTTGGTGTAATACCCCAAAAATGGGCTATAAGTTCATTAACCTCTTACATCAACATATCGAACGAAATCGACATCGAAGTCCTAACCAAAGGCACATCTTAACATCATCGAATCCTAATTGATTATCTCAAATTCTGCATTGGGGAATATTCCTAGCAATATTCCTATTTATCATAATTATCTTTAATTTAATGATTATTTGGTGATAAATCACATTTATCCTAAAGTTGATTAATTGAATATGATGAATATTTAATTAATTGATTTAATGCTACCACTTAATTATTTAATTGAATTTAATTGTATTTATTCCTAAGTGTTATCGTTTAAATTTGACAATAAATCAAAATTTCTATCATTAATTGATTAAATTCTTATTTAATTAATTAAAGCAAGTTGTCATATTTGATGATATTATTTTTGAATAAAAGTTTGAATTAAATGATTGATTAACCCATAAATCAATTGTTTTATTTTTCAAAAATCAGTTAAGTTGAGAATAAATCACTTTATTTATTTATTAATTCATAATTATCCATGTGCACAATCAAAGAGTAGTTAAACTCCAAATCAGAAAATCAATGCAAGTTATTGACTTTTTGGAACTCAACATCATTTTTGAGTTTTAAAGTTGATCTAAACTTCTAATTTGAGTTAAACTCTGATTTGCATATTTTTGTGAATTAAATTATCTTTATTTTCAGATAACTCAAAAATCAAGTTGAGTTAATCTGAGTGATTTATGGCTTTCTTTCATGCACCTCCAAGGCCCTGGATTTCTATAAATTAAGGCTTCAGCTCTTCACAAATAATCTCATATTTTTGCATCCTCGCGCTGTCGAATTGGAGACTAAAGAATCATCTTTGCGAATCAAGCTTTGTGAGATCAATTTGGTTTTTAAATTCATTTAGATTCATTTTCATATTATTGTTAGATCATTTTAGCATATCAATTTCATCTAGCATAGATTCATATCCATTTTTCATTATCATAATTGCATCTAAAATCCAAAAAAAATAGATTAATTGCATTCGTATTGCATATTAGTTTTGCATTCAAATCCTTCGTTTAGGTGTTGTCAAGGTCACTAATCTTGATACAATATGAGAACATCATACTCGCACCTATTAGAAGGCAGTAAATCACCTGGTTAGTTTAGCTTTCAATTCATTGCACGATTTTGATTTTTGCTAACCTCTAATGTTTTACTGAAGTGTTGTGTCTACAGATCATGTATAAAATTCACACACACATTTATGGCACCCACCGTGGAGCCCTGAAATGGGTTTCCAATTCAATTCTATCAATTTCTATCTTTTTTTTCCTCGATTTCTATGCAAAACTATGATTTTTAATTTTTGTTCGTACAATCTTCATACGAGTTTCTGACAAAAGTCATTTCGCACTGTACCCACTATCGTACGACAGTCTATTGGATCGAGAATTGTGTCAGGCTGTACACACTATCATCTGGAAGTTCAACTATCGTTTCATCATACACCCAATGTAATACGAGTTTCTAGACTGTCGTCTGGGAGCATACCCACTATCCTACGAGTTTTGAACTGTCGTCTGGTAACAAACCCACTGTCGTACGAGTTTTGACATCAAATTTCAACTGTCATTTTATTTTTCAGGGTAGTTTGTCATATTTGGTTTTCAGATTTTGACTAACGACTAATCTTAACAATTGAAATTCTCTATTTTTTATTGACTCCTGCTGGTTTTGATTGGAAAAAGCGCAAGAATTGCTAAAAATAGGTAAAAATCTACTAAGCGTGTTGCGAGGATTCTAGGTATTCTCCTTAATTTGATAACATTTCAATTTGGATCCTAAAATGAATCTCTCATGTGTTTGGCTTGAGTGTTTTCTTTGCATGCTTTTCTTCAAATTTGCATAATTGAATGCTAGGTTGTAAAACCTTAAGTATTGATAAGCAGTCTTAGATAATTATGATTGATCTAGATTGCTATCTTGGGTTATTGGACTTGCTAAATCTGTCGGCCCCTCATTCCACCCCATGGTTGCAATCTCAGCGCCATAAAGGGGAGGGGTCTAGAGGAGAGAAGTGTTAATTGTTCCACCAGGCAACCCTTTTGTGCTTTTTAGAACTCACTTGTTTTCTAAGTTGTGGACTCATTTTTATCTTGTGTGAGGGGGTAATTGTTCCACCTTGTGGACTCACCTCATATTTTCTTTAAGCATTAAGTGTTCCTCTTTCTGCTTTTGGGTACTTTCGGTAGATTTACTTTTGGAAATATATTTGTGAAAACATAGTAATTAGGCCCTATGAACACTATTTGTAGTTCTTGAGAGATTGGATTCCCAGTGAAATCCTTCTCGACGACGGAATCCTTGTAGGTAGGGAGGATACTTAGTGTGTCTCACATTCTACTTGGTCTATGCGTCTTCCCTTATTGATTGATACATTCTCTCTCCAAAGGGGTTGATAGATCACGTGGGGTTGATATCATAGACCTTGGTGAGATAATCTTCATCTTAGCGTGTCAAATTTATATGCCTGCTTTGTCTGGGTTAAAAGTGAAAAGGTGTCAAACCCTTGGATCTGGAGCCAAGTCCCCTTGTGGTATACTATTGTGAGTCACCTTTAGAGAGGGTTAACCATAGTGGACACTCCCTTCACATGGAAAACTGCGTTGACAGAACCTCAAGCGGTAATAGCCATTTTCACCGTGGTAGTGACAGCTGCTATATAAATGTCCTTGTGGAAGAAATCTTCACAGGTGTGGTTCATTGTTGGGTTGTCAGATCTCCCTAGCAGCTCCTGAAGATTAAGTTCTCGGACTGTGTCAAAACCCTGGTGCGTCGAGATTGGAGTTCACCCCTTTGGATCATAAAAGTTGTAGAGTCAAACCATTACTAAAAACCCTAGCAAGGCCAAATTTTCATTTTCTAGGGTATATGTGCGTTATTGCAAAACATTTTTGGAACATACGCAATTAGCACTTATGAGGATTAGAATGAATAAGTCACTTGATTGTTCATGCGCAAGGTTGCTTTTGCCCTTGTTCATTGTTTTCAAACATGCTTGAAATCACTTGCTTGCTATTTTTCATGCTTGTTTATCTATCTGGTTATTGAAAATGAACAAATCTATTACAATCCTCAAATCTGGACATTGAAATTTGCAAACAATCTGAATCTAAAAACTCAAAATTTGCAAAATCTGAAGTGAAATTCCTTTCTGGAGTCAAAAGTCATCTCAGGAGGTCAGAAAGTCATACGAGTTTCTATCAAGTGTCATTTCATTACTACCCATATGTCGTATGATAGAGAACCTAGTGTTGTATGAGTCTTTCTACCAGTCAAATTCCAAAAGTCAAATCCTGCTAGCAACTGTCGTGCAAGCTTTTCAACTATCATTTCATAGCATACCCACTATCGTACAAGTTTTGAAACTGTCGTATGAGTTTTGTAACTGTTGTTTCATAGCATACCCACTATTGTACGAGTCTGCAGAGTGTCATTTGGAAAATTTTTGAAAGTTGTCAGAAAATTGTCAGAATTGCCAGATATTTAGCTTTTTCAGCCTATTTCCAGAATCTGTCAAACAAATCACTGTGTTAGGAACAGAGCAGTAGCTATTGAGAATCCAATCATTTTTGTAAAGTGGCCTTTTGAATCCAATTCAGCCTTCTATTTAATCAATTTGAATCCTTTTCATCTTGTGTCAAAACCTTGTCATAACTATCAATCTTCAATAAATCATCAAAATGACTACGTGTTGTGATATCTTGTCCGCTATCTTTTGGGAATCTACCCATACATCCAGGGCATAGTATCCTTCACCCATGTCTAATCGAATCTTCAAACCAATCAAACCTTGACAAGGTTTCGTCATCTGACCATCTTGATTCAATTCATTCTTCAGTCATCTAGATCTTATTCTTTTGTTTCACTCAAAGTTAATGGTGGAAACTAGAGCTTCCTCACAAAAGAAATCTGGAGAAGCATCCTAGACCTTACCTATAACCGCTACAAGGGGTCCAACTCTTGAGCAACTCATCAATTCTAGTCTTTACGAGGATGACAGTCTTGGCAACTATTAATTAAAAATTGGTTACATTCCTCCTCCATCAACTCACGAAGGTACCCAACAAACCCCACATAAATCTATTCCAGGGAGTCCATAAACACCTACCATGTCTCAAGCAGGGACAAACTTTGGCTCTTAGAGAACTCAATCTCAACATGGTGCGGATCAGGAACCCACACTTGAAGAAATTTCTCAATATCAAAATGACGATAACTTCAAATGAATGATGAAGCATTTCTTGAAAGAAGATAGAGAAGCATACTTTTTACAATTGGCTCATCAAGGAGCTAAACTTCCTTCCAACTTTAATGTTGAAGATATCATTATGCATGAGGAAGAAACTCTACTCACAGTTATGATGAAACAGATGCATGCTATGCAAGTTGAACTTAACAATCTTAAGAAAGAAAAGGAACCCAAGGAGTTCTCCATGGAAGCTCTATGCCCTTTTCCTTTTGACAAAGACTTGTATATGCCGCCATTTCCAAAAAGAGTGGAGATACCAAAGTATGATAAGTATGATGGACACTCAGATCCTTAAGATCATGTCAGAGAATTCTGTACACAATCAATGGAGTTCATGCATGAACCAACCTATCTGATGCGTCTCTTCCCTCGATTCCTAGGGGGAGCAGCCGTCCATTGGTTCTCTAGATTGCCTTCTACTATCAAAACTTTTGAGGAGTTGATCAAATTGTTTTATCAGCAATACTCCTACAATATTCAACATCTAGTCACCATGATTGATATCTGTAATCTCAAGCAATATCCAGGGGAACCATTCCTAACATTTCTCAAGAGATGGAGGAAGAAGTTCTCTCTATATGCCAGACCTATTCCAAAAACAAAAAAACTGGAAATCTTCATCAATAACCTTGTTCTAGAAATCAATTATCCTCTACAAATGCAAGATCATACATCTTTTGATAAGATGGTGGATAATGCTATCAAAATCAAAAAAGTGCTTGTGAAAAAAGGAGAAATCACACTTCAAAAAGACAAGTATGACTCAGGATCCAGTTCTAAAGACAAGAACAAAAATTGGAACAAGAACAAAGGCATCATCATAGATGGTGTTGTTGACACTATCTATGCCCCATCAAAGGCACCAGCCTACAATCTCACTCTTGGCACCCAAGCCATTAAAGCTTTAGAACAAAAGTCTTATGAACCATCTCAAAAGAAGCTAGAATACAAAAGATGGGATAATAAATGAAAGTTCACTCCTCTTGGAGAATCTTTGGAATCCACTATGAGAACTCTGCTAGCTGATAACATCATCTCTTTGCCAGCAATCTAACCACCTGATTTTGAGCCTAAGCCAAAATGGTGGAGAGAAAATGAATTTTGTGATTTCCATTGAGGTAAAGGTCACAAAACGAATAACTGCTTCCAGTTGAAACACACCATTCAAGATCTGATTGATAGTGGAGACATCACAGTTGACAATCCTAAGAGAAATAATGATCATATGGCATTTACAGAACCATTTCCAAAACATGGTCAAGAAGTTTCAACTTCTCAGCCTAATATGGGGGCAAAAGTCAACTATGCATACCCTGGAAATAATGTTGTCATCAATATGGTTGAACCATGTCTCTTTGAAAGTTGCAATGTCATCACAATTGTACGATGAGAAAGAGATCATTCCTTAGCTAATGCAGTTACTCGATCACAAGCCCAAGCACATATGAAAGGACAAATCCCAGATTCATCAAATGTCCCTAAGGTGCCCTTCAATCTTTCATCTGCTTCTAAATAGAAGGATGCTTCCAAATCTTCCAATCCAAAGGATACAAGGCCTACATCTTATAGCATTGTCCAACAACTCCAGCACATTAATGCCAAAATCTCCATGTTTGAGTTGCTTCGAATATCTCCTGCTCATAGAGCTATCCTAAACAAAGCTTTGCTCGGTTCTAATGTTCCTAATGACCTTGATTTAGATAGGTTCTAGACTATGGTTGGACATCTTACATCTCCGCAATATATCTCCTTTTCAGAGGAAGATGATAACTCCTTGAGTCACCCACATAATCAGCCTTTGCATATAGAAGTCTTGATCTAGAACCGTAGAGTCAAACGTGTGTTGATAGATGGGGGTGTTGGCCTAAACATTTGTTCTTACAGGTTGATCACACAATTGGGATTTTCAGAATTGGCTATTGATCCTCGAAAGAAGATCACCATAAAAGCCTATGATGAATAAGAAAGATCTTCTAAAGGCACCATTGTCCTACCTATCAGAGCAGGTCCAGTTATCAAAGATACCATCTGTCAAGTGCTTGATCTACCTTTGGCTTACAAAATTCTTCTAGGGAGACCATGGATACATGAAATGCAAGCTATTCCTTCTACATGCCATCAATGTTTGAAGTTTCCTTATGAAGGAGTAGAGGTTACCATCCCCGTAGATCTAAATACAACTTGCAACACCTTGAAGGAAAGTGCACATAAGCTTCTGCCTAATAACAGAGAATCTTCCATTGAACCAACTAAAGAAGCATCTACATTTAAAATGGAAGATCTTGCAAAAGAGGTTAATATCAAAGAAAATAGTATGGGAGAATATACTATCGAGACAGTCTTATCTTTGACATCTCTCCCTATCTCGCCTAAGTCTTATGGACAATCTTTGAAATAGTCCAAACTAGACTCTAAAGAACCTCTTGAAGCGTATAAAAAGAATTTTGTAGCAGAACAAGTATCCAAGCAAGAGTTTGAAGAGGATGAAGCTATGCTATCATGGCTATACAAAGACGAACCTGAATCTCAAGTTGTTTAAACTAGTGACTCTATAGTATCCAAATTCCCTTCTAAGTTGTATGGTCCAGGAGATAAATTGATAGCTAAGATGGGATATCTAGGTCAAGGACCTCTCAAAATCAGAGGAAAAGGTCTTGTGGCACCTCTCCCACATACTAGTAGAGAAAATAAGAATATAGTTGGCCTAGGCTTTAAGAAGAAACCCTATCACCTCAAAGGTAATTGCTCTCATGTCATAGAGAAGATCACACCAAGAGAACCTCTTCTTAAGAAAGAAGAAACAAAACCATCAGATAGTGATTCAGACAGCTTAGAACTCATCCCCTATGAAAAATTGCCTAAAGAGATCAAAGACCTTCTTGATGATAAAGATGATCCAATCAAAAGAATTAATGTAGTAGAAACACAAGAACCTACTATCAACCAAGAGATAGTTGCAACACAAGAACTAGCTAATCTCGAAAACAATCAAGAAGAGGGAGGTGGTAGTGATTCTGAGATAGATTCCCATGAGTATGAATTCAAATCAAAATCTAAGGGTAACCCTTCTTGGGGTATTCACCCTGACTTTACTCATGTTCTAAGATTTCCTAGAGATCCTGAATCAGAAGCTGAATCAAATGACTATGAATGGGGAGCCATTCCAGAACCAGATGAAGATGAGCTTATTACAAAGAAACATGTTGATGTTATTCACCAATATGCACCTCAACCCAACGTAAGTCTAGAATGAAATGATGAACCTATCGAGTCTGATCCACCTATGGCTGAATTGGACTCCCACGATGACATTGAGCCTATTCACAAATTGAATGTCTTAAGTTGTAATATCACCTTTGAACTTGAGCGTTGGGTTAGGACCAATGATGACAGATCCATATCCGTAAACACTATCTCCCAATCTTTCCCCACTTTGACTATCCAATATCTAGAACTTATTGATCAAACCTCCACAAATTTGAGCCATGGTATTTATACCTTCCCGAATGACTATGCCCTTGCTTGCTACCTAAATGCAGTTGAGCCTATGAGGACTTCCATCAATGAACCGAGCGTTAGCATGACCGAGTCGGACATCAAATATCTTAGTCAGAAAAATAAGAATAAAAAGAAAAAGAAAATGAGTTCTGAGGGTGAAAACCACTTTGTGGCAATCTCAGAACCTACAAAAGTAAAAATAAAAGATGTATCCGAAGGTGAAAACCTCTTTGAGGTTCCTAAGGATGAGATATTTGATGTCCTTCCGAGTTATTTATAGGACACATCTCTAGTTCTAATTGAGCCCACTCAATCCATCAATTTGGGTACAACAGAGGAACCACAATTGGTACATGTAGCATAATCATTATCAAAAGAAGAAAAGCAAAAATTTACAACATTCCTAACAGAGAAGAAGATCAACTTTGCATGGAAATATTCAGATATGCTAGGATTGGATCCTAATCTCATAATGCATCATTTATCTATTGCTCCAAATGTCAAACCTGTCAAGAAAAAGTTGAGAAAGATGCATCCTCATGTTGTACTCTTGGTAAAAGCTGAATTAGAGAAGCTCTTGAAAGCCAGATTCATCTGAGTTATTGACTATGTAGAGTGGATCTCTAATATTGTACCTATTTCTAAACTAGATGGTTCAATTAGAGTGTGCACAGACTTTAGAGATGTGAATAGAGCATGCCCTAAGGATGATTTTCCACTACCTAACATTGATATGATAGTGGACATGACTGCGGGTTTCGAGATGTATTCCTTAATGGATGGTTTCTCTGGATATAACCAAATAAAAATTACTCCAAAGGATCAAGAAAAAAATGCTTTCACATGTGCATGGGGTAACTTCTGTTGGAATGTCATGTCGTTTGGGCTTAAAAATGCTGGTGCTACATATCAAAGAGCCATGACATCTATTTTCCATGACATGATGCATCGAACTATGGAAGATTATGTTGATGATACTTTAGCAAAATCTATGATTAGAACTAAACATCTAAAGGACTTGAGCATGATCCTAGACAGAATGGAAAAGTTTAGTCTCCGACTAAATCCTAAGAAGTGTGCTTTTGGTGTCACTTCTGGAAAGCTCTTAGGATACATAGTTTCAAAGAAGGGCATTGAAGTTGATCCAGCTAAAGTCAAGGCTATAATAGAGATGCAACCTCCCAAGAATATCAGTCAAATGAGGACATTGCAAGGAAGAGTTCAATCTATCAGAAGATTCATATCATAGCTAGCAGACATATCACAACCTTTTACAAAAACATTACATAAAGGTGTGACCTTTGCATGGAATGAAGAATGTGAGAACAAATTTAACCATATCAAGAAGTATCTATCTAATCCACCTATCTTGATGCCTCCTATTCATGGGAAGCCATTGATCTTATATGTCTCCACAACAGATACATCATTGGGGGCATTGCTAGCACAACACGATGAGAACAAAAAGGAAAGAGCTATATACTATATCAGTAGAACATTGGTCGCATATGAGAAGAACTATTTAATGATCGAGAAAGCTTGTCTAGTTGTGATCTTTGCATCATAGAAACTGAGACATTACATGTTAGCTCATACCACACATTTGGTAGCTAAGATTGATCCACTCAAGTACCTTCTAAACAAAGTTGCCCTCACAGGTAGATTAGCTAAATGGGTCATGCTCTTAAGTGAATTTGACATTGAATATGTGGAATGAAAAGCTATCAAAGGACAGGTTATTGTTGATCAATTAGTAGATGCACCTATGATTGATGATACACCAATGCAAATGGAATTTCCAGATTCCTCTATCATGACTCTTTCTTCTAGAGAATGGTAATTATTCTTTGATGGCTCCTACACACAGAATGGATCTGGAGTAGGCATATTGTTCATAACTCCTCAAGGATACTCAATCCCAAAAGCATTCAAATTAAAGTTTCCTTGCACAAATAATATTGCAGAATATGAAGCCCTTTTGAATGGTATGAAAATAGCAATTGAATGGGGAGTAACAGAACTACACATTCATGGAGACTCTCAACTTGTTATTCATCAAGTCAATGATGTGTACCAAACTAAAGATGAAAAGCTCATTCCTTACAAGAGAATGGTAGATGATCTTAAGAAATATTTCATATCTATCACATTTGAGCAAATTCTTAGAATGGAGAACAAGGCTGTCGATTGAATGGCTACACTATCTACTCTCTTATAGCAGCCTGAACATGAGCTATGCTACGAGTTCTTGGTGGAAGCACTATCTTATCCTACATATGACTCCCTTGAAACCCACATGATCTACACTATTGTAGGTCATGATTCATCTAGATAAAAAAACCTATTTTCCTATCTCCAAAACCAAATCATTCCCAATACCTTCAACCACCATGAAAAGAGATACCTTATCCATAATGCCTCTTGATATGTCATCATTGGTCATGATCTGTACAAACAAGGTCTAGATTGTACACTACTTAGATGTTTAGAATGGGAAGAGTCTCAACGTGCATTAGAGGAAGTCCATGATGGTATTTATGGGTCACACTTGAACAGTTTAACACTAGCTCAAAAACTTATTAGGGCTGGGTACTATTGGCCTAAAATGGAGAAAGAGGCTATCAAATTTGCTAAGAATTCTCAAAAGTGTCAAGTACATGGCAACCTAATTCATGCTCCAGGGAGAGATCTAATTCCCTTTACAACACAATGGCCTTTCCATCAATGGGCATTTGATCTTATCGAGATGATTCATCCTCATTCTTCTAATGGACATACCCATATAATCACAGCTACAGATTATTTTACAAAATGGGTAGAAGCAGTCCCTTTGACACAGGCAACTGGAAAGAAAATATCTATGTTCATATTGAACTATATCATATGCAGATATGGGATACCTCATTCCATAATCACAGATAACGGTGGACAATTCAAGAAAAAAGACCTCAATGATCTATGTGCCAAATTCAAGATCACACAACATTGGTCTTCTATCTACTATCCTCAAGGGAATGGCCAAGCAGAGGCATCTAATAAGAATCTATTGAAAATCTTGCATTGTACAGTTAATAAAATAGGAAGAGACTGGCATCTCATGATCAATCCAGCTCTCTGGGCCTATAGAACAAGTGTCAGAACACCTACTGGGGCTACTCCTTTCACTTTAGTTTATGGGTTTGAAGCAGTACTGCCGATTAAGGTTGAAATCCCATCACTAAGAATAAGAATGCATGGTCTAGTAATTGATGATGACTACAGAGTGTCTAGGTTGCAAGAACTTGAACTACTAGATGAGAACAGACAAGCAACATATGATCATCTTAGAGTATATCAGAAGAGAATGTCTAGAGGCTACAACAAGAAAGTCAGACATAGAGAATTTTAGGTTGGTGATCTAGTCTTGAGAGAGAATCCTAAAAATCAATCACATCGAGAACGCAAGGGGAAGTTTGAACCCAACTGGCTGGGTCCCTTTGTAATCACTGCTACTTTTGGCTCTGGTGCCTATCAACTCTCAACGACTGAAGGAGAACAGCTCCGAGAACCAATCAACATTCTCCATCTAAAGAAATTCTATGCCTAAAGCATTCAGTCTATGGCAAAATGTCCTGAAAAAATCTTAAAAATCAGAAAAAGTCCTAAAAAAATGAACATCTTGGTGAAAACCTAGAAATGGGCGCCTTGATGATTCACAAAAAAATTGAAAATATCAAAAATTAAAAAAAATTGAAAAAAAATGAAAAAGCAAAAAGTGCCTTGGTAGCAAAAATAGAATCTCTGCCAAGATGGTGAAAACCCAGCAAATGGGTGCCACTTGTTTCAAAATGCTCCATCTATGAGCGTAATCTTGGTCTTTCCCAGCTTTCAGTCTTGCTTTAGTTTGTACATATCTCCCGGTTTGTTTCTGCATTTTTAGTTTTCAATAAGTCGGTCTATACACCAATCAGCTCAAGCGTCTGTATCCTATCAATGTTCAAACTTGGGGGTAATCAAAGTCATAGCCTATGGCCTCCAATGTATCTTAGGTGATTCATATCCAGTCAGCATCCTTTGAAGCTTCATTTGAGTAAGTCAGTCTATCTCATCTCCAGAAAGGATTTGGCATCTACAACAACGTAATCAAACTCAAACTGAAAACAATCTATGCTTTTTACATGCTTTTATCTTCTTGTATGCTTACTGATTCACATTGAGATTTTTGCATATTGTGTCTCTTTGAGCTCTTCGATGATGTCCTTTACAGGATTTAGAGAGTGATGACTAGGGGCATAATCTTTTCTTTGTTTTCTGCTTGTATGTGAACATCTAACAACTTTGGAAATTCTGGATTGAAATGGTGTCCGACTGTAAGAGCCTCTATCTCGAATTGGATGGCCATGCGTACCTCGACCATTGATACTTGGAAAATTCAAGGAAGTTTGATCTAACTATTATCTTTTTGAGTGAATTCTTTCTCTTACTGTGAAACGCGATCTTACCTAAGGATGTGAACAATAAAGGGTCACTACGGGTAATTCACATTGGATTTAGAATGATCTCTTGACTGTTTGATGTGTTTGTCATGCAAGGCATATTCAGGTCATCATGACATTTATGTTTTGATGCTTATACAAATTGCTATATCAAAATGGACATGATATTCAGGTCATCCTGGCATTTATGCCTTGGTGCTTATATCTCATCCAACATTCCGAAAACAAAATCAATATTCATATATCCATGGTTGTTGACCAATGGGTGTTGTATTGATTCTTGTGCATACAAATCAATATTCATATGTCTATGGTTTCATAGCTAGTAGGCATTGTATTGATTTATCCGGTTACCTAAAAGTTCAATGATGATAACAAACCGACACATGATCAATGACTAGGTCCTAGGTCTTAGGTTGCATTTCATACTGCATGTCTCTTTGCATTTTTGCATGTTTGCATGATCTCACAAATGTTTGGAAACACTTCAAAGCTTAAACCAATTCTTCATATCAATTCTTCACATCTAACAAGAGCTAAGTCTCACTCGAAGGTCTCTTCACCAAACCGCAAGCAGTAACTCTCCTTGATTAAACATCCTTTTGACATAAGACTGAGTACTTGTCTTCACCAACCTGCAAAAACATATCATGTGTATTTTTGCATTCACATCTCATATCATTACCATTTGTTACATTACATTGCATCCAGTACATAAGCATAAATCATACATACATCTTTTCATAATCAATTACATTTGCATAACATCCATACATGTGAAAGAAATCATTGCATTGCATTGATCCATACATACATTCTACACTACTCATAGCATCAACATCACATGATATCATCATAAATCCAAACATGACAAGTACAAATGAAGTCGCAACCAACATATCGATCTCATATATATCAAAAAAAATCTTGAAATGTGTCAGGGGTGCACTACTGGCACAATGTACAAAAGAATGAGCTCCAGAGAGCTATCAGAGTCAGAACAATATATCAGTGATAAAAAAGAACAGAGTATATCAAAACATGAGAACAAGAATCAACTATCGGCATGCTCCTCGGTATCTGGTGGAGGAGGTGGTGGTGCATCTGGTATGGCCTCTACTCTCGGTGCCCTAGCTCCCTCTGAGGTTGCCATGTAATCTAAATAAGTGGGTACTCTCTGCACAGCAGGGACAACAACATAGTATGCAGACACATAGTACGAAGCCTGTGAGGTTTGATGGGTCACCTATGTCTGTAATATTTGAACCTTTGAGTGAAACTCTGCATGAAGCTCTGTGCACTGCCTATCTGCCTCTAAATACCTCTCCTCCCACCTAGCACTCTGTACCTTCAGGTCCCGAACCTGAGCTCTGAGACGTCTGATAGTCTCTGATGAAGTGAGAGGAATAGTAGGATCGGCCTTAGCTGTGGGCATCTCTGTGTCCTATGGCTGCTCTAGTTGTTGATCAGTGGTATCTGCTCTATGCACCTTACGACGTCTAACCTCAGCTCCTAGATCAAAGGTGATATATACCTATAAGGGATCTCCATCACCACCTACAAACTGCTCAGTTGCTAAAACCTCATCTGCAGAACCAACACTACCCAAAGTACCCCTCTCACCCCTGTTCCGTCTCTGTGAACCTGTGGATGTGCCTGCTATAGAAGTAGAAGGATGAGGGGGCCTCATATTTCCTGATGGTCTCTGAAGTGGAGTCATCACTCTCTATCTGGGTGGTGTAGGATGCACTACCTGAGGTCTTGAGCCCTGTCCCACGGGAGCACCTATAACATCCATCACCTCCTCCATGGAGGGTATCAACTCAGTGGGATCTGAGAATCTATGAACAGGATGATCAGCAAGCCAAGAAATGTATCCATCTGTGACCCCTGCATCTACAACTTGTGGACGGTATTCCCAGTCTCTACCTATGATAGCACTGTACTCCTCTGAACATAAAGAATAGGTGAGCCTCTGTGTCCACCCAAGCCCAATCTCACAAACAATGCAAGCATATGCAGTATACTCCTATGGGGCATCCTGTCTGTGTCCATACTAATGCCACACTCTAGTAATCAAGAATCTCTCCAAAATGGTGGGAGACCGGCCAATAAGTACCCAACTCTGAAAAAGAAAGTTGTACTGCTCCGTCGCAGTGGGCCAGGCCTCTATCTACAAGTAGTGTCTCCAATGCACAAATGTCATATCATCTAAGCATCGTCTGAAATACTCAGTATGACCCATACGGACCTGTGTGACATAACCAACATACATATATATCACTAGCTCCTGTGGCTGTCGCTATGACTGGAACACCGGTCTCAACACTGGGATATGCTCCCATGCCCATATGTGTAATATAAGAGCTCCAGAAGTGAAGCTCTTGCAATCCTGATACATGACCTTGTGCATCTTTGAAAACATGTGGGCCAACAGGCACTGACCCCAGGCAAGCTCAGTGGGAGTGGCCATAAGAAGGGCTACCATCGGAGCCCATCCCATCAAAAAGTCATTCTGCTGACAGCCTAGCATGATGAGCTCACCGATCATCCTAGCAATAATGCACTCTAAACGATGTGTCTGACCATATCTCTGTACAAGGGTCTCCTAGGAAATGGACCCCGTCAACTGTGTATCATCACCAAATAGATGCCTAAAGGCATGAAGACCAATCTGGCTAGAACTCACATACTCAGGACGTCGACTGCTATGGAATGGAATGCATAGTATCCTATAAATATCCTCTAGAGTCACAGTCATCTCTCCAATTGGTAAGTGAAATGTCTGTGTCTCTGAATGGAATCGCTCAATCAGTGCAGTCAAACGGCCATGATTTACCCTAATATCGGGTAAATGAATCAAATGCTCAAAACCGCATGTAGCACAATGAACCCTCATAGGGTCAGGAAGCGAGACACATAATCTTTGAGTCACCGGGTATGAATGATGGACATGAACATCTGGATATGTGACCTATATCATGCAAAAATAGGGAATTCTATCAGAAATTGGGTTCAATAACAGGCTAATAGTACAGAAATTGGATAGTGAGGTACTTCAGAAGGTAGGTCAAAAGGTTAGATATCAGCATCAGAAGTCAAAAAAGTCAAAATTTGGCCCTAAATATCAGTTTTAAGCTCACTATTTTTCATATGACAGTCCAAACTAGCACCGAAAGTCGTACAACACTCCACAATAGACCAAACGACAATCCATGGTCATACGACATTGGATTCAGTCTCATACAAGTTTCCAAGGACCTGACGAAATGTTGCACGACACACGGGTCCTCTTCATACGACACTAGGTAATGCATGAAATGACAAAGGAAATGCAAATGAAATGTCATACGAGTCTGGGATGGGACTCATACGAGTTTTCAAACATGCAAAATTGAAAAAGCAAAATGCATATGAAAAAATCCTAAAATGCTATAAAACATGAAAAAATTGCATTTTCAGAGGGGCACAGAGGTCCACCTACCGGATGTCCATACTATCGGGGTCTCTGGTATCTCCGGTTGTGCTCAAATCGATGCAAACTCACAGGAACCTTCGGTTCTCGTTGTTCTGCCATTTTCTTTCTCAGAGGGCTCCACAAGGTCTCCAAAGTCAAATGGTTGAAATGAATTGAAAATGACCCTTCAGGCCTTTATATAGCATTTGACCTAATTTTCAAAAGCGCTCTATTTTTCACAAAAATTGCACCCCTAGCTAATTTCGACATTTTGAATCCATTTTTGGGATCAAAATTCAAATCTGAGATCGTTTAATATGTCAAAATCATGATTTAAAATTTTTGGGCCCAGGATGGTCTACTGCTTGCATAATCGACCTTCCATTATCACCGAAATCCAGTATTCAACTTAACTGATTATCTTACATCAAACTATCAAAATTTCAACTTGGTCAACCATGGTCACCTCATGGTCAAACCTAGTCAAACTTGGTCTCCAGGACCTCCAAATGATGCAGAATGCATTCTCGGACGTATATAACCACTTTTCAAATCAATTAACATGCTTCTGAACTATCACGCTGACTTTTCTTGTCAGATTTCAATTTTAATCCCAAAGGGGGCATGGTATTGCATATCATTCAAAGTTTGTAATCTAAATCTAAAATCATATCTTTTATCAGTAATCAAGACAACAACCACATCTAGTTGTTGATTCATCAAAAGTCCTCATCGCTCGGGGCAAATCAATCATCACTCGGGGCATATCAGATTCATCGAGATCCATATCAATCTGGTACTCTCCTAATCTTGCAAATTGTATCAGTTTTTTGCAACTACCGGTTCAATTGTGTTATTTCCTTGATTCTTCGGTAACTGAAGGGTTCAGATGTGATACCTACGTGATTCTTCTAAAGACAATCGGGTCTGGAATCGGTCACTCACTTCTTCGCAATCATAAGGTTCGGAATCAGGCATTTTGACACTTTTTGACAATCATCGGTTCATTTGTTGTTATAGTTAACATTATCTTTGGTCATTCAGGACCTATTATCTTCATATCAAATCTTTCAATCAGCTTCAGTCTCATATCAATTATCAATTTCGAATTAGTTTCATATCTTTATCAAACATAGACTATCTTTGAACCACTGCGCTTCGCACAACAATTCAAAGAGGGGCAAAATGTAATACCCCAAAAATGGGCTATAAGTTCATTAACCTCTTACATCAACATATCAAACGAAATCGACATCGAAGTCCTAACCAAAGGCACATCTGAACATCATCGAATCCTAATTGATTATCTCAAATTCTGCATCGAGGAATATTCCTAGCAATATTCCTATTTATCATAATTATCTTTAATTTAATGATTATTTGGCGATAAATCACATTTATCCTAAAGTTGATTAATTGAATATGATGAATATTTAATTAATTGAATTTAATTGTATTTATTCCTAAGTATTATCGTTTAAATTTGACAATAAATCAAAATTCCTATCATTAATTGATTAAATTCTTATTTAATTAATTAAAGCAAGTTGTCATATTTGATGATATTATTTTTTGAATAAAAGTTTGAATTAAATGATTGATTAACCCATAAATCAATTGTTTTATTTTTAAAAAATCAGTTAAGTTGAGAATAAATCACTTTATTTATTTATTAATTCATAATTATCCATGTGCACAATCAAAGAGCAGTTAAACTCCAAATCAGAAAATCAATGCAAGTTATTGACTTTTTGGAACTCAACATCATTTTTGAGTTTTAAAGTTGATCGAAACTTCTAATTTGAGTTAAACTCTGATTTGCATATTTTTGTGAATTAAATTATCTTTATTTTCAGATAACTCAAAATCAAGCTGAGTTAATCTGAGTGATTTATGGCTTTCTTTCATGCACCTCCAAAGCCTTGGATTTCTATAAATTAAGGCTTCAGCTCTTCACAAATCATCTCATATTTTTGCATCCTCGCGCTGTCGAATTGGAGACTAAAGAATCATCTTTGCGAATCAAGCTTTGTGAGATCAATTTGGTTTTTAAATTCATTTAGATTCATTTTCATATTATTGTTAGATCATTTTAGCATATCAATTTCATCTAGCATAGATTCATATCCATTTTTCATTATCATAATTGCATCTAAAATATAAAAAAAATAGATTAATTGCATTCGTATTGTATATCAGTTTTGCATTCAAATCCTTTGTTTAGGTGTCGTCAAGGTCACTGATCTCGATACAATCTGAGAACATCATACTCGCACCTATTAGAAGGCATTAAATCACCTGGTTAGTTTAGCTTTCAATTCATTGCACGATTTCAATTTTTGCTAACCTCTAATGTTTTACTGAAGTGTTGTGTCTACAGATCAGGTACAAAATTCACACACACACTTGGAAGAAGGAGTTTAGATGTTTGTGTGAAGATGAATGAAGCATGTTGGGATCCTTAGGAAGTTAGGATCACCTTGTAAACAAGGTCCATGTGTTTGGTTGATGAACCCTATTGGTTGAGGGGTGCACTTGTACGGAGCATGAAGTAGGATTGACTATTTTTAAAATATATATATATATTATCTAATCTATTAATATATTATAGTGATTGGAATTCAAAATTCAATGGATGTCCTAGCCTACATTATGCTTAGTAGACACCTACAACATGGGTGCTTCTATTTTAAGACCACACACACACACCTATGTGTGTGTGTGTGATGTGATACTATGGATATGAAGTTGATTATTCTAGAAAAAAATTGTGTTCAATTTCTATGGTTGTGAATGATGAAAATGGCACAAGATGTAGAGAAATATATTTGTGGCACAATCCTAAATATACTTTAGACGTGGTTTTCTCTTTCCTGTGTAGTGATTAATGTAGAACCTTTAAACACATTGTAATAAATAAAAAGAGAAGGCATTGTATAATATTGTATCGTTAAGTTTTATTTTTGCATATACATTTCATTGGTATTTTTTAATATATTGTAGAGGGCATTTGTAATATATGTGTAGTCATTCATTCAAAACAAAGAAAGATGACAATTAATTGTTAGAGGAACATTAAGAAGAAGTATGTTGTATGTATTTTAATCTAAAACAACTAATTGTTAGTGGAAAATAACTAATTGTCAATAGTCCTATAACTGACTGTTACGGTTAGCAGGGGTTATACTAGCCTTGAGAGGCTTATTTAATAGAGATAAGGGTGTATTTCAAAGGGGAGAGAGTGAACACAGGGTAGATAATTGATCCCAAATCATGAAGATCAATGTAATCCACTTTGAAGCAATAAAAATGTAAAGTTTGTGTATTCTGCCAGGCATAACCCGTGAAGGTACAATCAAAGGATTTAATGGTAAAAATGCTTCTCTATGGTTCTTGTGAATGGATATGAGTTTGTCTGATATATTTTATTCTTTCCCTCATTATTTTAAACTATACTATGGACCATAGAAGATGTAAAGTAACTTATTTCTCTATGGTTCTTGTGAATGGATATGAGTTTGTCTGATACATTTTGTTTTGATCCATCCTACTCATTTATACCCGGAGTGGAGGATCATACCAATCCAATATTGTAACAATCCAAGTGACTGTGACCCCTGCTCATTGTTCAGGGACAGTTAACACAAAAATAGAGGGTTTACATCTTCTATGGTCCATAGTATAGTTTATAAACTAGGGCTGTCGACTTTGTTGTATCAGACAAACTCATACCCATTCACAAGAACCAAGGTTTTAATAAGCATTAGATAAGAAAACTGATAATCTAGACAAGGTTTTAATAAGCTCCCACTCTATCACCTTCGGTTATGTGTCTTCAACTTACACATATACTCACACATTCATTCACTCACTTACTTCATCCTCACACATGGATACAATTTTATTTTTCTTTATTTATACGAGTATCCAAACATACACATGTTGGCCACACCAAAAGAGTGTGTCAACCATTATTCAAAAATATATTACAATTACATTTATTGCATTATCATCAACCCTAAATTTAGGACCTACTTATGAAAACTTTACAACACGCTACCACGAGACCGAACTATAGGTCACACTTAAGATGTATACAATGCATATCATATTTACTGAAATTGTCAAAATACCACAACCAAGTCCATGACTTGATTAGCACAATATTTGAACCCACCAATAAATGAAACTTGATAGTATGTATCTAGAACATGATATAACCAATATATCAAAACTCTTTGATGATCTACATGATTTCCTAGATATCATGGACACCTAGAAGAACAATGTAAGTATGACAATCAATAGAAACAAAGAAAAAGCTCCATGCAACATAAATTATTGAAAGCATACAAGTGTACCAAAATATGTAATTCATGAGTAGAACCTAGTGTACCTGCCATAGAACAAAAAAATTGCACCTACTAAACCTATTTTGCATATAACTAAAACTTTTGATACTTTACCAACAACCAATAGGTACACTACCAAAAACCAACTGATACTACCAAGTTGTCAGTATGAAGGTTTTGACATATGTGTAATACTCCAAGCTTGTCCAATTCCTCCTCTAGTGTTGTGGAAACAAT
This sequence comes from Chamaecyparis obtusa, assembly GCA_027943335.1. Lineage (NCBI taxonomy): Eukaryota > Viridiplantae > Streptophyta > Pinopsida > Cupressales > Cupressaceae > Chamaecyparis > Chamaecyparis obtusa. The sequence continues at coordinate 646,860 of BSBK01007185.1, read as the reverse complement.
CCACCCCTTGTATAAAATACTAACCACAATGTGAATAAACCAAATGTATCCACAAGAAAATATTATCCCCCCTTATTCCTTGGAGGGATAAAAATAATGACAAGTACCTTCTTTTCTCTAAGAACACAAATGGAAAAATGCTTTGTTGGAAAACTGGTCAGTGCTCCCCTCGAGATTCATGATAAGGGACTAATTGCCTCCTATGAATTCTATAAGTCTAGTGGTTGTATCGGGCATTAACAAGTCAATCTTGAGATTCTTGACAAGGGACTAACTTCCTCCTATGAATTCTATAAGTCTAGTGGTTGTATCGGGCATTGACAAGTCGATCTTTTGGTACAATGACAACCACACTTATAACTAGTAAAAATCAAAGCTTGGTCATAGGTTTGAATCCCCTCATGTAATGTTGAGGGGTAGATTGTTGGAAAAATGGTTATCACTCCCCTGAGAATTTGTGACAAAGGACTAACAACCTCCTATAGGCTCTATATGTCTAGTATTTGTATCGGGCATCGATAGGTTGATCTTTTGGTGCAATGGAAACCACACCTGTAATATGCTTCTCATACAAAGTCACTCTAAATGATAATCAAACTCAAGATGATAGATATCCTCTTGCCTCCACTTCCTACAACCTCCAATTTGATCTTTTTAGCTCTTATTTGCTAGATTTGAGAGTATAATTTTTTAAGGGAAAATCAACATTGACAAGAATTTTAAGAACGTTTATGAAACTCATAATATAATAGGATGTCCAATCTAACCTAAAATGTATTCCCATGACAAAATTATATCTTTAACCAAAACAACTTGAATTTACAAATCATTCATACCAACATGTGCTTGTTTCCTTAAACTCGACTTCTTCTTTTCTATCTTCAATCATTTTGACTGATAGAATGCTAGAAAATTATAATAAAACAAATAAACATATGTTTCACTCATATCTAGTAATTAAAACTATTTATCCTTAATTTTACACTTTCTCAAATCATGGGATAAACCCTAAAAAACTTGTCTATTTTTTAGCCCATATCCTCTAACCATGCTATACAGGGCATTCATTAAGTGCTCTCAATTGTTAGTTGATCCTTTCAGTTGTGCCCTCAATCAAATTCTTTCTCAGTCTTTTTTTTTCTACAAGTTATGTATTTCTAGAGTTAGACTAAATTTTTCTCTTGTGAATTCGGGTTTTTTTCTCTAGCATTACAACTCTTCAAATTGAAAATATGTAGTTAGGGTTTTAAAACCTAAACTACATATAGAGTTTGGGTTTTAAAACCCAAACTATACATTTAATGGTTGAGAGTGTGTGTCATTAATGCCACCAAGCGAAAAAAAAATTACTTTAGGTTTTAACTTCTTTTTAATAGGGTTTAAGTTGCATTTTAACTTAATACCACACATTCTTTGTTTCTTTTTATCTCACCGACTCTTGTGATCTTACATTGATCATTTGGAGTCTTTTGAGGAGTGGATTTGTCTTGTTTTAGCAGATATCTTAGTCTTTTTTATATTTTTTTATTTAGGTTTTAATTTTGTTTGTTCTATGAACTAGTTTTATTTTAAGTGGGGATTTGAACCTCTTGGATTTATCATTGCAGTCACTCCTCCTTGGCCAACGGTTTTTAACCTACAAGTTGTGGTCACGACATAGTCTATTATCCTTCCTATGTTAGTTTCTTTTGTTGTTTTTACCATTGTTGTTTAGATGGTTACCGAGATTCAAAACCTTATTAACATCTTTGTTGTAACCAATCTTCATGGTCTTTGATGGTAATTGAGATTTGAACCCTAATTACTATCCATAGCATTACATCCACATCTACATGTGACTAGTTGTTGATCGGGGTTCAAACCCTGATAAACATTCATAAACACTTCATATGTTAATCAGGATTCAAACCCCACCAACACACATCCTACCTTTCACAAACAATACTCAATGTATTGTTCAAGTTTCAAAACTTGAACACCATACCATATAATGTTTTGTTCACATTTTGAATCTGAAACAACATATGAATTACACCTTTTCATCTCACATATGTCAATTAAGGTTGAAAAGTGATCGACATCACATACAAATGAAATTCACACATGTTGATCCAATTTTGATTGACATCCTCATGATCATTTACATCCTAACAGATGTAAAACAGGTTTCAAAACCCAATTTTACATCAACTCATTAACTAAGATGAAAATTGAGTTTTGAAACTTGATTTACATCCAACCTTTTATTTTCACTTTCAAGGTTACAGTAATCTTTTAAGAGCCAATTTGCAAACTACATGTCTTATCAATTACAAATCAATTTTTGAAACCCAATTCGTATAAATAGTGCTTTTCACTATGTAAGCACTTGAAATTAGAGTTTTGAAACATGAATTACAATATTTCCAACACTTAACCAATTCCACCCCCCTCTGTACAATGTCTGGGATTCCTCCATCCTACATAGTTTTGGTAAATCAGTCCATTGTTTTGTAATACATCCATTCAAATACCATTTTGATAAAACTCTTTAACATCATGAAGATGATGTATAATTCTCTAACACTAAGAATATTTTATTTCAACATTGTAGATACTATCTAGATGTTAAGACGATCCTCATTTGATAAAAATATGAAGTACAAATACTAGAAGTACCAAAATGACATTTCACCATCTTTTTTATCATTAAATATGGATGAAATCAAGGATAGAGAAATCACACATGTTGACATGTCCGAAATCATAGAGAGAGCCAAGAATTAGTCAGTGGCCATTGGCATTCAATTACTTCTGAATAATAACATCTACTTGGTTTCCTCTTTCTCGGTAGTAGCTCTTGAACCCGAATTAATTTTAGCACTTGCTTCTAATTTTGATAAAGAAACAAGTTCATTCAAAGATGATGATAAATTAGTGATTAGGTTGGATGATGATATTTTTTAGAAGATCTTCACGTGTCCAACTATTGACCAATATGTTGATATGACAATAGAATTTTCTTAGGCCTTTTATAATCGGAATAAGGAAAAAATTAAAAAATAATATCCATAAAAAATAGCTTTTGACACCCAAATCTATAACTGTACTAGGTGACCAAAATGTTTCCACAGTGACTTCAACGAAGAGATCAATGATATGATCATGCTTCTCAATATAATCAAAGGGCTAAAGAAATCCAATATCTTTGAGGAATGGATGTATTAGTACATCTATATCGTAAGGAAGGGTAGTATGCATATTTTTGGGGGTGAGAAAACTAGTGATGCCATATGTGAACAACTTTCTCAAGTGACTACAACTCTTAAGTTTTATATGAACTCATACTTGGTATACACTGCTATGTCATTAAGATGGTTCCAAGGTCTTATCTCAAAAGTTTGTAGAAAGAAGGCTCTAGAATGGAAGAACTATAATAAATTAACTTTGAAAACAAGGAGTCATTATAAGAGAGTTTATGATGCTTTCATTTGTCAATTTGATAAGAAAATTATAAAGATGAGACTATCAAAAGTGGCTTGAAAGAAAGTCATTGAGTTTGGTTGTTTGTTTTTACAATTTCCCACTTTCACTTATCTTAGGGTGGACTTCTTTGAAGGCATCCCATAGATGCTCCCAAGATATGTCATAGATAAGATCAGACCGATGGATCTAGGTAAACAAATAATGATAGAAAATGGCAAGCAGTTAAAGGTTCATAAGCCTAGTTTAGTATTCCTTTTAACAATTGGGAGATATTCATCGACAACCTCCATTCAAGCTAATGCATGGATAATGAAATGATTGATATAACATTGAAGAATTTCAATAGAATACCTTAATTTGATTATAAATGTATGAAGGAGAAAATCAAGAAGGCTTTTACACATGTGATTATGGTTGAGGAAAAATGGATTGATCTCCACACTGAAGAGAACATAAAATTTATGGATTATAGTTGGATCACCTTGGAGAAAATTATAAATATTGACTTAGCAAATATTCCCAAGGGTGTGGATGATGACAAGGACATTTTAGACACAATCTAAGAGAAAAAGAAGATCACAAATACATGTCCTCTAATCCAATGGTTTCAAAAGGAATGTATTTACATTAGAGAAAGGTTTCAATCTATCATGGAAAACACCAAAACATGGATTCAAAGCAAGGATATGAGGTTGAATAAATTCAAAACATATTTTGAAGATGACACAATAGACCCTATGGGAAAGAAATATGAGCTAAGAATGAAGAAAAAGGAGAAGACATCTATTAAAGACAAAGAATAGATTGAGATACAGGATGAAGAGAAAAGTGAAGAACATCAAGATAATGAACCATAAGAACCTTTAACTGAAGATGTAAGACCCACTCTGGAGGAAGCTCCACAAATATCAATTCATATTACTATACATGTGTATCCTCTTGATACCAATGTAGATTATTTTCTATAGTGTGTGTTGATCCCATTATGCCTACAATATTTGTTCAATCAATTCCTTCTTTTTCTACCATTGATTTCATTCTTGATGCACCACATGATAACCTTAAGAATGTTTTTGATCCTTTTTCTTCTTATCAAAGTTTGTTTGAAGTGTCTACTACTAATATTGACATCATAATAGAATTTGAAAAGTTTATGTCCTATTATATACCCAATGTGCCAATTGTAGAAACTATTATTGTAGTTTTAATTAAACCTCACCCATCATGTCACCAAGACACAATAAAAATTTGGGTTTACTCAAACTATAGTTGCAAGTACAGAAGAAGTTACTTTTGATCACCTTCCATGGTTGGGGACAATTGTACCCAAAAGGAAAAACAAAGCCATCTCCCAAGATGACTTTGATTTTAGCCAACTTACTCTTGCCGAGCCTAATATATCCAAGAGACCTAAAACTATCTCTAGGGTTAAGGTTGACAAAGATAGGTGTAGAAGTGTTTGAAGCTCCTCTTGGAAAGACTATTGAGGAAGTGAAAATTTCAAAAGTATGTCATCAAAAGGATTGAACTTGACAAGAAGACTCATGAAAGTGCTAAACATGATGCAAAAGAATCTCTACAATCACTGGTCTAAAGGTAAGATCAAGATAAAATTATCAAGGATCAACTAAAGCTCGGTAATGAGGATCTCAATTCAGTACTTTTGAAGATCACTAAGTCTTCAAATGAAATTGAGTCAATAAATACATTCATTGTCGAGGAGTCAATTATAAAAGTTAAAAGGGTTGGAAATAAAGAAAGTGCAGTTGATGTGTGCACTGATAGGATGCTAAAACAAGGTACTCATCTCCTTAGAACTTCCCTCCAAATATTAGAACATTTGAATGATGTTAAGTTTTAGTTAGAACACATATTGGAGGTATTGTCTAAGGACTTGTAGTCACAAGAGAAGGATCTTCAAACTTGAATTAAGTTCAAGGATATGGATTTGAAGACACTTGTTGATAATGGTGTTATTCTATCTAGAGAACAATACATTGAATTCATGGAACTGATGATCAATAGACACAAAGTCAGTAAGAATCTAACAAAATACTTGTAGTTGACTCTAGAAATAGGTGTTAAAAAAAGGGAAAGATAATATTGCCAAGGTAAAGAAGATCCCCTACAAGTTTTTGGATGAAATTCAAGGGCTTCTTTCTAAAGATGCAGTGTTGCAAGAGTTCACCTCTTTAGTCTAGGAAGAAGTCAATTTAGATGACTTTTAAAAAACCTCTATTGACAAGCTTGTGGACCTTCAAGTGGTTTTAGACAATTAGAAGCATATTTATGTAAGGTATAATAAATCCTTCTTTGGCATGGAAGACACCATCATATGGGTTAGGATGATGCAAGAGCATCACTCCAACAATTTTGGCTTCCTTTTGTTTTCTTTGTTTCAATTTTTTTCCATAAGGTTAGTTGTTGCTGACAATTTGGGGTGTTTTTTTGTTCTTCCTTTTTTGTTTAGAATTCTTGGCAATGTAGAGAGAAGAAGTATATCATCAAAAAATATTAATTATCTTCCAATACAATGATATGAAGTAGTCAAATAGTGGGAAGTTCAATGGACCCTTATTACTGTGTTTTAGTTCGGGAAGTGGAACGATTTCCTCATCTGCCAAATTATCTATATTAACAATAAGTCTATGCCTGTGGGGGGGTTGGCTATAGTTTGTGGGGAGTTGGAAGCCATGTATACAAAGAATTGAAAAATTTGTAGACTAAGAGGGAGATATGTGTATTAGCATGTTGATATAGGATAAGTTGGCAGAAGACAGTCGTATGTGAGGAAGTGGGATTACTTTGGAATCAAGACTATGTAAAAGGCCTTTTTTTAATGAATTCTCATAATACCATTCTCTCTATTATGTATTGGATATTTTAATAAGCATAATTATTGGACTCTAAATTATTGTTCTAAGAATCATATACTTGTATATATCGAAAACCAAATTATTTGTTTTTGTTTCTAAAATAATCTAGTGTTTTGTGCCTTTCTTCTATCATATATCTCTACAAGTATTTATTCTCATTGTGAGTTGGAAGTAACTCATATTGGTAATAGGTGCTATCATAGAGGTGTTAGAGCCATCAAGAGATTAGGAATATTAAGACTAGAAAATATGTCTACAAGAAGTGCAAATAAAAAAGGAGGCAGAGGAGGTTTGGGAGAATGAATGTTTGAGTATCTTGTACTTTATCAAGAGTATGAGTGTGAGGTCATACTACAACTAATGTGAGGGGTGAATGTAGAATTGAAAATTGTATCCTCATATAATGCTATGCTAACTTAGGCCTCACTTTGGTGTTCTTGTTTCTATGCCCTTGAGTTAGATTGATCTTTCTCAACCCAAGGATTGATTTGGTAAGTATAGTACCTTTCTAGCTTCCCCTACCATTTTCCAACCCTCTAGGATTGGACTCCACCCTCTTTGTAAGTATCTTCTCAATGTAACCAAAGATAATATCATATATTTTGTTAGAGTCATTTAATTTCCAATTCATAAAACTATTGCAAAATATTTTCTAGATTTCATTAGTATAGAAACATTCAATAAAAATATGTTTGATGGTTTTAGGTTTCTTACATAGTAGATAGATATTAGAGTTTGAAGAATTTTTCCTAAAATGAAACTTCTATAGTATAAGAATCCACCTATAGTAGGCTTTCTTAGGCTCGGTAATTGTTGCCCACAAGACCTACAATTTCTTTTGATAAAAATCATTAGAATGAGGTAAGTTTTAGCAAGTGCTAATAGGATTAAAAATAGAATCATTATTAGTTAAACTTTTATAAGTATCCTTAGCTTTATTTACTGAGAGGAGAGCCTTTCCACCACTTGATCCTTGAGAGGTTCTCATCTTCTCCTACATAGGTGTATCGTCAAAAAATGGAAGCATGTCCATTTAGGACCAGTTTAGCCCTTCAAGTAAGTGGTGTGGGGTTATGTCAAATGCCTTGAATGGGTCTTTGACTTGGATCTGGCTTTTTCCCTGTTCTGCCCCATTTTCCACTTCTTTGCTTCTTATTTATGGCATCCCGATCTGAAATTCTGAGATTCTTGACTTCAGGGTCAAGGTCAGCCTCGACCTTGACGCTAGGTCCAAATTTCAAAATTACAAGGATTCCAAATGTCGGGTTTCAGAAAGATTATTTTCCCACTTTCGGGTCGGCTTTTTTAGGCTTTGAAATGGTAAACTCTTAAATTATATTTAATCTAGGTCCACTTCCAACGGTATAGGCTTACATGGAATTTATTTCCCTATGTCGGCCTCTCTAGAAGTTTGTTTCCTAGATCATTATAAAAGGAAGCCTCCTCCTCTCATTTTCTCCATCTCTCAATCAAGTAATCAAGTGTGCATGAGCAAGAAAGAAGATCAAGTAGAAAGCATTCAACCATTCAATTCATCAAGGAGATCCATTGGTAGCCATTGAAGGATTTAAAGCTCAATGGAGCCCTCTTGTTGAAGATTTCTCCATCCACATCTGTTCAAGCCTCTTCCAAATCCAAGATCCATTCCAGATTGGTGTTGAAGATCTAAAGACAATTGATTTGAGACATCCTACATTCAATTCTACATTCATTTGGAGCATCCATACTTGTGGATTCAAGGATTTGAATCCTCCACAAGGGTTTCAACATAAGCAAGGTGAATTGTTCCATTTACTTTGTTTATTACTGCAATTTCAATTCAATTTCAAGGTTAATTCATAAATTGGGGTTTGACCAAGGAAAACCTCTTCCCCCAAACAAACAAAACATTTTTTCTTGTAGGAACAAGTGTGAAACAATGAATTACAGAGAAGATCTAGATATCCTTTTCAGTAAACTTTTAGGATCCACGAACATAATTTCCATTATAGCAGTGCAGGTCAAGGTCGACATTTTGGGGTCAAGGGTGACATTTTCCTCCTAGGTCAAGGTCGACCTTTCTTAGAAAAGAAAAAGATTTCTAGGTTTTGTAGATCTCACAGTTTCAGTTGAAGATTGTGAAAATCAATAATTTCCAAGACCAGTTGACAAGGTTTTTAGAAAATTCTTTTTCAGAGGTAAGTACTTTTATTTCTTCATTTCAACATTAGCATTTCCAAATTTACATTCCATATCATTGGAATTTCATGTAAGTGGTTAATATTGGTTTAGGGTCTCTTTCATGTGCATTATTCTAAACCCTAAATTCTATCCATATATTTCCACTATACATTTTGGTGAACCCGACAAGCTCAACTCTTTCTTTTTGGTGTTAGATTTGCATTTTATGTTAGATATTATATGCATATAGAAGTATATTTCTTTTATGCTCTTGCATTTATATTTCAAAAAAACAAAAAAATCATAAAATTTCTTTAAAAATAGAAAAACATTTACATTTTTCATGCTTCGTGTTTACCCTATACATTTTGGTGAACCCGACAAGCTTACCCCCTATCTTTTGTGGAATTAGATGCCCTATTGTGTTTCATGCTTATAAATTTCATTTGAATGCATTGGCTATATTTAGATCTATTTTCTATGCATTTCTTTATTCGTTATCATGTGGCACAAGTTGTTTTAAGTGTTTTCATGCTTTATTAATAGGGACGATAATCCTCCTATTTGGGATGAACCTTTGGATTTGGATGTTGATTACTCTCTTCCTCATGAAACCATTGTGAATGATTCTACTTTTTGGGATGAACCCTTGGATAAAGACATTGATTTATCCCCTCCTCATGAAGAAGCTTTAATACAAGAGGGTGATTTATTAATGGATGACATATTCATGCATGATGGTGACTCATTTTCTAAATCACACTCCCCTTATGCAGACATTTTAGCAAAAGAAGATGACATTATACATGCTTTACCTCCATTTGGGATTCCTTCTAGTGATGAGGCATTAGCAGAGAATGACATGAATTCTGTTAATGCTCTCCCTCTTAGTGATGATCTTATGGAGAATCAAGATCCTACATCATCTCCTCCTAGGATGTCTTATTTTCTTCCTTCTTATGAATTTTTTTGTAGTGTTGAGACAACTAACATGGTTTATCTAGAACCCTTGTTGACTATCAAAGGTGGTCCTCACATTACTATCAAAGGTAAACCTATGGAATCTTTAGAGTCTTTCAATGATCAAGATTCGATAGCTAACACCTATTGTACAAGGAATAACCCTCAACCTAATCCAATGGTTTCTACTTCTTGACCACCTTCTCAACCCATTCTTCCTCCTCCACCCCATCTTCCTAGCAAAGAGTATGATTTGATAAACCAATTACGCATTACCCCTGCCAAGATTTTGTTATGGGAGCTTCTTCAAACTTCACCTACCTACCATGAATCCTTGCAAAAAGCTCTAGCAACTCTTCCCACTCCACCTCCTAATTAAGAGAACATCAATACCTTCTTATAGTGCATGCATGCTACCTTGGGTCCTCCTGACATTGTATTTACTCAAAAGGATTTACCTTCTAAAGAAGTTTAGAATCAATATGATGCTCTTATTGTTGATGTTTCTATTAATCAGAGTATCATTCATAGAAAATTAATTGACAATGGATATGGGCTTAATGTCTGTAGCATGGATATGCTTAACGCAATTAATGTTGATCTTACAACTATTCAACTTGATAATGTCCCTATTCATGGATTTGACAATATTGTAAATATAACTTTGGGCATTATTACCTTACCTATTAAAGTTGGTTTGGTTATTCTTAATATGCCTATTCATGTTATGCTTGGACCTCTTAATTATAACCTCCTTTTGGGTAGACCTTGGTTGCATGAGATGCATGTTGTTCCTTCCACCCTTCACCATAAAGTCAAGTTTATTCATAACAACATGATGTATACACTTCATGTGGATGATGCACCAAATCCTTGTTTGAATTTTCAAACCCACAATACTCCTATTTCTAATAGTAATCCTTCTTTCTCTAATGCTCTTCCTGGTGATGATTGGGGAACCTTGGATTTTAAGTCTACCTTTTTTGGAGAGTATAAGGTTTTTGATCTTGATTTTATGAGGCAACAAAGAGAGTTTGAACAACAAACTTTTGCTTCTACTTATAATGCCCTTCGTAATAACTTTGTGGCTACTTATACCCACTATGAGTCTGTCAAACTTACTAATGATGACATAGTGACTACTGAAGTTCCATTGATTCCTTCTGATATGGCTTCTTGTTATGGTACTGGTTATCATTTACTACTTAAACAAAGATTCAATGGTCAAGGATGTGGTAAGCATAAATAGGGAATTCAAATGCCCTTACAGAATAGGGGGCATGAGCATTCTTATGGATTGGGATTTAATCCTCAACAACAAATCAATGTTAACAACATATCAAATAACACCTCAAAACATGATAAACCTATCAAGGAATTTGACCAAGAAGTTCTTTTGCCTAGACTCATTTGTGCTAAGATAATTGCTAGACGTAAATGCAAAAAGAAACATAGTCCATAATTGAAGACTCTTCCTTTTTGTTTACATATCATAGATTTCATTATCACTCTACTAATGAATGTCAAGCTTTACATTATAAGATTAGGCAACTCATTGATAGTAAGGTTATTTATATATCATGTGGCAATGAGTTGTATTTCAATCCTATTTTCTCTAAATAACATTTATGTTCCTATTATGGAGCTCCACATTATGTAAACAATGTTAGCCTAATCCTTGGGGGCTCATTGTCTTGTATAGTGTTGTGAGAAATATAATAGGTACCCTTCCATCCTTGTTCCTATGACTGGGGGGCAAGGATGCCATCTCCTTCTTTTTTGTCTTTCTGGGATCCACTTTTTCCTTGGTTAAGAAGTATCTATCTATTATGTGATATCTAATCATACATGAAAATTTTGGTTTACATTCAGGATCTATGTCCTTGATCATAACATATTTCGTTGTTTGACATTGGGTTTCCATGGTTGATAAATCTCTCACCTTGGAAGCTAAATAGTGTGCTATCCCTCACAGGGGTTACTTTTTCCCTTCTTGCATGATATCTCTTTGGATTCATCCCTTCCATGGCCTTATATGAGTTGTGACCTTCTTGACTTGGACTGGGTGTTGTCTATAGATATTGTCTTGATGTTGAAGAAGGCTTTATCCTTGTTCTTTTCTTTCCTTAATATGTCAAAATAGTATGTATTTTTTCCATCTTAAGGAGGGGGGCATATATATGGCCTCCCTCGTTCTATATTATGCATTTTTTTCTAACCTTTTGGTTTGCAACATGATAAATCCTAAAAAGATAACACACATAAGTTGCTAAATCCTAAAGAGACACACACTTTCAATTTCAAATATGCTAAATCCTGAAGAGATACATATTTTACAAATGTATTCTATGGTGATATGAGGATATGGATGCATGGGTACTTCATAAAATCCATCACAAGATGCACTACATATATGCAAAAAGCCACCAAAAGGTGCACAACTTTATGGGTGACTATCAAGTGCTTTCTTGGTGGGCCATCCTATCCTTTTTGTGGTTCACAGTGAGATATACACATCTTACTGGGCGAGCTAGCCACTCCTCCCTTTTCTCCCTTTTTTCTAGAGATGTCTCTCTTATTGTAATCTTGGAGTTGACAAAGACTTGAGTCCTTGGGGGTTTGAGGATGGCTTTGTCCTTTTGATTTCAATAAGATTTTCTTTTTCTTTGTGATCTCCTTTACCAAGAGTTTGCATCGAGTCCATACTCTTGCTAAAGTGGGGGCTAAATGTATCATCAGAAAATGCAAGCACTTCCATTTAGGATTGGTTTAGCCCTCTGAGTAAGTGGTGTGGGATCATGTGAAACGCCTTGAATGGGTCTTTGACTTGGGGCTTTTCCCCCTGTTCTGCCCCATTTTCCACTTCTTTCCTGCCTGTTTTTGGCATCTCAATTTGAAATTATGAGATTCTTGACTTCAGGGTCAAGGTCAACCTTTTGGGTCAAGTTTGAACTTTTAGGTTAAGGTCAACCTTTTTGAGTTAAGGTCAACCTTTTTGAGTCAAGGTCAACCTTGACCTTGACCCTGGGTCCAAATTTCAAAATCTGAAGGATTCCAGATGTCAGGTTTCAAAAAGATTATTTTCCCGCTTCTAGGTCAACTGTTTCAAGCTTCAAAATGGTAAACTCTTAAATTATATTTAATCTAGGTCCACTTCCAAGGGTATAGGCTTAAATAGAATTTATTTCCCCTATGTCGGCCTCTCTAGAAGTTTGTGCCCTAGATCACTATAAAAGGAAGCCTCCTCTCATTTTCTCCATCTCTCAATCAAGTAATCAAGTGTGCATGAGCAAGAAAGAAGATCGAGTAGCAAGCATTCAAGCATTCAATTCATCAAGGAGATCCATTGGTAGCCATTGAAGGATTCAAAGCTCAATGAAGCCCTCTTGTTGAAGATTTCTCCATCCACATCCATTCAAGCCTCTTCCAAATCCAAGATCCATTCAAGATTGGTGTTGAAGATATAAAGACAATTGATTTGAGACATCCTACATTCAATTCTATATTAATTTGGAGCATCCATACTTGTGGATTCAAGGATTCAAATGCTCCACAAGGGTTTCAACATAAGCAAGGTGAATTGTTCCATTTACTTTATTTATTATTGCAATTTCAATTAAATTTCAAGGTTAATTCCTAAATTGGGGGTTGACCAAGGAAAACCCCTCCCTCCCCAGCAAAAAAAAACCATTTTTCTTGTAGGAACAGGTGCGGAACAACGAATTACTGTGCAGATCTGGATACCCTTTTCAGAAAACTTTCGAGATTTGCGAACAAAATTTTCGTCGGAGTAGTGTAGGTCAAGGTCAACATTTTGGGGTCAAGGATGACATTTCCCTATGGGTCAAGGTCGACCTTTCTTAGAAAAGCAAAATATTTCTAGGTTTTTTAGATCTCACAGTTTTGGTTTAGGATTGCGAAAAATCAACAGTTTCTGAGACTATTTGGCAAGGTTTTCAACGGATTATTTTTTGGAGGTAAGTAATTTTTATTTCTTCATTTCAATATTAGTCTTTTAGATTTACTTTTCAAATATTCTCAATTTCTCTTTCCTAAACCCTCTCTTTGTAGAGGTGAGGGAGAAGTTAACCCATTCCATTTATCCCCTTTGTATAGATCACAAATTGACACTTACCTTTGTGTCAATCGGGTCTCATTGGAGGATAAATCTTGGTATTATTCCTTTCCTTTGTATAGAGTGTGGATCCATTTTCCCCCTATACAATAGGTAATAGGGGAATTAAATATATGACTAGCTTCTCTAAGAATGGAAAATATCCTCTAATTAGATTGATAGATACAATAATTAGTGGTCAAAGTACTCCAATCTTTGAGGGCACCATTAGATAGGATGCCATTGAAACATCTAATGCTTTTATCCACTCATTTGCTTGCTAAGCATCCTTGTAAGATAGAAAGTGTCTTCCCTTTATATTCTAAGTTCTACCAGATGGACTTGTATCCCACTACCTTGTATTTGTTCACCATGAAACTATAGTTTATGATCTTGTCTTTGATAATTTCCCAAGCCTTCCATAGGTTGTGGAAAAACTTTTACCTAGTGGGGGTAAATTCATGTTTGGAGATAAGAATATCACTAATGGATATTTGTTTCCACTTTTTTTCCATCTTGGAGGATGCTAACATAATGTTATTTTGAATGAGAACCTTCCAATTCTCATCCCCTTGAAGAGCATTTACAATCCATTTAGAAACCAATGTTATGTCTTTCCATCTGAGGTCTTTTACAACAAGCCCCCATATGTCCTTATTGACATAGCACCATTCTCACCTAACTACATGTTGTATCCTCTTCCCTTTTCCATCAGACCACCAAAAGGATCTAATTCTCTTTTATATGTCATTGACTTGATATCCGCTGAAGAGCTAGAGTAATGTATAATATAGACTATAGAAGGCAAGGATCTTTTGATAGAATTGAAGCCTGCCTCCACATGAAAGGTTGTATCTATTCCATCTGTCCAATTTGGATTCTAGATACTAGATTTTCACTAGGTTTTGGCTCTAGAGGCAAGGCAAAAAATATCCAATTTTTTTACTAATGTGCCCATGTTCTCTTCCTTGAGTCTACCAAATAAAGTAGTATCATCTGCAAATTGGATATTAATCAAGTCTTCCCCATTGGGAAGAGTGATGCCCTTCACCTTGGGAAAGATCTAATCATTTCTTAAAAGGTAATTAAGAGCATCAATTGCAATCACAAATAGAGCAGGGGCTAGAGGGCACCCTTGTCTAATAGATATCTCCCTGGAAAAGCTTTGGGTGAATGAGCCATTAACCTCTACTTGAGCTGATACATCTTTAAGTAGGGAATTGACCATCTTGAAAAAGATCTTTGTGAAAACAAAGGCTTTAAGAACCATAATTAAAAAGGGTCTTTCAACCCTATCATAAGCTTTCTCAAAATCTACTAGTAAACTAGTAGCTTCCTATCTTGAGCTATTTGCCTATTCCGTGGCCTCCCAACTAGTAATAAGATTCTATAGAATATGCATGCCCTTGATGAAGATATTTTGGGTGCTATTAATTAACTTGATAATGCCTTTATTGATCTCATTTCTGAGAGAGCCTCTATGAATAGCTTCCTTGTAGAGGTTGTAAAGATCAAGGATTGTCCATTCAATATTGGTTAAATTATAAAACTTAATAGGAAGGGCATCTTCCTTGAGAGTCTTATCATTACTAAGGGATTCAATTGTATCACATATTTCTTTGATTGAGATATCTAATTCAAGTAAATGACTATCTTCCTCATCTATCCTTTTCAAGATCATATCTCAATGACTTGGATTCTAGCCTTTACATTGATCTATTGAGTATCCTTAGAGGTAAAAAGGTCATTGTAGAATGAATAAAACTATTCTATAATATCAGTTCAATCAATGATGACATGTCCCTCAACATTGACTACTTCAATCTTTTCCCTAATCTATTTTTGCTTGGAGAACTTGAAAAATGATTTGAGATTTTATGCCTATATTTCATCCAGTTTAACTTTGATCTGACCTTCATCCTGATAATCTTGAAGTGATCTGACCTCTTGAGATCATTCCATGGGATATTTTTTCCCAATGGTTTGAATCATGGCTTTCTAACCTTTAACATTACATTCCCATTCATCAACTTCAAATTTCCCTTTAAGAGCCCATTTTTTGATCTCCATAAGGTATAACATACCTACAATCTTCATCATTCAGTAATGTAGTGTTTGACATAAAGGACCCATCCTTCCTTACTTCATAATCCTCTATGTTAATCATAGTAATAATAGATCTAATGAGGTGATGATCTGATAAGGTATAGAGGCATACCTTTACCAAGTCACCACCACCATTAGGGCCAATAATTAAACATCATTATTGTAAGGAAGGTTGAATCCCAAAATCTTGACTAAGGTAAACCCCCTGTTCAACACAAACATAATTTTTCCTCTTATTATGTGTAGGTCTTCAGATCTAGGAGCAAGTAGACCCAAGGGATGTGGATTGAAACAAGAAGAATTAGATATTGAAAAAGTAGCTTGGACATTGTGAATTATTAACATAGTTTGCGATTGGAAAAATTATTGAACACATTTTCTATGAAACTTCAAGGGAAGTATTAGAGCAACATCTTGAGTCCAAATTTGATCACGATATTGGCTCCAAATGCCACTTGGACTATGTCAGCCCATTTTGATCTTGAATTTTAGTAATAGGTTCCGCTTCGATCCTCTTTCCACTATGTATTGAATCATTTACAAGAGAGTTGATATACATTAGCCTTAATGGGTGTTTTTAAAAAATTAATTCAATACTTGATAACTATGCACCTTGCATCTTGACTTTTAAGATTTTTTTTGTTGTTTAATAAATAAGGAGAAAGTGATATTTTGTGCTAAATTTTTTGTCTTTTGAGTTTTTTTCTTTCTAAGAGTGATATATTTGTATTGAACATTTGTTTATTTGTTTTGATGAATAATATTGATGAATGGTTTAATATAATGCATTTAATACACTTGGTTACTATGAATCAATACTATGTTTTAAATGATAAACAACATGTTAATTAACATCAATATAAGATTTTATCATTTGACGTATCACCTAAGAATAGTTTTATCAAATAATACTCTCTCTCTCTCTCTCTCTCTCTTCTCTTTTATCTCCCAATGATCTATAGATAATTTATTGAAAAACATAAGAACCAAGTTCTAAAATTTTGAAGGCTATTATGTAAATCAAGTCCCACATTTGCAAGATATCCTATTATTGGTCTTATCTTATAAGTAAGAGAAATCTCAAATAGAAATAAACATTAATAATACCCTGAACTCTAAACACGTGTAATGAAGGTTGCTTTCTATTCCACCCATGTGTTTAAAATACCTTAAAATAACTATTATATTTAATTTGTAAATTCAAGTAGTTTTCTATTGAATTTAGTCTTCATCTTAATTACACTGAGAGACGTAACTATACAACGACATCACAAATTTTATCCACCAAACGAATCCATGTTTAAAAAATAAATTACCAAAAATAGGATGAGATTTTTTTAATTGAAAAAAAAGATAGGTGAACAACCCCAAAAAACTACAAAAATAAACTTTTTTACAAGCTATATATATATATATATATCTATATATATATATATATATATATATATATATATATATATATATATATATATATATACATTTTTTGAGATTAAAAAAAACATATGATTTAAAGCTATAAACAAAAATAAATTATTCATATTTTTTTGAGCAAACTTGTGAAAAAACTCAACTTATCTACATTGGTTGTTTCAGAAAAGTAATAAATAAATAAATAAAATAATATGTAACCTATTTTATGTTGTCTTAAGTTTTTTTTAAAAAAATTAATAGTCTTTAAAGTATTTAATAAATAAAAGTATATGTTAGTAAAAAACTAAAAAAAATAGATGAAAGATAATTTTATATTAGTTGAGGAAAGTTAGCAAAATAATATAAATTAATAGAAAGATTTTATATAAAAATAAAATATTTATTTTCAATAAAGAAAGATCAAAAAGATTTTATATGTTTCTAAATTTCAAACATAACAACATAATGATTATAAATTCTAAAAGTCAAGGACTCATTAATGGACCTCCAAGGGTTTACAACCTTTAAAAGGAGCACAAAGATAAATTTGGGTTCCTCCAAAAAAAGAGTGAATCAAAATTAATTTTGATGGGGCCTCGAAAGGTAACTTGGGACCATGTGGAGCTAGTTAGGTCACTAGAGATTGGACTAATAATATACTTATGGTAGGGGCTAAGAATTTGGCCGAGGGCACCAATAACAAGGTTGACGTCTAGGCAACCCTCCATGCAATCAAAATGGGAAAGTAATTTAATATTAAAAAGATTCATTTGGAGGGAGATTTACTGGTTATAGTTAGTGTAATATTGAAAGGGAAGTCAAATGTCTACTATCTCAATAAGTTTATTAGAAAGTTTTCTCTTTGATTGTGACCTTTAACAATTTTAAAATATCACATGTGATGCGTGAGGAAAATGAAATTGTAGAAAAAAATGTCTAAGGTTGGGGTGAGTCCCAAAGATTAGAGCAGAGAGGAGATAATTGAAGATTTTCAAAGCATTAAAGGGGAATGGATCAATTTGGGTATTCAATAGTACAATTGGATAGCAGATATCAATAGACACAATCAAGAAGTAACTGTTATTGTGAGTGGGTGAGTCCTATACTTATCTCACCCTTGATGAGGCCCTTTTTTAAAATTTAAAATTTAAATGCTTTATGTTTCTTCCCTCTTTCCAATAGTCATTAAGGGAAACATTATGAAGGGGCGAGGCATTAATTTTACTCGAGAATATAATTTATGGATTTGCTAATATATTTTGAAATTTATATTTCTTCACATATTTTATATAGTTTTTTTAAAAAACAAATATAGGTATGATAGTTTATAAATATGTATACACTTTACATTACTTGATTAATTGAGCTACTTTAACAAATACCAATACTAATAAGCAGTATTGACAAAGTTTGCAAAAAAATAAAAAAAACATCACAAATCTTTGCATTGACCATAAACAGTCTAACAATGTAAAATAAACTCCATTGTAGCAAGTAGGAAACAATACAAATATATAGGAATGACAAGTTGGTCTAGATTGGTGGATGAAGGAAAACTAAGCCTATAATTTAATATATAAATCCATAATCCAAATACTTATTCATAGGTGTATAATTCTTTGTAAAAAATGCAATAATTATTGCAAACTAATTTATTTCTTATTGCCAGATAGTTTTATAGTGTTCAACAATTTTTCAATAATAATAAATTCTTGAGCTTAAAATCCCATAAGACACATGATCCTTGCCCTTTAGATTATCCAAGTGATTTATTTTCTATGTTCACTTTGGATCTCCTTTTTTGGTCTAAAGACATGAAATAAACATAATTTTGGTTAAAATGTTTCTCAAATTTCCCTCAAATATTTCAACCCCATGCATTCCCTTTCTTTAAAATTGCTAGTTGTTGTGCCATTGCAATTGCATCAATGGGTCTCAAGCTTCAAGAGATGTCCTCAATTATGAAATAAAAAAGTCTCACTCCATTAATTATATTGTCTTCATACTTTTCTTCTAGCTCAAATCTAAATGCTTAATCACATCCATTTCACTCTTATTTAAACCATTTTCCTATTATGTTTCACACATTCATGATTTACGCATAGATAAAAAACCACCATTTCTATATATTTTCAATATTATCTTTTTATTCTAAAACTTGCCTCTAAATAAATAATAAACATAATTTAAAAATCTATCAATGCAACTCGTGCATGGAACTGATGGGGTGTCAGAGGCGATTAGGGTTTGTAGATCAGGGCCATGGTGGTCATTTCTCTTATCGACTCTCTGACATGTATGGCTCACATCAACCATGGTAACCACCTAGAGTCAAAGATAGCAACTGAGGGGGGATCCTTCAAATCACCCTGATCTTGGTAGGCCTTCAAAGAAGTGGTAGTCCCCAGCCCGAAACCAATGGGGATATTCTCAAATCTTTAACAACCTCAAAGGGGGCTTCAAAAAGGTGGAGAAGAAGGAATTACCGCTAAGGAAGGAGGCTTCGAAGCAACCAATCACAAAGAAGACTCATGCAATAAAAGACAACAAGATTTTGGACATCCACATAGACTTGGAGGCTTGGAAGGAGTCGGTTCAAATATTGAGATTGAGGGCCTTTTTCATGAAATGGGGTGGTGGATGGCCTTCCTATATTAGGATTCATAAATGGGTGGATTAAGAATGGGGGGCCCATTTTGTCCTTAAATCTCTGCCAACTAGTTTTTTTAATGGTCATCACTAGGACGGATAGGGAGAATACATGGATTATGTATAATGGTCCCTTCCTGATGGGAGTTATAAGCTTCTTTGTCAAAGACTAGGTTCCAAACTTTAACCCTAAGAAGGCTTCGATTGAAGAAATACCCATTTAAGTGCGGTTGTATAATTTTCCTCTCGAGTATTGGAATGAAGATACTTTCAAAGCCCTAGGCGAGAAACTTGGAAAATACATTAAATCTAATGAAGCTATTGCAAAGGAATATTTCAACATGTATGTATGAATTTGTATTATATGGAAACCACATCCTCTCCTACCCAAAGAAATTGAAATTTGTACTTTGAAGGGATATTGGTGGCAATAACTAGAGGTAGAAGAAATTATGGAGAAATATAAGAATTGCAAGGAATGGGGGCACTATGAGAAGGAATGTGTTGTTTCTCAAAAGGGTAAGGGTAAGGAGGAGAAATCTTTGGAGGAGAAGGTGGATAAAGTTTTGGGATCTCATAACAAAGATGGGGGGCTTTGAGAAGAGGGATTATCCCTTGTCGTATTCGCATGGAGTTGTTCCTTATATGCCCTCCTCCTCGATCCCTAGGATGATGGCCCCAATGGAAGATATTTCGGTGTTGGGCTCAAAGGAGATTTTGACCAGAGTTGGTAAGGGTGATTTTTCTACAGAAGGCGAGGACACATGAGTTCTAGTCGCTACCTCTTTGGCAGTACCTTTCATTGGCCCCACTTCGCTTCTAATGGGGGATGGTGGTAAGGAGGTGTGCTGAAAGGTGCCAGTGGGGGCTTCTTTGTTTTTCCAGCAGGTGGGTCAATTTATGGATGGAGAGGTGCATAGTGCCTAGATGGTGGCGAGTCAAGATCAGGAGGGGGCTTTGTACCCTTTAAGGAAATGCATATGTCCCTAGTTAGGCTGGAAGGAGATAAATATTCTACGATAGGGTTAGATGTAGATCCAGATTCAAATGATGATCTTTTGGGATTGTCAGGAGAAGTGGGTATTGCAGATAATAGAACTATTAAGCAATCTAAAGCCAAATATGCTAAGGCCAACGTGGGTGCCCAGAGGTCTCTGGATAGGAAATCTATTTAGAAAATTTTGGAGGATGTTGGAAACATGAAGGGGCAATCTAAGCTTCGATCCGAGAGAGACTTGATCTCTTCTGGGTAGCCATGAAACTACTTATATGGAATGTCAGAGGTTGCAATGCCCCTGACAATAGATGATTGATCAAATGAGGTTTTGATCAAGTGAAACTAGATGTTATTTGTATACAAGAGACAAAATTGGATGCGGGCTAGGGTTTTTGGTGTTCGATAGAAATAATAATAAAAAAATTCAATTGATATTTGGGCTTCTAGGGGTTTGGGTTTCCTATGGAATCCTAGGACAATAAAGGTGGAAGCAGCTTCTCAAGCAAGGTACTAGCAATTAGTTAAAGTAAGTTTGTTGACCATAAATATTACTAGTTTTTTGGTGAATGTATATGGACCCACTAAGACAAATGATAAGAGATTGGTTTGGGATGATATGTGTTGGTCTTTGGGGGGCCTTCACCATCTTACAATGATTTTAGCTAGGGATTTTAATGCCACTTTGACCCCCTTAGAGAAAAGGGATGGGGTGGGAGTTTTGAATAGAGTTCAATTAGATTTTCAACATTATGTGTCTACTAATAGTTTGTGGGAGGTGGTTGCTAAGGGGGGAATCTTTACCTCGACCAATAGAAGGATGGACTTCTCTAATATTGCAGAAAGCTAGATAGGTTTTGCCTGACTGGTAACTAGAATGTTATACCATATGTTTTTGAATCTAAGATTTTAGGTATTTCTGTATGCACCTTAAAATGGTCGCCTAGACTTTGGGCCCCCATTTAATAATTTGTCAAATCCTTGAATCAATATTTTCAAAAATTGGCATTTTATCAATTATATCAATTTTCTTGATCAAATCCTAGTTCTATCATTTATTCGATTATTCCTTGGGCTAACCATTTTATCCTAAAATCTTTATTTAATTAAAAAGAATATTTCCTCCCCTTTTAATTAAATAAAAAGCCTCCCACTTTTTCTCTTATCCTAAGTTGCACAAATAAAGCATCATTCTTATTTTATAAAAAGAGAAAAAGTATTTTTTGTCTCATATGGACACAAAAGTCAACTCCTATTTTCTCTTTGAAGGATATTTGTGCACAAGGATCAAGCTTCCATTTTTCTCCACCATTGATTAAGTTTTTTGCCTCTTAATCTCAATGGTCCATTTCACCTCATTTCTTATAAAATGAGAGTTCTCTTCTTCATTTGAGGCATCATGTTTTTATGCTATTGTTATGCTATAGGTTTTCTAGGCCTATTTGGAGCTTGCTTTGAAGACACTTTTGCATCCAAGCTTTGAAGCCTTTTGTTGCATTTCATCTAGTTTCATATTTGCTTTCATAGTTGCATGATAATGGCATTCTTAGTGTAGATTTCCTTTTATGCAATAGTTTAATCTCACATAGCCTAATTATGTAGGTTGTAATCTTTGTACTTTCCTTTCATAGCATAATTTGTACTTGCACTTTCATAGAGTAATTTGCATACTCATATAGGTTGCATTGCATTGCATTCATATTGATTTCATTAGAGATATTGATACTCTTGCCCTTGTCTTTGATTTAGAATCTCTCATTGTGTGGTTGACTAGCAAGGTCATGAGTTTATAGCTCTAGCTGAGAGCAATTTTACAAATCTTGCAACTCCATGCATAGAGAGCTATGGATCGATTTGTGAGGGCTCATTCTTGAGTTTTCTTGCATGTAATGATTCATAGAAGTGTGGTCACATTTTCACCATACATTTTTGGCACCCACTGTGGGGCATAGTAGACTAGTTTTGTCCCTTCTTTTTATGCATTTTTGTCAATTTTCATTAATTTTTCGGTAAGTTTTGAGCTTAATTTTCGGTCTCTATTTTTTTTTGTCTCAGACTATCGTGCGATACTTCTAGAAGTATCATGCGATAGTTCTCTGTATGCGCGCGTGATACCTCACCTGTGGAAAGTATCGCCTGGCTATTGCAGAGAATATCGCCTGGTCTCGGGCAAAGTATCGCCTGGTATAGAGCGAAGTATCGCACAGACTAATATTATCGCCCCAGTATACTGAGAAGCATTGTGCGATAATTCTGGTGTCTGTAACTATCACCTCTACCTTGTAGTGAGCTATTTTTGAGCTATTTTTTTCTCTGCTATCTTTTTGAAAATTTCAGCATTTTCAAATCCATGCCACTCTGGAAAATGGGCACCCATTTTTGAAATTTTTTTGCAAACGGTATCGAAAATTGAAGTGTGATATATCGTTGGAAAGGTCTTTCCAAGCCTAATCTAACCATGCTAGTTTCATTCTTAGATTTTACCACTTGATTAGCTATTTTACTTGCAGATTATCTGATTTTTTATTTTGCTAACCATTGTGGGGCTAACAAGTTGTGCTTGTAGGTGCCTCTTGCTTGAATATTTTTCCAAAAGAATGCATGTCAAAGAGGGCTACTAACAGTTTTTGCAAAGCTTCCCTAAGCATAAAAAACTAAATCAAGTGCTTGTTTAATTGCTTTCTTTATTGAGTGCGGCATATACTAGTTGTTTCATTTCATAGGCACTTAATATCTTGTTGTAGGAATTCTTGGGTGGTAGGAGAAGTATACTCTTCACCCTTGTGGTGAACCAGAAGATCTTGACCCTTCTTTGGATTTTGAAAGCAAGAGGGTAATTGAACATTTGTTTGGTGTGATTGGAAGAAAGCTTTGGGATAAGGGAGTATGCTCTTCACCCTTGTGGTGAAACAAAATCCTTAACCTAATAAGTTGATCCACTTTTTGTTTAGATCTTTAGATCCTTTAGCGGGCCTGCTCTTGAGCAATCAAGAGGAATGACCCAAGTGGGGACAAGCTAATACCGAGCTATTCCAACCCACTATAATCTCAAGGCTATCAAGGACACAAAACCTTGGTAGACATAGCACTTGTCTTCGCTTGATGTGAGTACTTGTGGGATTGTGACCATGAGGAAAATGTTGAGCAAGAATGCTTAAGGTACTCTTGAGGCCGCGAGGTCCCAGTCCTTTATGAGGAGCAAGAGGGGTGCTATGAACGAAAGCCCTTACTAAGAACCATAGTTAGAAGCCACCCTATTTTTCTGCTTAGCTTCTTGGTGCAAGGATTGATCCAAGTGAAATAACTCGGATCACCCCAAGATTACTCACCATATGTGTTCCTTTGATTATGTCTTTGGCACTTCCATGACAAAGCCAATATCTATTGTGGGTAACCACTTTGTGTGAGGCAATGGGACATCAAGTGTGGGCCAAGTTGCTAAGTATTGAGCCTTTGTCCTTCTAGGCTAGCAAGTGCTTGAAGTGTTTTCATTGTGCTATACCTGTGTAAACGTTCTCAAACATCAAACATCACAGTAGTGTTCATAGGATTTTTCAATTTTGATATCACAATTGCTTGTCTTGGCAAGGTTGCTTTCGCCCTTGTGCAAGTGTTCTATGACATGTTTGATCACCTACTATTTGCAAACTTGTCTATTATCTACTATTACTATATTTTGGACTGTGAAATCAAACTTGCCAAACTTACAACATTGACCAAATTGCTTTCCAAACTGAGTTTTTCACGTTCACTAGTCAAGAGTCGCACTGCTTGCCTGAAAACTATCGCACAAACTTATTTTGTTTTCTCACAATTGTCTATAATCTAAAGTTGATTCTTGCCATTCCTAGTCTTCCTTGGTCAGTCCAGGTTGGATCTTAGGTGCCATGACATGTTGCTCAACATCCAAATGAACTCAAATGGTATCAAATTGCAAAAAATGACTCTTGGTCTTCTTTCTTCCGCTTCTTCCATGTCTTCCTAGTCTTCCATTTTCATCTGATCTCTTATTCCTTCATGATTCTTCCTCTTCTTCCTAAACTCTTCATGTTTTCTTGATTCTTTTCCTCTCATTTTCTAGTCTACTTTTGTCTATTCATCTCTTCTATTCATTTCTTTCATGCTTGATTCCTTCTCTTCTACAACCATGAATTTCAACCATCTTGTTATGGAACCTCTCTTGAGAATAGATGATCTTGAACTCATTGCTCAATTTGAAGAATTTTATTCCTCCAATAGCCTTTCTAGATATTACATGGGTGATAAACTTATGGCAAAAATAAAAGAAAAGATGATTAAATCAGACGCCTTTGCTAGAATCATAGACATGATCATATCACGATCTTCTTCTTCCAAACATTCTTCATCATCTAAATCTTCTCATTCTTTTTCACCTTCCAAGTCTCGTCGTGACTCTTTTAGATATCATTCGAATTCCTCATCTTCCAAGTCTTGTCATGACTCTTCTAGACATCATTTGAATTCCTCTTCTTCACAATCTCATTCATCTTCTACTTCTCCCAAGAGTCTTACTCCTCATATCAAAACATATCATAATGAGCAACGTGATGATACCTATGACACCTATGTTCCTAAGAGTCCTCCTCGTCATGTGCTTAGGCTTACTAAAGGATCATCCTATTGGATAGATTGTGATGGGGATCCATATGATTCTGATTTTGAAAAATAATATGATATTTGTTGTGAACAATATGATACATCTGCTGCTATTGAGGAAGATAAATTTTTCCGCGCTGATTATAAACGTAGATACTATGAGCATCTCTCCTCTAAAAACTTTCATGCTGAAAATAAAGATCTCACTCTCAAGCAAGATCATGTTAATGTTGAACCTTTGTCTTGTGATGGTTCCCTTCCATCCTCTACTTCCTCCAATACCCTTACATCTCCTAAAGTCGCTAAGTCTTCCAAATCTTTCACAAATACTTCATCCAATTCAAATCCTAATGCTTTTCATGCGGTTCCCTATAGTTATTCTCAAGGGCCACCTCTTAAAGATACTCAAGCTAACCTTCACTTGGCTACAAATACTTTCAATAATGCTAAACCTAAAGAACCTAAGCCTTTATACGCTACTTCAGATGGTCCTTCACTATCTCTTCCAAAGTCTTCCATACAATTCCAACATGCTTCCTTGTCCTTAGAAGTGGCTCCATGTCAAGAGGACTCTAAAAATGATAAAAAAAAAGAACATAAAGAAAGATCAAGATCAAGAACCCTCCATGTCATCCAATTCTTTTCATGATGTCTCTTATCCATTTCATGGTTCTTTTGATCCTTTACGCCCTTCCTCATTCATTCCACCATGTCTTAATTCTTCCTCTAAGCAAGATCAAGTTACTACTTACATTGTTGAGCTTATTGATAATCAAAATAACCTTACCACACTTGCACTCTCCAAAGATGATACTTCCATTAAGGTTATTAAAAATGGTGTTGTTACTTCCAATGTTAAGCCTATTGAAAATCAAGAGAAAAATGATGTGCTTATGCTATCCAAAGCAACTTGTCAAGATCAAAGTCTTCCATCTTCTTGTTCTACCACTCCATGTTCACCTCCACTTTTTACTATTCCTAAGTCTTTGCAAGCTTTGAACAATCCTATCAAAGAAGTTGCTCCTATTCAAGATGTTCACGATCTTATTAAAAATCTTAATGCTCACTCTAAAGATGTTGATATCCTTGGCTGTCATATAAATGCTGATGAATTGGTTGATTATCCTTTTGCATCTTCTACGTCCATCCTTGGACTTCCTCCACCAATACCAAAGGCTTCATGTCTTCCTTCCATCTTGGGTCCTTATGTCCCTTCACTTTCCCCTCCTAACTCTCCTAATTCGTTATCCATCTTGGGTCCTTACATCCCTCCATCTCCTATCTTTCCTCAAGATCAACATAGATGCATACCCTTGAATCTTTTTCATCCACTCACCCATCTAAACCAGTCATATCCTTTTTCTTCCATAAGTCCCAAGTCTTTTGGAAGTAACTTGAATATTCATTACAAGAAAAAGAAACAATACAAGAATCCATCAAAAGAAGATCACCATGTCTCCTCTAATCGACATGAAGGCATAAAGTCAAAAGAGATATCTAAGAAGAAAACTACAAGACAAGTATGGGTTCCAAAATCCATCATTCAAGATATTCTCTCTAAATCATCAAAAGGAAACGAAAAGCGTAAGGCTATATGGATTCCAAAATCTCTCTTGAGAGAGTCTCATGTTGAACGACAAGTGAAGTTGACATTCAAGCTTCCAAAGGCCTCCACCCCATCTTCTTCCAAAAATATTCTTTCATTCCGTGCGCCTGAACCGCAACCTCTACTAAATATTCACCATATTCCTTCACGTCTTCCTTCATTCAAGTTTCCTTCATCCTCTCACCACCCTTCAAGGTGTGCGTTGATGTTGATCTTGCCTTCTTTTCCATCTACCCTTTCACAATCCTTCCATTCATTATTCTTCTACCTTCTATCATTTTTCATCATTATCCTATTCCTCCTATCTTCCAACCTCACTCGCTTTACATAAAAGCCTTATCCTCCATTTTTCTCTTCCATTTTCCTTTCCCTATCAACATCATTGAGCATATCATTTTGGATCCTTGGCATATCATGGTTTATCCTTTCAAGGAGCATTATCTAAAAAGCTTGCCTTCTTCCAAAATTTTCAAAAAATAGAAAAATTAAAAAATTAAAAAATTAAAAATGTGCCATGGTGAAAACTTGGAAACAGGTGCCTTGGTAGCAAAAGTAAAGAGCGATAAATTTGTCCTATAGTGAAAACCACTCCCTTGTGGTGCCTAGGATAAATACCGTGATGAAAACCTGACAATCAGGCATCGTGTGTAGTTCTTCTACACATTTCATCCATTCCATTCCATCTTTGATCTTGAAAATGTTGAACTATACGTGAACAATTGGCTATCTTGTGAGCTATCTTAAGATGATCTTGCTTTCATTCCTTTCATTTTTAGCCTTCATATCTATTTTTCTCCCTTCATTCTAGCCTTTCGCTATCTTTTTCCCCCTTGGTCTTGATCTAATAAAAAGAGTAAAACATGATGCTATGAAGTCTCTTGACATGTCTACCCTCTTTGGACTGCATCCTTTCGTGCTCTTACATTGCGCTTTTGTGGCTTATCCCATGCTGACCTTTCATTTCTTGTCTGAATATGCTTTTCATGACAATTTTTCCCTAGCTTGGGTACTCTTGAGGAGTTTTCATTTGAGGATTTCTTCCCTTCATTCTCCTTCATTCTCTTATCTTCCATCTCTTCCACCAACTTGCTAATCCCTCTTGTTCTCCACCTTGCTTGACATTGGGACTGCACGATGTGATCTTGCTTAAAGAGTTTGATGCCCGTTCTGTCTGGGGGCATCCTTTGTACATATTTTATTGATCCTGAAAAAATACCAAAAAAATTCATATATGATGCTGAAAAAATCTTAAAAAGCATAAAAAGTACTAAAAAAAATTTTAAATTTTTTTTAAAAAAAAAAAATAGAAAAATTGCAATAACAATCCAAGTGGTGAAAACCTGGAAACAGGTGCTACTTGAGGCCTTTGCACTCCTATTTTGTTAGCATGCGTCCTCGACACTGAGCCTTTCTCCATCATGTCTTGACCTTATTTAGCGTAGTCTGGAATTGGTCTTTATCTTTGTCTAGGGGGCATAACTGTTAGCATAGGTCTTTTGGGTGCGTTTGTCTCTTGGAGCATTCCACAACAAGTGTTTTTCAACACCACCCCAAATAGTGTTTTTCAACACTACCCTTGCGTCGAGTGTTTCTTAACACTTATCAGATGTCTTACCCAACAGTCTAGTATGATGCGATATTTCTTATTGGCAGATGTGATAACCAAAGTCTAACTCTATGACCAACACACATGCACTTAAACAATCAAGTCGTTTGAGATATGTTGACTTTATTTTTCTTTGTGTGCTA
The DNA here is from genome assembly GCA_027943335.1 of Chamaecyparis obtusa. Classification (NCBI taxonomy): domain Eukaryota; kingdom Viridiplantae; phylum Streptophyta; class Pinopsida; order Cupressales; family Cupressaceae; genus Chamaecyparis; species Chamaecyparis obtusa. The sequence goes on along the minus strand of BSBK01007185.1, from coordinate 618,154 downwards.
TCTATGAGGATTTCTTTGATGAGTGGTCTCTCCCTGAGAAGTTTTTGATGATGCATAGCTAGAAGACTGAGGGTATGAGAACATGTTTTCTTTCTTTATCTGCTTGTGGGAATATTTTGTTGATCCTAACTGTCATGAGCATTTATGTTGGTCTTACTTGACACTATGGATTGACAAGGTATTATCCTTGACTGTTTAGCAAGTGCATGCTTCTAGCTATCCTAACTTTCATGTGTCTTGATACAAGCATAATCTCGCTATAGTAAACTTAGGTAATGTCACTGCACTAGTCATCTTGACCTACATGTCTTTGGTGCCTAGGTGGGATTCCCACATTTCTATCTGATATAGATCATATTCATATACCCATAGTCATACTAGTGAGTATTGTATAATCTTACGACGCTACCAATAATGCTCAATGATGATAATTAGATGTCTATAAGCATTGTGACCTTGCAAGTCAACCACTTTCATAGTAGTTTGCATTTTTAGGTTCATGTTAGTTTAGTTTTGCATCTTGCATATGGGGAGAGCTCTCCTTTTCATCTCACGTGGACCTGTTGGTCAACTGCACTCACCTTCCACTTCCTCTCAATCATGTCTTTCACTTCTTATCTTTCATCTCACATCCTTTTCTATGACATTTTCACCCCTTATATAACATTTTGACTTTTAGACCTAATTTTCAGAACACCTCGAAATTGCGCAAAAATTGCACCCCTATCTAATTTCGATGTCCTGGATCCATTTTCAGATTCAAAATCAAAATCTAAGGTAATCTTGATAGTCAAAATTATATTTCAAATCTTCTCCCTCTTCTGCACAGTTGACATACCCTTTTGAGGCATAATTCTTCAATCTTTGATGAAATTTCTTCCTTTCCATGTCTCTCAATTTTCTAGTCTTTCATTCGCCCTACTTCTTTTCTTCTAATTCATCACTGGGGCATGTTTCATTGCTTAATGGTTATCTTATCGACCTTATCTTCGACTGTGATTGATTATGATTTGATCAAATCTTTATTAGTTTATTGTTCTCCTCTACTTGATTTTGATTTTGATTCCGAGGGGGCAGTACCTATTGGATTTTAATCCCTGATTCCTTGATTTTCTTGATTTAGCTATCCTTCTGTGATTTTTCGCTCAATCTTGAGATTCTTATCTCTTATTTTGGATATGATCTCGAATCGACCTCATGTTCAAAGGCCTTTGTTTATGTTTGTCCAGGTGTGATCCCGAATCGACCTCACATCTGAGTTGTTTTGTGATCCCAGATCGATCTCACATTTCAATTCTTCTTTGACTACATGTGTTTCCAGATCGATCACACATTAGTCAAAGAGGGGCAAATGTATGCACCCTAAAATGGTCGCCTAGACTTTGGGCCCCCATTCAACAATTTGTCAAATCCCTGATTCAATATTTTCAAAAATCAGTATTTTATCAATTATATCAATTTTCTTGATCAAATCCTAGTTCTATCATTTATTCGATTATTCCTTGGGCTGACCATTTTATCCTAAAGTCTTTATTTAATTAAAAATAATATTTCCTCCCCTTTTAATTAAATAAAAAGCCTCCCACTTTTCCTCTTATCCTAAGTTGCACAAATAAAGTATCATTCTTATTTTATAAAAAGAGAAAAAGTAATTTTTGTCTCATATGGACACAAAAGTCAACTCCTATTTTCTCTTTGAAGGATATTTGTGCACAAGGATCAAGCTTCCATTTTTCTCCATCGTTGATTAAGTCTTTTGCCTCTTAATCTCAATGGTCCATTTCACCTCATTTCTTATAAAAGGAGAGTTCTCTTCTTCATTTGAGGCATCATGTTTTTATGCTATTATTATGCTGTAGGTTTTCTAGGCCTATTTGGAGCTTGCTTTGAAGACACTTTTGTATCCAAGCTTTGAAGCCTTTTGTTTCATTTCATCTAGTTTCATATTTGCATGATAATGACATTCTTAGTGTAGTTATCCTTTTATGCAATAGTTTAATTTCGCATAGCCTAATTAGGAAGGTTGTAATCTTTGTACTTTCCTTTCATAGCATAATTTGTATTTGCACTTTCATAGAGTAATTTGCATACTCATATAGGTTGCATTGCATTACATTTATATTGATTTCATTGGAGATATTGGCACTCTTGCCCTTGTCTTTGATTTTGAATCTCTCATTGTGTGGTTGACTAGCAAGGTCATGAGTTTATAGCTCTAGCTGAGAGCAATTTTACAAATCTTGCAACTCCATGCATAAAGAGCTATGGATCGATTTGTGAGGGCTCATTCTTGAGTTTTCTTGCATGTAATGATTCATAGAAGTGTGGTCACATTTTCACTATACAATTTCTAGTTCTGATAATTTCCCAATGTCGTTACTGATTCAAAATGATGGAGTCCCTTTGTGGTGCCCTTTTAAAATGGAGAAAATGTGGTTTAGGGAGAAAGGGTTTATAGATATGGTCTCACAATGGTGGTAGTCTTCCCCAAGGGTGGACGAGAATAGGTCTTATTAGTTTTTCAAAAAATTGTATTTTATCAAACAAAACCTAAAGGTTTGGAACAATGTTCACTTTGGTAACATCTTTAAGGAGAAATGTACCCTTGAGGGAAAGATGTAAACTCTCAATAGTAAAGTCCTGTTAGGAGGTATGGATAGAGTGGATTTTGTGATAGAAAAGGATCTTCTAAGTAGGTATGGGGAAATTTTATAGTGGGAGGAGATTTATTGGTGGAAAAAATCAAGAGAAAAATGGCTCAGGGAGGGCAACAGGAACCACAGTTTAGTTAAGACTAGTAGAAGCATCAATTAAATCTTTTGGTTAGACTCACAAATGGACTAGTTTCTACTAATGTGAATTTAATTAATCAAGGCGTGGAAAATGTTTTCTTCACCATTTGGTACCAGGATGGGGTGGATAGAAGTCAAGTACATGATGACTCTTTGTGGGTCATTCTAAATCTAGTTAGTAGAGAAGACAACCAAATGTTGACATAATCGGTCTCTTTGAAAGAGCTAAAAGTGGTTATATTTGGGATGGGAGGGGACAAGGCTCCAGGCCTGGATGGGTTTCAGGATTTTTTTATCAAAAATTTTGGGAAATATTGAAGTAGGACTTGCTTGTGGCAGTGGAGGAGTCATGAGCTAAGGTTTTGTCTTAAAAAATTTCAACAATACTTTGGTTGCTTTGATCCCGAAGAGGGAGAAACCTTTATCCTTTCAATATTTTTGTCCTATTTCGCTTTGTAATACTGTCTATAAGATCATTTTGAAAGTGGTTGCAAATATGTCGAAAAAGGTTCTTCATAAACTTATTTCCCCAGAGCAGAGTGGGTTCACTCCAAATAGAAACATTGTGGATGGAATCGTTGTGGCTCATGAGGCTATACATTTGGAAAAGGATAGTAAACAATTAAGGATGCCACATAACCCTATGGTTGGAGGTTTTGAAACCAAATTATCCACCCAAGCTGTTAAATAAACACATAAAAAATACATCACAATAACAAGATATAACAGAATTCAACTTGTTTATTTAATCAAATGCCAATTACATGCAACATGTTGAGCTGTAAGGCCTTCTCAATTATGGCCAATACACCAACAAATACAACAAGATCTCATAGGATCCAACCACTCCCTAGCTAGCCCCAACTGTTTCTCTCATTTTCCCTCTCCTCTATGTTACCCATACCCTCCTTTTATACAACATGGCCATAATTTGACCTTACAAATTAGAAATCATAAAAGAATAGTCAACTCCAAGAAACTCATGAAAAAACATGTCATCCTTCATGTCGGCTTACAATAGTCATTAAATTTGCATAGGATAAAGAACCAACCCAGATTTAGGTCTATTGTCCTCAATTTTGACATCACAAAATTGTGGCAACCCTATGTAATTTTCTCATGGATTTGTAGGTGCATCCTCTATGTTTCAATGCATCGATAAGGTGTCATGAAGGAAGTTCATCATCCTTGAATTGTACTTTATGTATCATTATTTATGTGTTCTTTTTTAAGGTTTATGTCAAGTTAAATCCCCTAAATGCTTGTCAAAATGAGTTTTTCTTCTCTAACTGTAAGCACTTAATTTTTGGCAATCTGCATGTTTATTATTCATTTTCCCCTTTCTTGTAAGTATTTTTTAATCTTGTTTTTCCCTTAGGTTAATAGCCCTTATAATTCCACTCATTTCGAGCTATCTTAGGCCTCAATCAGAGTTGTCTAGCTCAAGTTATAAAGGAAAAAGGTAGGGTTTTTCAGGCTGACTGCATATTTTATTAAAAATCCTCCAAAAGTGGACTTTTTGTTGGTAATTGTATGTAATAAAATTATTTTTTAATATTCAAAATAGATTTTAGCATCCATTTTTAATTTTCAGTTCATTCTAAGTTGATTTAACCATAGTTTTTTATGTTTTATGAAAATTAGCCTTTTTAAGTCTATTTTCATGTTACTTTATTGAAAACTATAGTTATTTATTAAATTTAATTACATGAGACTTTTAATATTCATAAAGGTGGGGTTTTTACCACTCATTGCATATCATCCACACACAAATCAGCTTCTAAATTCCCAAATGGACAAAAGTGGACTTTTTAAATGCAAATGCACATTTTAAATTAAAAACATGTAACTTAACATGTGTAAGTGGGGTTTTTATATGCATTTGCATATTAAAATCACGTTATTATAAACCTTTAATGACTTAAAGGCTTTATAAGTGGGGAATTTGAACCCACTAACACATGTTATTGCATTCTCAAAGTCCACTAGCATGTATTTTTAACACATGCTTTTGAACTTGCATATGTTATTGCATTCTAAAAGCCCATTATTAATGACTTAAAGGAAAAAATGATTTTTTCACACCAAATAACATATGTTATTGCCTTTAAAAAGTATGTCATTATGTGTTTTGACTTGAGTAATGACTTAAAAACATAAAGGTGGTTTTTTTGAGTAAAAAAACATGTGTTTTAACTTTCAAAAAACTCGTTATTATGTTTTTAGGTCTTATGTTTTGCTTTTAAAAGCACAAGGGTGGTGATTTTGAGATGAAAAGTACATGCTTTCTACTTTAAAAAGCCTATTAGTGAATATTATTACATGCATTTGAGATAAAGAAGTCAAGAGCATGTGTTTTTGCTCTTAAAAAGACTGTTATGAAGTCTTTTTGTTTATGTTTTTTAATGCCAAGTGTTGGGTGACGATTTTGGAGAGAAATACATGTGTTTTGCCTTCTAAAAATGTGTCTTTACTTCATCTTTATTCAAGTGGCAATTTTTAACATGAAAACACATGTTTTTGACTTCTAAAAACCCACTTTTGGGGGGCATTTTTGGAAAAAATGAGATTTTGAGGCAAGAAATCACTTGGAAAATGATAAAAAAAATGAACCATTTTTGCTTCTTATAGGGTCGCTTTTGCACTAAATTTCCCAAGGATCATCTTGGATCATCAAAATTGCATTTTAAAAAGTGTTTTATTCTCAAAATAGCCCGTTTAGGGCACGTTTTTGGGCATTTTTGCTAAAAAATGACCCATTTTTAGCCATTTTTCTTCATCAAATCCAAATATTTTTCTTCCAAGGTGAGTTATTGGGTATTGTTTATCATTTGAAGCTTGTCTGTCATTCTTTTTAAGTTGCATTTGATGCCCTAGACGCCATTTTTAATTGTCATTACATGTGCATTTGAAATAGTCAATTTTTGTTGCTATTCTCTTGCATTTTGTTTCTCTAACTTCCCACAATTGGCAAGCAATGGATCTTGACTAAAAAATGCATTCATTTGGAAAGGATTGGGTCAAGATTCAAAATCTATTTAACTCTCATACATGCAATCTTTCTAAATCCTAAAATCTCTTGATTTCATTTTTAGATTTTGTATAAGAGATTAAAGAGACTTCTTTCTTTGCTTCTTGAGGAAAATAGGGAAAATTTCTTATGAATTTCATAGGGCTTTGTTGTATATATTTTTGTTCTTGTTCATGGTTGCAAATCTTTCATTTCATTTTCATATTTTCACATGTTTTAGTTTGTGTTATGTTCTCCTTCTATCTTCTGTCTTCATTTGCATGTGCAAGTACTTCACCTTACTTATATATGCAGTCGGGATTAAAAATATCGTTCTTGAAAGAAACCATCAAAGAAAGAAAGCTCACTTTGTCACATGATTTTACATCAAAAAATCCCACCTTCATGCTTGCACATGCTTCATTCGCACTTGTTATATCACTTCCATGTGACTTAAAACTCGTGATGGTGGTTGCCTGCATGCTTGATTGTGATAAAAATATAATAATTCAGTATAAGTAGATGTTATGTTGCTCATTTTCCATGCATGTTCCATGCATAAAGCTTGTTGTCCGCACATGCTATTACCTTCCAAAAATTCATTTTTGGGTTTTCCTACCATATAAGCATACATTTTGAGCTCAAACACATATATCCATTCGTTGTCCCACAAATTCTAGCTATCTCCATATGCTCACAATACCCCAGGCTCACTTTGCATCAAAAAGTATGCAATGGATCTATCTCATGAAGATGTTCCCACCTTGTGGAATTTTCATGTCACATGCTACATGATTGGAGATTCAAAGAAGGATTTTTGGCTTCAAAAATTTGTGATTGTATTGTTTTCAAAATAATGCAAGTTCTATCCAAGAAGAAGAAAGTTCCTCCCCATCGTGTAAATGCAAGCTAAAAGCCCACCTCCAAGCATTTACATACAGTTTTCTCACTTTTTCAAAAGCTTCAAATAGACCTCTAAACCCTGTTTGTGGGTGACAAGTGCTCTCCAAAATGACATGTACTAGGATTTAAAAACCCCATTTACAAGAGAGAAATCTTCCCATGCCAGTGCAAAGATTTGAAGACTAGAATGATGCAGGCATCAACTGCTTTCAAGATAGAGATACTTTCCAAGGAAATGGCCATTATGATACAAGACAACCAAGGATACAAGTTCTTGTTCCAGATCAAGATGTTTTCACCAAACCAAAGCATATCAACCATCAGGCATCCTGTAGCAGCATGAAGACCAACAATGGATGATGTAATAGGGGTCGTGTCTTTTCAGGCACTTAAAATATTTTCATCGTGCATTTGTAATTTGTATTTGACATATTACATGTAATGTAACAACAAGATGTAATTGCATGTGATAGTATCACGTGCAAAGTCGTAACATGTAATCAAGTTGAAAATGCATTAAGCATGCAACTTTGAATAAGTCAAAGTTAGTTAGTTAGTTAGTTAGAGAATGTAATGTCCCTTGTTGGGACCTTACATAAATTTTTCATTTAAGCTTTTTGCGAACTAATTTTATGTATCTCTTTTCTTAATCATAAATGAAATACTTACATTTCATCAATAATAGATTTGTTTATTTATAATTAATTTCTTTGTTAATTTATATCTTGATATATCATATTTAATTTATAAGATATTATCATTTAATGATATATTATATTTTGATTATTATTTATCTATAATATTTTATATGGTATTAAACAACCAATTAATATATAACTTTGATGAAGAATATTGGTTATGTAATGTCTCTTCTTATTCTCCTTATGTAATTTACTACAAAACTGATGTTAGTACAAAATATTACACAATATTTGCATGACTCATACTCTACTCTAAGTTATTGGGGGGTGGGGAGGGGGGGGAGAGGGGTGTGGAATTTGATCCTTAAAGCTGCCTCTAAGTCGAGCTTCACAGAATTCTTGATTCTCAACTTGAGGGATACAAGATCCATTCTAAGAAAGTGGGCTATTGATGCGTCATCCCATAGAGCACTACCCATAAGAATCTATTGGAACTAATAAATGCATTCCAACCCTACACATATGCATATGACTGGCAATTAGTATATATACTACCTATGTGAGATTATAACAATCTCAAGACTAGGAAAACTATAACAATTTCCTCTAGCCCCCTCCAAATATGGGGATCCATCTCTAATGAATATAAGATTCATTTTATATGGAATCCATATCATCATTTATGGTGAGATTATAACAATCTCGAGACTAGGGAAACTATAAAAATTTCCTCTAGTCCCCTCCAAACACGGGATCCATCTCTTAATGACTATAAAATTCATTCTCTCTATGGTCTCCATATCATCAATTTGGGTGGACATATAAATGTACCAAAATTAGATAATCATATATTCATATTTATAATAGAAAATCCAAAAACGCAAAATGCATATAATTGCATAAATCTTAATAGCACACGCGTGCGCGTGCGCACACACACATATATCAAAACAAAATCCTCTAAAATTATATATATATATATATATATATATATATATATATATATATATATATATATATATATATATATATATATATATATATATATATATATATATATATATATATATATATATATATATATATATATATATATATATATATATATATATATATATATATATATATATATATATATATATATATATATATATATATATATAATCAATAAACAAATTACCAAATTATTTGATGGATGCTGTCACATATACTTCTTTTTATCATTCCCTTCTTTTTATCTTCCTTATCCCTATCTCTTTCTTTCCTTCTGTCTTATTTGTCGACTGTTATTTAGTATGTGTGGGAGAGGGGAGTCACGTCCCTCCCCACATTGGTCGACACCCTTAGGGGTGTGAATAGTCGCAACCCAAGCTTGCGATCTAGCCGCACCTCTAAGGTGCGACTGCTGCAATCTTAGGCAACCTTCATATATGTGTTGATATTATAGTATATATATTATAATATTATTTTAATAAAAATAGAATAATATTTGTTGGCATTATAATATGTATATATTATATTAATTATTAATAATTAAATGTTATTTTAATATGATATTAGAATCTTTAAATATTAATCTTTAAATATATATATATAAATTGATTATTTGATTTTATATTATAGGTTTAGTATGAATTTGATAATATTTTATATATGTTTAATGTAATTTATTAGATATTATAGTATGATATATATTATAATGGTTTATCATATTATTTTGTATATTATTAGTTAATTTAATTACTAATTCATTCACTATAATTTATTATTTTTGTATTACTGTCAACTTGATTATGTATACTGTTGATTAGTTTGTAATTGATAAATTATCATTCACTTTCCTTACAATGATATCATTAATCGATGCTAGGCATCGAGTATTGGATGTGTCTTGTGTTGATGTCACTTAAGTATTTATCACCTCTTCACATCGACTTGATAATATTACTCACACCTAGTATGTATTAATACATAGTTTAATTGTAGGTTATCATAATCACTTTTGTTATAATCCAATGTCTTCTACTTTAGCATTTGATTGAAAATTAATATTAAGAATTGATTTTTACGAGGATGATTTGATATTTTTTTAACCACTATAATATTGATAAGTAGGAGATATTTTCCACAACAAGTCAAATTGTGATATTGCTATCAGGATGGGTGACCTCCCGGGAAGTCCCGGTGCTTCACCTCTGTGAGCATCACCTAGATCCAATGAGTGCTAAGTGTTCCATTTCATTCTCATGAAAGATGGGTTCGGGTGAACCACTACTCATGAATCATGGGTCAATGAGTTTGACTCAAAAACACTATAATATTACTATTTAGATATTAAAATATTTTATTTTATTTTTATTCATCTAACTTTATTATTATTCATTATTAAATACTATTTGTTAGTAGAGAGCATTATCTTTATGGTTTCCAATGGGGACATGACAGAGAAAGTCAAGATGGTTAAGGGTTTTCCCCTTCTTTCTCCACCTCTCTCTCTCCTCTTTTCTTATATAAAGGAGGGAGCTCATTGTAAATAAGCATCTTTTGGCAAGGCAAGAAAATTCTGCTAGTTTGTATTTACACTCTAAGACTTTGTGCTCGGATGTAAATCAAATTATTTTCAATAAAAGAGGCAGATTGTTTTGAGACTTTGTGCCCATTCAAACTGTTATGTGACGACATTTTCTTCAGTTGATTGCGAGTTTTAATGCTTTGATTCAAGAGGGATTTAAATTCAATTGCGCAAACTTTGAGTTGTCTGTTGCATTCAGAGCCAATTTGAACTTTTGAAGACTTTGTGTTGCAGAAGGACAAATTGTGATATATAGTATTGGCTTACTTAGAGCTAAAGACTTTGGGCTTCAGTTGTAAGTGTTTTTATTAAATTCGATAGTATCTAGTAAGAGACTTCATGCCTTACTAGTTATTATGCTTGAATCCTCATGAGACAAGTGTAGGAGACTTTGGGTTCCTATTTTTGTTTCACAAAATATAAAAAAGAAAGTTGTTGCCCTGGTATTGTTCTTACGTTAACTCCAAGCTCACCATTATTATCGTAGCAATAAGGCACTTTTTGTTAAGTTATAAAGTAGTGGTTGTACGCAAATCATTCCTGAAAAAAGAGGAATTGATTAAAAGAACCACCCTTTTTGTAATTTCAGTTAAGTTCCTGTTGAAGCCACCTACTGTAAGAAGGGAGCCTTCCCTATTGTTGAGAGGAGAGATAAATCTCATGAGACGTTTCCTAAAGTTACAATCTTGTAAGGTTAGTCTTAGCAGATTACAAAATTGTTAGCCAACAAGGTCCTCACACATCCCAACAGTCAATCCATATCACAAGGAATGTGACCCAAATTAAATGCACATTTTGGCCAGCCAAAACAATCAAAATAAACCGTTGGATAACTAGACCACCGATCTTGTTAGAACATCAACTGAGAAACACATAACAACTACCGATGCCCACTCAGTGAAGAACACCACCGAGTAGAACATAACATAACAAAGCAACTCAGTGAAAGGCACCACCGAGCGGTAATTGAGCTCATAGATGAACTAAAATAGGAACATTCCACCAAGAACCCAAAATTAGTTATCAAGCACAAACTCATCCACTGAGTTCATTCGGTAGAGTAACATCCACACTCAATCACCGAGTCCATTGATGAAGAAACACATCTTTCAACCAAGAACTACCACCAAATGATAGAGAATCTTAGGTCTCCAACTAAGATCACCACTTCAAACATTGAAAACCAAAACCCAACTCTAACATATTTTGGTTTATACAAGATTTCCAACTACCCAAAGATGCTCCTGCATTAGACACTCCAGGTGCAAAAAGATGTTCTCAACAGCTCGATGAACACCTTTTGGGATTCAACACATAAATCCCAAATTGATTCTTGATATACATGTCCTCTGAGTCCTCAAATGGTACACTCTCGCCTCTGTTCCTCTTCTGTGAATCCTTCCTTGCAACTGGCAATTATTTTCCTTGCCTTCTCACATCTTTCCTCGGTATGCCACAGGTTTGTTTTCCTTGGTGATCTATAATCCTTTGAAAATCCTTCAACTCACTTCTTCTATCAAAGATCTAATTCCTTTTACCAAGTTTTGTATCCTGCAAAGGAATCAGGGAAAACTTCCTGCCACACTTCTCAATAATGGATACATTCTTGACATAATCATGTACAACCTTACAATCATACTACCAAGGTCTACCAAGCAACATGTGACAAGTATTCATGTCGAAAATATCATACAACACTTGATCCATATACTACCCAATGTAAAAATTAACAAAACATTGCTCCCTTACCTCTAAAGAATGTTCATCTTACAACCAGTTGATCTTATAGGGAAAAGGATGTCCCACTCTCTTCAAACCAAATTTTTGTACCATCTCCTTAGAAACTAGGTTATCGATACTACCACTATCCACAATCACATTACAACACTTACCTCTGAACTTGCATCGGGTTTTGAACAAGTTTCTTCTTTCACAAGATTCCATTACCTTCTTATCGAATAATATTCTCCGAGCCAACAAGTTTTCCCCCTCCTCGGATCATTTAGTATGTTTTCATTCACCACAAAATTCCTTCTATTACCGACCTTCCTGTCTACACAAGGACATTCAAATGACCTATTTCCTTCTTATCCACAACTATAACAAGTACCTTTGAATCCACCTTTACCTGTCCTTCTCTTTGGTTCAATAGGTTTCAGTTCATCCTCAACTATCAGTTTGTCCTTTCTCTTCAGCTTACCTTCAGCTTTCACAACATACTGGTAAGCATCCTCAACTGAATCGATCTTCAACATGCCAATCTCATCCCAGATATTGAATCTCAAACCATTACTATACCTAGCCACCTTTTCCTTGGAAAGTTCTCTGTGTCCAGGCCAAATAGTCAGCTTGTAAAACTCCTTGGTATAGTCTTTCATAGTCATCTCATTTTGTTTTAGGTTTTGTAACTTCTTGAATAACTCAAGTTCATATTCGACAGGATTGAACTTAGCCTCTAGTTTTTCCACCATCAACCTCCATCGAGTGATCTTCATCTCACCTTCTTCTTCTCTATCTCTCTGCAATTCTTTCCACCACAAAGCAACATGTCCCTCAACTTAGTCTGTGCTAACCTCACTCTAAGAGGATCTCCAATGTCTTCTAGCTCAAAGTAGTCTTCTAACTCACTGATCCAATCAATCAATTCCTCGGGTTTCAATGTACCTAAGAAATAAAAAATCTCCATCTGGTGACTCGTACTCAATCGAGCCATAGATCTTTCCAATTGATCAACTTTGTCTTCCACAGATCTCTCCAACCGATCGACTCTATCTTCTCCACTAGATCTAGCAGCCTCAAAATCTTCAACATCTTCTTCATAACCATCCTATATTCCAAGGTTCCTCGATAAACTAGTTATAGCTCTCATGATCTCCAAGACCATCTCATTCTTCATCGTCGCCATCTCATATCTGACATCTGATCTAACCTTTTTTGTTATCTTCGTGTCCACTGCATCATAAAGATATGCGATCACCCTAGGGTCCAATCTTCTCAGAGGTAATTTCCAAGATCTTCGAAAACCCTCTGCAACAAATCCCAAACCCGACCACCTTGTGACAACCTCCAAATTGTATGCAAGTCATATTGCAACCTGCTACCTCGCACGAACAACCAAGCATGGTTTCATAAGTATGAGAAAATGGATTGCAACACAAAATCTCTGGAGGAAATGCAACTTCACTCGGATAAGTCCCCAACCAGATTAACCTTCACTCTAATACCACCTGACTCAACACCCGATAGTTGGATGGTCTGAAAATAAACTATCCACCCAAGTTGCTAAACAAACACAACAAAAATACAATACAACAACAAGATATAACAGAATTCAAGTTGTTTATTTTATCAAATGCCAATTACATGCAACATGTCGAGCTATAAGGCCTTCTCGGTTACGACCAATACACCAACAAATACAACAAGATCTCACAAGATTCAACTACTCCCTAGCTAGCCTCAACTGCCTCTCTCCTTTTTACTCTCCTCTATGTTACCCATACCCTTCTTCTATACAACATGGCCACAAATCAACCTTACAAATTAGAAATCATAAAACAATAGTGGTCTCCAAGAAAATCATGACAAAATGTGCCATCCTTCATGTCATCTTGCAACAATCATTAAATTCGCATAGAAGAAAGAACCAATCCAGATTTAGGTCCTCATGCATCCCAATGGTCGATCCATATCATGAGGAATGTGACCCAAATTAAATGCACATGTTGGCCAACCAATACAATCAAAATAAACCCATTGGTGAACTAGACCACTGAGCTTGTCAGAACATCAACCAAGCAACACAGAATAACTACCGATGCCCACTCAATGAAGAACACCACCGAGTAGAATAGAAGACAACAAAGCCACTCGGTGAAAGGCACCATTGATCAAAGACAACACACCACCGAGTGATAATCGAGCTCGTCGGTGAACCAAAACATGAAAATTCAACTGAGAACCCCAAATCAGTTATCGAGCAAAAACTCAACCACCGAGCTCATTCGGTAGATTAACATCCGCACTCAATCAATGAGTTCGTCGATGAAGCAACACATCTTCCAACTGAGAATCTCAAGTCTCCAACCGAGATCGCCACTTACAAACATTGAAAACCAAAACCAAACTCTAACATATTTTGGTTGATACAAGATTGCCAACTGCCCAAGGATGCTCCTGCATCAAAGGATGATGTTGAAATTGGATATCAAGAGAGCTTATGACAGGGTGAATAGAAGCTTTCTCATAAGGGTGCTTTGGAGGTTCAAGTTTATTGTTGAATGGGTGAGGTGGATAAATAGTATGATATCTTCATATAAAGCTTCTATTCTTGTCAATTGTAGCCCACAAGGTTATTTTGAGACTTCTAGAGGTATTTGGCAAGGGGATCCCATTTCCCCTTTTCTTTTTATTTTATTGGTTGAGGTGTTGGGCAGAACCATTACCAGGAAGAGAGAGCAAGGTTTTTGGAGAGGAATAGAGATTTCCAGGGGGTGGAATCCACCTCTCATTCATAGTTTGCAGATGGTACTTGTTTGTTCGGAGTACCTTCAATGTGTGAAGTGCGGGTGATGAAACAAGTTTTGGATTCTTACAGTTTGGCTTCTGGATAGAGCATTAATTGGCACAAATCTGAAATTTTCTTCTTCAACACGGAGGTGGGTTCACAAAGGACTATGCTAGGCTTTTTAGGGTTCACATTGGTCAACTCCTAGGTAAATTTCTTGGTACCTCTCTTTTGCTGGTGCTGGTAAGGCTAACCTTTGGAAAGAGTTGATTGATGGTTGTTTAGCTAAGATGGAAGGTTGGAAGAGTAGGTGGCTCACCCTCGTTTTGAGCATCCTCATGCTCAAAATGATCATTTCTTCCAATCCTATCTTTTCTATGGCATGTTTCAAAAAACCCTATAAGGTCATTAAAACTATTCAACTAAGGATGCATAAATTTTATGGAATGGAGCTCAAGAGCAAGACAAAATACCTCAAATGGCTTGGGAAAGGATTTGTAAACAAAAAGGAGGTGGTGGTGTCAAATTGAGGGATTGGAAGCTTATTAATGAAGCTATGGGGGCTCAACTCATTTGGAAAATGTACTCTCAACTAGATCAGATGTGGGTGAAATTTTTAGGGGGCAAATATCTGGATGGAGAAGACAAAGATAATTTTTACTGTTGAAAACCCACCTAGAGGGTTTGCCCTTTGTAATTTTTTGTTGAGTTGCAGAGGCTTGATTACCAACCATTTGACTTGGCATTTAGGCAACGAGCAAAAGGCTAATTTTGGGTGTGATTATTGGGATGGAGAATCGACTTTAGATCTGGATGGGATCCCTCAACACATTGTGGCAGCTACTATACAACAATGGGACAAGAAGGTTTGTGATTATGTTGATATGGACAATTTTGTGATTGGTGAGGAGATTAAGTGGAAGGATCTGGGTACCCTTGGATTGGTGAGGTGGACTATAACATCGTTGATAAAATTTTGAAAAATAGAACAATCATAGGGTCAATGGAATAGGATGAGGTTATATGGTGTGGGGATAAGAGTGGTTAGTATTCAGTCAATATCATATACACTTTGTTGGAAAATGAGAAGAAGAAGGTGGAATTGGAAAATCGTATTTGCTGGAATAATTCTTGTCTACCCAAGGCGGGCACCTTTACATGGCTTGTAGAGAATGGTAGAATCCTAATAGGGGATAGACTCATGCGCTTGAGGTTTGCTGGTCCTTTCTCTATGTTTTGTGCAACAAGGCTAAGGAGTCCTTAGACCATCTTTTTATGACCTACAAATCTGCTTAAGAGGCTTGGAGTTTTGGTTTACAAAAGTTGAATTGGAGTGGTCCTATCCCGAATAGCTTGAAGATTTGGTTGGAATCATGGTACTCACCAAGGGAGTCATCTATCTTTGCTTCGATTTGGCATATCCTACCATCCACCATATTGTGAGAAATTTGGAAGGAATGTAATCGAAGGATTTTTCAAGATAAGGCTATAACTTTGGCTAGATTTTTAGTGAGATTGGAAAAAGGTGGATTCAGAACTAGTCTCGAATGCAGCTTCATAGATCAATATTCAAAAGATTCCTTTTAGTTAGTTTGATTCTCTAGTTCAACAAAATTGGTCTTTGTTGAAATTCAAGCCCATTAATGGGCCTCATAGAGCTTAATCTCTATAGGCTAGGGAGGATAGATTAAGGTGGCATCTTCCTGAGAAGGGATGGATAAAGATTAATTTCGATGGCGCATCTAAGGGCAACCTTGGACCTTCAGGGGCTGATTTTGTGGCTTGTGATGAGTTTGGGAGCATCCTTACTCTTGACACCAAAAGGTTGGTGGATGAGACTAATAATGAAGAGGAGTGTTTGGTAGTGATTGGAGCTATCTTGATGGCCAAAAAATTGGGAGTTCAGAGGCTCCATCTAGAAGGTGATTCACAACTTGTTGTGAATGGTATTGTGAAAGGGGAGATGGATGAATGGTATCTCAATAAACATTTTCGGAGGACTCAAGATCTTTTGGGAGAATTTGTTGACTTTCAGGTGTCCCATGTTCTTAGGGAGGCCAACACACTTGCAAATAAACTATCTAATGTTGGGGTGAATAGATCATTGGAGGACATATTCGAACTTTTTGAGGACCTTAGGTTTTGGGGGGTTGCATATTTCGTATTAGAAGGACATGATTTTTGAAATCATCATTCAGATGTCATAGGGTTATGACGTTGGGTGGGATATGTAATTGGAGGCGAAGGTGGTATTTTTGATAATGTCCTCGCAGGTGTTGAGGACATAAGAGGATGAGGTGGCAGTGTGCAAGAGGTATGGGTAAGGATTTTCCTTGATTCATATTTAGTAAGAGGTTGGATGATGCGACGTCTTGACATCATGATAATTGATTTCAAGGCTTCGCCAACTTTTAAAGGTAGGAAGCGGGCTTAGAGGAGATATGCACTTGTCATTTCTTTGTTCTTCAAAATTGGGGTTTGTTATTTCTTGAGCTCTTGTTTAGTTATGGAGGCAAATTTCTCGCTAGAGTTGCTGGGTCAGTTGTTGGGTTTCAAGGGGAGATTTTCGTGCAACGGTTGAGGAATGTGTTCAAATTTGATCATGTGGAGTTCTGGGAGGCGGTGTGCTTGATGATGGGTGATGAGTTTCTTAACTCAGATGTATGCCCTAGAACCAACCTGGACATATCCTCGTTGTTTCTAGCTTTGGCTTTAATGGTTGGCTCATCAAGAGAACAGGTGTTGCGGGTGTCCTATGCGTGCTTGGTTTCCAAATGGGTTGGTGGGATGGCATAGATTGTCGGTAGGGCGAAGGTGGGCATGGGTCTACACATGAACCATGGCCTTTGGCGGCTTATTGGTGGTGGTGATGGGGAATTGCAACCCTTGGTCATTTGGACTTCCTCCCATCCAATGGCAGAGTAAATGGTGGATGTACGGAAGGGGTGACGAGCCATTTTAGTTTTTATACAAACAATGGAAGAGGAGCGACTAGTTGTGGAGGTTGAGAGGAGGAGAAAGATGAAACATACCCCGATGAAGTTGACGACCCCTCTGGGGAAGGATGATAACCCTGCCCCTCATCGGTAGATTCCTGCCAAATATTTGGTTTGTGGTGGTGAACAAGAGGGTGGTGGCATGCGTGGTGGTATTGGTGAAACCCGAGAAGCTCATGGTTGTTCGTCAGGGCATACTTTCTGAACTTTTCAACGGAGGAGGCGATAGGGTGGTTTCTCTGAAGTGTGGTGACTGGTTCCTGTTCTTCAACATGCCCATTTTTGCTAGTAAGGGTTAATGGTCCTTGGTTTGGGATGTAGTTTATTTTTTATGTTGATGTTCTTTAGCACTCTTGCCCTTCGGGGTTGTATTTGGGATGGATTTTGAAATGTATTTGAAATTAGTAGGTTTTGAGAGTGGAAAGAAGAATTTGCCAAATTTAATGGCTTTGTTATCAACTTTAAGGTGGAAAGTAGAATTTGCCAAATACCTGATTTTGAATTAATAAAATTTAATACTTATTACCGATCAAAAAATATAATAAACATAATTTTACATTATTTTGCTGCCCCTTTAATGCATCTCTATAATATCATCATTTTCCTATAACACAACATCGCACCTATTAACGTTTGAAGGACCACCGCCTAATAAATAATAAAAAAAATGACATCTAATGGTATGGAATCAGCAGTTAGCGTTGAAAATGACTAGTTATTTTTTATATTTCCTGTTGTCTTTCTCTAAGTAATTTTCATTCATTTATGGAGAAGGCTTTGAAGACCGTCCTTGATGAAGTCAATTTTATACAATATTGGTGTGAATTTTATACAATATTAGTGTGAACTAGCAATGATTCCCCCAACTTTGGTATAGCCTAAAGTCCAAGAGTCATCCCCCACTCGCTTTTTGTTCAACCTAATCTTTGGATTCCGCTTATTTTATTTCTCCTCTCTCATTCAAGCTAAAAACAATTATGCCGAATATAATTACAGTAAACTAGGTAGGAGCAGATGTCTTGAGGTGGTGATAGACTGAGAGGATCTCGCATGGGTTTTGTTGGGAATTACGATGGATTTCCTGGACTAGTTGTTAATTTATAATTTTAGCGCGTGTTTTACCCAAGATCCTGTTTTTGCAATGGGAGAAGAGGTTGAGGGTGCATGAATATTTTGTATTTAATCTGTTTGTCTGATCGAAGATAATAATGGGAGCAATTTGCTCGAGAAGGTTCTCCTTTTTGGGGCGGAGAGGAGGGATATCTATGAACAGTAACCAATTGCAGACTGATGCTCTGCCTACTCCACAACTAGAGCAAGATAAAGAACAGACTTCATTCAGTACAGCGGCCAACCGGTCCGAGCAAAAGAGATTATCGAGAGTGCTTTCAGGCAAAGCCACGGCTGCAAAATCCAAGACCCAGATGGTGGCCAAGAAAGGGGCAGCCAAGGTGTGCTTTTGCTTCTATTTTTTTCTCTTTCTCTTCTTGTTGCTTATACGTTTTTATCATTTCACTCAGCATATGTAATATATATACACCAATGATAATTATTGACCCTTTAGACAAAACCCAGATCACATAGTTTATACACAACCTTTTAACTTTTCTGCGAAAATTTTGGATGTCTCTTACAAAAGAAAAAAAAAATATAAAAATTAGGATTGAACAAGAAAAAGAAGAATTTAATCTACACTTTCAATACCATGATCAATGTGATCACAAAGCGGCGATGAAATTGTTTACAATAGCTAATTCTCCTCATTAAAGAAGGCTTGACAACATGATACACTCGAAATGCCATTTTATTTAGTTCAAATCTAAGTATAGACACAGCTTTCCTCTATGTAATGTTATTTTGTTTCCGCCAGTCATCAGGTGCAAAACAAACATATTCTGTCCTCCCATTTTTTATAAGATATCGCCCATTTATCAATCTCGCATCTCATCTGTCTTAAATCAGTACTCAATTACACTATTGGCATCTTTGCCTTCCACTTGATTTCTGCTTCCATGTATGGTGCTTATCTTTGGGGTTCAATTCATTGGGCTAGTATTCTCGTTTATCTCGCCACGCTTCTTTGACCATATGTTTAGCATGAATCTTTATCTTACACGCTCTTTGATTTCTTATTTTGTGCTTTAACTTTGAACATTATTGTAAGCTAAGGCCCCACATGCTCACCAACTTTTTGTTTTGTTTCATCCATTGGCCATATCTCTTGCATAATTCTTCTTCTTTCACTTACGGACACACTTAATCTCTATACCTTCAATGTTCTTAAGATAGCATAGTAGTCAACTCATTGTTGCTTCCTTTGAAGGAAAGGTACTTGTTTGTTCCAGTTGTATCCCATAGGGGATCTATGATTTGATTTTGAAACTGCACATGATCAAATTCTTCCATTCGTCTCAATTTGAAACCAGATGTACAATCATCCTCAACTTCACACTCACAGAGGAGCACAAGCATCGCAGATAACTCAAACAGAAGCCTAATGATCTTCCAGTTCCACAGTTCTTCTTTTTCCCATTTATTCTGTAATAGAAGAAGACTTTCCAGACATCTTGTATACTCCTCTTGCATGCCTCTTAAATCAGCTGGAAATCCAGATCAAGATATTTGCATATTGTAACTCCCTCCAGGAGTTTGACTTAGAAAAGAAAAAATATTGCTTTTCTTCACTCTGAAAGAACAACACGATATATGATTAAGTTTCACTGTTATATCAGTCTGCAGTTATGTTTATTGTAGAATGAAAAGATAGAACAGGTAGCCACAGAGAACTGCCCCAAAACAAACAGACATAGAAAATAGTAGAATTAATTCAACGGACTGCAAACATGTAATCAGAATAGTTCATTCTGGTATGAATAACAACTCAAGGTCAACAATCCTAAATAAGAAACAACAGAAATAGGGAGGTAGAGCCATTCAAGGGGCAAATAAAACAATGTATAAAACAAGTGAACTTCACAGGTATTTTGCTTCAATTGGTACCTAGTTCCTATTGATATATGACATTAGGTTGGGGTGTTCCTGAAGCTCCAGTGAAAATGACTGCACAAGAAAAAGATATGGAGAATGTACTATATGACTAGTCAAAGGCAAAGGCCAGAGGGTTTCTACATAAACCAACTTAAGAGCCGCTGATGCTTACAAAGAATTTTCTTATCTTCCCAAGTCACGTCTTCCAACTTTATTAAGTGTTGAGAGATGGCTCTGTTGTGTAGCTGATTTACAAGCCGATCAATATCTTCTTCCAGTTTCATGATGATTCTTCATTCTTTGTTGAGTTCTCAAAGTTCTGCAAGGACTGAAATTTGATTCCCAAAGACTGTCATCAAGCATGGTGTATGAATGACAGTCCAAATCTGTAATGTTCCTTTCTAGAACATTTCTAATTTTTGCCCTAAAACATTAATTCCAACTTAAAATTTTAATTGCATTATTTTTATAAATATTACTTTATCTAAATTGTTGATTTCTTATTTTTCTTTTTATCCGTAAACCGCAGCTGAAGCTGCAAAGATCAAGTTTTTTAGCCTAGTTTGACTCTAGGGAAGGTCACAGGGGGGACCTCCTCTCCATTCAACATAATCAACTAATAAGCCTCTTTATCAACTTATAATCTACATAATGCCACAAAGGCACTGGGGGATTGGAACATGGGCCTCCAACATGAGAATCCAATGGCCTTGCCATTTGAGCACAATCCCATTGACTTAAAATGATGAAATTTTATTATAATATTCGACTTTATAATTCTATGAATAATTCGGAAAATAGAACTTATCTTGGTTTTTTGGTATAATTCTCGTTCAAACTGTGATGATTTCCTTCTGTATGTCTACTTTGGAAGTGCTTTCAGATCTGCCCGAATCAGGGGTTTTCATCCCCAACTCTGCAGTGCCAAGATCAAGGGTTTGCGTCCTTAATTTGCTTAAAGGAATTTCACCCTTTTACTCTTAATACACCTTGGAGGTCAAGATTCGGGTTTTCATCCAAAACTTGATAATGAGAAATAAGGGTTTTTTGTCCTTAGATCTCTTGATTTCTCCTTGAGGGTTTTCGTCCTCTTTGGCTGTAACTGCTTATTTGCAAGTCGCTTCATATTTTTGTTAGAATAACTGAGAGGGGGGGTGAATCAGTTATCCAGTGTCCCAAAACAAAATGTATAATTCAAAACATCTTTTTTAATTTCTGCTCGTCGGTAAGCAATAATAACTCTCATTGTCTGTGCTTTTACCGATTACCTGTCTAATTCTTATAACAATTTACCGATCAAATCTAACATGTAACATGTAAAGAATGATAACAAACAAATATCACAATCAACACATAACACAAGAGATTTAACATGGAAACCCTGTAAAGGGAAAAACCACCTAGGACCGGCAACCCAAAATTGTTCACTCTTCTGAAGTGAGGTCGGTTAAGACCCAACCCTGTTAAAGGTTACAAACACATTGTCAGGTGTGACCTTGTTAGAGGATTTTAGACTAGAAGTTATCGTCCAACCAGCATTCACTATGGAGTTGACAGGATAACAATGTTCATTCTATGAATGATACATTATAAGACTTTCAGAGTCCACTCGGTTAAGAGATTTAGATTGTATACAATGGTTAAATATGTAATAGTAAAGTGACCTGCCTTAATACAACTTCTATTGCAGATTACAGATCAATATTAAGTCCATATAAATCCTTCTGATCAATATTTCACTTCAGATTCAATACTGTATCAACTTACTGTCCGTCGGTAATTACTCTCTGTAGCTTGGTAACTATTTTGCAGCTCGGTTCTTACTAACCAGTATGATCAAAATGCATGAAAGCTTGTTCACGCGAAATTCTTGCAGCTTCTTCTTCTTCCGGCTCCTTTGATAAATAAATTCTGTTCTCTTATATAGACGAGTAAATCGTTTTCTTCTCCACCATCAGATTTTGCTGCTTAATCACATTCATAGATTTTGCCGCTTTAAAACTTTCTCGGTACTTGTGTCAATAACACATTTCAATTTGCTCCGTTAGATCTTCCTTGAATTTTGTCAGCCGTTGATCTGTGTAACAAACTTTATCTGTTACCTTGATGTTATACTCTTGCCAGCTCATCAATCTTATCGGCTAAATTAATCATTTAATTCATTCTGTCCTCCTCGGTTAACAAAGAATGCGTCGGTGAACACTACTCGGTTAATACCGCGGTCGGTATACACTACACTCCGTCGGTGTATACTAGAAATGTTTCATTTACCGACAACACTGCTTTGTGTCTTTCAGTTCTATACTTCATTATAGATGAATGTAACATAATAAAGTCAATATCATCAAGTCATAGACTCATCAACAAGTTACTCAATGTGTTCCTTATCCTCATCTGTCATGTACATCTTTCCTCATGTAGATTTCTCTGTTCTTCATCTTTTTCACCTTTCTTCAGATGTCTCGGTGTAGTAACTTACAAGATAAGTGCTGTCAAACTAGTTGACATCAATGACAACATAATACTGATTTAATCATATTCCATATCTAATCAGCAACTTCTCAGTGATCTTGCAATCACAGATCCTTCAATCAGATTCCAAATCAGTTGTAGTCCAACAATTTTTCCAAGTTGATTGATTGATTTCTTTATTTCCTCTTCCCAAGGAAATGATTTGTTCTTTATATCCAGCTCTTGAAGGGGTCACCACCCTTCAAAAGAAATGAATCACCCCTTTTGGTTTTTGATAAATTATAGTTAAATTATAATTAATTATTCCTTTGTTGATGTCCTCTCCATAATAAGAAATCTCCCTTTTTATATCTAATGTTTGAGGGAGCCACAACCATTTATTATAACTATTGCCCTTATAACTCCAATAGACACAAGCCTTCATTTGCTGCCCTTTGTCCTTTTAAATTAAATTGAACTAAATATTTTTATTATTTCTTTTGCTAGTGCTCCCCTTAGGACTAGCACTGCCTTTATTATTACTCAATTAACTGCATTTGCGCTGCAGTATACCTCAATTGCCTAGGCGATAAATCTAATTGGCTGCAATCTGGCCCTTGTGGCAGGGGCATGGCAGTCCACTCTTCCCAAGATTTGCTTGTCCTGAAGCAATTTTAAATTAGGATGATCATGGGGAGAGTGTTCAAGATGACTCTCAATGGCTCATTGAAGAACTCCTTGTAATATTCTTTACGAGATGCGTGGCATAAAAGTACCATTCTTTTTGACTGTATCAAGCAAGACAGCCTTTATGCCAAAACCTGTGTTAATGGTGAATGGCACCGATCAGCGTTAGAGTGGGGTCTTTTGTCCTACCAGAGTGCCAACCAAGCCAACTCCCGCGTGGACACGTCTATTGGCTCCACCATCTGGTTCGGTTACACACTCATGAGGGTTTAGCCAACATACTGGGTTCTTATCCAGCAGGGACATTACTTGTGCACCACACTCCACAGGGCTCATCCTTTGGAGAAATGTAGTAATTGGATTGGTTGTGTGAGTCTTTTCTTGTCTATCATAATATTGTGCGGTTATGATGGACAAGCTTGGAGGGCACAGAGGGTCCTTCAGCTGTTTCATATAGATGTTTGTGGACCAATGAATATGACATTGGTCACTGGTGCTAGATATTTTCTCTTGTTTGTTGATGATTTCAGAAGGAAAATGTGGGTGTTTTTCCTAAAATCAAAATCCAAAGTGTTTAAGGAATTCCAAAAGTTTAAAGAATTAGTAGAAAAAGAGCTTGGTTGTTTAACAACCACTCTTAAGTTTGATATTATTCTGTGTAAAATTTTTGCTGATTTTTCTTATATGGTATTGGAGCAGGTTGGAGAGATGGGTTGGTGAGCTTATCTCCCACCCGATTATGTTCTGCCACCAAGTACAAGGTTTTTTGAATGTCTATTTCTAATTTTTTTGTTCAAGTTCGAGGAATAGAAAAGCATTGAATTTCTTGTGCTGATAGTGACAACCAAGACATCTTATCCAATTAATCAGAGTTGTTTTGGTGTTCACTTGTTAGTGATTCCAACACCATCTGTCAAAGTCTTACAGAGGAGACTATACGAGATTGGTAAATATTGGCATAAGTAATTGCTATATGGATAGTGTAGTAAAGACAATAAGAGAAAGAAATGTGAGAGGGTGTCGTCTAGAGCCCATCACACTTCTGATATTTGAAGAGCGCGCATGACAAGGGAGAAACCAACCAGTTAGCATGTACACCTCTTGAAGGAGCCATAAGTTTTTTTAATAGTTTCTTTAAGGGTTTGGGAGGCTATCTCCTTCACATTTGTTATTGCTGTTCTTATTATTCACACCTTATTCATGTGCAACTATAGCCTTTGGTTTTTTGAATCATTCAGCTCATTATCTGTCTTTGTGTGTTTCATTGTCCTGTAAACTACCACTATGCTATATAAGCTATGGTCGATGGAGTGCATAGTCATTTGATAAGAACTCTTCTGCACTCTTGGGACTGCAATAAGCACTAAGCCAATGCTGCTCTTTGTGCTCCTGGGAATGCTCCTGGGAATGTGGCTGCTGGACTGCGCAGGAAGGGTGATGTTTCTATACATTAATATTATTACTTACAAAGCTGATAATGAGTTTGGCGAAAGTGATTAATCTAGTGATGCTTTTCAGCCATTCATTGGGTGAATAACAGAATCTCTGAGTTTCTTCAATGGGAGTTGATGCAGTACCAAATATTGTATGTTTTGAAAATTTTCCAAACTCTTGATCTCCAAAAAGAGGTATTTTCTTTAAAGAAAGAACTCAAGTGTGGAAGGGAGACATAACTGGTTGTAAAAGGGAATTTGTTGGTGTTGTCGAGTCATAAATAACTTAATTTAATTATTTTTTAGGGTTAGGTTTAATCTTTTTGTTTAGAATAGGCCCTATTTTTGTTTTTGGCATGTGAGTCATTGATAATTGTTTCATAAAGAATATGTGTTTCAAAATTCAAATAATGAAGACAAAGAAGAAAATTTGTCTCATTGTATATGGATGTATTATCGCTTGTATGTGATATCCATCTTGTGAAAGGCTTCTAAAATTGAACTTTAAAGCCAAATTTGCTAAGTAGCAAATAACTTGGAGGCAAGAGGTAATAGAGGAAGGAGGATACTCAATGTCCTTTGGTGAGTCGCCAACAACGGGGCTGCTTATCAGCCTCGGTGGCATTTTATTTTCTATTGTTTGGCGATGACATTTATCCATGTTGTTGGAGATTGAGTGACGCGATCAACAATAGTGGCTATTCTTATTCGTTTGTGTCATTTCCTTATGTAACCTCCTAGTGTGAAATGTTGTATTGAGCAAAAGCACTAGTTTAATGTAGTTCATGGATCTTGAAATGGTTAATGGTAATCCAAAAAATCATATGAGGTGAACAAATGAGTGTGTTTTTGTTTGTGTCCAGGATTGTGGCAAGCCTATGTGAAAACCATGAAAGGTTGATGAGAGGCACCTTTCGTTTGAATCGAGATCATGACTCAGAGTTGGCTTACTGCAATTGGAAGTGCTAAGGAGGAGAATGTGGACATTGTTGATGCTATAAATAGTTGAGCAAGTGACTATAAAGATCCTTTGACTGTCGCACTTCTTGGAAGTATGGTCGATTGATGATGAGGTCATTGGAAGTTAAGTAGGATAAATTCTTGTATGTAGGTGAAGATGTGCAACAAGATTCAGAGAACAATTTGTAGATATAAAAGTATGCGTAGGCATACAATTTGTTTCCAATTAATGGGATGTACTTCCTCACCATGTTCACATTGTAGGTATTAGTACTTGAAGATTTTCTCAAGGGGAATTTAGACTGGCATCCATATGACAAAAAAATAGGCATCCCTAGTCATGATGGCAATGTTTATTTGGAAGGAGAGGTTTCTCAAAAGAGACCAAAGTGGTGGGGAAAACTTTGTGGTGATGTTTGGAATGATGAAAAAATCAAGGGGAGATCATCCAGGGGCAAGAGCAAGGACATAGCTAACTTTTCTCTTATGGCTAACGTCAAGGAATTTATGAACCTTAAATGTTTGAAGAAGCTAAAGGTAAACTTGAATGGGAAAGGTAATGGAAACCAAACATTAGTCTTATGAAAAATAAGGCTTGGATTCTTTTAGATATTCCAATAGGGAAGAAAATGGGTTTATAAAGTCAAGTACAAAGTTGATGGTACGCTTGAAAAGTTTAAAGCATGGTTGGTGGCTAAAGGGTTCTTACAAAGAGATGGTGTTGACTATGAGGAGATCTTTGCTCCTACAACAAAGATAAGTACCATTTGTCTACTTTTGGCCATGACAACACATTTTGGTTGGAAAGCCCATCAAATGGATGCAAAAAGTGCCTACCTCAGTGGTGACTTGGAAGAGGAAGTGTACTTGATACAACCTTAGGATTTTTCAAGTTGCAAGAAAGGAGCATCAATTATGCAGATTGACAAAAGATGTTTATGGCTTGAAGCGGGTACCTAAGGAATGGTACATAAAGATTGATAGGTATTTAGTTCAATCAAGTTTCCAAACAAGTCCTTTAGATCCAAATTTATATGTCAAAAGTATTGGCAATGATATCATTCTATTGGTCACTTATGTAGATGATTTCATCTTTACAGATAGTGAGGCACATTTGATTAACCAAATCAAATGTAATTTGAGTATAACTTTCTTGAAATGACAGACTTAGGCCTTTTATTGCCTAGGTGTAGAAGCTTGGCCTACAAATGATGGTATTTTTATATCTCAATCTAAATATGTCAGGATTTTTCTAGACAAGTTTAGAATGACAGCTAGCAAAATCTCATCTACACCTATGGAGAAAGGGCTGAAGCTTTCAGCCAAAAGAGACTGAAAGGTTATCAATAAGTCAACATTTAGGCAAATAGTGGGCAACCTTATCTATCTTACACTCATTAGATTTGATTTGAGTGATGTGAGTTTCATTTCCAGATTCATGACGTAACCTAATGCAGAACATTAGGTTGCAGCGAAGTAGGTTCTGAGATATGTGAAAGGGACACTTGCATTTTGTATGGAAAAAGAAAAGATCCTTGGCTGGTTGGGTTCACATTCTTGGGTTGAGCTGGTTATGTTGATGACATGAAGTCCATTATTGGATATGTTTCAGCCTTGGTATGGGTGTAGTCACATGGACTGGTAAGAAGTAGTAGGTGATAGCTCTTTTCTCGACAAAAAGAAGAGTATCGGGGAATAGTCAAGGTAGCATGTGAGGTAGTATGGCTTTAGGGATGCTTTTAGACATGCATATGTCTCAAGTAGGGCCTTCACCCTTGTTTTGTGACAGTCAAGGGATGCTAAAACTTGCCAAGAATCCATTTTTCCATGAGTGTACCAAACATGTGAAGTTTCATTGTCATTTCATATGGCAACTTGTAGAAGATGGATTAATGCTTTTGTAGTATTGTTAAACTAAGGACTTGATTGTAGACATTCTTGTCAAGTCCTAGAGTCTTGATGAATTTGTAAAATTTTAAGATAAACTTGGTGTTGTGTTAGCTGATTGATCATAAAGGGAGGGTATTAAACTAATATTGAAATATTAGTCTATAATGGTCAATTAAATTTTTAGGATAGACTTAAGGAATATTCTTTCATTATTTTTAAAGACGTTCTTATTGTCCACTTTCTTAATTGTTGATCTTATCCTTATCAAATGTATCTTTGTAACTCTTATTTAAGGAAACTTTCACTCAATAAATATCGAATATCTTGGTAGTCATTCTTTATTATTATTCTCTGTAATAGAACAATCACCCAAAGCCTCAGTAGCAAAGAAAGATGTTGTCAATATTAAGCAAATCAACTCTAAAGCTTGGTAAAGACAAAGTCTTTGAAGAAGAAAGTTGAGTCGCCTCTTGCGTCATAGAAAAAATGTTGTTGATTCTAAGTCAAAAAGTATGTTGTCAAAAGCCATCAAGGATACAATACCTTTTAGTCTTTGCATTGTTGAATCTCCCACCTATTGTGCATGTCTAGGAGACAATATAACCTATCAAACATTATATTGGTCTACGGTAGATGGGTGTTGTCAATTTTCATGTGCTAGGATATTCCAAACCAATCAAATTTGTGTCCAAAGATAATGAAAACAATAATCAATTTGATTCTTCACTTGTTGGTTAGCTATTTGAAATTGACAAGTTGTCATGTCATTCAAAATTAATTTGCAATAAAACCCACCAAACATGTCATTGTAGATGTTGAGGACATACCTCCCATAAATAATCTGATATCCACCCTTGTCAATCATGTGGTCAACACACACATTCTGCAGAACAATGGTGTATCAAAGATCTTAGAGACTTGCTTGTTGATTTAGTGTGATAGATGCATTTTGGATGGATAGATAATTTTCTTTTCTCAAAACCATATAGGAGGGTCCAATCCACCATCATAGATCATAGATGATGGTATGTCTACTCTTGATTTGGATATTATTGTCAATCTAGTTGAGAATAAACTCAACATTACATATATTGTTGAGCAATGATATGAAAGCTTATTGAGCTTGTTTACTCTTGATATAGATGCTGTTGTTGGTCCTATTGATGATGAGCTAAGCATTACAAATATAAATATTGTTACTTGTACCATTGAGTGGCAACCCACTATAGAAAATTTTAGAGTTGTGCTCGATTCCCATGGGGGATCTTGTTGCTGTTTATGCTTGTTGCTTTGACCCATTTTATTGAATTATATTCATTGCCTGTAAGAGAACATCTTCAATTCATATGTTCAAAGTGCATTTTTTGCCACATTTTTGTTGCTTTTGTTATATAAAAACTCACAATCACATTCAAAGAACTTTGTTGCTGCTTTTGTTGTTTCTTAGAGAAGAATCTATGCCCAGAAAAGTACTTGATGCTCATGGTCCACCTTGAACTCAAAGTGTCTAACCATAAGTTATTGATGCTATTGTATGGCTGTGCGGATGATTGGCCAAAATCTTCTTTCCATCCCAGTGGGGTTTGAGTGGGATTAAGTCTTAGGTCCAGCTCAGGGAGGACACATTTGATGTATTTTGGGAGCATCATTTGACGCAAGTAAGTTCTTTGGTTATGATTTGGCATGAAGAGATCTTGAGGCCTAGCTTGAGGACATTTTAAAAATTTTGATGTATCCTAGGAGCATCATTTGGAGCAAGTAAGTTCTTTGGTTTCTGTTTTGACATGAAGAGATCTTGGGGCCCAGCTTGAGGACAGATTTGATGTATTCTAGGGAGCATCATTTGGAGCAAGTAAGTTATTTGGATTTTGATTTGACAAGAAGAGATCTTGGGGCCAGCTTGAGGAGGACCAATTTGTTGTATTTTGGGGAGCATCATTTGTGTGTTGGTATTCGACTATCAATGTGTATTTAGTATTTATCTTGATGGGTTTTTCAGGCATGGTCCAAATCCCCGAATTACTTGGCTCCGTGGGTGAATCTTGTAAATTGTTTTTGGTGCTTTGTGGGGAACTTTGACTTGGTGACAATTACGACTTGGTCTAAGATGGAAATTAAAATATCAGAACGAATGAAAGAAATCTCTTGGACATGTGTTGGAGTTCAGACCTTGCAGTGCTCTCTTTTGTTGTATCTGCAACATTTTCAACATTGGTCAAACCTATTTTACTTGTCTGGTTTTCAACGTGGATAGTTTTGGCTGATGTTGGACTAGTTAGACATGTTTGACTATGTTCAAACCTGACAGATCTATCTTAATTTGTCAGGTCCAGTTTTACTATGTGTTTTAGGACCTTAAGATACCTTTTTTTGTGTTTTTTGATCATCAATTTCTACAACTCAACTTAGGTGTCATTTTCCCAAGAAGAGTCTTGATGGCTGTACTACTGCTCAGCGTAAGGGTTTGACGTGAATGAGGATTTAAATTGATAAGCTGGCCTACTTTATTAACTTGACTGATCAAATTTCCGATTACACCTTCTCAATTAAAATACTTTTGCTCCCAGAGTTTGGGAACTCACTAGATGAGATGCAACACCCATCTTGGTTCTATGATGCCATTAGTGTCTTCATTGCCTAGCCTTGTTAGTCCAAGTTGTGATTTTTTTTTCTTTGCCACAACTGCTATGCTTGCTCTGGTTTCTGATTGGTAGCAGAAACGCATTCCACATTTTCTTCATTTTCCACGAGGAGAAGGCGAGAATTCTCGCCATTGGCATTGATCTACTGTCATCCTTGCTGTGCAGTTGTTTTAAGGACATTTTTGAGGTGCCTTGATAAGTATGAAGAATGAAGTCTTTGCCATCTTTTACAAGCCTGTATTTTTTTTCCCTTATATGTGAAATTGCATCTCTAAGATAAATGTATGGGTTGCCATACATGAATCTACATGCATCAAGAGGAACCACATCTGCTATAATTTCACCAAGAAAATGGTCGCTTGCACCAACTTTCAGCTTGTATTGTTTGGTGATTGAAATTCTACTCCTTATTTACTCAACCCAAGCCAAATGGATTAGGATTTTGATATTTTTCCAATCCATGTTTGGGCACTAACTCTTTGGAAACTAAATCAGCCTGAGAATGCGTGATAAAGAGAGCATCTACTTTTTTCTTCTTCATTTGAATCATACATGAAAACATTTGATGAGACCATCTTTCCCTTGCTCTTCTTTGCCATCTAAGCAAGCTTTTTTGTTTAGAGATGTGCAGGCAAGTCTCTTGTTTACATCAGAGCTACATTCCACCTTTTGGCTAACGAAACAAGTCATAAAATTCTTTTTGTTTTCTTAGGTTTGTTCTTCCATGGGTGCAACTCCGAGTTAAACTCCCATTGCATTTTGTCTGTATGATCATCCATTTCACAACGCACATAATTTTTGTTAGATTTATAAGTAGTAAAAGCCCCAAGGTTACTTTCCTTCTTGCTTTTACCTTTGGCCTTTGAACTCCTTTCTGTTCTTTTGCCTTTGAAGAGATGGAGTCCTTTTTGTATCCATTTGAATAGAAATGGGCTTGGACACATGCTTCATCTTTGTCTTTGGGATTTGAAAAAACAATATTTATTTTTATTGGTAAATCATTTCCGTGCACACCCTATCCATTAGGATAGCTCTCCTATGTAAATAGCTAGTGTAGTCTTGCACACTTTCGTTCTTGTTACTTGCCTCTCAATGGGCCTCTCTCTCTTTTATATCAAATGTCATAGAATTACTTCCTAAACTCCACCCAAGAACAAATAAGTGCTAACTTTCTTTAAGTCAAAGAATGAGAGGAGCTTTTAAACTTGTTAGTATTTTAATTTGCTCCTTTTAGTGCAACACAAACATAATAGATGCGTAGTAGAATTACCTTTTGATTTATAAGGGGAAGCTCCCCACAAAATAAAAATTAACCTACTACAAACAATATGTATTAATAATTTACAATCTTTACAATGTTTTTTTTGGGATTTCATGTTTGGGCTGAATAAACTTGAAATGTGTATTGTTTGGGGTTTTCTTAGTGTAAAGTTGTAAATGGTTGAGATGCTCTTTCAAAACAAGGCAAAGGATTTTATGCTTATTGATTGAAACTAAATTTTCTAATTACACGATTGCATTTTTCAACAAAAATTAAGGATTGAATAAAGTAAACATGAGTATTAAAGGACATCAAACATTATAAGCTAAACAATATTGTTGCATTCAACACCTACAAGAGACCAACCTAACACATACTATAATACAAAGCTTTCAATAAATGTTAAGTGATATTTAACTCATAAAGGTACACTAACACATATGATAGAACATTTAATTGTAATTTAGAAGCAAAGTAGGTGTATAAAATCCCATTGAATGAATACAAATTTTGGATTAATAATAGCACTTAATAGCAATTTTAACAATATGCAGGTGTGGGAATTACCATTGTTTAAAATGAAGTGCAAAAATATGTTTTTTTTGAAATTCTTGACAATTTGAAAATCTTGGTGACTCAAATATGAAACCCTCTTTTGTATTGATTCCATTATATCTCGCCATTTTGATTACACTTTTTAAATCTTGGTCAAACCTTCTCAAATTTTGCTCCCTACACCCTTTCTAACTGATATTCTTGAATCTGTTGCCCTGCTGGTGTAGATGACTTTTCAAACCTGCGTTCAGTGTGAAAGAATGAAGAAAAGAATTTTGTTAAAGGATAATTCTTCTTCCAAATTGGATGCACCTCTCCTCTAAAAATATTAGTATGTGCTTTTCTAAAATCAACAAATCTAAATTAAGTGCTAAGTGGTTTTGAAGCTATCTTTATATTTATAGGAGGATTATTTGTGCTTTGAATTGAGTCGGTTGGCACAAACTTATAATAAGTTATCTTATAAATCTGTGCTATTTGGCTGTGGATCCCACCATTTGTTGACAAAAACAAATTACCTTATGAGGTACCTGTTGGAGAAAGAGGCATGTGCCAATATATGCAAAATTTGATCTTCAAATTTGCCTTTGTGTCTTTGTTGAATTGCGCCCTTTTGAATCCTGTACTTGCTTGTGTAGAGATTCTGAAACTTGTTACAAAATTCTCGAAGTGAGGTGCACACTTTTTCTTGCCTTGCACACCTATACCTACACATTTTAATTTGGATTTTTCTGTGGCTTTTAGATGCAATTTAGGGCATTATTGAATTCGTTTCTTACAAAAACAATTTGTATTTGTTTTCCTACAGGCTCTCACATCCTTGTTTGGCCATGATTTCTAGCAAATATTCCCGTTCGTGCCCTAATACAGGCATGTGACAACCTAACAAAGCATTTTGCTGTTTGAAGTGATGCTTTTATGCCCTTTGATGACATGCACCCATACAAAATTTGATTAATAATGAGTTTTTTGGCATGATTTAATAGAAGCTTTCCAAGTTTGAGGTGCAATTTTATTGTTGGTTGGACCGACTGAAATGTGTACTCCATTTTCACTTAATTATTTCTCATTCATGTGGTGCACATAATTCCAAGACCATTTTTTTTATAAGGGTTAAAGTGAACTGTAAGGGTTTTGATTCTTTTGAAAGGGCTCCATAACATATAACAAACTCAAAAAGATAGAATGCAAAAGCACAACACTGAAACTAACAAAGAAGCAGGCCTAAAAAACCAACCATGTACTGACAGAATCAGTGAAGTGGACAGAAAAAAACTTGGTCATACTACAATCAGGAAAAAATTTAACTTACTGAAGAATAAGGTCATTGAGGCTTGCAGCTGCCTCCCATTCCTCCTACAGAGCTTGTATTTTCAGAGCCAGGGTATCTCTCTCAGCCTCTTCTATTTTACTAATCACATTCCTTTACTAAAAAACTTGGAGTTTTTGGCTGATACACTAAGCTAAAAGTACACCAATCTTCCTTAATTTCTCTTTACTTGCTAGATGCTGGTTCTCTAAATTCTTGTAGGCATATGGTTTGTTAAAGGAAGATTTTACTGGAAAGCCCAAATAAAAGTATGCCTTGCAGAGTTCTTTTAGCTATTTTCTCATCTCTAAGTCAGGTTCATCATTGATCAAAGATGTATTCATATTTAAACTCAGAATACAAGCAATCTGCAAAAAGTTGTTATTTGAAACATTGCATCATGACACGACAATTTTGCCACTCGATTGGAAAACATTACTACCGATTAAGACTGGACATACAAATGATTGATAAATTGACAATGAAAATGGGTACCAAGAAGCACCATCATTGAGTTTCGATTGGGTACAACAAAACTAATAAAGAACATGCTTTTCTAATCTTAATATAGTAAGGAAATTTTTTGTTCCTCACTAATATGATTCATACTAAAATATACGACAAGTTGGGCCTGGCAATGGTCAAGCTTCTTTGCATTTACTTCTCGTTGATGCAAAGGTATCTTTATCTTTGCCCTAGATTTGAAAAGAGGAGTTTTAGGAAGACCTTGTTAACTGTGGGACTGCTCCTCGTGTAAAAATATAACAGCTCTGTAGCTCTGAATTTCTTAAGGGATATGTCTATTTACTCTATGAGTGTTAGCATGATATGTACCATAGCTCTGGAAATGCTTGCCACTTCTATTTTAAGAAATCTTTCCTCATTCCTAAGATGTGTTGCATCATCACTTGCTATGCCGCTCACTGTTCTTATCCGAACTCTGGATTCTCTTTCTTGTTGCCAAGGAAGTAAATCCAAATTCCCACTTGAACTAACTGCTCTAATAGTGGGGATATACCTGCAGACTGTTAACACAACCACAGATAGATCAAGTTCAAAAAAATGCTTTTCTAATGCTTGTCTGATTCATAATTAGGTTAGATATTCTACATATCGATTCCCTAACATGAACCCTGTTTTCCGTAATGCAACTGGATAGCATAAGCTGCTGTTTATAACATGGAAATCAGGAAACTAGTCCCTACTCTCTAATCTTTAAGTCTAGAACATGGTATTAAAGTATGAAATTACAAAACAAGAGCACATTAAGAATAAGAAAACCAACGATTTGATCTGGAGAAACAAATTGGTAAAACTCTAGATGGATGTGATGTTGTTTTGTAAGCCACTATCTCAGGAGCTACTAAAATGATTTTTTTCCCCAAAATAAAGCTTATAAGCACTTCCTCTTGCCCATGACAGCAATGTACCACTCATACAACTATCTAATGGTTTTGCATATAGTCCTTAAATTTTGCTACTCTCAAGGAGTTAAAGGCTACCAACGGTAGTCCTTTACAACTGGATTCATCAGCGACACTAAGGAATTGAATGAGTACAATGACATGTCTTGGAGGTTTAATAATAGAGGGTTACGACTGAGTTGAAGAAGAAAGTCAAACATCATAGCAACTGAAAGTAATTTCTTGGACACCTTTTGGAGCTCTCAACTCGTGCACACCTGCCTTTGTCATATTTGTGATGTGTTTGACCACAGTCCAACATGTTATGCTTGTCAAAGCTCCTTTAGGGGCAGTTTCAAACATAGTGAAGCTAGCTAGACATGTTTGATTCTGGTCAAACTATTAGATTTGTTTTCCTTCTGTTAGGTCCAGTTTCATTGTGTGTTCAGGTCTTTCGTATATTTCTTTCTCTGTATTTTTTGATCATCAACTTCTACAACTCAACTTAGGTATCATTTCCTCAAGAATGAGTCTTCACAATGTGTTAGGTTATATGGTTGGCTTTACTGATAACATAAAAGGATAAGTCCAGTTTCAGACCAGCTTGTCAATTTGAAATCCCTTGTCCTCTAATAGGGAATGCCAAAGTGAGGAGTAACTTTGACATATCTCAGCACAAGTTTTACTTCCTGTCAATGCATGTACTTCGATTTTTGCAAAATTCAAGAAAGATAGCTAACAATGAAACAAAGTTCTGGTCATGTGGATGTAAAATAAATCAGGCTGCTTGGCAATTGTATGTAGAGTGATTTACGAACCAGTAATGAATAGTCATAGATTGACAATTTCAGCAAGATTGCCATAGGTGCAGTGAAAAGATTACAAATTGTTGCATGAAACCTTTCCAAAAGATTTATATGTACACTTAACCTTAGCCATGAAAATGAAAAGGTAAAACATAAGTCATTATTTTACTTACTGTAGTGCAGTGGCCCTGCTGCCTGTGATGGAAAGATTGTTAACATAGACTGACAAGAACCACAATAATATAACCATCACTTATGATATTGAGATAGGGTTAGAAAGACTTCATTTGAATTGAAACCCTCAAGGATGATCAATTTTCATGACTAGGCTTATGGAGCTTACTTGAGCCCATATAGAGACATAAGAGGCTTGAAAACCAAATGATCACTATCAGATACCTGAAACCCTTTGGCCTGCACCATGTAAACCTCATTTAAATTTGT
The DNA here is from genome assembly GCA_027943335.1 of Chamaecyparis obtusa. Classification (NCBI taxonomy): domain Eukaryota; kingdom Viridiplantae; phylum Streptophyta; class Pinopsida; order Cupressales; family Cupressaceae; genus Chamaecyparis; species Chamaecyparis obtusa. Next base: position 581,904 of record BSBK01007185.1, on the reverse strand, counting down.
GTTCAAGAAGGTGCTCTTCACATCCATTTAAGACACCTGTCAATCAAACCAGGTTGCTTTGGAGAGAAGCAACTGAAGCTAAACCATTTTGAATGGGGGATCAGAAGTCTCCTTATACTCTATCCCCTATATACTAAATTGCCTTTTCTAACAAGATAGACTTTAACCTTCCAAAGAATCATTGACTTTACACTTGTTTTTGTACATCCTTTTGCTGCTGATGGTTTTTTGATCTTTGTCGACTGTCAGGTGTGACTGTACATCATTATCTACCTGCATGGTGGCTCCCATTTAGGTTTGTTCTTAGCTTCTGCATATCATTCTGGTTCAAACACCTGGAAAACATTAGAAGAAAATGCAAAGTGAACATACTCATCTACATGAGCAATTTGTTTCTTTGCTTGTTGAGGTTAAGCATTTAAATGAAGAAGTTTGTACTCTTGCCCAAGTCGAAAAGTGGAATTATAGCGCTCTGGTTTCTGTTGTTTTGTGACTTGAGATTCTTGTGGCATACCAGCAGCATCTTGAGTTGAAGCCAACTGAGTTCTATATGGCTGATATACCGATGAAGTAGAATTAACTGCTAGAGTTGATGCACTGGTGATTGTAATAGAATACAAGACAACTAGATCCCTCATTTTTCAAAGGAACTACACTAGTTACTGACATATTAAATACTAGCTTGGGTTTTGAATTCCATCAAGATTCAACATTCTTACAAGGCTTTGCATGGGATTTTATCAAGGAGATACACAATTGTGTCCATTGTTTCATCCCTGTATTTGTGACACTCCTTTGTTGTGCTTCACGCGTTGAGCTATTTCCATGGTTGATCCATTTTGCTTCTCAACCACTCTATTTTGCTAAAGAATTTATGTGGCCATCAACTATCTTTAAATGCCGTACTTATGTAGTAGTGAGTGATGAAATGGTAATTGGATGTATTAACAATGGAGATGGGAGGCTCCATAAATAATAAATTACATGACAATGTTTCTAAATTAGAAACAATCGTAAACAAAAAGTAAAAGTAGAAAGATACTAATCTAACTAAAAATACATAAATGACCATTACATATTAAACATGACAATTTTACTTTAATACCCTCCCTTAATGGTCATTCTACTAACTACACCAAGTTGCCCCCTAAATTTTACAAACTTGTTTGGGCTCAGAGACTTGGTTAGGATATCTAAGTTTGGTTTTGAGTTGGAACATACTGCAACATCACATTTACATCTTCAACAAGTTGTTTGATGAAATGATAATGAAGCTCTACCTGTTTAGTTAGCTCATGGAAGACTAGATTCTTGGCAACTTTTAGTGCCCATTGATTATCACAAAACAAGGGTGAAGGCCTTGCTTGACACATTTATGTCCGAAAGCATCCTCCATAGCCATAGTGCCTCGCATGTTGCTTTAATAGCTCCCTGGTATTCTGCTTTTGTCGAGGCAAGAGCTATCGCCTGTTGCTTCTTACTGGTCCATGTGAGTGCACCCGAACCAAGACTGAAGACATACCTAGAAGTAGACTTAATATCATCAACAAAACCTGCTCAATTTGATTTTGTAAAACCAATAAGCCAAGGATCTTTGCTTTTGCTGTATAGAATACCAAAGTCAAGTGCCCGTGTCACATTTCTTAGTACACGCTTCACTGTAACCCAATGTTTTGCTTTAGGGGTTATCATGAAACGAGATATGTAGCTCACAACATAACTTAGATTAGGTCTAGTGGCTGTAAGATAGATGAGGTTGCCCACTAGTTGCTTGAAAGCGGATTCATTCACCACTAGTGAATCTGATTTGGCTGGTTGTTTCAACCCTTTCTCCATACGTGTAGATGAAGGTTTGCAATTTGTCGTCTTGAACTTATCTAGTGAACTCTTGGCATACGTCGATGGAGAAATGAAAATGTTGTCACCTGTTTGCCAAACCTCTACATCGAGACAACAATGCAGACGTCCCAAGTCAATCATATCAAATGCTCAACACAAATTTAGTTTGATTTGCTCAAGCAAATGTGCCCCATTACCAGGAATGATGATATAATCCATATAGATGATAAGAAGAATGATGTCATTACCAGTGCTTCTGACATACAAGTTGGAATCTAAAGGACTTCTGTGAAAACCCTATGCAGCCAAATAGGTACCAATTTTGATGTACCATACCCTGGGGCCCCGCTTTTTGGCTGTAAAGAACCTTTACTAGTCTGCACACCTACTGCTATTTGCTTGCAGCCTTGAAACCTGGAAGCTGTGACGTATAGACTTCTTCCTCCAAATCACTATTGAGGAAGTCCCTCTTCACGCCCATTTGATGGACTTTCCAACCAGAGTGTGCTGCAATGGCTAGAACTAGCCCGATGGTGCTAATCTTTGCTGTAGGAGCAAAGCTTTCCTCATAGTCAATACCCTTGTTCCGGGAGAAGCCTTTAGCCACCAACTTACCACTGTATTTAACAAGAGTTCCATCTGCTTTGTACTTCACTTTATAGACCCATTTGCAGCTAGTGGGTTTCTTCCTTGGTGGAAGATCTAATGGAGCCCAAGTGTTCTTCAAAAGACTATGATAGTCAACTTCCATAGCCTTTTCCCATTCAGGTATCCCTTTTGCTCTTGAATAATTCTGCGGCTAATAAACACTTTGAATGTTGGCCATGAGAGCAAAATTGATTGTATTCTTCTTGCTCTTGCCTCTAGATGATCTAACCTCAACAAGCTCAAACATCATCGATAAGCTTTTCCCACCACTTAGGCTAGAGAGTAGAACCATGTTCTTCCAAATTAGGGCAATCATCATTTTTTGGGCTGCTTGGATTGAAATCAACCAAATGCTGATCCAGGTTAGCCCGAGGGAAATTTGGTGGTACAATGTCATGTCTAGGAGACTCCACAAGTTCAAGCTCAGAATCATCAGAATCCCTCCATTCAGGTGAAGCTAATGGAAGCCTAACACCCATATCTTTTGTCTGTAGAGGTTGATCTTTAGGGCGTTGGATTGGAGAAGAGAGTATAAAGGGCTCACCTTCTTCATCAAAAACCACATTTCTATTGCATGTGAGCCGATTAGTGTCCACATCAATCAACATACAAACTTTATGATTGCCACTGTAGCATATGAGCATCAACTTCTAACTTTTGGAATCCAGTTTGGTCCTATTTGCATTTGGAATCCAAGCATATATTGTCGAATCAAAAACCTTCAATTGGCTGATATTTGGTTTCCTCCCATACCATGCTTCCTATGGGGTCTCCTTCTTGACGACTTGCGTGGGAGATCGATTTAGAAGGCACATTGTAGTATAGACTACCTTTGCTCAAAAGGTTTTAGGAACATTCCTATGCTTCAACATAGACCGGACCATCCACGTAATTGTATCGTTTTCCCCTCCATGGTTTTGCTAAGGTGTGTAGGGTGTAGTAAGCTGATGCTTTATATCATGTTTAGCATAAGAGTCGATGAATTCATTGGAATAGAATCTCCCCCCATTATCTGATCAAGAGTAATGATTTGACATCTTGACTCTTTTTCAACTAATGCTTTAAACTAAGTTGCTGGTTCGGGTTCAGGATCGGGATCAGATTCGGATTCGGATTTGAGATTCGTTCAAATTTTTTTTGAGGTTGGTTTGGGTTTGTCTGTACAAAAACATATGTTTTATGTTTTTTTAATATATATAGCTCATAATACACCCACTATGCTATTAGTAAAGCAACATAGCAAAATACACCACCATATATATTAATGTTTTAGTCCAAATGACATAGCAAAATGCTAAAATACACCATATCAATGTTTCAATTCAAAAATAATAATGTCAACATTAACAATCAACCATCATTGATCAAATATCATCAAACATATCATCATCCTCTTGTTGTGGCAAATTAGAAGCACAAACAATGCCACTGGTATCAATACTAGCAATCTGAGCCTTAGGAGCATCCTCGTGATCACTAGGTAGCTCATGATTATCATCATCAACTCCAAGTGCACCAAGGCGGGCAATAGAATCATCCAACTCTGCGCGCTTCGGTTAAACATCCCAATGCTTTGTCTCACATTTTTGGCCTTTTTTGTGGTCTATTTTAAGGTTAGAGGGTTGAGTTGACCAAAATAGAACAAAAAAGAAGTTAAAAAAAATATCAAAAATGCATAAAAACAATCAATTTCTTCCTGGGTTCCACCGACCAAGTCAAAATTTGTCCCAAATTCTCCAAATTCTCCAAAATTCTTCTCAGTTCCTTCACTATGAACCCATAGTGAATTTGCAAGACCTTGGCTGTATTTTGTTCGGACTGCATCGGGACTAGAATTTTGGCCAGACCAGACCGGGACCCCATGTTGTTGGGGAAGAATTTGGTAACTTAGGCTTTAAACTTTTGGAATTCATTAAACACATCTGACTTTGCCTTTAGGAAAATACCTACAATTTCGTACTAAAATCATTTACAAACAGAAGAACAAATTTTGCACCAATGATTGATGCAATATTCATTGGTCCACAAACATCTACATAAACCAACTGGAAAGTTATCTTATGGTTACCCAACAACAACAAAGGTTAAGAGTAGCTCATTTAGGTTTAGTTAGAGACCCATGAAATAATAATAAAGATGGTATAGGAGTAAAATATATCTTTATTTGCTCATTAATTTATTATAGAGAAGAAGATGACAGATGGTCAACCAAGGATTACAGTTCATCCGACTATACCATACTACCTTCCTTGGTGGTATATAACATGTTTAATGTTTGACAATTGCTAAGAGGAACATAGTCATCAATCAACTGATACTTACATGTACTCGAGAAAGAACAAACTTAATCTGGATGACTAATACATTGTTGGATAACCAATATTATCAAACACAACAATAGGCATTGTACTCTAACTACATCAACCCCCCAAAAGAAAAAGTTGTCTTTGAGACGATAAGTATACATCAAGTAATATTTGGGAAGACTAATGACACGAGTGTGGACCATGTCTTGTACTGTGTAAATTCAAAGTTGTAGTGTGCTTCAAAAATCAAATGGGAGTTTGGGGGTAATGCCCCTAGTGGGGTCAAGCAGTAGCACCCCCAAAAGAGGCAAGGGACAACACCCCTTGTGGGCATTTGGAGGCAGTGCCTCCAGCGGTGTCGAGGGGCACGCCCCTCGTGATGTTCCAGGAAAACTCTATGAAGTGCATCAGTTTAATGATTTTTTAAGATGCAAAAAACAATATTGATAAAGCTAGAAAATGCAATTGTCAACCTTCCCAAATCTCTTACTTGTCAAACCAAGTATTGGAACTCAAGGAGTTCCTATTGCCGTACAGAAGGATGGCATCTAGGTAGTTGTATGACATTTTGTAGGTGAAGAATTACATACGATTTGAAGTATACCCTAGACCACATACAAAAATGGCTCTAATGCACAACCTGTACGACATACGACTGGAATGACATGGTCACACGGTGATTGTAGTGGTGTGCGACTAGAGGAATGGTTCCTACGATGTATGTCATAAGCATGACAAAGTGATGGTGTCGAGTTTCCAAACATGATGCAGATGCTGTATGGATGCAAGTGTTGTACAATGTAAGGATGACAATGATGTTGTACGGGTGTTGAGTTTCTAGACATGATGCAGGTGCTGTATAGGATGGTGATGTTGTACGAAGGTGCCATATGGGTGTCGTACAAGATGGCGGTGTCGTTTGAAGGTGTCATAGGAGGGTCGTATGTGAGGCTGTAAGTGCCGTACAAAAACAATGAATGCTATGCCAAAAAGGAAACCCCCAACCACCATACGGGTAGTGTCATACAGTGCACAAAATGTTAGGACTGTACACCATACAAAGTTAGTAGAGGTTGCGCGAGGGATTGTGGAATCCATATGGGGTGACTACTCCAATGTTCATTATAGTATTGACTTTGCCTTTGCTTCGTATGAATTGGTGCAAGAATGATTTTGTCCTTTCTGCTTCATACTACCGAGTTCTTGACAAGGTAAAATCCTGCCAAGGCTGCTTTTACTTCTACCAAAACACCCATATGCTAGTGTAGATTGGGATTTGTAAATTTGCCGAGGGTGGGAATCCAATCGTGGCCTCTACATAGTCTTCATTATTTTTTTCTTTCCATTTTCCATCTTCATACTAATTTTACATGCTTTCATTGGTTTTTGTTCACCAAGAGTCTAGTTTCAAGAAAATTACACGTTGGTGAAAATACGTCATAGTCCATTTGCCAATGAAATAGTTCATTTAGAGAACTCGTCTCATCTTCAAAACGATCTTCCAGCTCGAGCACCCCTTCATCGTTTCGTTCCATGCCTTTCCTTTCTTCATCCATACTTGACTCTTTGTCTTCAAACTCAAATTCAGAGAATGCTAGTTCCTTGCTTACTTTCTGATTCCTTAGGTTAATGATGTACTTCCTTCCCTCTCGATTGAGAGTCTATTTCGCTTCCAATTATGGGTTTCCTTGGCAGTGATCAACTAACCCCTCTCAAGAAGTGCATCATATGCTTTCTTTTCCAATAGGATAACTATGAAATCCAAGATAAAGCACCGTGTGCCAATTGTTACCTTTTGTGCCATCAACGTCCCCAATGACTTAATGTCATGTTAGTTGACACCTACCAAGTGAAAGGTTGGCGGCCATACCGTTGGCTTCCCTAGGCACTTCTAGGCTTCTTCCGACAATACATTGACTGCCAAGCCTCTGTCAAGGATGGTATTTGTTAGCTTTCTCCCCATTATTTCCATCTCAATAACAAATAACTTCCTTCCGATGCTCACTGTCAGCAACATAGGGTCAGTGGCCTGGTTGTCTTTGGGTGGTGACTTTGCCATTGTGGCTTACCTTGGTTTTGGTTGAGTGTGTCACCAGTGATTGTGTGGGTAATTGCCACTCTCAGTTGCGGCATAGTTTGGAGGTCTACCACCTTGATAGGTATGGTTCTCTATAGAACTTGCTGAACTATGTTCTTCTCTGACTCCCATTGCATTGACGTACTTGCAGTTCTGTTGGAGGTTATTTGTTCCTTTGCCATCACTTGTTCTACTTATTCTTTGGCTTCTTGGAGTTGTTTCTTCTCTATACAAGGGTCTGAGTACATCACCTTCTTTGTCTATGCCTTTGTAATTGCCATAATTGCTCCGTCTTGTTCCTCCACATCCAACATATTAAAACCTTTTTTCTTTGGGTAGTTGGTGTCTTTATGGTCACCTGGTCCACACCATTTGCACAATAATTGTACATTGTTTTTCTTATTTTGGCACTCTCACAAAGTGCCTCCATTCACTACATTGTTAACATTGTATGATAGGACATCCTCTGGAGTCTACTATATTTGATTCCGCCCTCGTTGATTTCCATAACCACTTGGCGATATATTTTGTGTAAAGAGTACTTGTGTACTTTTAGTATTTAAATTATATGGACACTCCTTTATTGAATGACCCATCACCTAGAAAATCTCACAAAACATCACTTTAGGACAACTACCTTTCGTGTGCCCCTCAATTTGGCACTCATTACACCATTGTTCATTGCTTTCTTTATTGGTTCCTTTCTTGGCCTTCAATTCTTTCATCATTCTCATCATATCTCGTCATAGGGCCTATATCGTTGTTGATTCATCATCGCTACAACCCTTGGTGCTCTCTTCATCGTCTATCTTCCTCTTCCCTCAAGAGGATGTCTTGTTTTCGCTCTTGATGACTATCACTTGAATGTAGGCATCGATATACGAGGATGGAGGTACTTTTCATCTTCTTGTGCAATGGGGAAATCAACCCCTTAATGAACCACCACATCTTCAACCCGTCAACTAGTTGTTCTCCAACTTGACCAACAATTCCTTGAGCCTAAGATTGTAAGCGCATACATTCTCATGTTTCCCTTGTTTGGTGTTGTAAATTTTGGTTATGATCTCATTGTTGTCGTGTAGCAATTTAAACTCAACCTCGAATGCCTTCTTCAATGCGTCTTAGGAGACTATGGATGAAGCATCCGATTCTGTGAACTAGTCAATGGTTGTACCTAGTAGCGTTGCTGAAAACACTCCTAGCCAATAGTCCTTGGCCTCTTGACCGCTTGCTATTTAGCTAGTCTCGCACATCTGGCAGTGTCTCGTAGGATCATCTGACCCATTTCCCATGAACTTAGGCAGTTTCTCCTGATCCACATTTGGGTTTGCCGGAGGAGTCACCATCTTTCTTGCCTGCTTGTTCCTTTGTGTGTCAGACTTGGGTGGGCTGTTTCGATTGCTACGGTTTGGTGCTTTCCCTACACTCTTGGCCATGTGTGCATCCTCTACATGTCTACCTCCTGTGTCCCTGTAATGTCCCTTGATAATCTCCCTTTATTGTTTCCTGCAAAATCAATGTTAGATCAAAATAACATGTAATAATCATATGACTCGTACTCTAATCTACGTTAGTTAGGGGGGAATTGTGATTCTTATAGCTGCCTCCAGGTCGGGCTTCACAGAATTCCCGATTCTTAGCTTGAGGGATATAAGATCCACTCTAAGCAACCGGGCGATCGACACGTCATCCCAAGAGCACTGCCCATAAGAATCTCTTGGAAGCAATTAAATGCTTTCCAAGCCTACGCATATGCATATGACTGGCCATCATTATATATACTGCCTACGTGAGATTATAACAATCTCGAGACTAGGGAACTGTCACAATTTCCTCTAGCCCCCTCCAGATACGGGGATCCATCTGTATCATCCTTTTGTTGAGATATTAATCTCGAGACTAGGAAATTATAATAATTTCTTCTAGCCCCCTCCAGATATGGGATCCATCTCTTAATGAACCCATTATTCATTCTCTCTATGGTCCCATATCATCCACATAAAATTTGTCCAATAATTTTATTCAGATTTATAAACAATTAAAAAAAACATGTGAAGCTCATAGTATAGTTCGATAAATTCCAATTATAATCATTTATATATGTAAAGAATACCATATTCTGAAAGTGTAAATATATATATATATATATATATATATATATATATATATATCCATATTCAAATGAAATTGTATTTTAAATCTCATACCTTAAGTACTGCAGGCTTCCGTAAGTCTCTGCAGACTTCCTTAAGTATTTAGTATTCCTTTATTCTCCTCTGTTTTCCCTGTATACTGTTCTTTTTCTTTTCTCTGTTTTCGTCCTCTTCTCTTAATGTGAATCTCTTCCTTATTTTTCCAGTAATATGATTCATTCCATATATATTTATTTATTAAAATCTTACAAATATATATATAATTCTGATTAACATATATAAATGTTCTATATATTAGCCCATATATTTCTGATATATATAACAGTATATAACTTGATCTATATATATTTCTGATTCATTATTATTAGCATATATATAAATGTGGTATATATATTAGTCTATATATATACTTCTGATTTATTATTATTAATCTATATAGATGTTAGATATATGTCAGGTCATATATATATATATATACATACACACACATATACATATATATATATTCCTGATTTCTTTGTTATTTATATATAAATACTATATATATATATATAATTCTGATTGTATTATTATCACTGCATATATATATTTACTCATTTATGCATTTTATCATTATATAATGTTGTGCGGTTCTTTTCTTTGTATTCCCTCTTTGATATAGTGCATATTCTACCGGCCTTTGAAGATATCCAATTTATACAATATTATTTAATCTTTCCATTACATCTCTTCCTGCCATGACTTAATTCCTATTCGATGCCTCCCATGATTGATCTGGATGTCTTCTTATATCTAATGTTTGGGATGAAAGCCACTTAGCCAATAGACATGTCCCATGCCCATCCATAATCACCCCTCTTCATTATGAAGACCAATTACTGCACAACCCAGATTGATATTCCACTCTTTCCTTTTTATTCATTCTTGTAATCACATACATTTATCATCACCGCGTCTCTTCATAATTTCATTGTAATCTAATATTAACTATAATATGGATAATGGTTTTGCTATTACTAACCAACAGTTACTTAGATCGATATTATGGTTTGACCATATAATTAGGAAATGTTATGTTGTTACATTTTTAATAGTCATGCTGTTAGCGTCAATAAATAATCAATCGATAATACAAGTTACATAAGTGTCTCTGCCATATGTCGGTGTATCAATTTGAAATATTAATCAGCTGTTTAGAAACTCAATTTCTATTTATGATTGTCGTTGATATTCTTCTAATAACAGATGTTGGTTATATGGTTATAGGCAACATACAACCTCAGGGTTTTAGAGAATAATATAAACCATTGCAAACATACACCAATGGTCTTCCTAAGATAATCACACTTTCCTTTAGACACGCGTGTATGCTGATCACTGTTTTTTATTATTATTAATTTAGGATTGTTTAAATATTAATTTGATTTCAACCATAGTTAATATGATCGTATCTTTCTTTGCAGCCTTATAATATTAAGAATTAATTTATTATAAAGAATTCATATAATATTAAAATTTGATAATATTATTGATTATTATAATATTATATATTTTTTTTGATCTATAACATGACAATTTTATTGATTTAAAAGGAATTTACATAGGATAGCCAACCAAATTAGAATTCCGCACCATGGAATTCACCCAAATCTATAGAACGAACGAAAGCTACATAAGACCACCCATTATACATTTTGGGCATTACAAACCCTAAGAAAGATAGTTATGGAGCCATAATCGATATTATAAAAGGATGAAACCAGATATCCTCCATGCTAGAGTAAAGGAAAAAACCAGAATACTAGGCACCAAAAAAAGGAGGGATCAACATTCAGAAGTAGAGAAACCCGTAAACAAAAAATTGCACCACCCATAAGCCTCAAAAGGCATAAAGAACTATAAAGGCTCTCGGCCATCATGACAATTCAAACCCAGTTTAAACCAGTAACCCTAGACAGCACACCAAAAACTCCAAGTGGGCACAAAAAACCGCCAAAACAAAAAGCAATCCTTATCAGGGTTTCAACCATAGGACAAACAAAAAACCAACCTGATCACCACAACAAGCCACCCAGAAGCCATCAATTCTTCCTCTTGGACTTATGTCGCCTTTGCCCTCGTTTCTTTCTTGGCACATTCACATAGATTGCAGAGACCGTAGCTTCAGACACAACCTTCGCCTTTTGCAATTCCTGCTTCAAAAGACGCCATTTCTGCTCAATGTCCGCACAAAAGGCGACCTTATCAACCTTTCCCCACCAGTGCACAAAGGGAACCCAGCCAAGAAGACGACCTTCCTCCTCATCCTCAAAACACTCTGTGTAGTTAAAACCAACACCAGGGTAGGCCCACTCCAAGATAGAGTCCAGACCCACCAGCAATTCTTTGTCAAACAAATCTTCTATTATTGCCTTCACTACGTCTTCCTTCTCCCCAACTTGAAGAGCCCATGCTATCACCATTGCAATGACATCAACATTAGCCCTACTCTTCAAACGGCGCTCCTGAAACTGATCGGCAAGAACCGCAATAGCCGCCATGGCTACTGCGTCCACCTTGAAGTTTAATAAACCCCTCATCCGCTCCAAACTAACCGGCCCTCTAAAAGCTTTTAGCTGCTTAGCGGTGTCGACTATGAAGGTAGCCTCCATGTCCATATTATGTATCTTTTATTTATTTTAATTTTATTATCATTCGTTATTAAATATTATTTGTAAAAGGAGACATTATCCTTAGGGTTTTCAATAGGACATGACAGTCCCCAACACCTCAGGTACTTTTGGGCTCTGACTCATTCCTATACTTCCTCCATCCAAGGGTCTTTGGTTTGTATCCTCCAATTTTGGGTTCTCCTAAGATGGATAAATTCTCAATGTGGTGGAATATATTTGTCAGTTCAAGATTCCTTCTTTGTACTCCTTGTTTGATGTTGACTGTACGAATGGGTTGTTAGCTTGGTCAACATGGTCAGGAGATGTTTCATCTGGAAGTGGTAAGTGTCTAGCAATATACTCCCACTCACTCCATGTACAATTTGTACCTTCCTTGCCGGGTGGTTTCCTTTCCTCCCGACTACAACTTCGGCTAACACTTCGGCTTTTAGTTCGTTCTTGGGAAGGGCTCCAACTTGGGAATCATCTGATAAGATTTTCCTCAAATGTTTCTTGTAATCTTCTCCTTTGTTCTCTTTGTTCTACAATCCTTAAAGATCGCCCGATCGCTTTGTCTTGACCACCTTTTGGCCTCTTCTTGCCTTTATTGGGATTTAAGGGCACAAATCACGCAACTTTGACCCGATTTCTTTTAAGGCAATGGTGCCAATTGTTTACCTCCATGCCTAGTAAATTACAAACATGAAATAATAATAAAGATGGCAGTGTGTACAAGATACAAGAGTGATATATATATATATATATATATTAATTCGCTCACGAATTTATTACAGAGAAGAAGACTAGAGATGGTTGGCCAAGGATTACAGTTCATCTGACTATACCATACTACCTTCTTTGGCGATACACAACATATTTAAAGGAGCCGATGGTTGGCAAGAGTAACACAACTGTCAACCAACCAACACTCTCAACTACCCAAGAGAGACAACAAACCTAATTTTGAACAAATAATACATTGCCTGATAACCAATTTATCAAATATAACAATAGGCATTGTACGCTTACTGCCCCCAGACTGTTATGAGTAGATCAGAGAATTGGAACATGAAATAAATGATTCACACAAGGGTTGGTTAATACTGATTTAATTAAGGGAGGCAGGGGTTTCTTGATTACCTAAGACCTATATGGCTGCAATTTTCTCTGCAAGACAAATGCAAGATTCCCTTCAAGTTGACTTTTATTTGTTTAATTTTACAGTTAATACACCAGGTCAAACAGTAACCTAATTACCTCTTAGTTTCAGAGATACCATTTATTCAGATTTCTTTTCCCAAATTACAACTATACTCAAAACAATGATGTGTCTACTCTAGAATTTTGGAAAAAAATTGCTAAGTTTTTTCTTAAAAAATTGTAGAATGTGTAATTGTTGTGTCATGAAAAATATATCCTAACTTCCACATCAATACCACTTTTAGATTGAATACTTTTGCAAGATGACATATTGCTGGAGCATTTTTGGGTAAGTAGAAGATCTCAAAGTTTATGTCAGACATTTTGAATTATCTATCTCACTTGTCTTCAGAGAAGATCTTAATACATTTTATGACATTAGCATATTGCAGAGTGAAACATTAGCACTATAGCAACAATAATCCACACTAAATGTAATCATATATTCAAATTAATATCAATTATGAATAATTCAATCCAATGTATAGGGATATTTTGAATCGTGCAAGTCCAATATGTAGTCAAGGCTTCAGATTGCCTGTAATACTAAATAACTGAAGTAGGAAAGCAGAGCTATACTAAGGGTAACCTCCAAGAAGCAGAGATGTAAATATATAACAGGAGAATTCCACTGCTGTTGCCCTACTCTTCAGTTTCTAGCTCCTATCTATCAATGACATTAGGTTTGGGGCACTCCCAAAGCCCTAATCAAGGCAACTCATTGGAAAATAGAAAATTTTGAAACTACTATATGACCAGTCAAAGAGTACATGCACTAGAAGTTCGCTACTTCATAACCTGACATTGTATATATCAGCAAGTGAATATCTAAGGGCATAATTAACGTTATTTGTCAGTTTTTTTCATGAGTTTGCTAGCTTCCAATCAAAGGTAATCTTTTGCATGAACCATAAACTGTAATGTTCTTTACAGGCACTTATCTCTCCAGTTTTCTGACTTTTCCAAACTTCAAGTATCACTCCAATAATAAGACCAAAGCTTGAAGTTCTATGATCAGCTGACCTTTATCTTTAAGTCCTCTCTAATTCTTCATGCATATTTTGGGTGAGCAGCTTTTAGGGAGCACAGTGTGAATCAACTCAACTGAAATGAAGGCGTTGCAGCACTTTACTGCCCAATATTTCTAGTGTCATTTAAGTGTATGTTTGTAGCTCTAAAATAAAGTCCTATTTGAGTTTGGAATTCAGTACCCTTGTTTAGATTATTGTCTATCATCCATGCCCATTTATTACAATGCTTCTCTGTTCCTCACTCATTGCTGCCTGATAGATTTCAGCAACATGACTATTTCTGTCTGATCATTGTCCACAGATGACAGTATTTAAGCAATGAAATGCCGCTTCTAATAAGAAAATCACATTTTAGAAAATAGGCCGTAACACGATCTCTGCAATTTTGAATATGGGGCTATTGTGGGGTGCAAACATCATCTCATGTTAGCTTGCATTATTAGGCTTCCAATGTTTTGACATCTTGTTTTTTGTTCTTCCCTTTTGTGGGCCTCTCTAGGATTCTCTTCCTAGATCTTTCTATTGTAAAGCAGTGTACTCTCGAGTCCCACTGACCTGCTTTTGGTCATCGCTGTTGGCATTAATATGATTTTTTTCTTCTTTACTTAGAAGATTTTCATAATTATTTATGTATAAAAATGATCACATTTATAAATGGTCTAGTAAGCTACACCATATAACAAATATTATGAATCTGCATGGAACTCTGAATAGGGGCTTCTTTACATACACAGCATTCAAATTGGAAAAGACAAAGCAACTTCCTGATTTTCCATGTTTGTTATATTAGTAATTATGAAATATGATGTTTTAGCCTGGTTAGTTATAAGTCCAAACATTTGTCATATGTCCTAGTTTGGACAACTCTTCTTAATGATATAAATCTTCTAAGAAATCTCTGAAGCTTATTCTTGGTTTTGGAGGCTTGAAAATATTTCTCAATAATTTTATGTTACTTTCATCATATCAGTGGCTGCACATTACAAAATATGCAACATATAAATTTGGATATTTTGACAGGTTTCAGAAGTTGGATCTCTCTTAGGGAGAGCTGGGACACTTGGTCTTGGAAAGGCAGTGGAGGCTTTAGATACCCTCGGAAGCAGCATGACCAACTTAAATCTTTCGAGTGGCTTTGCATCAGGTGGTGTTCCCAAGGGAAACAAAATTGCAATCTTGTCATTTGAGGTAGCTAATACTATTGTTAAGGGAGCAAATCTTATGCAGTCTCTTTCAGAAGACAACATTAGGTTCTTGAAAGAGGAAATTCTTCACTCTGAAGGTGTCCAAATACTTGTCTCCAATGACATGGATGAGCTAATGCGAATTGTGGCTGCAGACAAAAGGTCAGCACTTACAGCACTGTAATATATCTGAACTGACCGTGCTTTGCTTTTGTGGGTGATTGGGAAGCAGTTCATAACTGATTAGTTCCTGATATTCTCAGGCTATATAATTTGATGTATATTGAAGGTCATGTTATTTGTACTTTAGCCTACTGTATTTAGAAATATATTTTATAGGTAAGCTAATCCGATTTGTTATTCAGTGACACAACTTTTAGGAAAATTATTAAAGTCTATGTGAGGTGTGGCTCTCTACTTGCATCATCTTACTTACCACTGTAGTTCTATTTCACATTTCGGTGCTAGTTCTGTCACCATGCAAAAGCTGAGTTTTGAAGCGGTATCCTTTCATTGGCACTGAGATATGTAAGCTGTCATTATGGAGGTTGAAGAATAAGCAATTTGTGATAATACAACTGTAATTTGCCTACATCAGATGATGATCGATTGACATATTATGCTTCCCTTTTGTAGCATGCATTGAAAATATTTAAGGAAAATACACAATTATACAATTTTTCAGACGGTCCTATAAAGCAAGATTCAGACAATCCAAATGGTCAGAACAAATGGTTAATGATTACTAGCACATTGCATAGAACCTAATTTACTGGATAGTGGATATATATGTACATGGGGCTGTACCTGTCTTAAATGGGTCCGACTACAGATCATGGCTCATGCTCACCCTGGCTATGCCCAGGACATGACCTGGGAGGGACCCGTAGATTGAACTGAGAAAAGTCAAAATATATTTTCAAAAATGAAATCATGAACTGAAATTTATTATTTTTAACTTGCAGTTAACCTCTATGAATTTTCTTTTCATAAATGTTTTTGAGTTTCTGAACCAGGGAAAAGGAGCCTGTCTTTGGTGCACACTGGCCTGGAGTGTGAAGTAGTGAAAGGGAAAACACCATTTGCTTCTTGTTTGAGATTTAGTATCTCCCAATCTTTGTTCTTGGGTTGAGTATGAAAATAACCTTGATTTGACAATTAAGTGCTCAATCTTGATCCCCTCCCCATCTATTCCTTCCCATTCCTTGTGTTAGATGGACCTGTGCTGCAGGAGCAGCTATGCTAAGCAACAGGAAGACTTCCAGTTTGCTACAGGATCTTCGTTTGGTGTTTCTTGTTATGATTTGCAGGTGCAACTGCGAGAGGAAGTTTTCTTAGGAACATTGTGTGATGTATGTATTGGCAGTATTTAATGTAATAAGGGCATTTGTCGGGTTTGTATGGGTTTAGGAATAATGTGTAAGTGAATAATGTTTAACAAACATTAGTAAAGGCTACGGGTCTAATGTTTTGAAAACAAAAAAAACAGTTAGTAACTGATTGGGCGTTGTTATTCTATTCCCTCCAAGTCGATAGCTGGAGGATTTGGAGGAATGGGAGAGTTTGTGGAAACAATTTCATATTTTGGTGAATGAATGAAAAAACAGTAACGATGTCTTTTCTGCAATTTCTCTTGGTCTCTGTTCTGCTCTGTTTACTTAGATGTTTTAATCTTGCAATTCTTTTGGAGGATCGTATTGTTTATCTGTGTTTTTGGATGAAATAAACTTTAACATTTGTTTGTGTGTGAGGAGAAGTCCCTGTAACCGGGCTTTGAGATTGTTTAAGGGCCGCTGGGCACCATTTTGCAGAACCATGCCTCCTGCTCGCGCATTCATCTTGTGAAGTGGCCAGAACATGGTGGAGAGCAAGTAGGAAGGATGTATCATACTCTTTCTATGGCCATTTGCAGGAACAGGCCACGAGTTGAAGGAGCACACGTGTGGTAGGGCAGCATCTCTATGTGCTTGCGGTGAGTGAGTGGATGAACCAAAGATTGTGGGGGGATGAAATTCAAAACTGAAGATTGAAGTTGGAAGTTGCAGTGAATCGGATGTTCGCTGGTGTTGAAGGAATTTACTGTCACCATTTTGGACAGTAAGTTACTGTCACTGTTTGGACAATAAGTTGATTGCAGATTGGGCGGAGTTGGATGCCTTAAATTTTCTTGTTTGTGTTGGTTTCTAACCTTTGGAGGACAGAGTCTCTGTTTGAAGACTAGGCTCGATTGCTTGGAGATTTCATCGCCATATCATGGTTGATTGTTTGATTGAGAGCCTATGACTGTTGTGAATGGATTCAAATTGTAGGGTGCTGTTTGCATTTGAAGTTTCTGTCATTCATATCGTGACACTGCTGCAGATTTCCTCGGTTCTTTCTTCATTCCATCTCATAGTGTGACTGTTGCAGACCTTCTTGAAGGTATCTCCCCGTCATATTGGTATCAGAGCGAGACAAGGTCTTGCTGGGAAGTGTATGTCTGCAGAAGAATCATAGGCTGAAGATGAGGCTGACATCATGCCTCCCAAAAGTATGACTCGAGATGCCATCAAGAAGATGATGGAGGAATTGCTGGCAGAGAAGTTGAGGGAGTTTAAGGGGTCCAATGACAGGGATAAGGAGAACGATATGGAAGAAGGTGTTAGTGGAGATGAAGAGGAAGAACAACACCAGGATCTGCGTGCAGATCAGAAAGCATTTGTGGATGCTTTGAAGTCAGTGAGAGGAGATGTTACTGATAGGCTACCTACGTATGGGGCAATCTCAACAGTGAGGAAGTGATTGAATGGATTGAAGCAATCACCAATCACTTCGAGTTGAATGAAGTTCCAAAGAATGTCAAGATAAGGATTGTGATGCAGGAGCATCCTAGGGTAGTTAGCAATCCTGCATGTTGGAGTGTTTTGTTCCTGTGTTACTCAATTACAGTGTTGATCGCCTCGGTCACTAAAGGGACTTGGTTATTGAGGAGTTCGGACACTGAAGGAACTTGGTAAAACTTTTTGGCGCTCGGCAGGATCTGTTCTCGACGATGCTTGTGGTGCTCGGTCGACGTGCTTGTTCGGTGATGCCTAGCTGCCTCGGTTGTTTTTACTGACGCTCGGTAGTTTTGGCTTACCAACTGGAGTTCTTGGAGATTTGGTTGGCCGATTTGATGTTTAATGTGGGTAGCTTATTTTGTATTCTCCTATGTGGATCTAGAGGTCAACATGGAGAATTAATTGTTTGTAAGGCTATTTGAGAGCCGACTTGTATTGCATTTAATAATTGTTTCTTTTAGAAGCCGACTTGGGCTTAGAGTTATTTCTTTCTTCCACCCGACTTGTGGTTGAAGAAGTGTATTTAAGAAAGGTTTGGGTAGTTGTTTGAGGGAGAGAGTTAGGAAATAGTGATTGGATCCTGCAAGATCTTGTAGATCAGATTGTTTGTCTGATATTTGTAAAAGTAGAGCTAGTGGTTTGCATGCCTGGTGGCTTGCGAGCTCAAGTTTAGATCTGCCTTAGTGTTTCTACCAGTTACTGATGTGTTACAGAGTTGGACTAGCTAGAGGATAATTGAATTCTTTTTGTATTTGGCCCTAACCTGGAAGGCCTTACAACCGAGCATGTTGAATGAAAATTCTATTTGAGTATTCTCTTTTTGTGTTTCCGCTGTATTGTTGTTGCTAGTGTAGATTTGGACTATCCATTTTGGACTCTCCATCTTGCATTGCGTCAGATTGCAAAAGGAAAGCTGAGAGGATCTGCTCTCTCGTGGTGGAATTATGTTCAAGGAGAAAGGATGCAAAATGGCAAGAGTCTGATTTCTTCATGGGAAGTGATGAAGGCAAAAATAAAAAATCAAGGCACAATTTCTGCCTGTAGATTACGAGGTGCAGTTGTTCAAGAAGCTGCAAAGCTTGAAGCAACAGGAGATGGACATGAATGCCTATACGGAGGAGTTCCATAGGTTGACTCTTAGGACAAAGAAACAAGAAGAGGAACCAAAAAGAGTGGCCAGGTACTTGAATGGCCTAAGGATGAACATACAAGAGGAGATTAGCCTCTTGACCCTGGATACAGTGGGGAAGTGTTTTCAGCTTGCTCTTGAAGTTGAAGAGAAGTTGAAGAGGAAGGGTGATCAACACCAAGGAGGGAGAAGTGGAAGGAATGACCGAGGTAGGGGAAACTTCAGCAATAGAGGACAAGGCCATAGGTCCCAAGGTGAGTCTAACCCCAGGGAGCAGGTGAGTGACTCAAGTAGCAAAGGAGGCTACGGTGGAAGGGGATCTAATGGAGGAAGGTCTGGTGGATTAAGCAGAGGATCCAGGTTCTCGGGAATGAAGTGCTACAATTGTGGTCAGTTGGGACACCCTAAGTATAAGTGTCCATAGAAGGCGTCCACTTCTCAGAATGGTGAAAGGAGGGTCACTTATGTGCAGGAAGATAATGTGAGTATGAACTCACCAGAAGTTCAGTTGATGATAGAGGTTGAGGGAGAAAGTCTCATGATAAGAAGGACACTTCTTAAGGAAGATACCATCCAAAAGAGGGCTCTTTTTCGAGTTCAATGCAAGGTAAAGGGCAAGTTGTGCAAGGTGATAATTGATTTGGGTTCCGCGGATAATATTATATCACTTGAGGCTGTAAACAAATTGAAGTTGGAGAAACTTCCACATTCTTGTCTATACAAGGTCAGTTGGTTGAATAAGGGGCAACAGGAAGTTGTGAATGAGCAAGCTTCGGTAGAGTTCAACATAGGGGGATATAAGGATAAGATATTATGCGATATCCTGCCTATGGATGCTTGCCACCTCTTGCTGGGCAGACCTTGGCAGTTTGACAGGAAGACACGCCATGATGGTGAGAAGAACTCTTACAGTTTCTAGAAGGATGGGGTAACCTACAGGCTGACTTCTGAAGGAGAAGAGAAAGGGGCTGGTCAAGTTGGACCAAGTGTGTTGATGGTGGGTGAGAAAGAGTTCATTAATACTCTTGAGAAGAAGATGGACTAGGGTTTGCATTGGTGCTTAAGCCTAAGGAAGATAGGAAGAAGGAAAGTAGAACAACATGCTCGAAAGAAGTTGAAGAGTTGTTGAACCAATACAAGGACATCATTGCTGATATAATGCCCGAGTCTCTACCACTGGTGAGAGACATAAGTCACCAGATTGATCTTATTCCCGGAGCAGTGCTACCCAACAAGGCAGCGTATAAGATGACACCGCAACAGAATGAAGAGATTGCTAGACAAGTGCAGGAGTTGCTTGACAAAGGGCTGGTAAAGAAAAAGTCTTAGCCCATGTGCCGTACTCTCGGTTCTTGCTCCAAAGAAGGATGGTAAGTGGTGGTTGTGTACCTATTCTAGGGCCATTAGTAGGATAACTATAAGATATAGATTTCCTATTCGTAGAATAGAAGATTTGTTGGATTGTTTGGGGGGAGCTTCATATTTTTCTAAAATAGATCTAAAAAATAGGTACCATCAAATAAGGATACGAGAGGGGGATGAATGAAAGACGGCCTTTAAAACTAATGAAGGGTTGCATGAATGGCTGGTTATGCCATTTGGTTTGTCTAATGCTCCTAGTATGTTTATGCGACTAATGATTGAAGTTTTGCAGGACTTCATTGGGAAGTTTGTTGTTGTCTCCCTTGATGACATTTTGGTGTACAACAAGAATAAGGAAGAGCATTTGCAGCATTTGAAGATGGTTTTG
This sequence comes from Chamaecyparis obtusa, assembly GCA_027943335.1. Classification (NCBI taxonomy): domain Eukaryota; kingdom Viridiplantae; phylum Streptophyta; class Pinopsida; order Cupressales; family Cupressaceae; genus Chamaecyparis; species Chamaecyparis obtusa. Next base: position 561,117 of record BSBK01007185.1, on the reverse strand, counting down.
CAAAGGCTACAGGAACAACAGTTGAAGATAAACTTGGAGAAGTGTGACTTCTTGAAACAAGAGTTGGTGTATCTTGGATTTGTGATATCCAAGGGAGATCTGAAAATGGATCCATCTAAAGTGGAGGCCATCATCAATTGGCCAACACCAAGGGCTGGTGGAGAGGTTCGAAGTTTCCATGGCTTGGCCACATTCGATAGGAAGTTCATAAGAAACTTCAACAACATTTGTGCACCAATTTTGGACACCATCAAAGGAGGAGGTAAAATGAAGTTTGAATAGAATAGTGCAGCAGATAAGAGTTTTGAGGAACTGAAGCAAAAGTTATCCAAGTATCCTATTCTTGTTTTACCGGATTTTAATAAAGTTTTTACAATAGAATGTGATGCTAGTGGTCGCAATAGAGACTGTTCTTAGTCAAGAAGGCAGACCCGTTGCATTTTTCAGCGAGAAGCTGAATGAGGCAAAGAAGAAATATTCTTCTTATGATCTAGAATTGTATGCCATGGTCTAGGCATTGAAAAAATGGAGGCACTATTTGCTGCCTAAGGAGTTTATTGTGTATACTGACAACCATGCTCTTAGTTTCTTGAATGGACAGGAAAAATTCAACCATAGGCACATGAAGTGGGTTGAGAGTTTGCAGGCTTATACCTTTACGATCAAGCATAAGAAAGGACAAGCCAACAAGGTGGTTGATGGACTTAGTAGAAAGGTGCTAACGGTGCAAGAGGTTTAGTTGGAAAGCATGGCAGTGGATGCATTGAAGGGAATGTATGCGGAAGATGCAGATTTCAAGGAAGCGTTTGAGGTTTGCATGAAGTTAGAGGGTACTTTTCATTCTGATTTTTCAGAATTTATATTGCAAGATGGACTGCTGTTTAAGGGCAGCCAACTATGTATTCCGAAATGTTCTATGAGGGACAATGTGATTAGGGAGAAACATTGTGGAGGTCTTGGTGGTCATTATGGACTCAACAAGATGTTGGAGTTAGTGCAAAGATTTTATTATTTGCCAAAGATGCAAACAGACATAAGGAAGTTTGTGGAAGGTTGTCTTGTGTGTCAAAGGACCAAGGGAGTGTCAACAAATGCTGGACTTTATCAGCTTTTACCCATACCGAACAGACCTTGGGAGTGTTTGAGTATGGATTTTGTGATGGGGTTACCAAGGACGAAGACAAGTTATGACAATGTGTTTGTGGTGGTTGATAGATTCAGCAAAATGGCTCATTTTATTCCATGTAAGACCACTAATGATGCTAGTTACATTGCAAGGCTGTTCTTTAAAGAAATAGTTCGGATTCATGGCTTACCCTTGAGCATTGTATCCGACAGGGACAACAAGTTTGTAGGTCACTTTTGGAGGGCCTTATGGAAGAAATTGGGCACCAATTTGTCTTTCGGTTCAGCCTATCATCCTCAAACGGACAGGCAAACTGAGGTGGTTAATAGATCCTTGGAAAACCTTTTGAGATGTTTGACACGGAACATGGAGGTAGTTGGAATTCCATCATACCTCAAGTAGAGTTTGCATATAATGACTTGGTGAATTGTAGCACGGGTATGAGTCCTTTTGAAGTTGATTATGGGAGACATCCAAGAGGAGTTTTTGAACTTAGGAGTATGGATGGTTTAGAGAAAAGGAGTGGACACGCGGAAGAGTTTGCTGAAGCAATGGTGGAAGTGCATGAGCACGTGAAGAAAATATTGTAGCAAAATAGCCTTAAGGTGAAGGCTAAGGCAGATTTGAAAAGAAGGAATGTGCAGTTCCAAATTGGGGACTTGGTAATGGTACACTTGAACAAAGATCGACTACCTTGGGGTAGTCATACAAAGCTGACGATGAAGAAGATTGGGCCATGTGAAATTTTCGAAAAGTACGGAGAAAATGCATACAAGGTAGCATTACCTGTAGATGTGGCTATTTCACCTATATTTAATGTCTTGGATCTCACATTGGATAAGGGTTTAAACGAAGAAGTTGGTGCAGTAGAGGCAACACTTGAATTAGATGATTGGAATCAGAATTTGCCTTCTAAGGAGAAGCCACAGATGGAACGTATCATCAGCAGCAGAGAAGTAATGAGGACAAGACACAAAGTGCACATGGAGCATTTGGTCAAGTGGAAGGGCCTTCCAGATTCTGAGGCCACTTGGTTGCTGGAAACAGAAATTCTGAGGCAAGGTGTGGATCTGCAACAACTGGTCTCCAAGAGGATTTGAGACAAAATTTACCCCCGAGAGTATGCTGTAGGAGCAGCTATGCTAAGCAATAGGAAGACTTCCATTTGCTATAGGATCTTCGTTTGATGTTTCTTGTTGTGATTTGCAGGTGCAACTGCAAGAGGAAGTTTTCTCAGGAACATTGTGTGATGTATGTATTGGGGGTATTTAATGTAATAAGGGCATTTGTCGGGTTTGTATGGGTTTAGGAATGATGTGTAAGTGAATAATGTTTAACAAACATTAGTAAAGGCTATGGGTCTAATGTTTTGAAATTTAAAAAAACAGTTAGTAACTGATTGGGCGTTGTTATTCTATTCTCTCCAAGTTGATGACTGAAGGATTTGGAGGAATGGGAGAGTTTGTGGAAACAATTTCATATTTTGGTGAATGAATGAAAAAACAATAATGGTGTCTTTTCTGCAATTTCTCTTGGTCTTTGTTCTGCTCTGTTTACTTATATGTTTTAATCTTGCAATTCTTTTGGAGGATCATATTGTTTATTTGTGTTTTTGGATGGAATAAACTTTAACATGTGTTTGTGTGTGAGGAGAAGTCCCCATAACTGGGCTTTGAGATTGTTTAAGGGCCGCTGGGCACCATTTTTGTAGAACCATGCCTCTTACTCATGCATTCATCCTATGAACTGGCCAGAACATGGTGGAGAGAGAGTAGGAAGGATGTATCATACTCTTTCTATGGCCATTTGTAGGAACGGGTTGCGAGTTGAAGGAGCACTCGTGTGGTAGGGCAACATCTCTATGTGCTTGTCGTGAGTCAGTGGATGAACCAAAGATTGTGGGGGGATAAAATTCAGAACTGAAGATTGAAGTTTGAAGTTGCAGTGAATCGGATGTTCGCTGGTGTTGAAGGAATTTACTATCACCATTTTGTACAGTAAGTTGATTGCAGATTGGGCCGAGTTGGATGCCTTAAATCTTCTTGTTTGTGTTGGTTGTGAACCATTGGAGTACAAAGTCTCTGTTTGAAGACTAGGCTTGATTGCTTGGAGATTTCATCTCCATATCATGGTCGATTGTTTGATTGAGAGCCTATGACCGTTGTGAATGGATTCAAATTGTAGGGTGCTATTTGCATTTGAAGTTTCTGTCATTCATATCATGACACTGCTGTAGATTACCTCGGTTCGTTCTTCATTCCATCTCATAGTGTGACTATTGCAGACCTTCTTGAAGGTATCTCCCCATCAACCTGTGAATTTTTTTGAGTGCTATTTGAAAAACAATCAAAATAAAAAGAATGAGGATAATGGGACAAAAAGTATTTTCCCTTGTGCATGTTGATAGTGGAAATGTTTTGATTGTTTTATATCAAAATATAATGATATATTTCTTATCAACACCTTGGAAATACGTTAATGTTGGTGTTAGTTAGGAAAACATAAAAATAACAATAAGATACATTCATATTCATGTAATCTATTTTTAATATATTAATTAATTAATTTAATAAATAAATATATTTATAAATATATATGTATATATGTATGTATGTATGCATGCATACTGTATATGTATATACATGTGCGTGTTTTTGTGTGTATATATGTATGTATACCAAAGTAACGAGAATCGGAATTAGATCGGAATCGGCAAGGCCGAATCAAATCGCAAATCGGCTATGAATCGGAATCAAATTGGCAAATTTAAAAAACCCTTGAAATTTAGAGATTTTAACACTTTAAAACTTATTTCATGCACGCTTTATTGAATATAACTTAAACACACTATAACATCATCAAATAGAAGCTAACATACATAAACAAGGAACATAAATGATAAATCCATCACATACGTTACATGTAAGATGTAAATTGTAGCTGAAGTAAATAGAAATCATAGAATCATAATGAGTCAAATAATAGAATGTATGTAAGATGAAGATCCATAAGACATCAAATCATAAATGTATGTAAGATGAAGATCCATGAAACGCATGTCTATCAGTATCTGTAAAGTTAAAGTGTAAACAAAATGAAAAAACAAGGCTCTAGATCAGCTGCTGAAGTCGCATCATCATCCTCAAGCTCGGCCTCAGCCTCAGCCTCAACCTTTGAGTATCCTGTCTGCCTTATACAAAGGCGTCTAAGGTAGGACCTAGAGGACTGTTGAGCCATAGCCCTCGCATGTAAGATGGGCTCACGAACAACATCACTATGGCCTATGTCTGTGTGTGCGCCTATGCGTCTACCAGTGCTTGAACGTGCTCTAGCCACCTCCTCTGCCATGGCCACAACCTCAACCTCTCTATCTACCTGGTCAACCCACTCATGGTCTGCCTCAGTGAAGATCGGATCCACAGCCTCAGTGAGCTACTCCGATTGTGGATCAATCTCCTCCAGAATGATCGGAGAGGAGTCAACGCCCAAAATCTGTCTGATCCTAAGACGAAGGTTGTAATGAACAAAGACAAGATCATTCAACCTCTGCACAGACAACCTATTTCTCCTCTTTGAGTGGATATGCTCGAACATGGACCAATTGTGCTCACATCCAGAAGCGCTGCTTGGCTGACTCAGAATACGGATGTCAATTTTCTGAAGTTTTGCAACATCGATGGGTCGGTGGAGTTGATTCTGCCATCTCCTATCAATGATCTCCCAAATAGGGGCATACTTCTCCTGCACTCCTGCATACTGGGCTCTAATGGCCTCCTTGGCCCTATCCATGCCCTCATATATGTAGCCAATAGAGGGCTTCTCCCTATCAACAGTTCATAGGAGAGATACGAGGGGCTCAAATATAATGTTAAAAAAACATTTGAGTCAAAACTTAAATATAAAACTAAAAGTAAAACTAAATCATTAAACAATTAAATAATAAATATTAAATACTAAATACTAAATGTTAAATAGTAAGAAATTTACCTCAAGGATTTCTTTAGCAGGTTTCCAAAAACCATCCTCATCAAAGAGGCAAATTGCCACATCTACCCTTGTAGTGGTCATAGCATAGGAAGATGTAGTCCACTCCTGCCCAACAAACATTCTCCTCAAATCTTCCCTTGATGTCATCAAGGCCTGCAGTGTGATGAAACTCGAGGCAAACCTCATGATGCCTGGACGAGCTAACTCCCTGCCTCCTGTGTACTCCCTCATTGTGCTAAGGACAAATGCATGATTGTAGATAAACTTGCATATATTCTTGGCCCTTTCTATGGAGGATTTGATCCACTCAAGCTTGCCAATTTCCTCCAACATGAGGTCAAGGCAATGTGCCGCACAAGGAGACCAAAATATGGTGGGGTGCCTCTCCATCAAAAGTTTACTTACAATAATTTTAAATTAATTAGAAATTTAAACATGTTAGGAAACTTAGAATTAGAAAAGTTCAAATAAATTTATTTTTAAAACTTGAAAAGTTAAAAGTTTACCTGCAACAACATAACTTGCTGCATTATCCGTCACCACCTGCACCACATTTTCTTCCCCCACCTTTGCTATGACTTCCTCAATAACCTCACATAAGTATGTGGCATTTTTTATATGAGCGGAAGCATCAATAGATTTGAGGAACATGGTATATCCTACAAAACAATGAATTATCATGAATCATCAACAAATTAGCAATCAACAAATCAAAATTTAAATAATTCAATCACGATTCACAATTCACAATGCATGTAGGAAAGTAGACTGTAGAATGATCAATTACCTCCACAGGAAACAAGAAAATTGAGGAGTGTTCTATTCCTCCTATCCGTCCAACCATCAGTCATGATGGTGCAACCCTTTTCAGTCCACTCCTTTCGGTGGTCCTCAAGCTCAACCTTCATATCGTCTACCATTTCATCCAATGAGGTATCCACTCAACTTTGCCTTAGTTGGGGCTTTAAAGCCCGGACCACAAATAGCAACCGCATCTACCATGTTTTGCCAATAAGGAGCCCTATCACAAATAGATTATGATTAGAAATTTAGATGACAAATCATAATGATATAATTAATATTTAACTTTAAACTTAAAGAAAACCAATAAAAAAGAATCAATTACCTGGTTGCAATAAATGGAATGTTGCAAAAGTACCAAATTTGCAAATTTCTTTTCTGGCAGCATCATGAATCTCCTTGTTCAACCCATGCCCTCAAGCGTGGGTTGTGAGCCAGGAGTAGTGCGGGGCACAAAGTAACTATCCAATCTGTTCTTCCGTACTCTAGGCTGCAATACGCTAGACTCAATATGAGTATAAGAACGACTAGCACTACCACTAGCATCAGCACTAGGACGAGCACTAGCACTAGGATGAAAAGGAGGCCTGGAAGAACCTTCTCCAACACAACCTAAGGATGCAGACTTTGATGCAGATGCAGATGCAAATGCGACTGTGGGAGCATGGGAGCCAATAGCTCTTATCCCTTCTAGTTGCCTTTTCTCATTTATTTTCTCTTGTTCAAATTTTTCTAATGCCACTAAACAAGTGCGTTTTGCCTTAGCTATTTGTTTAGTGCAAATTGTAATATCATGTCCAGGTATGGCAGCAATGTGGTATTTGAATCTATAAATGCCACCAGAATTTATATCTTTACAAAACATACATTTTGTTTGAAATTTTGTTCTTCCAGGAAAGTCTTCGGTATATTTCCAACGCTCATCTTTCTTACCCATTTGTGGAAAATGAAAATTAAGACTGCTGCAATAAGAAAATTCAAGTAAAACCTCTATGTTTCAAAATTCAAACTAATAAACAAAACAACAAAGCCTACTTTGCAATTTAGTAAAACTAAAAAACATTCAAGATTTGCAAATAAAAACTAATTTTTTTTAACAAAAACTGAACAATACACTAACATACAAAAACAAAATCAACACTTACCTCTTGCAAATGAGTTGAGGAGTGTTGCTATTGACTCCTTAATGCTCCCAATGCAATCTTATGGCCTCCCCAAATGGATTTTTGTTCTCTTTGGTGCTCTTCCTTCTTGCTGGTTGCAAACTTGTGGTTTTGCTTTTCTTTTCTTCTCTCTCACTTTTCCTCTCTTCTACTCATGCTAAGCAATTAGAAGACCCTTTAGGGTTAAAAGAAAAAGAAAAAGCCAAAATAAACCTAAAAAAATATGTTATTTTTTATGTTTTTGATTTTACAAAATGCCAAGTCGCGTGGCCGATTTTTCGTGCCGATTCAGGCGATTCATACCAAAAAATTGCCGAGCCGATTCAATGATTCATAAAAAATCGGCTAGAGTGAATTGAATCGCCAAACCGGCGATTTTGGCGATTCCCTAGCGATTCTCGTTTCTATGATGTATACTATGTATATAGATATACATATATGTATGCTCACACACATGTACATATGTATATATACATATATGTGTGCTTATACATACATACAAATACATACTTAATACCAAAGTAACGAGAATCGGAATCGGCAAGGCCGAATCGAATCGCGAATCGGCGGTGAATCGCTAGTGAATCGGCTACGAATCGGCAAAGTGAAAAAACCCTTGAAATTTAGAGATTTTAATGATTTAAAACTTATTTCATGCACCATTTATTGAATATGACTTAATAAGCACACTTTTACATCATCAAATAGAAGCTAAAGCCTAACATACATAAATAAGGTTCATCCATGATCCATCACATACGTAAAATGTAAATTGTAGCTGAAGTAAATAGAAAACATAGGATTTCAATGACAGCTGATGTAAATGTAACTCTATGATAAAGCATAAATGATAAAACCAATGACATCAAATCATATATGTATGTCAAGATGAAGATCCATGAAAGTTATACTTATGAAGTTATGAAACATATGTTTGTAAACAAAATAAAAAAACAAGTCTATCTGCCAAGTGCCTCAAGCTGAATCATCATCCTCTAGCTCGGCCGCAGGCTTAGCCTCAGCCTCAGAGTAATCTATATTTTGCCTCCTAACAAGGCATCTAAGGTAGTTCCTAGAGCTCTGAGTAGCCATAGCCCCCGCAGGTAACACAGAATCTTGAACAACAGCAGCAGGGGCTGAAACTGTAGAGTCTCTACGTGTGCGTGTGCGTCTGCCAGTGCCTAAACGTGATCTAAGCTCCTCCTCTGCTATGGCCACTGCCTCGGCCTCTCTATCTGCCTGGTCAACCCAGTCATGGTCTTCCTCTGTGAAGACAGGATCGGTAGCCTTAGTCAGCCACTCTGACTCTGGATCAACCTCGTCTAGAGTGATCGGAGAGCTATCAGGGTCCAAAATCTGTCTGGTCCTAAGCCAGAGGTTGTAATGAACAAAGACAAGATCATTCAACCTCTGCACAGACAACCTATTTCGCCTCTTTGAGTGGATATGCTCAAACATGGACCAATTACGCTCACATCCAGAGGCACTGCTTGGCTGACTCAAAATCCGAATGGCAATTCTCTGAATGGTTGGGATAGAGGACCCAAACGTCTCCCACCATCTATCTGAAATAAATAAAAGAAAAAACAATTAGTCTCATAAATGATAAAGGTTATCGTTAAACCGTTAAAAACTTAAAAGATATATAACTTAAAGTTATATTATTTTTATGGTTACCTGGCTGTATTGATGACCACCCTTCTATGGCCATTGAACTAGAGAAGACGACTCCTTCCTTATAATTAAATTTGTCTAGCTCTATGGTTCTGGTTGTAGCTGGGACATCGCCACCTATCTTCTGCAACACTGTAAATAGGCCACTGTAAACCTCGTCATCGGCCTTGAAGTCAAGACGGAAACGAAATGCAGGATTTAGGTAATAAGCTGCTTCATGAATGGGCCTATGGAGCTGATTCTGCCATCTCCTATCAATAATCTCCCAAATGGGCTCATACTTCTCCTGTACTCTTGCATACTGGCTTCTAATGGCTTCCTTGACCCTATCCATGCCCTCATAGATGTAGCCCATAGAGGGCTTCTCGCCATCAGCAATTCATAGGAGAGATACAAGGGGCTCACAAACCTGCATATAATCATAATGTAAGTTGTAAGTTACATTGTAAAACAAACAATTGAGTCAAGTATTAAATTATAATAATATATTAAAGTTTTAAACTAGAAATAAAACAAAATTATATAATTGTGAAAATTTTACCTTGCATATTTCAGCCACAGGTAGCCAAAAATTATTCTCATCAAACATTGTGTTCACAACATCTATCCCTGCAATGGTGGTGGCAAAGGAAGAGGCTGTCCACTCAGGCCCAACAAACATGGACCTCAATTCTACCCTTACCTTCAAGATGGACTGCAATGTGATGAAATTCGAGGCAAACCTTGTAATGCCTGGACGAGCTAACTCCCTTTGCTTTGTGTATTTCCTCATTGTGCTGAGGATGAGTGCATGGTTGTAGATGAACTTGCACACATTTTTGGCCTTATCAACGCATGCCTTGACCCACTCAAGCTTACCAATGTCCTCCAACATGAGGTCAAGACAATGGGCCGCACAAGGAGACCAAAATATTGTGGGGTGCTTCTCCATCAAGAGTTTACCTACAAAAATTTTAAATTAATTAGAAATTAGAATTCATAAATTAAGTTAAATCAGAGAAGTTAAAAAACTTAAAAGTTTAAAACTAAAAGTTTACCTGCAGCAACATAATTTGCTGCATTGTCTGTGACCACTTGCACCACATTTGCTTCCCCCACCTCTGCTATAACCTCCTCAATAAGCTCACATAAGTATGTGGCATTTTTTACATGATCGGAAGCATCAACAGATTTGATGAACATGGTGGTTCCTACACAAAATAAATAGAACAAAACAATTAATTATCATGAATCATTATTAAATTAGCATTCAATTATTCAACAAATCAGAATTTAAATTATTTAATCACCTCCACAAGACACAAGAAAGTTGAGGAGTGTTCTATTCCTCATATTAGTCCACCCATCAGTCATGATGGTGCATCCCCTTTTGACCCATTCTAGTCGGTGTTCCTCTAGCTCAACCTTCATGTCCTCAACCATTTCGTCTAAAAGATCTCCACTCAACTCAGCCTCAGTAGGGGTTTTGAACCCCGCACCACAAATAGTTACGACATCTATCATGCCCTGCCAATAAGGAGACCTGTCACAAATAGATTATGAATAGAATTTAGAATCTTAAAAATCTTGATTCTTAATTAAAGAAAACCAAATAAAGTAAATTAAATTTTAACTACCTAGCTGCAATAAATAGAATATTGCAAAAGTACCAAAATTTGCAAATTTGTTTTCTTGCAGCATCATGAATGTCCTTGTTCCAAGACATGCTCTCAAGCGAGGGTTGTGAGCCAGGTGTACTGCGCTGTACAAAATAACTGTCTAGTCGCGACTTCCGCACTCTAGGTCCAATGGTAATACTAGCAGATTGAGTAGCAGAAGTAGAAGCTGAAGGAATAGCAGTGGTGGCAGCCCTAGAACTAGCACTAGGACGAAATGGTGGCCTAGAAGAACTCTCTCCAACACAACCTACAGAAGCGGATGCGGATGCGGATGCGGATGGGGATGGGGAACCAATAGCTTGCAACTGTTCAAGTTTCTTTTTCTTCTCTAACTTTTCTCTTTCAAAGTTCTCTATTTGCATATATACCTCACATTGTGCCTCAAGAGTTTGTTTAGTGCAAACTGTGATATCATGTCCAGGTATACTAGCAATATGGAACTTGAATCTATAAATGCCACCGGAATTTATTTCTTTGCAAAAAATACATTTTGTTTGATATTTTGTCCTTCCCGGAAATTCTTCGGTATACTTCCAAGCAGGGTCTTTTTCCATTGTGGAAATTTGGAAAATGAAAGTTAAAACTTAAGGTTGCTGCAATAAGAAAAATAAATTAAAAATTAAAAATATGTCTTAAATGGCTATTAAACAGTCTTAAACTAATAAAAAACCCTAAACCCTACATTTTTTTTTGTGAAAATTGTAAAGTTATGTTTGCAAATTGGTTGTAAACACATTGTAGTGTTTGCAAGATCACACTTTGCAATTTATTCAAAAAAACATTCAAGTTCTAAATTTTAAAGCTAAAACTAAACAAATTTTGCAAAAAAATGAAGAATACTTCAATACACTAACATGGAAAAAAAAAATCAACACTTACCTCTTGGAAATGAGTTGAGGAGTGTTGCTATTGGCTCCTTGATGCTCCCAATGCGAACTTCAAGCCTCCCGAAACAGGTTTATGCTCTCCTTGATGCTCTTCTTTCTTGCTGTTCCTAAACCTATGTTTTCTCTTTTCTATTCCTCTCTCTCACTTTCCCTCACTTTAACTCATACAAGTGAAATAGAAGCCCTTTTAGGGTTATAACTAAGCAAAACGACTTAAAAAAGAATGCCAAAATATTAAGATTTTTTTAATTTTTTAACTTGAACTTGTTGACAGCTGCGGCCGATTCACAGGCTCGGGAATCGGCGATTTTTTGAGAAATCGCCTAGAAATTGCGATTCAGGCGATTTTTGGCCAAGAAATCGGCCGATTCCGATTTTGATTCATGAAAAATCGCCCAGGGGTGATCGGATCGCAGAATTGCCTGAATCGCGGCGATTCTCGTTACTCTGCTTAATACGTACATACATATATATAATCTTTCCCAGTGTTAGATAGTTGCTCCAAAGGATGAGATTCATATAAAGCATGATAACTGATGGGCATTCAGGTCTAGCTATAGATCAGAGTCTTGAATTGTTAATTGGTTATAGTTGAAATACACCAAGACAAGCATTTGAAGCTCTTATACAAAGAATAAAAGTGTGAAACAAGTCAGGATGTGCTAAAACAGGAGAAGCTGACATGAATGACTTTGTTTTAGAAAAGACAACTTAGAAAGTAGAGGCCCAAGAAATCTGATTATTGTCGCACAATAAATTGCGTCAAGGAGCCAAGGGAAGCATGGAGTAAATTTTTTTACCTTCAATTCATGCATTCCTATGAAATCTTCAATTTTTTAACATGGTCATTTTCTATATGCCTTATTAATCTGGAGGAATAAAAACCAAGAATGCTCAGTAATGTGACATTCCATTAACACTTCTATCCATAGCAACTCAAGTTTTGCTTTCAGAATTATTTTACAAATTGTTGGCCACTAAGAGATCTCTGTCCAATGTAGATATTTTTGACTTAGCTTGAGTGCGTTTTCTTCATTTCCAAACCTTTTTTCTGCATAAGTGTTACTGTAGTTCCTCCTGCTCTTTTTGAGTATCCTTGATATCTGATTTGGAGCAGCATGGGAACTGAACTAATGAGCACAAGACTTTAAAGTTAATTAATAAAAGGACTGAAGAAAGCCCAGTGCCTGTGCTCACATTCTCCTCTGCTTCTGATCTGTGTTAGACACTTCTATACGCCTCCGTGTCAAGCATGAAGCAAAGAAAGGGCTTCAATGAGACCAATCTCTAGTCCACAAGTCATTTTTTGGTGCACTATGGGACAAAATACAATAGTATTTCCTAATCAATATAGGCAAAGAAATTTCAAACTGACTTATAAACTCAATCTATAAATATCTCAGTGGATCCACAAATTGGCTTTGGGAGCCTTTAATCTTATTGCTTGGGTACACGGTGTACCCTTCTCGATCCTTGTTTAGTCAAGCCTCTTCCATTACTGATCTTACTTGAAAGGCCAGATCAACTTGGATACTTACTCCTTTGCAATCATTACACAGCCTCCTCTATTGCACCATCTCTGCCAACAGGCATAAGATTGTAGTTCAGTACCAATCCGGCCCTATCTCTCAGCTCTCAGCCTCTAGAGGCTTCTAGAGCATATTCATTTCTTGACCTCTTGCAGCCACTGTTGGCATCCTGCTTTGCTTTGCAGCAAGCTTAGGCACGTAGAGCATATTCACTTCTTGACCACTTGCAGCGTCTCTTGGCATCCTGCTTTGCTTTGCAGCAGGCTTAGGCAATCACTACTTGCCAATATGTTCAGGCAGACCCCCTTGAATCCACCTCCAAAGCTTGACAAGAAAAATAAAATACTATTAGGCCAAAGAATCACAAGAATCATCTACCACCTTTTGCAAGAGATCTTCATTTTGTTCTGTCATTTAAAGTTTGAATCAAATTGTTGATGGTGTTCTTCACCACACCTCATCACCTTGCTCACCATCTTCTACTTTCTCTCTCAAAGCCTTGAACTATTTGACAAAACTGTTCTTTCTGTTGAGGTGGTTCTCATAATGTTTCTGTCTTCCTTGGAGTCCTTGTCTCTTGCCAGGCTCAGTTAATGAATCAAGCATTACAACATCGTGACCAACTTGCTAGTCAAAACCAACATTTCAATTTGACTCCAAGAAGAACTTGCCAATGTTCAATGCACTTAAATCATATGTCCAGATTCCAGAAGCACAGATATGAGGTGAGGTTCCATAGGAAGAGGAACTGACTGAATTTTATTGTGAACAAAAAATACAAACTGTCAATCTCAACTTCAAACACCTTCGCCAACCATCTTCCAATGCTTCCTGTTAATATTTCAGACTTTGAAAAGGAAATAACAATCTATAGATGACCTTTTAGAACTAAGATTTAGGCCCTTTCCAAAATATAGATAAATAGAAAAATAAATAATACTCGGTTTTGAAGTCTGCTGTAGAGTCTCCTTGATGATGCCTTCCAATTTGCTGTTATAATTCAACCTCTATGTCTGCTTCAATTTGTTCTCCAATTTTGCTATATTTCGTCCTCCCAATCTGCTTTGTATTGTCCTTTAAGTTCACTATATTTTGCTCTTTTGGTCTGCTATTCTTCCTCTAGGAATGACTGTAACTTTAGTATGAATTGTTACTGCTATGGATCAGATTAGAATGGATCTGCTTATCTGCTGTTATGGTGCAAAATTAGGCAGACATGTTATGTTTTTGATGCTTGCCATATGCACACCATAACTCCACCTTTATATGTGCATTCAAGAGGTGTGACCCTTCCTTATTAATGCAGCCGACATGCACAAGTAAGTCGGCCAAATATATAATATCCAATGTGCAAGTCATCCCTCCTTAACAAATATAATATTTAATATGCAAGACGTCCCTCTTGCCAATATTAAGTTGTCCCTCTAGGATGTTTCTTTAGAGTTTAATACAATAATTTATGAGATGTGTGTTGAGATAAGTAATAAATAATAAGTATATTATTTATTATTCATCTCAGCATACATGCCATCTATTTGATCTTTCCAAAAAAGGCCACAAATATCAACACTTCTTGCTCCATTAAACCATGGAAAGTCTGAAGGATGTAGATGAAACAGATGAATGTTGCATGCTCCTCTAGTATAGGAAATGTGAATATGCAAAGAGAAATATATACTGAATGTGAATGGAAAATCCCACTTTATTATATACACAATTCTTAGGTACATTAGTATCTGTTGAGTTTTCCATATCGCTGCAAATGTAATGGCACTGCCTAAGTTGTATATGGTATGTGTTTTCCAAATGCAACAATCTCTCTTATTTATATTAGGAATGAGGCTATGAGAGACATGTCCCTTCATGGGACATGTCTATTCATTTTATAATGTTTCATTAATCAATCATATATTAGAATAATATATATATATATATATATACAATATATTATTATTAATCAATATCTAAGTAATATATGTAATCTAAGTGATCATACGACTGAAGCTACAAACATTAACACTCTCTCTTAGCTAGGGAGGATGATAAAAAAAATGTGTTGTGGTCTCCCTTGTCAACACATAAGACCCTAACTATAACCATACAAAACATCAGCGCTCCCTCTTAGCTAGAGAAGATAAAATCCATCAAGATAATAAATCATTAAATTTAAAGAGAGGAGATATCACCCCACTGTGATATAAGGAGATATGGTATATGCAAGAATATCAAGTCACATGATGTTCACCATAGCTCATAAATATCCATGGTATGTATAATGACAATACATCTCATGATGTCTATCATATGAATACTAAGTTTACGTAGAGACATGCCACTATGTGATATGTTTCATAGGGTCCAATCAATATATAATACTAAGTTCAGAAGAATCCTAATATGATTCATATGGATACTAAGAAATCATATATTACATAATTCGTGATATGAAGTATCACCTAACATGTGATACCAAGTTTTACATATCACCTAACATGTGATATGAGGAATCACCTAACATGTGATACCCAGTTTTCAATATCACCTAACATGTGATATGAGGAATCACCTAACATGTGATACCCAGTTTTCAATATCACCTAACATGTGATACCCAGTTTTCATATCACCTTGATATGAGGAATCACTTTTGATCATGATACCTGATTTTCATACCACCTTGATATGAGGAATCACTTTTGATCGTGATACCTGATTTTCATACCACCTTGATATGAGGAATCACTTTTGATCGTGATACCTGATTTTCATACCACCTTGATATGAGGGATCACCTCTGTGATACCTAATTTTCATATCACCTTGATATGAGGAATCACCTCTGTGATACCTAATTTTCATATCACTACATATCGTGATACAAGGATATAGTAAATAAGAACATTACATTCCATTTACATATAACCCTATTATGGTATGTGCACGGACATATAACTGTCTACCATAACGAATCCCCATGTTACAAGATTGTCACCTTGTAACATCAAATACAAGTGTTCATTGTCGAAAAGTCGTCACCTTTCTCCAATGTTCACAGGAGGGCCCATAAGTCTTGGAGTCACACGTGAAATCCACCTTGACTCATGTCAAAGGGTGGATCCATGATGGCTCATCCCAAAGGGTGGAAACAAGGGCTTTCACCTTAGACTTCTCTATCAAGGAGAAGAATGCAATAACATACAAGATAGTAGATGAAACTCCTTTTCATCTAAGGCTTCATTCTTCAACATGTCAAGTTTATCTCGAAGGTACACAACCTTACCTCTAGCAAGAAACTTGGTGAGAATATCATCCATATGATTTGTAGGGATAATGTACCTTAAATAACATACTTATGCACTATATCTCTTATATAATTTTCATCACTCTAGGAGAACCCCAAGTTATGTAGGAGATAGCATAAAAGCATTTTAGCCAGCATACATGGGACTCAATCTCATAGCCTTCTGGATGCTTCCTTTAAGGTCTTGTAACAACCTCCTCACCTCCTCGTCCAAGGTTGTTTTAGATGAACTATTATACTCCATCTGAATCTAATATCAACCTTCTGACTTCACTCTAGCAGGTCGAGTCTTTGTTCTTTAGTCTGTATCAAGCTCTTTTCTTGAATGCCCTTTGATCCAACAACTGATTCATCTATCATGATCTCTAGATATTTGCATTAAGGTCTTTTGGGAGATCCTCTAGTAGCTCCCTCTGTTACAGAATCATACATGGCCGCAATCATGAAACTATCTTGTTTTAAGAGACCCTCGTCATCTAGTACATGATCATTTGTTCAATGCAAGATTAATTTCATCAACATTTAACTTGATGGTTCATCAGACTTCTTCTGATTTGTATCCTCGGAAGCTCACAGATGTAGATCCTGTAGATTCTCCCTCGGAAGCTCAAGTTCATGTATCCATCTTGACATTGTCAGACTCCCTCTAAATCTGATATCAACTCTCTACTCAATTTCTTTTCCTGCAAGCACATCCTTAGAGAGAAAGGAAAAGATCAAGGCAAATAGCTCTTATAGTACGTAAAGAAATACAAATAAGAGATTAACTACAAGAAGTAAATATAATAAAAATACTTATCTTAAGTTTCAAATATTTCCTTTAGTAAGGTGAGCCCATATAGGAAATATCACGCATGAATCAACTCTCATCATAATTACACGCTGCAGGAGATCATAATGTTGTTCGTGCTAGGCATGTTGACGACCTTCACGCAGAGCGATAGCCTAGAGTGAATGATCCCCATTTTCTCACTCTCTACTTTTCGCAACACTCTGGTCATCATTTCCATCAAGTTTAAGAGGATTTTCTAATAATGTCTTTAGCTCATTCTTCCTTAGTACTCTTTGCGCTCGCGTCTCGAACTCTTAATTGCCTTGCAGTAGGCTTTGTATTCTCCATACTTGAAGAGCATGTACAAGCGATCATGAATGTCGTCCACAAGCTCAGGAGGTGTCTCTTTAATTGTAATGACCCTTGTTCAATCCTATAGAATTTTGGGACTAATTTCTAAATATATTTAATAACCTTCTTCTCTGCGGGGATTGATGGAAGGGATTGACTCTTATCATCTTTAATCATATACAGATGGATGGTTATTTTCTATCAATTGATCACACATTATTATGAACTGTCCACCGATATATGAGTATCTTAACAATTCCAATGATGTCGTTGTGTGTAACAACTCCCTGTCTAATCATAATCTCATTATACTCCCCGTGATGAACTAACTTGGCAGTTTGTTCATGACATGTTCATGTCAATCCTTGTCTCTACATCATTACATCTCAAACATATGCCTTATTGGGTCTATGTCTCAGAATTATTGGTAATCTTAAGGCCCAATTAGACTGTTGTGACCAATGAATCGTGCTCCTCCCATTCTTGCGCCCATATATAGATAAGACATTGTGTGCGAGCTGTCCACAGATATTGTAATAATGTTGCTATAGGAATTGTCCCATAACCTCGTATGATTGCCAGCCACAGAGGTTGATTATGCAATCAGTATATCGGTTAGTCGTCATAAGTATTATATATTTCACAATAATATGTACTGCATCGAATGTGTTTGCTCATTAGTATTTGACCATTCACAGAAGGGATATGATTGATATATAACTGTGCACACGACAGAGGGGGCCTTGCGGTGGCATGCTTGTGTTCTTCAAGTTCAACTGCTAGGTTAGAGATCTCATCCCTGGTGTGAAACTGAGTTCATTTGCCAGATACGACCTTTAATTGAAGCACCCCAAGCTGTGTACATCTTTGTTGTTTTATTCCCATATGCCTCCCTATTCATATACGGGTATTGTGTGAGGGGGACATTCAGTGACGACTTGCGTAGGGTCTTGATGTAATTCTTCATATATGTAACGTGACTATTAGTATCTCCGTATGTTGCCTCTGATTGTATCAAGGGCTGAGTAGATATAAACATGATTTCTTGATTGACTGTGTCTTTTTCCCTGCAGTCTTCTTATTAGATTTGTTTAGTGCTACTATCAAATTGATACTTCCCTGTTGTTTCCCATTCTAAGACAATAGTTAGGTAATGCATAAGAATGAATTGCTCACTTGATGAGCAACATGAACCCAAACTTATGTAGAAGTCTGATGTGGCATCTATCTGTCTCTTTCAACCTTCCCAACCACTGAGCTGAGAGTCTATTTGGAATAATGAACTTTAGAATATCATACTCCCGTCAAATACTCCAGCTCCAAGGAACAAACCTAGATGGTCATCGAAGATTTTTATCATTCCACCCTCTCTTGGAACATACATTAAGACTGAATTGATATGGGGCAAGACGAAAGTATCTACTAAAGGAAAGACCTGTTTACCCCAATCAAATCCAAGTATAGAACAAATCAGTTTGGCAATATTATCCCTCTGGATATGGTACCCGCAATCTGTATTTGATCTTTCAGAATTAACCCCGAATGCCCAACATAATATCGAACCAGTATGTTATGGAGTAGTTGTTGGATTTCCCAGTATGCACAAATATGTTCGTGGGTGTGCGTAGTCCTTGATTGATTGTAACCCTACCTCCGCCTCTTGTTCGATACTTGGGAAATAATATAATCTCGCAAACAAGACTGTCTTTGATATTCAATGCACCGGCGAATATGAGCTTCAGGGATGACTCGATTCAATGACACCCCCCATCTCCCATATTTATGGCAACTGTGAATGTGATCCTCGTTACCATTCCAGATTTCCTCTTGTGATTATGTTCTTCATACGAGTCATATTCTAATTTGTTTTAATCTCCACACAAGCTTCCCGAGATTAGCCATTTCATTATTAATTCTTTCATTCCTTTCTCTACATTTGCAGCCTGGCTCTGATACCATGTTGAGTTTTCCATATCGCTGCAAATGTAATGGCACTGCCTAAGTTGTATATGGTATGTGTTTTCCAAATGCAACAATCTCTCTTATTTATATTAGGAATGAGGCTATGAGAGACATGTCCCTTCATGGGACATGTCTATTCATTTTATAATGTTTCATTAATCAATCATATATTAGAATAATATATATTAATAATAATATATATATATATATATATATACACACACACACACACACACACACACACACAAATACAATATATTATTATTAATCAATATCTAAGTAATATATGTAATTTAAGTGATCATACGACTGAAGCTACAAACATTAACAGTATCACCAAACTTGGATGAAAGACAATGAGAGCTTTCGAAAAAAGTTGCATATACGAAGACACGTAGTGATCGAAAATTATTGGGTTAATATTTGTTGACAACTATGTTACTGGTTCGGGTTCTGGGATGGGTTCGGATACAAGAACCTGGTATGTGGGCTTGTGAATTTTTTTTTCCATTATGGTTCGTATGGGTTCGTGTGTGTAATTGTATATATATATATATATATATATACAAAAAAAAATAAAATAAGAGAAATATACATAATTGTAAAACTAGATCTTTTCATAGTATGATGCTTGATCATTGATCAATGCCAAATGTCAAAGATAAACATTAAAAACTTAAATACTTGATCATTGATCTATATTCACAATTCTAGAGAAAATCATCACATTGAATTACTGAATTACAAAATGAAAATTCAAAATATAGTTCATTAAAGTTTGAAACATGATTCAATGTGAAATAGAAGTGTGTTTGGAGGCTTCATAATGGGCCATTTTAGGGTTAGAACCAAAATATAAAAATAAAAAATGTTTTTTTTAATCTTTTTGGGCCCACTTTCAAAGTTGGACATTGTGGCTTCTCATGGGTTCGCGCGGGTCCTTGCTCGGTCCGTCTGGGCAGGGTCCGCACCCAGACCCATGGGTCTACACGGGTCCAAGCACCCACGGACCTGTGTGGACCCATAGGTCTGGGCGAGGACCCAGCCTGGACCCACAGACTTACCCGGACCGGGTTCGCACCCGGACCCGGCTCAAGGGTCCAGGGTGCAAACCTGATAACTTAGGTTGGCAACTATGAATTGACCAGTCTTCAACTAGTCAAATGAACACTAAGCCTTGTTTGGACATTTGACAAAATAAATGGGCTAACGTATACTTTTCTAGTATATTCTCATTTCTAGGTTACAACAAAATTAGATGCAACAACTGAAGGTTTGCTCTTTTGTCAATTTTACCTGGGATTGGCACCTTGCTTCATCGGTTGGGGTCTCCCATGCCAAGTGTGTTGGATATGGTATTTTATCTAATTTCAACAGTTTATTGTGTTTGGATATTTGAACTTGTTGCTTTGCTTTGGAAGCCCTAGGCAAGTTAACATCTTTATTTATCACATCTCTAGCCAAACAATTACAATATAAACAAAGCACACAAATTATATAACTAATGCAAAATGGTTGCCTACATCTAACCCCCTTACACACATGAAAACTTGTTGGCACCTCAATTGACAATCCATTACCAAGGTTGTGTGGCACAATAATGCTTAATGTTGTTGCTTTATTGTCACAAATGGTAATCCACCAGAGGCTGTTTGGAGATATTTGTTTTTTCTTGTCTTTTCTTTTTTGGAATAATCACTTCAAAATCAAATTCATTGTCAAATGATGTTTTCCAACAGCGCAATTTTTCTTATCTTGAAAAATTGACAGATCCAAAACAAACTTGCTAGCATCATTTGCTTATGTGATTCAGCAGCTATTGATGTCACCCGCTTTATTTCTGGTAGGCTTGTTGTGGATGTTTTTTTTTTTCGTTGGGCAATGGGCCATAGCCGAAATCTTTTATTAAGATATATAAAAAGCTTACATCTCAGTTCAGTGTGGGCACCAAGGGGAAAGAACCGAGCAAAGAAAATCCCTTGGTATTGCCCAGAACTTTAAAAAGTTCGGAATATAAAATATTACAATTCCTTTTGCAAAAGCTTCTGGGATAGTGATCATAATCACTTTTCTCATACAATTGATTTTAATTTTCATACAAAAGCCAAAGGCTTTACATTGCAAGATTTCACTTTTCCATGAATTTAGATCAAAACAAGTACTATCCCTTGTTCTACTTTTTAGGCTTGAGTCCATGTAGCAATCAGCATTAGTTCAACGCTCTCTACCTATCTTCTAATTTAGCTCATCTCCATCGATCATCTCTTCCTTAAAAAATATCATAACTTCCAAAGACTAGCTTGATTATTAGTATCAGTTAAAACAACCATATTTGTCAGAAATGCATTGCAGCATACCTTACCAGAAGGGTCTTAAACAATGAAGAAGATAAAGCAATAATATAACAATAATAACTTCTTTGAGTAAGCTGCTACATACATGCCAACAAA
The DNA here is from genome assembly GCA_027943335.1 of Chamaecyparis obtusa. Lineage (NCBI taxonomy): Eukaryota > Viridiplantae > Streptophyta > Pinopsida > Cupressales > Cupressaceae > Chamaecyparis > Chamaecyparis obtusa. The sequence goes on along the minus strand of BSBK01007185.1, from coordinate 539,456 downwards.
TTATTAGAGGGAGGTTTACCCAATGGTTATGATCAAGGATATAACACTGGATAGTTCAATCAAGAAGATCGAAACCATGAGACAGTATTTCACTTTTAATTCAAACTTAAAGATATAATTGTCAACCTTAACTGGCCATACTTAGAATTCATGAATCGGTTAGAAAGTGATTATGCTAAATGTGTTAACTTTGTATCATCTTTGTCTACCTGCTTGCTTAAAGAACTAAAAGGTAGCCATTTACTGGCTAATAAGTACCACCAATATCATGTGCCCATTGACTTCCTGTAAAAAAGAACTATACTAACTAAGATCCTTCACATTCTTATAAATCATACTTATAAATCTGCCTTACTAAGTGTTTGTCTCATATCAATAAGATCCAGTCATATTAGACAGATCATCCAACATTAACCATAAGTTGTTAGTATTTTTCAGATTCTAGCTAGGAATATATCAATCTATAGAGATCTAACAGAACTAAGCACAGGATATGAAAATATAGTAACAAGGAGGGAAAGAAAATACCCGAACAATCAAACACAAATGCTCCAGTCAAGGTGCTTTCCTTGTTTTGTCAAATCAGTCCATCTAGGACTTGCCTTCAACTATGATTCAATCAGCTTGCAATGGTCAGCATTCTGATATGGCTTGTGATCTGCTTCACATGGATTTGATTGCAGCCCTGAATATGATGCCAGATCTGCAATTAAATTGGAAGATCGAATCTCCTTTGTTTTGTCTGCTTATGCCTGCAGTTTGCCCGCATTTAAGAACAGTCCGAATTAGTTCGGATGTTGATGAAGTCTCTAGGTTAGCTTCCCGAGATTTGCTGTACAAGCGCAGAAGAAATTGGCCACTTTGTAGGGCATCATTCTGCCCTAGTTCGCCATCCCTAGGGCAGCAGCTGTTTGCCCTAGGTCTGCTCCAAATTCGCCCTTGATAATGGTGTTCCTTGCTGCACTAGAGGAATTCGCTGCTCCTGCTGCCCTAGATGAATTCGCTGCTGCTATAGATGAATTTGCTGCTGCCCTGCTGCCTTAGATGATTCTTGGGAGGGAAGAATGCATGTTATGTTTTTGATGATTCTTCTCCCAAGAATCATCCCTCTATATATATGTGCCAAAGGGAGAGTTACCCAAAGAGGGCCGACCTGAATGAGCATTCCAAGAAAGCCGACTTTGGGCTCAAACAAATAATGCAAAACAAAATTGATTTTCATATAAACAATAGATATTAAATATACAAGATATTTAATATCATTATTTATACATCGAAATATATGTGCTAACAATTTAATTTCCTGTTTGGTGCAAGTGATATTTGCCGTCAAGCCCAAAATATCAACACTCCCTCTTGGACTTGAGGCAAAGATCAACTCAATGATCTCCCTCTATCAACCCTTGATAGAGATGCCAAAAACATAATCAACATGGATTCCATATCCAATAGAATCATAGATCTCATATCTATGATAGGTAGAACACATATGTTCTTACATCATTTCCAACCATAGATTTCATATCCATATGAAAATCATGGTAACAAGATGTTTACCAACCGGATGTGGATTTCCTAAATCCACAAGTCACCGAGACTCAAAACATAACAAAAATGGATTCCTAATCCAATGATGCCATAGATTTCTCATCTATGATAGTAGATCTCTATCTACAAGATATAATGATAACACAACGATTCTTCATAAATCATACATCTCATATTCATATGAGAAATATCATATCATACGATGCTTACCATCCAAATGTGGATCTCCTAGATCCTTTGGTCTCCATTACCCAAGAATATCAGTCCATGATATAAGTGATATCATGTCCATGATATCAAATTTCCATTCAATTTGTGAATTTCCTAAATCCAATAGTCACCTTGACTATTTTGAATATCAAGTCCATGATATTCAAGGTAGTATCAAGTCCATGATACTTTCCAAACAAGTTATCATCAAGTCCATGATGTATACCAACCAATCTGTGGATAACTGAATCCATGAGTCACCAAGACTCAAGAAATGTCAAGTCCATGACATCAAACCAACATCAAGTCCATGATGTTACGGGCATTGATTCTAACGAATATCAAGTCCATGATATTCACTAAGTGCTTGGAGTAATGGCCTATCGACATCAAGTCCATGATGTCCACGAACTACTCAGATGTGGATCCCTGATCCACAAGATATTAAATCTATGATATTCTCGAGTCTTGGTCTAACGAATATCAAATCCATGATATTCACAAAGTACTCGGAGCAAATGGCCTTCAAACATCAAATCCATGATGTCCACCATATGCTAAGAAGTGGATCCCTTATCCACCAGATATTAAATTAATGATATCCTCGAGCATTGGCCTAACGAATATCAAATCCATGATATTCACCAATACTCAGAGCAGATGGCCTCCAGACATCAAATCCATGATGTCCACCATATGTTAAGAAGTGAATCCTTGATTCACCAGATATCAAATTAATGATATCCTTGAGCATTGGCCTAAAGAATATCAAATCCATGATATTCACCAAGTGCTCGGATGTGGGTCCCTGATCCACGAGTCCCTTAGACTCAAAGAATATCAAAGGATATTCTTCAATTCATAAGAATAACTTGGCCATAAGCATAAGTATAACCAAATGAATAATCATAACCACATGAATCCACATAAGTATAAGATTAACCAATATGATCATAAATTAAATGAAAAGTTCACACATAGAACCACATGTATTATAGTCTTAGCTATAATCAGTAAATGAAAAAAGTATGATCCATTCATACACAATATTTAAAGTATACTTCACAAGCTATACAAATGACGTATGCCCCATATAATCATATTAAGTAGTCAACATCCAAATGCAGCTCTCTCATAGAACCAACATAATTTATCCAGCATCTATAGACAAGCATAAGAGTAATCACATAAGTCTTCACCACCTAAAGGTAATCAACATATAACCAGGTGCAATGTGATCACAGCAAGATGCAATATAGTTCTCTTTAAAAAGAGGTGTATCCATACATATATATGATCATATATGAATGCTTCCATGCAGATAACAACATTAACTCTAAATGTATGTTCTTAAGAGATATACCTATTCTAACATATGCCAATGTAAGAATGTTCCAACCAATAATGTATGCACCTATGCATAAGGAAAACAGTAAGTAAGTTGTACTAGCAATCAACCGTGATTTCCATAACAGAGAATATGAGTCAAAGAAGATATACAAATCAATGCCAACATATTCCAATGCTAACATAGACCAAGAGATGTATTTACTCATATAGTTTCTTACTCTAAAAAGAAATGTGTTCACATATAAGCAAGGCAATGTAAAAACATAATATATCCCACTGTGAGGTATACTCCACAGTCACAATGTATGATCCTATAAAATATGCCAAATATACCAACATCTATGCTGTATGTTGCCCCCATACGCCAATCTGAAGTATGCATCCATTCATACATAATGTGAAGTATGCTCCTCATATATTCAGTTATGTCAATCAGCTAAACAAATAATCAGTTATGCTAATTAGGCATCCTTAACCAGCTGATAAAAAATTAACAAGTTATGATGATCACACCAATGAGGTATATTCCTACCCATACATGAGATCAGCAAGACATAAGGAAGGAGATCACAACACAAAATTAAGTGAGCCCATGATTGAACTCCCTCTTAAACCATATGCCTACAATTAAGCTACCCAAGAGATCTACTCTCTCTAGATGATCCTATTTCCACCTTCTAACAAGGTTAAAACTCCCTCAACCAATAAGGAGGGATAATGCCAATAAGATCTTGTGATCCTGAGCCAATGTATGCTTCCGTAATGTATGACAAGTATGTTGCCATTCATACATGAATAGGCCGATAATATAGTATGTTGTAGTTCTCATAACTCACACAACAGCTAGTATAATGTATACCAACAGGTAGATGGCTATGTAAGTTGCCATAGCTGCATGTAGAAGAACTCCCTCTCAATATGCAAGTGATACATACCAGATTAAATGTCTCCATAATTTAAAATATGTTAAGGCAACATAAAGTGTGCTGTCACACATGAATGTGATACATGAACAATTATCCAGCTATACCAAAAGCATTATGTCTTAACTGTATGTCATATACAGACACAGCCATAACAGTGAAGGAGGGGATGTTAACATAAGCCAAGAGTAACATATGCAAGGTAATGTTAAACATAACATGTGCCAATGTAAGGTATGCTCTCAAGCAACATAAGGTAAGTTCCTATACCATACATACCAGAATTGTACACAATTAGAAGTTATGCTCTTCATACATAGAGTGTTAATGAACCAGCCAATAACATGCCATATGCCATTAAGCTAAGCCATGCCAATATATCTAAGATTAAACTCTTCTTAAGCTTAGACTCCCCCTTAGGTCAAATTGGACTAACTAGAGCAATGCTTCATATATAAAATCAAATTTAAGTTTAGGCCAAACCCCCGGTTACCATTCTTCCTTAGTTTTGAAAGAGTTAGACTGAATTCCTAAATCTGAAATTGATCTTTTACTCAACCAATGCTCTGATACCATGTTAGTATTTTTCAGATTCTAGCTAGGAATATATCAATCTATAGAGATCTAACAAAACTAAGCACAGGATATGAAAATATAGTAACAAGGAGGGAAAGAAGATATCCGAACAATCAAACACAAATGCTCCAGTCAAGGTGTCTTCGTTGTTTTGTCAAATCAGTCCATCTAGGACTTGCTTTCAACTATGATTCAATCAGCTTGCAATGGTCAGCATTCTGATATGGCTTGCGATCTGCTTCACATGGATTTGATTGCAGCCCTGAATATGATGCCAGATCTGCAATTAAATTGGAAGATCGAATCTCCTTTGTTTTGTCTGCTTATGCCTGCAGTTTGCCCGCATTTAAGAACAGTCCGAATTATTTTCCATAGCAAGTCAAATTGTGATATTGCTATTAGGATTTAACTGTGTAGTTTTTTGAGTCAAACTCATTGACCCATGTTTCATGAGTAGTGGTTCACACGAACCCATCTCTCATGAGAATGAATGGACCACTTAGCACTCATTGGATCTAGGTGATGCTCACAGAGGTGAAGCCCAGGGACTTCCTGGGAGGTCACCCATCCCAGTACTACTCCAGCTTGAGCGCGCTTAACTACGGAGTTTCCTCCATGGTTAAACCCACTCTGCTTGCAACCCCATTTGCAAAACCTTCACCAAGTGTTGTGCCTTATGAACCACACATTAGAAAGCCCCTTAAGCTCATCAATTGATAAGTAGGAGATATATGATCTACTGATCTACCAGTATGGGCAATTTAGGAGTATATGATCTACTGATTCCTCCTGTTTTTCACATAAGGGACATCTTGACGACCCTTCAAAACCAATTCTTCTAAATCATTCAGCGGTCAGGATTCTTTATTGTAATGCAACCCACATAAACATGCCAACCTTTGGAAGGCCGCCCTTATCCCAGCATAGATTTAGAGGAAGATCCACATCCTGCCATTGTTGAGCTTTGACCAAAGAGTCATATCCATCTTTGACCTTGTATATTCCTGAGTTAGATCCTGTCCAAATTAATTTATCTGCCTTGTTTTTGATGACAATTTGTCTTGAATTCAATATCTCATTCAGTTTTGTTTTTTCATCAACAGAAAGTGGGGTTCCTTCTAGAGATTTCCACTTCCAACCTAGGTTAGGATCCCCCGTCAGAATGTCAATGTAGTCTCTCAATTTCTTCTCCCAAATGTTGGATAATACCTTTTTAATTCTAGGAGATGAAATCATACTCTCCATAGTGACAAGCTCCCCAAGAGTCCTCCCAAAAGAGTGCTGATTCTCCGGAGCCTATATACCAAGTAAGTTTATCCTTGATAACTCTCTACAATCTAGAATGAAATTCCATGCTCTGGATCCCTTTGGCGGATTGTTGGTTCTGAAAATACTAATGGGATCATTATTTTGAAGGTATTTGTTCATGAGAATTTTGACCCACTTCCTATTAAGTTCCTGAAATATTCTCCATACAAGGTTTTAGCCCGTAGAGCCAAGTTCTGCCATTTTATGTTTTTGATGCCTAATCCACTAGCTTTGAGAGGTTTGCATATCTTATCCCATTTGATTAGGGCCATCTTATTTTTTGATACCCCTTGCGAGAAGGTCCTGAATTTCTTTTCCAATTAATCTTTTGCTCCTTGCGTTAGGGGTAAGCATGACATTTGATATGTAGGAATAACTGATAGCACCGACTTAAGCATCATAGCTCTACCTGCATTTGTTAACCGCTTCCCTTTCCAACTTTCCATCTTCTGGTCCATCTTTTTAGATAGAGGATCCCAAAGTTTATTAACTCTACTACCTTTATCTAGGGGCATTCCCAGATATCTACAAGGAAATACTCCTTTCTTAAAACCTAGAATCTGACATATTTTATCCTCAAGTCTAGTATCCATATTTAAGAGGAATACCTCAGACTTATTTGCGTTAACCCTCTAACCTGAGGCTTTCATATATTGGGTTAAGATATCCTTATAGCTCCTAGCTTTAGATCTTTCACTCTTTTCGGGGAGTAAAGTATCATCAGCAAATTGCTGATGTGTAATGCTGGGTATCCCTTCTGTAATCTTAATACCTGAAATCAGAGCTTGCTGATTTGCCTTTGAGACTGCCCTGTCAAAGGCTTCAGCCATAATGATGAAGAGGAAAGGGAATATGGGATCTCCTTGTCTCAATCCCCTCGATATATCAAAAAAACCTTAAGGTGATCCATTGAATAGTAAAGAGATTTTGGGAGTAGATATACAACTAAAAATGAGATTAATCCATTGGTTTGAAAACCCGAATGCTTCAAGACATTTACACAGAAATATCCAATCAACTTTATCACACGCTTTCTGAATATTGAGTTTAATTAGCATGCTAGGTTCTTTGTTGTTTTGAATTGAGTGTATAATTTCCTACACTATAATGATGCCATCAAATATAGAACTTCCGGGAACAAAACCGGTCTGCTCTTCTGATATAATATGAGGCAGAAATCTTTTAAGTCTATTAGCAAGGGCTTTAGATAGTATTTTATAAATTGTATTACATAGGGAAATAGGTCTAAAATCACCTAGCTCCTTAGTTTTATCTTTTTTGGGAATGAGTGTTAAGAAAGTATTATTAATCTCCCTTAAGAGTCTTCCTGATTTTTTGGTGTTTTCAATTGCTTCCCATAATTATTCACCTAGAAAATGCCAACATTTTTGAAAGAATCCTGCCTGGAATTCGTCTGGGTCGGGCTTTATCAGGTGAAGTTGAAAAAGTGCAATTTTAATTTCTTCTTTGAAAAATTCACTATTAAGGAATCTATTATCTTCATTCGAAATTATTTTAGGGATATCATTCAACATCTGTTGTTGTGCAATTAGATCAGAGCATTCCCAATTGTTTAAAGTATTCTGATAAAATTCAACAAATTCTTTTGTTAAGTCTTGTGGGTTTTCTATTATGTCCCCTTTGTCATTTTTTATTTTTAGGATCCTATTGATACTTCTTTTAAACTTTGTGCTGTTATGGAAAAATTTGGTTTTCCTGTCCCCTTCACTAAGCCAAGTTTCTCCAGATTTTTGTTTCCTAAAGATTTCATCTTTGGATAAAAGGTCCTTGTATTTCTGAAGCAGATCCTTTTCCTTTATATAACTAGCTCTATCCATACCAGCTCTAATAATTTTCTCATTCAATTCTTGAATATTCTTTTCCATCTCAAGTTTTCCCTCAAAAATATTTTAAAAATGTTCTTTGTTCCAATTTTGAATTTTAAGTTTTTAGAGATTTCAGTTTTGACACAAAACATAACATTTTTGACCCTTTGAAATATTCTTTCTTCCATCATTATTCTACAAGACCTAAAAAGTCCTTATCTTGGTACCACATGTTTTCCAATTTAAAAGGATTCTTAGAAGGTTTATATTCTTCAATGATATCTAATCTGACAGGAAAGTGGTCTGATCTGGATATAGCAAGGATAGATGCTGAAAGTGAATTATTGGAGGTACCAAGATCCCCTAGAAACAAAAACCTATCTAGTTTTTCTGCTATATTGCTAAATCTTTCTCTCCTATTGTTCCAAGTGTATATGCCATTGTTCATTTTAATATCTAATATGTTGTTACTGATTATCCATTCTCTAAAATATTTTAGTGATTGTGATTCATGTTGAATGCCACCACTCTTCTCACACACATCCAAGATAGCATTAAAGTCAACTCCAATTATATAATTTCTATCCCTATGAAGGTTGCAAAAAGTTTCAATTTCCATCCACAAGTCCTTTTTTCTGTCAGTTTTGATTGGACCATATACATCGATCAAGAAGAAAATCAGAGAGCTCTTTAATATTATGGACCCAACCTCCCATTCATGGTCAACTTTCCTGGAATCCCAAAAAATAGCCGTTCCTCCCGAGGCTTCAACGACATCTACACTCTCAATTTTCCAAAGACCAACTTTCCTTCTTAATTTATTCATTTCTTCTTTATTAAGTTTAGTTTCTTGAATTAGAATGATTTCTGATTCCATATTCAAATTACGCTTTAACGGGTGTCATTTGTTAGGGGCGTTTAGGCCCCTAACATTCCATGTAGTGAGCTTCATTGCTCCTTGGGAAGGACCTTCCCCTTCCCAGCCTGAAATAGAGTAGTAAGTTTAACTTGGTTTTCAACAGCCCCATCCTGATTTCTTAAATCAACCAAGGATTTCCTTCCTCTTTTTTTCAAGGCTTGTTGCTGATGTTACTCTTTCAATTTTCTATTTGTTTTCTTACTGACATCACCTTGACATCTGTTGAATTCTCACAGAGCAACATCGCTTGAAGGTCATGTTGGCTGAGTTGACCTCCATGTTGGTTGATGTCACCTGCAAGTCTATACTTCTTGGCAATTTATTGTGTGTGGTCTGCTCTTTGAAACTGAGCTCTTTTTTTTATCGGTAAACGACATCCTTTTAAGCTGCCAAACACTTCACAAATTCAAACCTGCGAGCTCAATGGCCCAGCGTACGTACGAAGCCTGTGAGCATAACAGCCCAGCAGGGTTTGAGCCTTGGTGGAAGCCTCACCAACGAAGTGTTTCAATTGCTACTCTAAATGGGTCGCCCCTTTGAAATGGAACTCTTTAAAATAAGGGGTTTTCTTCATTTAAATTTAAAATCAAAATTTACCTTTACAGCTCATCAAATGCATCTCTGACATTTTTAGTTCAGATCTCTTTTCTTAATTCCCTATTCAAATAAGTGATCTATGGGAAAGGAGCTAACCTAGAGTACTCTAGGTTTAAAACCATTTTTGGGAAAATTATCATTTATTTCTTGTCATGCTTTTTGTATTTTCCTCTTTTAACTTTTGCTATTCAGTTTTCTCATTTAGACAGAGAACTACTTTTGCAAAGAGAAACTCATATGCATATTGGGTTTCTTCATTTTTCATGATAAATGCCTTTTTGTACATTGTGTTTTTATGCTGAAAGACATTTTAAATTTACTGTACTTTGACTGGAATTTTAATAACTTGTTTGGAAGAAACTAAATTGCTCATGAATTTAAGAGGTGTTTGGTTTGACAAGTGGGCAGGGATGACCTGAAGGTTTTTGCAGGGGAGGTGGTTCGATTTGGAAACCACTGCAGAGATCCACAGTGGCATCAACTGGACCGCTACTTTGAAAAGTAATATGGATATCTTAGAGTAGTTGAACCTTGAAACGGATAAATCTTTGCTCTTTATTAAAGCATCTCAGAGACATGTTGCTTATTTAGTGCACATAATGTAATATAACTGGTGTCTTCATATGTTCAGGTTGGGTAGGGAAATTCCAGTACAGAAACAATCAAAGGCTGATGCTGAAGCTGTGATGCAGGAGTTGATGACTCTAGCACAGAATACAGCTGTATGTGGGATAAATCTTATTGAATTGCAAACATAGGGCTGCATATGTTGTATTTTGAAGTCTAAATAGGAGAATTTATTTCTCAATAATAGCATTTCCAGTTGTACTGGTTTAATCAGTTTGCTTTGGAAACTTTACTAGCACAAATGCTAAGTAATACCATGATTATGCAGTCCGTGTACATTTTGATATATTATCATAATCTGGTGCAAAAACCAACATTTTGTTTTTTGTCTTTTGTGAAGGAAAGAGAGATCCTTGTATCACAGTCATCCTACAAGATTATATACTATTCATGTAATTTGCCACATTCTATCAAAGAAATTCAATATCTGTCACATTTAATTTGAAACCTCCAAAAAATGCTGTTATTTGTTGAAAAAAATCATCTGTACAAATATGCACAAATTTAGTTGGAAACCCTAAACTCATTTTAATTTGCCAAACAAAGTTTTTTAAACTAAGAAGCCGGATTTGCACCTTGGCCCCCCGAATTGGGTCTGGGTCCGGATTCGCGGACTGGTCCGCGCCGGATCCGGGTAGGGTCCGTGCGTGGACCTGAGGGGATCCAGCGCGAATCCTCGAGGATCCCGCGCGGATCCATGCGAATCCCCAGGGACCCGCAGCCTATGAAGGCATAAAGCACTTAATATGCCATTTTTTTTTTTTCATCTAACCCTAAATTGTCCCAATTTTCCAGTCGAGGGGCAAGAGGATTTATACAAATTTAACATTTAAGTATAAGTTTGATTTACTTTAAGTTATATTTGTATAAATACTTTCTAGGATGTTTGAGATAGGTTCCAGCTTCATAGGAGTTAAGATGCAAATTCTAGATTTTGGGGGTTTTCAAAAAATTCCAGACTTGGCCAAATTTCAGGATTCAGCAAGCCTTCAGCAGGGTTACCTCCCACAATCCATCATGGCTTTCTAAGGTCAAACTAAAGCTGGCAAAAGGATTCTCAAAAGGTTTTAACTCGTTTTATCACAAATCTCTTGGTTTTGACCCCATCTCTATGACAGACTTAGCTTAGCTCTCACCCAAATCCCAGACAAACATGACTTCCCAATAGGCCAAAATCACTCAAACCTCATTTGCTGGACCTAGGGATTTGAAAATAGCCACCAACAAATACTACCTAAGACCTAGTTATGAAGACTTTGACATTTGGCATTGATCAATTATCAAGCATCATAGATTCATAGTATGAAATGATTTAGTTTTAGAATTATGTATATTTCTCTTATATTTTTGGATATATAATGCACACACACACACACACACACACACACGAATCCATAATTGGAAAAAAAAAAATCACGAATCCATGAACCGGATTCTCGAATCCGAATCCGTCCCCGAATCCAAACTGGCAACTTAGAGTTTTTAGTTTGAGGTTTTTTATTTCCCTGATTGACTCAGTATTTTCTTTAAATCTGTTGTTTGGGTGATTTTCTGTTGAGGTTTTTGTTTAGGTATTTTCTGTTACGGTTATTTTCTTAGGTCGGCTAACTATTTGAGGATGGAGTGATTGGCTGTTAGGGGTTTCCTCTTTTAACTTTTCTGTTGAATACTGCTGCTAAAGTGCCACTGCTGTATTATTGTTAAATCTTGTGTGTTCTAGCCACTCTGCTGTTGCTCTTTATTTTGCTTCTTAAATGCTTTGCTGCTTGTTCTTCAATCCTCATTGACTAGTTTTGCCATATTCTTGATTCTGTTGCTGCCTCTTCTCATCCCATGCTACTGCCTTCTCTTCTATGTTTCTGCACAGTTCCATTCTCGCCCTGTTATTCAAAAGACAAATTTATAATCCTAAAGTATTTTTTATATACTGTAACTTTATATTAATAATAAATATTCAAGGTCTATAATTTTATATTAAGAAGTATAAATTTATGTTTAGTTTAACATAACTTTATATTAGTAATGCCAAGTTCTGTTCTACAGTGGCTGCAAGGCTTGGATCATCATGTTGTGACCATGTACATAAAAAAATGAAACACATTTGACGTGTATTTAAAAGAAAAAAAGCCTAAAAGTATAAATTAACGCGTGTAAATAAACTAAAATAAAATGGCTCTTCAGTAAAGAAAATATTTCTTAAGTAAATGCAAAGAGCAGTTCAAATAAAAATACAGTAAACAATGTAAATTAAATGAAATGATTCTTAAATAGTGCTAAAGGAAAATAAAATAACTTAAAGTTATACCTCTTGGCATTTTTTAGATAAATTTAAGATATCTATACTAGTCTTAACATAGTTTGCTTTTAAGTTCTAGATTTTAAATTTTAAATAAAAATATGAAATAAAAAATTATTAAATAGAAAATAAATTAATCATTGTAAATACAGTGGTTTTAATTTTATTTTTTCATCAATTGGTTAACTTGATTGTCAATATCTAAAATGTCCTTTTTAGTACCACCATTCATTATATTTTATGTTTTAAAAAAATAATTAAAAATAAAATGCATATTTATATTCTTTGAACTTAGATCACTATTTTTTCCTAATTCTTTTTAGTTGATGAACTAGTTTGAAACTTATTTCTTTCTGAACTCGAACATGAACTCAAACCTGATAGCTTGGTTGTATATAAAAGGTTTCTTTTTGAGATTCTTATTAAACACATAATAGATTTTTAACCACACAGCAGACACTGCATCACATTCTACTTCTCATGAGAACTACGGTTGGACATTTTCCCTCCTCTTTCAGGACGAGTTCTTGCTTTTCCGCTTCAGATGCCTCTTGTTCCATCTCTTTATTCCTCTCTTTTGTTGGGGTTCCTAGCCTCACTATCGTTTCAGGGTCAATGCTAAATGTTCTTACACGGTTAATTTAAAAATTAAAAATAAAAATATTGTTTATGCTGTACTTCAGCCATTTTGGAATAAGCTTTCTTGACAGTCCCAACAGCCCTTGCTATTATTGGCTGGACGATTTACCTGTAGTTACATTAAATTTCTTTCTTTGTTTTGCGAGACCTTTTCTAGGCTTATGTCTTCATTCGTCTTGCTATTGTCTTTCTTGACATATACAGTAAGCGGACGTACTGAATAATTATTCTGATAGCATTCTACTCATATGGTAAGCTATTTATAAAACAACATTCTCAAGTTCAAGCCACTGCTTCTGTAGGCCAATAAAGAAGTTGTATACAAAGTAGAAAGTGCTAAGGTAGAGTTGGTTATCCTGTTTAAGAGCATCCAACTCATGCTTATTGTTAGTTTGCTGGTTACAATTTTTGTTTTTTGCCGACTCTTTAGCTTTGAAGGTTATCTTGATAACCTGTCTTTTTTATTTTTTTTGCATTTATGTAGAGATTCTATATGTTAGTGCTTGTACTTCAAATGTCTTAACACTCACCAATATTTGGCACCTTTTGAATTTTCATTCCCATTGCATGTCTCTGAGTAGAAACAACCTATTATTGGCTGCATGACTCAATTAATGACTTGCTTTTGTCTAGAATATAAAGTCTAATGGATTTTCTTCTTTGTTAATTGAATTCTCTAAAGAATTTGAATGCATTTAAACTTGGGATTTTATTTCATTTTCAGATCATTTTAGGTAACTGTTTGTTGAATTGTTCCCTTCAAAATCTTTAATTTGGACTTGGAATGAGTGATTCGATATAAAAAATGATGCCGGAATTTATCTCCACAATGACAGGGGAGATTGTAAAATCTATGGTGACAGGAATTTGTGGGTTCTATGGGTTGATAGGTGCACCATTAAGCACATGTGCTAATAGTCAGGCAGTTGAGGTATGGGTTTTAGGTATATATCTCTGTAAATTATGGACTACAGCTCATGCTTGTCTTTAAAGACTAAACCACCTTAATCTTAATGGTATTGGCTGCCATAAGTTAGTACCTGCTATGCATGTTAGGAAGTCTGAGGCTAGATGATATAGCCTGATATGATAACAATGAAACTTAACATGGGCAGAGCTTTGAGCAAAAACTTCAGCATGTCGTCGAAAGCATAAATTAATATGATATTCAAATACCCAGTTAGTCAAGTCTCGAAGTAAGATCAATCATTTGTTATTTTTCAAATTCTGTAATTCCCCTTTTCATTGAGTGAACATTTGTGGGGTCCATGAGCCTATTTCTATACTTGTCTGAGTGGGTTGAAGGGTGATTGCCAGAGAAGTCGATATATTGGCAAGGATTTGTTTTATTCATTTGTCACTGCTATTTTCATGAGTTTTCAATCATTTCCTATATTTTAGTGGAATTCCCTAGATTTTAGGAAGTCAGTTGGAGGTGAGATCCTCACCATGACTATCCTCATAGGGGATTGACCAAGGTTACCTGGAGATGGGGAGACTTGGAGGTCTTCGGTGCTGGAACCGGTATTGGTATGGCTATTTTTCAAAAATAGGAGATGGCGATACTTGGAGATGGCAATTTTTTTTTATAATATAATTTAATAATTTCTAAGAAATACCATAAATTCATAACATAGTGCTTTGAATACAAGAACAATGGAAAGTTATAAGTATGAACATTGAACATTAAAAGTTTAAAGAGTCAAAGACTAATACTAAATAGTAATGTCATATTAATATAGAGTCAAATAGATCAAAACTCACATTGCATATCTCATAGTCATATCTGATTTCTGAATATTGCATATGATCATCATCATATCAGATTAATAATCACTGAGATTATCATTACATATTGAAATTTGAATTCCAAAAATATATAGTTTGATGCTAAATTGCTGATATGCAAACAAAAAACTCAGAACTATAAAGAAAAATCAGAAATCTATCTAGTATCATCTACTCCACAAGGCTGTGATCATAAAAAAAACATTAAAATGAGGGTCAAAATACATAAAATGACTTAATGTTGTATTTTAAATTTGTTTTTTAATTAGGAGATGGGGGGAGACTTCATGTTTTGGAATTGGACACTCGGATTCTTCGGGAGACTTTGCCATGAAGTCTCCAACCATTTTTGAAGACTCTGGAGACGCGAAAAGTCTCCCCTAGGTCTCCGGGTAGCACTGGGATTTACCCAAAGATGACCTTTTCACTGTTGATCTTGTTCATGTCCTTGCAGATTTTCAAGTGTGCATGTTCATTAAAAATGTCCAGGGCTTGTTCCTACTTTTTAAGGGCCTTTGGAGGGCAACCGTGATAGAACCCTATCATACAGCTTCTCATTGGATTCGGGTACGAGTCAGCTATGCATAAGTGGTTCTTAAGTTATTATTGATTCACTAATGAAAGTCAAGGTTTATTAGTTACTTGGACAATTTAATGTTATAACACTAGTGCCATATTATGTGGTTATTGATTGTTATCATTTTTTAAGTGACATAGGTGTTATATCAAATAAAAATAATCATTATTGTTGAAACTTGGGCTAGGCATCCAGCATGTGAATGAATAAATAGAGGCAGTCCAACCTTGAGAGATACATTTTATGCTTATTACACCTATTTCAGACCTAGAGAGTGCAGTACAGTAGGCAGCACTCGTAGAATAATTCAAGTATGAAAACCCTTACATCCAAAGATCAGAGCATGAATCCTTATGGTTTCTTGTGGGTAATCTCATCCAGGGATTGGATTGAACAGAAAGCATTCTCTTCATTGGTAGACTGGCTTGTGGGGTGATTGGAGCAGCATTAATGCAACTGCATCAGTTCTGATTTTAGAAAAGATCTTCCACCAAGTGCTCGAGTTCTGATTAATTCCACATTATTATTATTCTATTTATATAATGCAGCAGATTTTATCAATAAAATTTAAAAATACAATTCTATGGTTATTGTTAGTGATTTCTTTGTTAGTATATTGGTGTTGTACACCATTCTTTCTTTCCTGGCATAATTTTGCCTTTCGTTTAATAATATAAAAGAAAGAAAAACATTAGATAGAGTGCATCTCAAATTCAGGTTTTGAAAAAAAAATTAGATAGTGGTCATCGCAAATTCAGGTTTTGGTATAACAAGCTCTCATTATAGGAATAAAATGATATGAGTATCACATTCTTGAAGAACTTTGCAATGAATGTCACCTCCCCATACGCACCAGGAATCCTGACCCTCTCAAGTCCTTGATTGGAGTATCTGTACCGTAAATATGCATTTTTCACAAATGTGACAATGCTCCCAACTCCCTAGCTCAGTAATTCAAATGCAAATGATTGTTAAGGACTGGTCCCTTTGAGAGGCTAGGGGTTAGGCTAATGTCCATATTTGTAGATTTGATATCCACTGCCAATAAATGGATAAAAATCTAGAACAATTGCAAAACTGATGATGTTTTAGATAGGGTCCCATATAATAATTGGGATTTGGGTACTTCCACCTTTGGGCAATGATCTGCAGCTCTTATGGTACATACAAGGCTGTCTAGAATATTTACTTCTAATGAAAATCACCCAGGCAGGAAAAATCTTTAAAAGGTCACATTAATGGTGCACCCATTTTTGCCTGTAGATTTTGGATTGAAGGTTTCATTGTAGTTCATAATGCATGATGTATATAGAACACGTTTGTCTAAAATAGATTTAGCCTGTTACTGTAATTGCATTGATGTCATGTACAAACAAGCCTGTTCTGTGTGGAGTTTATGTAATGTGCTCTGTTATCTCATTAATTTATCTTCCGTGAATGGCTTCGTCTCCGACGACTTACAACAACAGGGAGATGAAATACACCACATAGAAGAAGAAAATCATTGAGAAGGGGCAGAGGGGCATCCCTGAAAAAGCTGAAGTGCCGCCCTCCCCAGCAATGCTGCGTCCAGTAGGTCTTTTCCGTCACATCCCATTCCTCTCGTGCCTGCACCAAACTTGTCTCCAAAACATACTGTTCAGCTATAGCCTCCGCTAACACCATACTGTCTCCCTAGCCAATCTGACCTTGATAGCCACCCGTGCCAACTTCTCTACTTCCAACTCCTGGGTACGCTGAGCCAAGTGTTGCTCTACTGCCTCCAACTGGGTGGTCAGCTCCTCCCGAGCTCTCGATGCATCCACCAAGACAGTCTCACGTCCAGCCAACACCTACTCCAAGTGCCTCAAAGCGTAGTACCCCTCTTGAAAGACTTGCTCCAGTGCTCTCTTCACCTTCGGCATGCAAACACTCCATGCCTGTAGCAACTTTGATCTCATCAACAGGTCACACTCTCCAAGGGCTGATAACTGAACCGACTGGGGGTCTAGGGGGCAACGCCCCCAGCGGGGTCGAGGGGCAGCGCCCCCGCGGGGTCCTGGGGCAGAGCCATGCATATATAAGTCACCATGCATATATATTGAAGTTTTAATCTTCCTATGCAATATCTTGGGCAATAGAAATCCAATCCCATACCTCGTCAGAGTTTCAATTTCATATCATTAATATTTACTAGTCTACGGACTATATATGTCACCAGCTGCAATATTTGTAGTGGAAGGTTTTATTGGGTTCAACTTATAGATAGGAACAATAACTATTAATAACTATCGCATTATGTTATATCTTAATCTCTGATTTCAATTGACGTGATCCATAATTTGGGCAAGACATTAATGATTTATATTGATTGGCAAATTTTCATAAGAAAATCTTGTAATATGTCTTATAATATGTCGCTCCTTTGACGAAAAGTCACGACAAGAGGTATTTCATTTGTGAACTATTGCAAATAAAT
This sequence comes from Chamaecyparis obtusa, assembly GCA_027943335.1. Lineage (NCBI taxonomy): Eukaryota > Viridiplantae > Streptophyta > Pinopsida > Cupressales > Cupressaceae > Chamaecyparis > Chamaecyparis obtusa. Next base: position 521,814 of record BSBK01007185.1, on the reverse strand, counting down.
ATATTTTATCAGGGAGGACTATAGTTTAGGGGGAGCCTTACTATAATTCATAAAAGGAATTATTAAAAGAACATATATAAGTGTCATGGAATTGCAATATTGGAGCCTTACTATCAGAGATCACGAATTGTGGATGAATACTAAGTTCGCACAAATTAAATAATACCAGACCAGATTGAATCATTGTTGCCGTCACTTATAGAAAGGGCATGGAATTAATACATTGACAAATTTTTGCGGAGCCTCTCTTTTCTTGTGACTGTTTTCATAACGTATGTTGTTGATGAATTTATATAGGAGGTTGATTGGGCATGGAGTTAATTCAAAAACCCATTTGAATCCTTGACCTTGGTGTCAATAATTGGTTGTTTCTGCATCCATAGTGATATTTTGAGTACAATATGGAAATCATTGAATGAGGATCGAGTTATCGGTTGTATAACTGAATATTGACCAGAGTAACATTAGCAGAGCCATATGAAACTTGCAATCCCAGATCTGGTTAGTAAAGAGTTTTTATTTGAGGTTGAACAATATTCTATTGGGGACATTATAGTAGTATTAGAGAAAAATATGAATTAGAAATATATAATTATTTCATGCATTGTCTCTACTCATATTTTTTTTATGGTATCAGAGTGTACAAAATCCTATACATGATATATGTGCTCTCTCTGGCAAACAATTTGGATAAGTGCTTAGATCAATAGAGTGATGCCACCAAAAATAAGCAAAATGCACCTGCTCCCATGACTATCCATGGAGGATGGGGTTGGTGGGTGTCTTTGGCTTTGGCAGTAGTTATTGCAATTACAATGGCAATCAGATCATTGGGCTTGCTAGATCCCCCAATAGTTTGATCAAAAGAGGGCATCATGAGAAGGCTAGAAACTTTGTACAAAAGATCCAAGGCACACATTCAATTGAGGAGTTTTATGACTTGGTGGAGGCTAGTGAAGTTTCTATGTGGTGAAACATCCATTTAGGAATATCTTGCAAAGGAAATATAGGTCTCATTTGGTCATGGCCATAGCCATTCCCTTCTTTCAAAAGCTCACAGGGACTAAAGTTTTCATGTTCAATGCCCCCATTTTCTTTGTGTTTAATTAAAAATGCTTTGGCTTTGTTAGAAATGCTTCCTTAAATGCATGTGTTTTTCTGGATTAGATTGTGTATGTTTTTAGCATCAATGTTTCGGATCACACTCCGTGATCCATCATCAGGACAAGAGAGTGTAAGAATTGTAAGAACAAAAGATGTAGACCAGCCAATCTCAAGGGATATGAGAGGGGAAAATGGCACAGAAAACTGTGCAGAGAAGTAAAATGAAAATAACAATAAAATAAGGCCTAAAAAGAAAAGCAAGAGAAAATAATAAAAGCTGCAAGGTAGGTGAAGAATAATTAAAGCGAAGGATGAAAATTATTATAACAGTAAATTCTACCAGATATAAAAAGAGGTGAAGCTATATAAGCTACAAAGTACAAAGAAAACATGAATGAACAATTGGAGGTTAATGAATCAAGGGAAAATGAAAAGAAATACATAAATAAAAAGGGGGGAAGATTATTAAAGAACCTGTATCAATAAGAAAATAGTAAATAATAAATAAAAAATGGACCTATATATAAAGGTATAAACAAGATAAACAATATAATATAGATCTATTTATATGTAGGTGTATATGGACAACATATGTACCTAATACAAAAGATTATAATAAATAAGAAAAAATAAAAGAGATATATATATATATATATATATATATATATATATATATATATATATATATATATATATATATATATATATATATATATATATATATATGGGGGTATAAAAAAGATAAAAAAACACAGACTGAAATAGACCTATATATAGAGGTGTTGTATGCACCCTAAAATGGTCGCCTAGAGTTTGGGCCCCATTTATTCAATTTATCAATCCTGAATCATTTTTATCAATAATCAATATTTTCAACAATATCAATTTCTTGATCAAGTCCTAATTTCGATCATATATTGGATTTTTATCCTATGGGCTAACCATTTATCCTAAGTCTTTATTTGATTAAAAGGAATATTTCCTCCCTTTTCAATTAAATAAAAAAGCCCCACCTTCCTCTTATCCTAAGTTGCACAAATAAAACATTATTCCTATTTTATAAAAAGGGAAAAAGCACTTTTTGTCTCACATGAGGCTCAAAAGTCAACACTTCACTCTCATTGGAGGATACTTGTGCACATGGATTGCTCCTCTTTCAAGCTCCACCGCTGATTAAGACTTTTTGCCTCTTAATCTCCATGGTCCATTTCTCCTCATTTCTTATAAAAGGAGAGCTCTCTCCTTCATTTGGATATCCATGTTTTATGCTAATGTTATGCTGCAGGTTTTAGGTGCATTTGAAGTTTGAAGACATTGAAGACTTGTTGCATTTCATTGTAGTTCATATTTGCTTTCATAGTTGCATAATAATGGCATTATTAGTATAGATTTCCTTTTATGCAATAGAATAAGCTCACATAGTCTAAATAGGAGGCATTGTAATCCATTGCTATTTTCTTTCATAGATTAGTTGCATTGTACTTTCCTTTCATAGCTTAGATTGCATTCTCATTGTAGTTGCATTGCATTGCATCTTCATATTTGATTCTTGGAGATATTGGCATTGTTGCCCTTGTCTTCACTTGAATCTCTCATTGTGTGGTTGACTAGCAAGGTCATGAGTTCATAGCTCTAGCTGAGAGCAATTTTCAATCGTGCAACTCCATGCATAGAGAGCTATGAGCCGCTTTGTGAGGCCTCATTCTTGAGTAACCTTGCATGTAATGGTTCATAGAAGTGCATATTTTAGTGTGTACATTTCTGGATGGCACCACATGCCCATGTCCGACCGTCCCTGTAGACGATCTCATGCAGCTCATGATACATCTCTGCTAGGATCGCAGGCCCCCATGCCATCCGTCGGGGCCTGCCTACCAAGTCTACCAGTAACCTGCCCCATCCGAGCGGGAATCCCTTCTGACTACGATCAGTCATCAGGATCTGTGAAATGATCGATGCCACAATACATGGCACCGGATAATCTCGGCCAAAGTCATCAAGTAGTCGCTCCCAACTGACATGCCTGTCTAGGATGGTCACATCCTGAAACATCTCCTGAATCAACTGACGCCCCTCAGTGACATCCTGATCATAGTATACCTGTGACAACACATAAATCATGTTAGTTTTCATCTTTTGGAAACATTACATTTTACATGACTATCTTAAAACATGATTATACTTACAGGCTCTCCGTGGCATGGAACTCGAAGGATCCTATAGACATCCTCCAGTGTGATGGATGCCTCGCCTGTAGGAAGGTGGAAGGTGTTGTGCTCGCTGTGCCATCTCTCGGCCAGCGCAGTCAACCACCCATGATCTGCTCTGATATACGGATACCGCAACAGATACCGAAATCCCATGGCCCTGATATCGGCATTGCCCGGATCATCCAGATCTCGGACACACCGCAACCCAGTCACCTTCGGCGCTCTGATAATGAGCGCCGGAAAAACCTCCTGCAAACCAAAATCAAGCCCGTTGTTAGTACATATTATGATGGATGTCCAAAAACTCAGTATAAAACATCTTAAAAACGTAACATTGTCTAGACCCATGTCATTTTTGCTCAAAAATGCGTTAAATATCAAATTTTTCAATTGGGCGATATTCTTTTTTGGAGAAGTATCGTGCGATACTTCTCCCTATAGTGGGGCGATAAACCTTATGTCGAGCGATACTTCGCCCAGTATCGCGCGATTTTTCGCCCAGTATCGTGCGATACTGTTGCCTAAAGCGCGCGATACTTTTGGGGCACGCGAAGTATCGCGCGATACTTCTCCCCAAAGCGCGCGATACTTCTAAAGTATCGCGCGATATTTCGCCCAACACAAAATTTTGAAATTTAAAATTTGAAAAAACGTGCTAAAAAAGCTATTAAATGCTAAAAATGACCAAAAAGCTCGAGTTTTTCGAAAACATACCGGGGCAGGATAGTGTGGTGGCCGGTTGTGCAACCGGGCGCGCTCGAATCGATGCCTGTGGACGGGAACTCCTGCTTGCTGGGCCATTTTCTCTCTCTAAAGCTCTCAAGATTCTCAAATCACTAAAAGACAAATGATTTTTGAAAGTGACATTTTGACCCCTTTTATAGCATTTTGACTTTTTGACCTAATTTTCAAAACACCTCGGAATTGCGCGAAAATTGCACCCCTAGCTAATTTCGACGTCCTGGATCCATTTTCGGACTCGAAATCGAAATCCGAGGACATCTTCATAGTCAAAACCGCGTTTCAAAATCTTCCCCCCTTCTGCGCAGTTGGCTGATCTTTTGGGGCCTAATCTTTTAAATCTTTGTTGGGGCATCGTCATCTTTTCATGTCTTCCAAACTTCTAGTCTTTCATTCATATTCATTTCACTCCCTCATTTCTCACGTTGACTGCATCTTTCCAGTCAGGCTGGGGCACGTTCTATTGCCTAATGGTTAACCTATTTGACCCTTACATTCGATTATGATTTGATCAACCTTATCAATTTTCTGTCTCTCCTCTACTTGATTTCGATTTCGATTCCGAGGGGGCAGTATTTGTGGGATTCTCATCCCCGATTTCTTTGATTCTCTTGATTCAGACATCTTTTGTGAGCTTTTGCTCAAAATTTGAGATTATTATCTCCCATTTTTAGACATTGATTATTGCCTAGCAGCGACGGTGATAGTTTTGTCTAAAGCTTGATTTGCACCTAGCAGCGACGGTGTTGGTTTAAGCTTTTGTTTATGTTTTGTCCGGATATAATCCCGAATCGACCTCACATCTGAGTTGTTTTGTGATCCCAAATCGATCTCACATTTCAATTCTTCTTTGATTGCATGTGTTCCCAAATCGATCACACAGGTGTAAATAAGAGAAAAATATAAAATAGACCTATCTATGTAGGTGCATATGTTTAACATATGCACCTAAATAAATAAGATAATAATAAAAAAGAAAATAGAAATAGACCTATATGCATATAGGTATAAATACGATAATAAACTAAAATATAGACCTATATAATTCACATATGCACCTACAAAAAAAGAAATTAGAAAATAGATACAATAAAGAATTCCAAATCTCCATTGCATGGAATGAAAGCCTTTTCATATTCTGATGATTGGCACTTCAAGTACGACAGTGATGTTGCCAAGACTCTTCAAACAACTGTCTCTTCAATTTTGATTGCCGACAAGAATGGAAGATACTTAGATACTTGACTGCTGTTACAAAGAGCGACTGTACATATGCTGCCGCTGAAGACTCTTCATAGTCTTCAAATGATGTGACACTTCATATAGAAAACGGTTCAGCATTATAGACTCTTTGCCACCTTAAGTCACCTGAATGTTGAGCAACCATCATAGGTATATCGAATAGCTCCCACAGCTACCAATCTTCAACACTCCCTCTTAGCAAAGGAGATATCTGTTTACCCGTTGGGGTAAACTTAGTATTGCACAAACATCGTACGGGAAATATAAAACACAGAATATATCAGAGAATAATAAATACTTTCATTAATCATTCCAGACTGGCAAGTACATTTATATCATAATGATTATACAATAAAAATCTCCCATGTCCAACCTCCGAGAGAGTATATAAAGTACCCGAAGGGTCACGACCGAAGCGTCGTGACGTAACTGTCTAACCTCTCGGTCACTAACGACTGAGAGTAACATAATACTTTACTAACATAATAACCCGTACATACAATTATCCCGACAACATCATCCCCCCCAAAAAACAAGTCGTCTCCGACGACTTACAACAACAGGGAGATGAAATACACCACATAGAAGAAGAAAATCACTGAGAAGGGGCAGAGGGGCATCCCTGAAAAAGCTGAAGTGCCGCCCTCCCCAGTAATGCTGCGTCCAGTAGGTCTTTTCCGTCACATCCCATTCCTCTCGTCCCTGCACCAAACTTGTCTCCAAAACATACTGTTCAGCTATAGCCTCCGCTAACACCATACTGTCTCCCTAGCCAATCTGACCTTGATAGCCACCCGTGCCAACTTCTCTACTTCCAACTCCTGGGTACGCTGAGCCAAGTGTTGCTCTACTGCCTCCAACTGGGTGGTCAGCTCCTCCCGAGCTCTCGATGCATCCACCAAGACAGTCTCACGTCCAGCCAACACCTACTCCAAGTGCCTCAAAGCGTAGTACCCCTCTTGAAAGACTTGCTCCAGTGCTCTCTTCACCTTTGGCATGCAAACACTCCATGCCTGTAGCAACTCTGATCTCATCAACAGGTCACACTCTCCAAGGGCTGATAACTGAACCGACTGGGGGTCTAGGGGGCAACGCCCCCAGCGGGGTCGAGGGGCAGCGCCCCCGCCGCCAAGACCAATTTAGCACCTTCAAAGTCAATGAAACGCACTATTTTTGTGATTTTCGTCTGCTCCCATGCTCTTTTCTGCAAACCGCTTATGTTTCCATTACTTCTTGCTCATGCCCTTCCCTTTGGTACCATTCGTTCTTCAATATGAGCTGCTTTGTTTTGTCGTCGTTTTTTTTTTTTTTTAGAATACCATATGAATTTCTTCCTTCATGCTTTCCCCTTCACACATCCCAATGCTGTACTGAACCCTTATGCATCTTCTTGTCTGTGTCGTATGGATTCCCTCTCTCTGACTCCCTTTTGTATTGTACGGATACAACCAAATTATTACTGATCAATGCCGTAACTATGTGTTTGTACGGCTTCTTTATCGTCTGCAATGACCGTACGAATATATCCTTGCGCTTTTTAATTTCTCCTGTAGCGTGTGGTCTGGCCGTACAACCGTACGGTATCCTACTTATGGCTTGGCTATCGTACGCCCATCTAACACTTATGCGTCGCCTTGGTACCGTACGGTCTTTTATTTTTCAGCTTGGCGTTTTCCATGTACGGTGCCGTACAATGTCTTATGGAACAGTACGGTACCGTACAGTATCATATTTATTTATTTCTTTCCTTCCGTACGGTGACTGCTGCATTAAAAATAACGTACGTGCATGGATGCTATTGCCGTACGACACTTGACAGCCGTACGACATCCTACAATGCTGTGGCACTTTTGAATGCCGTACGACCGTACGGTCTGATCTCTCTTTTTTTTTTTTTTTTTATAAAATTTAATTTAATTTAATTTAATTTTTTTTTCATTTTTTTCATTTTTTTCATTTTTTTCATTTTTTTTTTCCCACCGTACGGTCATGCATAGCCGTACGGGTGTTTTTCAATTTTCTATCCGGAGGCTTCTCTAGTCACCCGTACGGACGCCTGCCGAGTCCCTCTCGGTTGCTCTGTCCCTCCTTTTGGATCCATCCTCTTCGGGTAAAGTTTCAATTTGGTCCCGTTGCCACTGTCATGTATCCATTCATCGAGAGCCCACAGAGTGTGCAGTCGTTCCCTCTCCCTGTCGCCGAGTCTGTTTTCAATGGCGATCCAAAAGCTTGGAACCATAAATTCTACAGGGACCACGGTCTCGTTCCCGTACAGAAAAAGGAGAATCAAGATTTTGAAGACTGCGGTCCTCCACACAGGAGTCCAGTTGTCTCCCATAACGATGGGTTTCAGATTTCTCTCATCCCCAAGATTTATTTTTTCCAACTTTGCTTGTTTGTTCCAGATGGGTTCCTCCTTCCGAAACTCCTGGGCAGGGCTTTCTTTCCTTTCGACTTCCCGTTCTCGGTATGCTGTATATTCCGGAAGGAACTCACTCTTGGCTTCCTCAATCTTCAATATGTTGCAGGAAGGCTGAAATAATTCATAATCACCCATTTGCCAGTGGAATAGACCATCCATCGAATCTGTATCATCCTCCACTTTCAGTATCCCTTCGGCATTAGGTTCCATGTTTCCTTCCTCTCCGCCCATCCCGTCGTCTGACTCTGAATCGGATGCCATTTCCTCCCCAACCATCTGCGTGTTGAGGTCCACTACAAACTTCCTTCCCCCCTTTTCAAATGCGAGGGTGTTTTTCTTCCAATTATGATTGGCTCGGGCCGTCACCAACCACCCTCTACCCAGGATGGCATCATACCCCTTCTACTTAAGAGGGATTACAACAAAATCTAAGGTGAAAGGCTGGGTTCCAATAGTCATCTGCTACGCCATCAGTGTACCGAGAGGCTTAATACCGTGCTGGTCGGCCCCTAATAAATTGAAAGTCGGTGGCCACAGCGTCGGTTTCCCCAAGCTTTTCCAAGTTTCTTCCGGGAGGACATTGACGCCCGACCCACCGTCGACAATTGTGTTCGTGAGGATGGTACCCAAAATACCCATCTCCACCACTGTGGGATTCCGCCCATTATTTATCGATAGCGTCATGGGGTCGGTTGCAGAGCCACTCGTGATCTCCGTTCGTTCAACCGTGCTTGCTGGAATTTTTTGCCCAAGGAATAGAGCCGTTTTGAGATGCGGCATGGTTTCCAATAGGTCCTTGACCTTTACTAGTACCTCCAATTGCATTATCTGCCTTAAAATATTTTGTTCGGCCATTGCTCGAGTAGAAATGTCGACATCTGTGGAGTCCCTTCGGTCCTCCATACCCTTCGCGATCTCAGCCTTCGCCTCGAGCATCCTTTGTTTCTCTGTCGGGGGGTGAGGATATGTGGCCTTCTTCATTTGCTCGCGTGTGATTGCGAGGACCTTCTCCGTGCCCCCTCGTTCAATGTCTAGGATGTTGCAGCCGGGCTTCGGACAATTAGCATCCTCATGGTTCCCCGGTCCGCACCACCGACACAGTTTTAGTGGAGCAGTAGCCTCATTCTGACAGTCACGGGCATAATGTCCCCATTGGTTACAACTCCTGCACTGTATCATGGGCCTCCCCTTCACGTCATACTGGACCCGTGGCTTGTTCTCATCATTGCCTCGGCCTCCCCGTCGGTTGTTTCCATACCCGCCGGATGATGGAGCATTTTGTTGTCCGCCAGTACCAGACGTGGAAGGTTGCTCCTGTGCATAGAGCACTTGTTGATTTCTCACCCTCAGGTTGTAGGGACATTCTTTAGTGGAATGTCCTGCGATTTGGCAGATATCGCAAAAAGCCTTCTTCGGACAAGAACCTTTTGTGTGGCCTGCTTCCTTGCAGTCAGTGCACCACACCGTATCTTGTCCTGTCTTACTGATACTTCCCTTGGCAGCCTTGAGTTCTTTCATCATTCTTTCAAGGTCTTTTTGCAATGCAAGCACTTTCTTGCTCAACCCATCCTCACTGCTTTCAGTCTCCGAGTCATCGTCAGAAGATGACCTCATCTTCTTGGAGGTCTTACACTCACTCTCTAAATCCATTGCTCGGTTGTATGCATTACTGTATGAAGTAGGTGGAACTATCTTCATTTTCTTTCGTAGGGAGGTTTCGAGTCCCTCTATGAACCACCTCTTCTTCAGTTCGTCCGCTGGGGCCGACTCCATCTTCCCGATGAGTTCTTTGAGTCGCCGTCCGTACGCACGGACGGACTCATTCTTCGCTTGCTTAGTGTTGTAGATTTCCGCTAATATCTCATTATCATCTCGTAACAATTGAAACTCTGTCTGGAAGGCCTTTTTGACCTGGTCCCATGTCGTCAGGCTCGTCTTGTCAACATCCGAGTACCAGTCAATGGCTCCCTCCCTCAATGTTGCAGGGAATTGGCGGATCCATTCGTCCTGGTCGGTAACTCCATTGGCAGCCCATATAGTCTCACAGGTCCGGCAATGCCGAACAGGATCCTCCTTCGCTTGGCCTGTGAACTTGGGCAGTTTCTGCTTACTCGCAGCCATGGTAGGTTGTTGCCTCCGCGAGGGATTTGGTACTCCGACACCACCTCCTCCTTGAGTATTGTGTGTAGTGTTCACTGGTGGCACTTGCTCGTGCGGTAGTTGTGTGACTGGTGGGACGGTACTGTGTGGAGTCCTTGGTTCCAACGGAGGGTTCGCCTGTGCATTCGCAGTGCATTCAGCCGTATTGTCACTGGCACCTCCGGCAGTACCGTCACCTTCGACCGTACGATTCCCTTCGTGGTCTCGGTCCTCCGCACGTGTACGGGTCAAATCTTCAAACCGGTCTCGCTCTTCTTGAAGTAAGACCTGTCTCAATTGTGTTTCCTGGAGTAGTTCTTTCCTACTCCGCACTCTCCGATGCTCCAACGAAGTGAACTATTCTCCGTCGGCCTCTGCACCTTCCGTACCACTTCCAAGGTTCCCTTCGGGCAACCCTCCGGCAAGCTGGTCCTTGGCAAGTTGCCTCAGCCTATACCGACGTTCACGTTGTTGCGCGGAGATCAAAGCCTTCTGTGCGGCTTCGCCTTCGTCATCTTGTGCCTTTTTATTTCTATCTTTATTTAAAACATTGGGCATAAATCCTTTCCTCACTTCTCTTCCCGAGTACGTCTAGGCAACGGTGCCAGATGTTTACCCGCTGGGGTAAACTTAGTATTGCACAGACATCGTACGGGAAATATAATAAACACAGAATATATCAGAGAATAATAAATACTATCATTAATCATTCTAGACTGGCAAGTACATTTATATCATAATGATTATACAATAATATCTCTCATGTCCAACCTCCGAGAGAGTATATAAAGTACCCGAAGGGTCACGACCGAAGTGTCGTGACGTAACTGTCTAACCTCTCGGTCACTAACGACCGAGAGTAACATAATACTTTACTAACATAATAACCCGTACATACAATTATCCCGACAACACAGCTGTTGTCTAATTTGTATTTAGTTTGGATCTTTTTATAAGGTGAACATTACATCTGTGTTTTTTTATCTTCAATAATGTCTAGATTAGACATCTTGCACTTGCCCATGCTGTTACTGGTTTTCTATCTGTGTTCCTCTCAGTGTAGATATTTTTAGCTGCAAAATCTTTGTATATATGGTGCTGAATAAAATGGAGCTTTATGAATTGTAAACAGAAAGATGCATGGAGAAAAGACCAATAAAACTAATATCTTTGACTAGAATAACAATTTTGTGTTCCTTGTGCACTGGATTTTACAGGCTTCCAGAAATTTTCTGTTGAAGTTAGAACTTCACTACATTATATAGTATATATTGCAGTTTGAGAAAGCTTTTGGAAGTGGTTGGAGTTGTTAATATGTTAAAACAGTTAAAGGTGGTACATTTGAGGCTTGAACATAATTATCATGCCTAAAATACAAATATTGGAAGCATACATTCCACTCAGGCTAATACGCTGCATACGTTGATGGATGTGAGCATTTGTCAATGCTTAGTGTTGATGTTTTGTAGCTTGAGTTGGATAAACACTGAGTCTATTCTAGTGAAGATATGTATATATATATTTAGTATATATGAGATGTATATATATACTTAAATCTATATATAAATATTATTATTATGTAAATATTAGAAAAATTAATATAATACTCAAGAGATATTATATATATATGTATATATATTATCATAATTGTCATTATATTAATTATATAATAATGAATAGACATGTCCCATGAAGGGACATGTCTCTTCTTGGCTCATTCTCAATATAAATGCAAGAGATTGTTGCATTTGGAAAACACATACTATATAGGCAATGCTATTACATTTGTAACGATCTTAAAACCTTAACAATGTATCAGAGCCAGGTGCAAATGTGAGAGTAGTTTGTTGATGGTGAATGTGTGACTGTCTTAGAAAATACAGTCTCAGTATGGGGACCATATCTCACAAATACACCGTTGGATTTTGCTGAATTTTGGATATGTTGGTGATAAACAAATTTCGAAGAAACTCATTGGAGCGATTGGCGAGAAAGTGTCAGGTTCAAAAGTTATGACCGACTGTGTACGGGTCTATGTGAAATCTGGTGAGTGAAGTTGTGTTGTAAATTTTTGTCCACACCAAGCGCAAAGAATAATGTCAAGTGAATTGTAGCAGATTTGTTAAGAAGAAAACATCAGTGATTATATATTGGCAACTATGTCATTCTTGAATGCGGCGATTTATTAAAGACATAATTTACACACTAATATTTTGAATAAAGTAAATTGATTAAAGAAAAAAGGCATTGTTTAGTAAGAGGTTGAGGATGATGAATTTGCGAAGTATACACAACAATTTCCATAATGATTAGTTAGTCCTTGTAGCGGTTTTCATTAAAGAGACATTAATTTGTTATGATCGTGGTCAAGCATTAACAAAGAAGCACATATTCAAAGAAGGGTGTCTCTTTCTAGAAAGCTAGCTTTAATTGTAGTGTCACCTCTCTTGGAGCAATCAAGTCATTTCATAAGAAGACATAAGCATTGTTCAACGATATAAGAGTGGGAATTTTACATTGTGGGGGGAATAATAACCAATGTTACATTCCCACTTGAACAATCCTTAGTGGGGAGATGATTCAAAGGGGAGATGTCTTTCAAATAATTTGAGAAGGTGTTTTCTGATTTGATGTATATGGACCTTCATTGAAGCAACTTGTATCAAGGATGTTGATGCGTAGATAAGTATTTATTATCCTTGAGTATTTATTTATCTACTTATTGCAATCTCTCTCTTATTTGTATTTCTGTACGTACTATAAGAGCTATTTGCCTTGATCTTTTCCGAGGATGCCTTTGTAGGAAAAAGAAGATAGATATCAGATTCAAAGGGAGTTTGACTCTTCTGAGGTAACTTTGGATGATGAGCTCATAAGATTGTTATCAGACTTAGAGGGAGTCTGATAGTTCATCTTAAGCAATCTTGGATGAAAAGATCAACAAATTGATATCTGCTCAATGAGTTCTCTATGAGAGAAGTTCGAGGTGAAATCCCTTGTTTCCACCCTTTGCATTGAGGCATGATGGATGTCATGTGTGTGACTCCATGTTTTTTTTAATGGGCCTACCTCCTGTGTACATCATGAGGAAGTGACGACTTCCAAATGTTTATCACTTGTATTTGCAGAAGTTATTGAAAGGTGACAATCTTACAATAACTTAATCTTGTATTGTGATGGACATCTTATGATGTCTAAGCAGATCATGATAGATGATAACTTGCATGGTGGATTAAGTTCCTTAAACAGACCATGGCCTTCTATTGTGATGGACATCTTATGATGTCTATGCAGATCATGATAGATGATAACTTGCATGGTGGATTAAGTTCCTTAAATAGACCATGGCCTTCTCTTGTGATGGACATCTTATGATGTCTAAGTAGATCATGATAGATGATAACTTGCATGGTGGATTAAGTTCCTTAAATAAACCATGGCCTTCTATTGTGATAGACATCTTATGATGGCTGAAACAGATCATGACAGATGATACCTTGCTTGGTGGATTAACTTTCTTAAACAGACCATGGCCTTCTATTGTGATAGACATCTGATGATGGCTGAAATAGATCATGCTAGATGATGAATGTCATTATGGTAAGTATTATTGAGGATACATGTGCACATTACCTATGGACATTTTTGAGTACTTGGGTGAGTATCATGCGACTTGATATTCTGTGGCCAATGCTCCGGATATCATGAGATGATATCTTTATAAATTTTTGAGTACTTGGTGAATATCATGCGACTTGATACTCTGTGGCCAATGTGTTAATATTATTCAGATTTACTTAGGAAAGAATAAACTATAGAGTACTTTCAAATGCTAAACATAGAATAAACTAGCAGGGTGAGATAGTACCCGGATTTATGTTCTGATACAATCCTCAAATTGATCCAGCTAGGGCTTCCCTTAAAGTCTTCAATCTGGTCTTGATTTATGCTACAGAATTCTGCTCTTTGGAGTACTGCTGTTAGGTACAGAATTGTATTGACACAAGGAAATCGCAGCTTCTTGATCGATTTGCTGCTTTCAGACTTGATGCATCTGCTGCCTTATATAATTTTGTTGATGCCCTAGATGAAGAGCTTGCTGTCCTTTATGCTGCTATTGATGATGCCCTAGATGAGCTCGCTGTCCTTTATCCTGCTATTGTTGATGCCCTAGATGAGCTCGCTGTTCTTTATCCTGCTATTGTTGATGCCCTAGATGAAGAGCTCGCTGATATGTCTTTATGCAATACTTTAGGAGGGAAGAGCACGTTATGTTTTGTGTGTCTTCCCTCAAGACATGATCTCCTATAAATAGGAGTCATATCAACCAAATGAGGGAGCCGACCTGTCCCAAGAGGGCCGACCCTAGATCAAATGATATAAATCATATTCTCGAGGAGGGCCGACCTGACCTAGTATAGGAAATTAATTAATAATAAACCATTATCAATTCTGCGGTTTAGTTTGATCAAGGCCGATAGGCTATAATATTAACACAATGCTCCGGATATCATGAGATGATATCTTTATAAATGTTTGAGTACTTGGTGAATATCATGCGACTTGATATTCTGTGGCCAATGCTCTCAATATCATGAGATGATATTCTTATGAATCTATGAGTTATGGTGAATATCGTGCAACTTGATATTCCTAGTTAGGCCATATCTCTGATATCATGGTAAATGATATCTTCCGATCCTAATCATTTGTTTAATCTCCCCTGGCTAAGAGGGAGTGTCGATGTTTTGTAGCTTCAGTCAGATAAACACTATGAGTCTATTCTAGTGAAGATATATATATATACATATATATATATATATATATATTATGTAAATATTAGAGAAAGTAATATAATACTTGAGATATTATTTATATATATATATATATATAATCATAATTGTCACTATATTAATTACATAATAATGAATAGACATGTCCCTTCCCATGAAGGGACATGTCTCTTCTTGGCTCATTCTCAATATAAATGCAAGAGATTGTTGCATTCAGAAAACACATACTATATAGGCAGTGCTATTACATTTGCAACGATCTTAAAACCTTAACACTTAGTTGGCATACTCAAGGACATTTGAGCTAATTCACGGGACACTATTTTTCTGCATTAGTATGATATTGCTTAGGTGTTTCTGATGGTCATTCGCATGCTGGGTATATTAGTTATGTAGTATTATGGTTCCATGGATTGTTTAAAAACTCAGGACTCAACAAAACTCAGCTGACTCAAACTTGACTCAGACTCGAGAACTTGGGTAGATTTTCTAAACATGGAAAAGCAGTTATACTTACAAATTAATCTTAAAAAAATGCATACTTAATCATGAAATTTATCGTAGAGAACTCGTTAAGTGATAAGTGCTAAGTAGTTTTTTATTCATTCATAATATTATAGATAAAAGAAATATTCAAATAAATACATGATCACACATCATTGATTGTTGGTCATTGATCATTGATCATTCATAATTTCTTTTTACTTTATGGTATTATATTTCATAAATTCATAGTTGTTAGTATTGACTTTGTTCCAAGTTCAACAATTCACTCATATGATCATAATGGATTCACGATCAGAGTGGCCAAAAAACATCAAGATTCAAATTTCACAACACATCATAGTGGTGGGCAATGTCTACATCTCATGCTGCCTATTCTGCCGCCTCTCCTCATAAATAGAAAGGACCCATAAACTCTTGTACAACATTGGGCTCTACTTAACCAGAGTGGAACTTCTCTTCCATGGATCTCTGCAAGATGATTTTTGAAGTAGTTGATGCCTTGATAATGACACACTATTTGAATTTTGAACTGTTTCTCGCTTTAGGGATCCATGCTTCCAAATGAGGTCCTGGTTTGTAGATGCCACATCTCAAAGAAAAAGCTCAACTTGAAATCCTTGCATTAATTAAAAAGTTTAAAGATAATAAAATGTAAACTCTAGCATTTAGCTAGCTGGTAAATAACAGGGAAACATGAAGAAAAAAGAATAATAAAACCCTATAATGAGAGGGAAGAGCTAAACAAAAACTCGAAAATAAACAAGAGGGGGAGTAATAATTGCAAATATAAAATTTCCAGTCCATTACATATGCATGAAATGTTTCTGGATTTAACTCCGAACTTTTTTCAGAAACATGTGATGCTAAGAGGGAGAGTGCTAATTTGTTAGGTTACAATTTGTATATATATTGCAAATGCTGCCAAAATCAGTCCATGATTGTGCAAAATCAATTCCCAATGTTCCAAACTTAGTCAATCTGAAATTTAAATAAAAAGCAAATGTTTCGATTCTTTTCTGGCTGCAGAATGTATTTATCCATTGTTAGGTGATTTTTTAGCTTGGACAAGAGACTTTTTGTAAGTTATCTTTGCAAAAATGTAAAAATCTTGCCAAGTCTGCAAAAAATCACCGGCAAGTGAAGTCATGAATGATTTGCCCAGATTTTTTTTATTACGAGTACCTACGACCCTGCAAGTTTTCTGATGATTTTTTAATCTATGATTTCGTATCTTGATGATTATGTGTATTTCAACTTCACTTTAACAGAAAATACTGCTATTAAGTACTCCTGTTTGCTATGTCATACTGTGGTGGGTCAATATTTCCTTAAATGCTTTCTCTGGCCACTGCTATAAGCTCATAGATTTGTTGAAAATATCTTAAAATTTAAGAAAGTGTTCAGAAGAGCTTTATAATTGGCTTGAAAATATGATGTATTAAGTTCATACTTAGGAATCAGAATAAACCCACTTCAGCATAAAATTTTGGCTGATGGTATCACTACTTTCTGGAACCAGTCACTTATGTGTGGCCTACATTTGAAATTAATATATGTAGCCAATAAAGTATATAAAGGAATTTGAGCAGCCATTACACCGCATAGACATATTCTTTTGTCTCATTGACCAACCAATATATCATCTTATCATCAAGTAATGTGTTGTATTGGCTTGTAATAAGATGCTACTATGATTTAGATATGATGCACGATGTTCCCACAGGCATAGTCAGCCTTTCTTCCTTTGCAACTACCATTACCTTCAGCAGCCAGCCTTGGAAGATTTATGCAGTTCCATGCCAAAAAGACTTAAGCAGCTTGAATTTAACAGTCTGTAGTTAGTGTACAATGTCTATTGTTATGCTCAATAATATTGGTTATCTACGTATGTATTCATTGTTGGCATTGGATAGTTATAAGCACCAGTTGGTTGATACTTGTGTTCCTCTTGGCAACTATCGGGCTCCTTTAAATATATTGTGTATCATCAAGGAAAGTAGTATGATCTAGTCGAATCAACTCCGATCCTTGGCTGATCATCTCTGGTCTTCTTCTATAATAATTTCATGTGCAAATAAAGAAATATTTTATTTCTGGATCAGGTATGCGTTGTCATTTTATTTTTAATTCATGTATTGAATTTATTAGCTATTGTAGTAAACATTTGGCATCTTTGCTATGAAAGAAATTGGGTTAGCTTTGATTGATTCATGCCCTTTGATCTGAATTATGGTGTGAAGTGGCCACAAGGTGGTCAAGACCATGAGATCACGCAAATTTTTAGGATCATTGAGTGAATGGAACGAAGGAGAAGATCATGAGAAACACTTGATGAAAGTACAACTGAACAACTGCCAAGTTGGAGCATCTCCTGAGAAGGCCGTCAAGTCGAAACGTTAGGCTTTACTAGATGAGAGAGTTTAGGAGACAAAGTCACATTCCTTTAGAGAATTGCATAGCAGTAGCCTTCAAGACATTGAAAAGTTGTCAATCGAAGGAGAAGTAGAGAAAAGGGAGTATAAAAGAAAATCTTAAGGTGAAACAAGTGCATAGAAGGCTGAAACCAAGGGAAGAGTTGAGGATTCCTTCATGGCAAAGAGTTATACATAAGCACCGAAACATCCAAACTGAACTCTTGAAAAAAGCGGCTTCCAGGTGCTAGGTTTGCAGCAGAATAAAACCAAGGCAAGCCTTAGTGGAGAAAAGAGAAAGTTTCCTAAGTTTATAAGCAATGGACCAGAGCATCCCGTTAGGCACTGTAAGAATTATAAAACAATTTGGATAGGAAATGGACAAGATGATACAACAATCTGGCTATGATCTTTTCTAGCCACCTTGCGAGGTGTAGTGATTGACTGATATACAAAAATTGACCAAGCCTCCATAAATACATGGGAGAGATTAAAGAATGCCTTTGAAGGAAAGTTGAAATTGCTTCATGATGATGATGCAATATGGCAGTGGAAAATTACAATACAAAATAAGGTAAGTACGAAAATTTACGGTCTATTAATCAGAGACTTAAGAATTGCTGGTAAAATTGGAAACTGAACTAACTGAGGTCTAAAAAAGTAGTGGTTTATTGAAGGTTTATGTAATGTCCCCAGTTGGGACTGTGAAATATAACTAACAAATTGCACTGCTCTGATATGATTTGTAATCTCCCCTTGTATGAATTCCTGAATTAATGGGCTTTTGCACTTATAATTCCTTTTTGAGAGACTTCTTTGTAATTAAATACTTTATTATAAAACAGGATATAATATCTTGTTAATTTGCAAGAATTATACTGTTGATTGTGCTTGCATAATGATGATGATCTTTATGCTCAAGCAGTCGAATAAACCTCAACTTGCAAACTGATATGTATTGTGTGTATTCTCATCTGATGTACAAGTTGAGTATGATTATGATTTATCGCATCCCTATGATTCTAGTATCATGCAAGAATTCAGGATTATATCAATACCAAGATATCAATTAAATAGCCACTCAATGTAAATGTGAATGATATTTTGGGATATTCTGGTCTGCAATATATAAGCCTGATGATTGTCTTACAAACTAATATGAAGATATTGCTGTGTAACTATGCAAATGATCTCCTCTGATGTAATGTCACTTGTAGAGTCACTTTAAGTTTGTCCTATTCCTTAATGATTACGTGTCTAATATTACAATGAATCAATACTCTTTAGAGAACTCCAGTAATTTGTACAAATGGATATATTTAAAATCTATATTTGTAATACCAATGACTTAGTAAGGAAATGAAAAATTTAACCAATAAGATTTATGCCCAGCTTAGGAGTTCTAAATTGCCCATATTACTCTGAAATTTCAACACCAAAACTCTAATATCCATGCCACAATTTGGACACATCTCCAACCCATTACAAGGAGATTAGTAATTTAAATATGCAATCAATGCCCACAAATGGTACCACAAACTCAACCCAAAGTTATCAACCATCAATAAGATAAAATATGGTGGCTATAATACAACAATCCATCATTCGATTTTAATAACCAAATAACCTGCAAACTTGTTCTAATTCTTATGCCAGTAATATATTACTTCAGCACCTCTAGATAGCCTTTCAAATTATCCCTTCTATACTGGGTTTCAGTCTCAAAATCTCTCAATCTGCTACAATAGTTTTATGCCCAGCCATGCTATCTCCACCGGGCAAGTGGAGTGATATCCAAAGTCGATCAAAGTCTATCTGTACACCATAGCAATGACAACCACAGATTCAATCTGCCATTGGTTGAATCCCAGCAATACCCAAACTGAATTTACGTTTGTGTTTGCTTGATGAATCACTTTTCCCAGAGTATGTTTTTGGAAGTAATTTCTGTGTAATCCTGAATGTTGGTTCTGATTCAAATTTTACGCTCTCCTTATTGACGGGTTGCAACTCTACAATGTCCCACTGACATGTCTCATGACCAGATCGCACTCTTTTCATGCTAATGTTAATTGTTATTATTGATTCATTAAATATAGTTACAATAGATATTATTTTTAATATTAATATTTTTTAATAGTAGTTATAATAAAAATTATAATTAATATTAATAATCTATTATATATAAAATTACAAATAAATCATTAATTCTATTAAATTTAAATGTTAAATATTTATAGTTTATAAAATAATAATATGTTTACCGTTTATTATACTATTATATATAATTATTATTGATTCATTTATTTTCATATTTAATATTTATATTATAATTTATTTATATTTTAATATTATTATTTATTTATTGAATTCACTTTCATTATTTTTATTTAATAAAATCTTATTGTTTAATTATTATTTATTATTAAATCCTATTTCAAAATGGGGACATCACAGTTTACTTGTGTCATTTAGAAAAAAAATGAAGGTAGTACCACCATTGTCTTATTTTGAAGCCTATGATCAAATGATGGACATACTAAGTTATGATTAATGACCTCACATAGTAAAAGTAAAATAGAGGAAGATGGAAGTTTCAATGACAATAGTGACAATGAATCGTGAATGGTACAAGTACTTCGCAAGGACATGCTACAAATGATGAAAGACTTGAAGGTGGAGAAAGAAACCAACAAAGAAACTAACAAACTATGATGTACTGAGTGCAAAATTGAGGGGCACACAAAAGGTAATTGTCCTTAAAAGATGTTTTGTGAGATTGGTCAAGTTATGGGTCATTCAATAAAGGAGTGCCCATACAATTTGAAGACCAGAAGTACACTAGTATTCTTCACATAGGGGTAGTCCACTCCATCAAAGACACATGATGCATCTCCAGGTAGTTATCAAAATTAAAGAGGTCGAAATCAAATATATACACTTTGCGAGAGATTGCCAAAACAAGCAAATCAAAGTGCAATTATTGTGCAAATGGTGTGGACCAAGTGAACATGAAGACAATGATTGCCTGAAGAAAAAGGGTATTAATATGTTGCATGTGGAGGAACATGCAATAATAAGTCTAGCAATCACTAGAGCATAGACAAAGAAGGTGGTGGTATACCCAAACCTTCATATTGAGAAGGATTGACTCCAAAAAGAAAAAATTAGAAGTGATGGCAAAGGAACGAAGAACCTCCAACAAAAATGTGAGTATGTCATTGCGATTGGAGTCGAAGAACATAGTATGGTAGGTGTTAGAAATAACCATACCAATCAAGGTGAGAAGCCTTCTTAAATCCATGCCACAAATGAGAGTGGCAATTACCAACATGGTCGGTGATAACCGAAGTCAATGATAGGAAGGCCCTAATAAAGACATTGTAGAGCCACTACTTGGGGGTGAACAAGTAATGACTTAATGCTACTAATGATGAACATTAGGAAGAAACCAGTTGTTGTATGGGGATCATGGGGAAGAATCCAACGAACACCATCATTGATAGAGGCTCAAGAGTTAACGTATTGCGTAAAATACACAGAAGTGCCTCAGGAAGCTAACCCTCTGGCATCGACATTCCAATTATTAGGCATTGACTAGCATAGAATCAAGTCATTGGGGACACTTAACAATTCCACTTGAGTTTTCTGTTGATCCCATTGCAAAAGAAAGCATATGATACATTACTCGAGAAATGATGGTTGGTTGCAACTAAAGCTGATCACAAGTGGAAAAATAATTCAATCTCCATTGAAAACAAGGGTCAGATGTGCGCAATTGATTCAAAGAACCAAACCATTAGTGAGGAAGCAATTTCCTCGGGTTCATTAGATTTAGACTTAGGGGAAGAATGGAGGAAGAATCACAGTCTCATGGAACCAAATGATGAAAGAATTTTGGAATTACAATCATGTTCATAGGATGAAACAAATTCTCTTGGTGGTCTATTTCACTGGCAAATGGAGGATTATGAAGTATTTCCTTTGATTTGTAATTTTCTTGAAGCTACAACTATCAGGGAAGAGAAATCAATGAAAGAATGCAAAGTTACCCATGGTACGTCTGAGAGTATTGAGAGCAATTATAGATAAAGAAAAGGAAATTAAAAAGTAATGAAGAAGAAAAAAGAAAAATCGAAATAAAATAAAATATTGACTTATATTATAAAGCATGACCAATTCATTATTATAAGGTACAACCACACTTCTTATATGTCGTACGAAGGTAAAAGGCAGCTACAATTCATATATTATGACAAATTTTTAATGTTGAACAACTTGAAATAAAATCCTATTGGCAACTTTGGTATTCTATTTGACAAAGAGGACTTCACATTGTCTAGTCACAAGCCATATGCATCTCCAATATATGACAATCACCATCACCCTCTAGCATTTGCCTTCAATGTGTGTGGTTTGGATAGTGTTTCTTCATAGTATGAAATCATTCATCATTACCTTCATTGCACAACAATCAACCATTAAATAACAAGTTACTTCCTTGGTCGACAACATACATGGGCTAAACACTCCAAAATCTCTTTTTTTTTGTCTTTGTTAGTATTGCTTTTTTACTCTTAAAAAGTCACGAAAATGATTTGAATCATGGAGTTTTGTGTGGTTTGAAGGTCTTAATTTCTGCTTGGTGGTGGGGGCATTGGCCCTTGACCTCACATTGTATTGGACAAGGAGTGTGTGAGGGGCATCACCCTGGGACTTCGTGAGGGGTGCTACCCCTTGAACCCACTGAGGGTGTTGCACCTAGACCCCCACAAGGGGCATTGCCCTTTGACTCCACTAGGGGCACTGCCTCCAAACTTCGATAACACTCATTAGATTTTCCAAGCATTGTCCGAGTTTGAGTCTGAAAAGTACAAGTCATTGTCTACACTATTGTTATTAGTCTTCCCTCGTGTTACTTGATGTTTACTTGTCATCAAGAAGACGACTTTTTCTTTTGGGGGGTGGGGGGATTATGTTGTCAGCGTACAATGTCTATTGTTATATTTGATAGTATTGGTTATCGAACTATGTATTAATTGTCAGCTTTTGGTAGTTATAAGCATCGGTTGGTTGATTGGTTGTGTTTCCCTTGGCAATCATTGGGTCCTTTAAATATATTATGTATTGTCAAGGAAAGTATTATGATCTATCGGATCAACTCCGATCCCTAGCTAATCATCTTTTGTCTTCTTCTGTGATAATTTTATTTGTGATAAAGACATACTTTACTCTTGTATCTGGTATGCATTGTCATCTTTATTACTAATTCATGTATTGAATTTATTAGATATAGCAGGAAACACAGTCAAAAAGAAAATAGCTGCTTTCTCAAAATGGAATATCTTCCAAATACTAGCTGCTCTCGTTGAGGAAATGGAACAAAGACTATAGATTCTGAAGTAAATATCCCTGATCTATCACTTTATGGGGGCATACCTAGGACCTCCAATACTTAAAGCATGGATCCAGGATAATTGGAAGCCTATGGGTATGATGAAAACACTGATTATGGTCAAAGGTGCATGAGCTCTTTGCATCAAAACAGGAGAAAGAAATATATTTTAGGGAGGGCCTTGGTTTTTTGACAAATCTTTATCCTTCATGGAACATTGGACCCTGCCTTTAAACCAATCTAAGTGCAGTTCTTGTTTTGGTTTAACTACCACTCATGCCAAGTGAATACTGACAGGAGCAAGCATTGCAAAAGATGATACCAGCCATATTATCCATAAGTCTTTGAGCTATGAAAAAATTGACTGTAAATTGTGATAGAATGATCACAAGTCTTCAAGGGTTACAATAACAACAACTGCCAGAATATGAGAATATTCCCTTCAGATGTCAAGTCTTCCACAAAGATGGTCATTTAGCTAGAGCTTTCCCTACTTGGCAAACTAACAACCTAAAAAACCTCTGAAAGATGGCCTTGAGGCGAACCTCAGCTCAGAGCAACAACAACAGGAGTAACCTGTTGCAGAAGTGAGCTGAACACAATAAGTTCAATAGAGGTTATATAAGATAAGGTAAGGCAAAAAATATTACAGCTACTCATATCCCAAAAGTGAATCCTTTAATTGAAGTATAAAATGAAGGTGTATCATCTCATAAAAGTAACAAATATCCCTCCAAAGTCAACACCTATCAAATTTATATTAAGGCACAACCAAGTCAGAAAGGGCAACAACACTAATCCAAAGGTCTGCAAGGGTGCCTCTACAGCATTAATACTCAACTCAAATTTTATTCTGCAGGGAGCTAATAGGTATCGGGTAACACAAAAGAAATTTGAAAAATATTCACCAGATTCTCTCTTACATAAATCCCATAAATGAGGCCCAGTCCTACAAAAGCAATATAGATCTAGATACCCAAGATTGCAAACAATGACACAGAGGAGGATGTGGAAATAACAGATCCTTCATTCTTTACTTTCACAGAATAATCATAACATTATCTTGGAATATAAGGGAGACAGGGACCCAACACCTATTACGCAGTAAAATCAAGGATAATATGATAGGCCTGGTCCTTTTAAATGAAGTTTGAACAATTAGATTAGAATAGTTGAATTTTGAAGAAGATACATTATAAAGGGTATGAGAAAGCAAGTAAATGCACTACTGTAAAGAATCCAAGCTTCTCATCTTCTGGAACCTCAGACGTATGCTCCTATTTCAGACTTGATTCACTAGTGAGCTTTTTTACTTTGTATCATGTGTTCTCTATAGAACACAATTTGCGGTTCTGTGTTGCCAATATATACATCGCCGCAATTTGGGACAGCACAGTTATGGTGCTAGAACAATTGAAAAATAGTGCTGTGTTGTTAAACATATTTTGTTCATTAATCTTAATGAGCGATTTCACTACAATCAGATACCCAGAGGAAGACAAAGGCAGCACAAGTTTCATCATAAAAAAGTACAAACAGCTTCTTGGATCTCACCCCACTTTAAGAACAAGAGATATAGTCTTAGAAAAAATCTTGTTTACTGTTGGCATGATTGGCAAGTTAAGAGAGATGTTGTTGGCATTGATGTCAACTAGGTCAAGTGTGCATTGTCAAAGGGGGAATTGGATGCTAATGAAGATAGTCAGCACATTCATAACAATGTTGGTATTGGAAACAATTGAGATGGTGTGGACATGATGTTTATGATACAAGTACAAGTACATATATGCTTATATGTGTATCATGGGAATCATAATGACAAAGTTTTTTTTTTTGGGTATAGTGTTGTATGTATTTATGAAGGAAGTCGAGTTTAAGTTCATGTTCTGTGAACAACAAACTTCAAGAAGAATGTATTTCTGCAGACTTTTTGGTGAGCAGTGTAATTGCAGTCAAATGATTATCCATAGTTGGATACATGTCAAAATGTATTGCATATGTTGATTAACATGTTTTCTTAATGTCCCAATGCATAAAAGATAGCTTGGGCTTCATCCTTAAGAGTTTTCAGTTAATATGCTTGATTCTGTCTTCATGGCGTCAGGAGCAGGACAGTAAGCGATGGGAGCAGAACAGTAAGCGATGGGAATAAAACAATGACGGCGAGCAGAACAGAACAACAATAACTTTATTTGTTTGACGTAGTAATGCACAGCGAAGATTTTTATCATATGTTGTAATTGCAAATGCATTGAGAACCCACATAAAGTGATTGACAGGATATTTGAAAACTGAATTTGTTGGAAGGATTGGAATCCACAGAAGCTGAGTGGATTTGGCATATAATGACAGCATGGAAGCATAGGCATCGAATGTGAAATGATATTCAAAATGCCTCAGGAAAATGTGGTCTTATGTCATGCAGTAATTGCAGGTCTGCATAAAATGGATTCAGTGAAAGGACTTTAGAAACTTTGGAAAAGCACTGCCATGTTGAGACAAAGCAAAGAACATAATGGTGAACAAAAGGCACGCTCTAGGTCAAGACAAGGATGTGTCATGCCCGTCTTAAACAGTGATATCCATGTGAAGGGAGAAATGATCTAGTTTAAAAGATCACGTTGCTAAAGTTTTGCTGTTTTGACACAGTTTTATTGCACTAGAATTAGGGGAGAGTACAATAAATACAGTGACAAGAAGAGTTTGAAACAGTGAGATGTAAAGTGAACAATGCAAAAGGTGGAAGGTGATTTTGCACAGCTTGAGGGCAATCATTAGTATGTGATAGTCTTGGCATGATAGAAGATTGATGAATGTAGAATGGTTATACAGGCAGAAGATACAGAATAGAACTTAGTATCAATGGTACTAACAGTACATTAAACATCAATGTCAAGCAACATAATACCAAAACACCATACCAATATACCAAAGTACCAGAATACTAGAATGGCGAGGAAATGCTATTTTCTTTATTGATACCAAAAACCAACCACTTTACATTAAAGACCAAAGTGCTTATAGGATAGTCGGTTGGTTGGGAAAACCAACGGACGCACCTCCTCGCTCCTAACTACCCTCCCGACAAGACATAACTAGAAGTAATACAATATTACTTTATTCATACTACATTTATCCCCCCCCAAAAAACAGTCGTCTTTCAGACGTTGTCTTCCAGACGACAATAGTGCTAAATACAAAATTAAGCTTCAGAATTGGGTTGTGAAGACGTCCTTGGATTCGAAGCTTGTTCTCAGATGCGTGACAAATCTCGTTCTGCCAGCTTCTGCTTGGCCCAGACTCCTTGGAGAACCCGCAAAGCATCCATCTTCTTTGCTTCCGCTTGTGCCGCTTTCTCTTCCAGGTCCACTTGTTCCTTCTGCCATGCAGCCTTTTCTTTTGCCCACTCCTTCATGCCACTAGTCAGCTCCCTTTCCTGTTGGAGCTCCAAGTAGGTCTTCCTAAAGGCCCCCTCTATCCCTGCCAGAGTGTGCATGAGTGGTGCCTGCCCCTGTTTGTGTGGTATGATGCTTGAGGTTATCCATATTTCTGCAATTTCTCTTCTTGTGTATCCCCCCTGATGAAGTAAGCTCCAATTTGCTTCACAAGCTCCTTTCATGAAAGCTTCCAAGGACTTTGCTGTTTCCACTATGGCTTCCCCATTATGGCTCTTGGGCTGCTCCATGATTTCGCTCGTGGCCTGCTCCATAGCTACCAACTCCCTAAGGAACCTTGCTGCCCTATCTTCCAATGTGATCATCTCGACCTCACCCAAGGGTTGATTTTGGGTTCCTGTCGTGTCCTCTCTGGCCTTGCTGGGTGGTGGTGAAGGTGGAAGTACCATTCCCACTTCCTCCAACAGTCTATCTGCTTCTTCCAAAATTCTGTCTTCTCTTGCATCCTCCCCTTGTGTATCTTTCTGTCCCTCCGTACCCTCTGAGCCCCTTTTCCCATCGGCTTGCACCACCAAGGCAACTGGTTGGGTTACTTCAATACCTTGTGGGGTGTGGAGTCTTATCTTGTGGCTACCCACTTGCCCTCCTCTGAGGTCTATGACCTTGGTTTGCGTCTGTTGATTTGCGGGAATCAGATTAGCCATGCCAGGCAAGGAAAGTCTTGTGGCTCCCCATCTCAAAATCTTCTCCTGTATATTCCCTTCTTCCTTCGTACTCATCATGGTACTTCCTCCCTCTGCCATGGTGCTAGTGGTTTTGTGAATCTTTGCGTACTCAGGTACCCCTCCTGGCAATGGCCCTTCCCCTAGTGGCAAAAAAGTAACATCTCGCGGTGTGCCCTTTAGATGGCCAAGGCGGATTTCCTCCTCCTGGGAGTCTGAAGAGGTGTCATCGTCATCTTCCGCACTGTCCTCTCCTACTTCCTCCTGGCTGGAAGATTCTTCAGCCGAGAGACTCTTCGCTGCTTCCTGTCTGAGTTTCTTTGTTCGTGGTTCACCGCCACCTAATCCTATTCCCATGGTGTCCAAGTGAAACCAGTATGACATGGCTGGTTTGTAGGGTTCCACCCTGCTCGTTGGAATTAGCGGTCCTTTGTGCTCTGCCGCTACGTGCAAGCGAACTGCTTCCAGAAATAAGGCTATTGCATGGTCGGGCATATAGAATGCTTTATGTTTCAATTCTATGAATTCCCGTAACCTGTCTGACAGGAAATGTGCCCAGTTGTATATTTGTCCTCTATTTAGCCCATCAACTACTGGCAACATCCAGATGGCAATATCTGATGTGCGACTTCCAGTAGTAAGTTTGCTCTTAACCAGGTCTACAATGCATCTCCACTCTGCGTTAGCTATGAAAATCTTTTTCAGTCCCGTACTGTTCTTTTTGCTTAGAATATCGTTCCATATTTGATTGGTGAGGTTCTTCTTATAGATTAACTCCAGCCACTTCTTCTCCTCCATGGCCATTGGTGTTTTTGAAGCTTTCGTGATTTCCTATCCCCTGTCAGGTATTCCAAATACCTTGTTTATTTCCTTGGCAGAGTAGGAAATAGTTACAGCTTGATGGCTGTACTCAATAACAGATTTGTGGCCTTGCCTGTCGTAGCCATCTACCATAGCCCGCAATATAGCTTCAAATTCTTTGAGATAAAAAATGGGCATGAAAATGATTTTGTCTACCTCTACCTTGCGTAGAGCTTCTTTCAGGCTGTGCTTTTCCTATGCATTATCCCACCAGGCACGACATTCACTTCCTACTATACTTTCAAAGCTGATATTGGCGGCCGTAATCTTTTTAGGAGCATTCCCTTTGCTCTTCTGGTTTGTCATCTTCTTCCCTTTCCTAACTTGCAAGACCTGGTGTTTCTGTTTGGAATCAATGATCTTCCCTCTGCTCGGGTTTCCCACACTTATCTTTACCATCTTATGGTTTTTAACCAACCGTTGCCTGCTTTTAAAACTTCTTTCCCCCCAACTGTTTTGCGTGTCGTTACTTCTTTCCCGAATTCTAGCCTTGAGTGTACGGTCTCGACTGGCTTCCTTCGTATGATATGTGTGCACGGAAATCCCCGTACGGCCAGGCTTCGTACGATACACTTGCTGCCTGTTCGTAAGACTGACTACCTCTGTACGGTGTGCTGGGTTTTTGTTCGTATGGCCCTGCCCGTACTGGTGCCGTATGTCCGTACTGTCTTGCCCGTACTTGGGGGTTCCTATTCGTACGTGTCTGCCTACCCGTGTGATATCCTTCCGTACGGTTCTGTTCGTACGAGCCGTGAGCGTCTGCTTGGCCGTACTTGGTGGACTTAACCATTGCTTGTGCGTACGAAGTACGATATTCTTCCTCGTACGGTTCCGTACTGAACACTTCCCTTGCTGGCGCGTCTGTACAATGGCTATCTGCTGCGTATGGCTTCTTTACCTTCTTAGTCTCCTGTGTATGGTTAGAATTTGTTTCGTACGGCTCCTCAATTAGCCTTCCCTTCTCCTGTCCGTACAACATACAGGGAGTTACTTCCTTGTGCTGGGTTTGGACACGAATGCTTTTCTCTGCCTCAACTTCCTCCTCTTCGTACAATGTGGTATGAGTTATATTTTCATATTGGAGCCTTTTATAAACTTCGTGGCTGTTAGGGTTAGGTCTTATTATTTCCCACTTAACCTCTCGTTTAGCTTGTTCTTTTATTTCTTCTGCTATTTTTAAGTGGCATACCGGGACAATCTCCTTTTTCTGAGTATAGGGTCTTAACTTTGATCCATTTACTAAGTCCTTTATAGGATTGTTATCCAAAGTGGATAATTTTATGGCTCCATTATCTTTGACTTCCATAACTTTATAAGGTCCCAACCAACGTATTTTGAACTTCCTTGGTTTGATTGCATTTTTTCCATTATACCTGAGTACTAACTGGCTAGGCCTAAAATCCATCCTCTTGAGGTGCTTATCATGCCAAAATTTTCGTCGCTCCTATGCCACCTGGGTGGCCCATTGGGCTAGTGTTCTTTTTTCATCGAGCTTTATCAAGGCATTAAGCCTTTCCTTTAAGCTTTTCGTTTCTCCCAATCTGTGTTCCACTGCTATTCTCAGGCTGGGTACTCCAAATTCCATAGGCATCACTGCCTCTTGCCCATTCATTAAGTGGAATGGTGTTTGCCCTGTGGTGGCTTTGTAAGTCGTTCTGTAGGCCCACAGTACTGTCGATAATCTCTCTTCCCAATCTCCCTTTTCTACTCCACAAATCTTGTATAGGATTGTTACTAATATTTTATTTGTGGACTTCGCTTGACCATTTGCTCTTGGGTAGGATGGACTGGAGAAGGAGTGAAAAATTTTATACTCACTTGTCATTGTCTTGATAGTCTCATTCACAAAGTGCACCCCCCTGTCACTTGTGAGTTGCAGCGGTATCCAAAACCTTGTTACTATGTGTTCATAGAGGAATTTGGCAGTACACTGAGTTGTGTTGTCTGGGAGCGCTCTTGCCTCTGCCCATTTTGTGAGGTACTCTGTCGCTACCACTATGTACCTACATCTGTGGTTATTGCTCACAAGAAGAGGCCCCACAAAATCTAGGCCCCACTGCTCGAACAACTCTTGTGGTTGCAATGGAAACAACGGCATAAAGTCTCTTTTCAAGGGTTTCCCTACCCTTTGACATGTATCACAACTCAGGACCCATTCTATAGCATCTGTGTATAGCGTAGGCCACCATAGACTTGCCAATAATACCTTCCGTGCTGTTGCATCGGGCCCCATATGACCCCCTGCTAGTCCTTCGTGAGATTCCCTCAGGACTCCTGAGATCTCCTCTTCCATAACACATCTTCTTAGAATCCCATCCGGCCCCTTCTTGTATAGCAATCCCTCAATCAATTAGAATGTCTTGCTCTTGAGTGCAATCTTCCTCCTTTCTTGTATACCCATTTCCTCAGGGAAGGTAGCCATTGACAGGTACTGGCCTACCCTTTCGTACCATTTGGGTAATATGGCAATTCGAAATAAACGAGCATCAGGAAAATCCTCATTTATTCCGCTTCCTGCAGCTTCTCCGAACTTGATTCTGGATAATTGGTCTGCAATTATGTGATTTTTCCTAGGCCGGACTATGATCTTAAAAGTAAATTCTTGTAAGAGGATTAGCCATCTACTTACTCTCCCTTGGATTACAGGTTTATTCACAAGATACATGAGGGCTTGATGGTCCACAAAAAATTTAAAGGGGGTGGCTAGTAAGTAATGTTTGAATTTTTGTACTGCATAAACCATACCTAGAGCCTCCCGCTCGGTGGTACTGTAGTTCCACTCCGCTTTTGAGAGAAGCTGGCTGGCGAAGTACACTGGATGGTCCAGTCCTTCCTTCCCCATTTGTGTCAGGGTGGCTCCTATTGCGTAGTTGGAAGCATCCACATGGACGTGAAATTCTTTGTCCCAATCTGGGTATATGAGTATCAGAGCGTTTACGAGTCTCTCCTTTAGTTCCTGGAATGCCTCCTGTTCCTTCTCCCAGCAGAACTTTTCCCCTTTCCTGGTGAGCTTTTCTAGTGGCAGAGACACACCGGCAAATCCTTTTATGAACCTTGTGTAGTACCCCACATGTCCGAGGAAGGACTTCACCCCCGTGACGTCTGATGGAGCTTCCATTTGTAATATTACCCTGATCTTGTCGGGGTCTGTTTTCAGACCCTCCTTGCATACTATATGGGCTAGGAGTCTTCCTTGAGGTACCATGAATCTGCATTTCTTTGGATTCAGGGCTAATCTGGCTCTTCTGCATCGATCCATACATTCACCCAAGATCTTAACGTGGTGTTCCTTTCCGCTATAAACCGACCAGTCGTCGAGGAAAGCTCTAAAATTGCCCATAGACATACCCTGAAAGATATGTAATATGATTCTTTGGAAGGTGGCTGGTGCATTGCATAACTCAAATGGCATTCTATTATAGGCATACACCCCCATCTTCCACCACAAATGTGGTCTTTAGCTTATCCTCCTCAACAATGTTGATTTGGTTATAGCTTGAAAACCCGTCCATAAAGGAGTATATTTCATGGCCAGCTACCTCTTCAAGGATACTATTTGTAAAGGGGATAGGAAAGGGGTCTTTTATAGTTACCACATTCAAGCACCTGAAGTCCACGCATATCCGAATCTCCACGCCATCCTTCTTCAATGATATGACTATGGGGGACACCCAATCACTGGTTTGTACCTTAAATATGATCCCTGCTTGCAACATCTTTGTGATTTCATCCTGTACCTTGGCAGCATAGTTCTTGTTCATCTAATATGGTCGTCTACGCACAAGCCTTGCACTTGGTATTAATTGTGTTCGATGGACGCACAATTCAGGTGGAACTCCTTTTAAGTCCTTATATGTCCATGCAAATACATAATTGTATTCCAAGAAAATTCTGAAGGCTGCTGTCTTCAATACGGGGTCCCAATCGTCTCCTATTAGGATTAAGCTTGTGTTCGTCCTTTCCTCCAAGGTTAAAAGTTTGCAATTTGGCTTCCTTGTATTCCACCTTTTCTTCAAATATGTGTGTAGGCTTCTCATTGATGGTTGTTGTACCCTCCTTATATTCCTTATACCCCTCCGGGTAACTTTCTTTTGTTTCTTGAATTTGCAGCATATTGCATTTTGGCTGGAAGATCTCATAGTCTCCCATCTGCCAATGAAATAGCCCGTTAAGGGAGCTAGTTTCATCTTCAGAGCATTCTCCCAACCGGAGTACTCCATCATCTGGTTCTACTCCTTCTCGGTCCTCTTCCTTTGAGTTGAATGCCAGATCCTGACTCACACACTGGTTTCTCAAATCTATTACATATTTTCTCCCATCTACCTCTATGGATAGGGTGTTTCTTTTCCAATTATGGGTGGCCTTGGCTGCAATCAACCAACCCCTCCCGAGCAAGGCATCGTACCCCTTCTTTTCCAAGGTAATCACTACAAAGTCAAGGAAGAACTCGTGTACCAATTCTTACCTTTTGTCCCACCAAAGTTCCTATCGGCTTGATTCCGTGTTGGTTTGCTCCCACTAATTGGAATGTGGGTGGCCAGACTGTGGGTTTCCCTAGCGCCTTCCAAGTCTTTTCAGGTAAGACGTTCACACCAAACCCTCCATCCACAATAGTGTTAGATAGTTTACATCCCATTATCTCCATTTCCACTACTGCAGGTGTCCTGCCTGCCCCAATGGTGAATAGGGTATCCTTTTTCTCCCCTGTTTCCTCTTCTGGTTTCTCTGTTTTCTCTGCCTTCTTGAAACTTTCTTCTTGATTCCTCATTCCTTGTGATATGGCCACTCGAAGCTTCGGTACCGTCTCCAACAGATCCATGATTTTTACCGGGATGGTAGTTTCCAACACCTATTTCATGTTCGGTACTGGCCCCTTGTTTGGGGTTTTAGCCGTACTTTCCCTCCTTTCCTCTGTACTATGCCTAATGTCTTTTGTGGCTTCTTGAAATCTTTCTCTTTTTGTAGCCATGTCAGGGTATTCAAGTTTCCTTGCCTGCATTCTTGTGAGGGCCAATACTTCCCGCTCAGAGTCTGCAATGTCCAGCTTGTTTACCCCCTTTTGTTTAGGGCAATTTGCATTCTCATGGTTGCCTCGTCCACACCATTTACACAACATTCCTTCATCCCCTCCCCCATTCTGGCAATCTCGTGCGAAGTGTCACCATTGGTTACATCGCCTACATTGGATCATGGGTCTTCCTTTAGAATCATACTGGATTGCTCTCCGAGGTGTGTTGTTATTACTGTTGTTATTGCTTCTCCGTCTATTGTTCCGGTCCCCTCCTGGTGATGCTTCCGTATTAGTGTTATGTGGAGGCGTGACTGGTGGTGTGGATTGTTCTCCTTGTGTGAAAAATACTTGAGCACTCCGTGCCTTCAAGTTGTAAGGGCATTCTTTGATTGTGTGTCCTAACACCTGACAGATGTCACATAAGGCTTTGCGCGGAGAAGTCCCTTTTGTATGTCCCTCCACACAATCTGTGCACCAGAGTTCCCTACCCTCCTTTTCCTCCTTGCTTCCTGCCACTTCCTTCATTAGCCGCATCATGTCTTTCCTTAGGGCTTGGATGGTCTTAGATTCATCCCCACTTTCTTCTGAACTTTCACTTCTGCTTCCTTGTTGTTTAGCCTTGGAAGTTTTATTCTCACTTTCTATGTCCATAGCCCGGG
Organism: Chamaecyparis obtusa; assembly: GCA_027943335.1. Lineage (NCBI taxonomy): Eukaryota > Viridiplantae > Streptophyta > Pinopsida > Cupressales > Cupressaceae > Chamaecyparis > Chamaecyparis obtusa. Next base: position 488,202 of record BSBK01007185.1, on the reverse strand, counting down.
TGCATGCTTCTTTAAAAGACGCTGGTGGTACTATCTTCATTTTCCGCTTCAGGGATGGGGCTAGTCCAATAAACCATCTTTTTTTCAACCCGTCCGCAGGTTTGTTATCCAACTTCCCTAGGAATTCTTTGAGTTTCCTTGTGTAACAACTAACTAATTCATTTTTCCCTTGTTTGGTGTTATAGATTTCTGTAACTATCTCATCATCATCCCGTAAGAGTCTGAATTCCTCCTCGAATGCAGTACGGAGGTCCTTCCAGGTGGCTCTCTGACTTGCCTCCAAGTTTGTGTACCAATCAATAGCGATCCCTCTCAGGGTGGCTGAAAAGGCTTGTAACCATTGATCTGCATCGTTTTCTCCATTGGCCTGCCATATGGTGATGCACGTTTTACAGTGCTGTGCAGGGTCCTCCGACCCATCTCCAGTGAATCTGGGAAGTTTTTGCTTAACTCCTGCCATTTTCTTCCCTCCTGCTGGGATGCTCCCTCCTGCCGGAATGCTTCCTCCTGCTGGGGCGCTTCCTGTCGGGACACTTCCTCCTACCGGGGCGCTTCCTGTCAGGACACTTCCTTCTGCTAGGGCGCTTCCTGTCGGGACACTTCCTGTCGGAACACTTCCTGTCAGGACACTTCCTCCTGTCGGGGCGCTTCCTGCCGGGACACTTCCTATTGGGACACTTCTTGTCCGGACACTTCCTCCTGCCGGAATGCTCCCTCCTCCTTTGCTAGTACTCTCTATTTCCCCTTGCAATTCGTCTTGCCCACTTTGTGGTTGTTCCCGGCGTACCGGAGTTTCAGGATTCTTCCCCCCTTCCTTCCTTCCTGAGGTTTTTGAAATGGCTAATTTGGCTAGACCTTCTATTGTGTGTTCAATAAGCTTTTCCTCGGTTTGGCTTGTACTCTGAGATTGATCCGCCAAGCCTCTCAAATAGTGACGCCTCTCTTCCTCTTGGCGTAACCCTAGGATCTGCCTTGTGGCTTCTCCTTCAGTTTCTTCTTCTAGTTGTTGTTTGGGGTACTTATTTGGAAGCAGGGGCATGAATTATTTTAATCCCTCCTTGTCTTCCTTGGTATATCAGGCTCCCCCACTTCCCATGTCCTTTCGGCCGATTGGTGGAGTACTTGTTGTCTCCTCCTCTCCCTTCCAGTCTCCTCTCTTTCCTCCCCCACGCATACCAGATTTCGTGCCAATAGTCGAGGGATTTGTCCAAGTAGATCGTACACTGCCGGTGGCACTGAAAGCTCGTCCCGTACCACGCTCTCGGGAACTGCTCTCTCTTGGGCTTCCCTTTGCACGTACTGGTCAATAGAGACTTCCCAGGCCGACACCAGGTCTCGTGTCACTTGACCTTCCCTTGTTATTTCCTCCTCTTCTCCGTCACTATTCGTTATTAGTACACGTGGTAGGAAGGGCCTTCCCATTACTCCATCTTGCCCAAGCCGGGACCTCCAGGTTCAAACTTAGGCAACGGCGCCAAAATGTAGAATGGTTGACAGGATATTTGAAAACTGAATTTGTTGGAAGGATTGGAATCCACAGAAGCTGAGTGGATTTGGCAAATAATGACAGCATGGAAGCATGGGCATCGAATGTGAAATGATATTCAAAATGCCTTAAGGAAAATGTGGTCTTATGTCATGCGGTAATTGCAGGTCTGCATAAAATGGATTTAGTTAAAGGAGTTTAGAAACTTTGGAAAAGCACTGCCATGTTGAGACAAAGCAAAGAACATAATGGTGAACAAAAGGCAAGCTCTAGTCAAGACAAGGATGTGTCATGCCCGTCTTAAAACAGTGATATCCATGTGAAGGGAGAAATGATCTAGTTTAAAAGATCACGTTGCTAAAGTTTTGCTGTTTTGACACTGTTTTATTGCACTAGAATTAGGGGAGAGTACAATAAATACAGTGACAAGAAGAGTTTGAAACAGTGAGATGTAAAGTGAACAATGCAAAAGGTGAAAGGTGATTTTGCACAGCTTGAGGGCAATCATTAGTATGTGATAGTCTTGGCATGATAGAAGATTGATGAAGATCATAGTTTGTATAAATTTTGTTTCTGGATTCGATTGTGTATGTTTTTTTAGCATCAACGTTTCGGATCACACTCCGTGATCCATCATCAAGATGAGAGAATGCAAGATTCGGATCACACTCCGCGATCCATCATCAAGATTCTATCTTGCATTCTCTCATCTTGATGATGGATCTTGGAGTGTGATCTGAAACGTTGATGCTAAAAAAACATCCACAATCGAATCCAGAAACAAAATTTATACATTTCATATGGATTGTGGAAATCTGATAATGTTAAGATCATAGTTACATTGAGTACAGTAATTTGTTGAATTTGGTTGTGAATGATAGCATCTGGGATAGTTTTTGTTGTGGACTGCAGGTCATGTTGATGTCTCACTTGAGGACAGGTTGTTGAATATGTGCAGCTGCTTTGATTGATCCATTTAATGTGTTCATATGCAGTGGTGCAGATCTTTCTGAAATCTTTCTGATATGAAGTCCATATTATTTTGTTAGCAGGCTGTTGTGTAATAAAATGTATGTGTGCAACATATTTGTAATACCAGCAAGTGCAGGATGTTGGCTATTGAAGTAGGTTAACATGAAGATCTTTGTGCAGGGGGAGTTTGTTTGTTTTGATGTTTTGCTGGCATTGGTTTATCAGTTCTCACCTTCATCCTTTGGACATTGATGTCAAAGGGGGAGATTGTTGGCATGACTAGCAAGTTAAGAGAGATATTGTTGGCATTGATGTCAACTAGGTCAAGTGTGCATTTTCAAAGGGAGAGTTAGATGCTAATGAAGATAGTCAACACATTCATGACAATGTTGGTATTGGAAACAAATGAGATGGTGTGGACAGGATGTTTATGATACAAGTACATATATGTTTATATATGTGTATACTTGGGAATCATAATGATAGTTTTTTTTTGGTATAGTTTTGTATTTATTTATGAAGGAAGGTGAGTTTAAGTTCATGTTCTGTCAACAATAAAGTTGCAAAAGAATGTATCTGTGAAGACTTTTTGGTGAAAAGTGTATTGCATATGTTGATTAGGCATGAGTTCGATACATGTCAAAATGTACTGCATATGTTGATTAACATGTTTTCTTAAGGTCCCAATGCATAGCTTGGGCTTCATTCTCAAAAGTTTTCAGTTACAATGATTCCATCTTCATGGCGTCAGGAACCGAATAGTAAGCGGCAGGAGCAGAATAGTAAGCGACAAGAACAAATTAATGATGACAGGAGCAGAACAGAATGAGAATAACTTTATTTGTTTGACTTAGTAATGCACAGTGAAGATTTTTAATGATATTAATCATTGTGTATTTTGAAGGTTGTTGTTTGTTCACTAAAATATGTGGGGATGATATTTGAGTTTTCATATTTTAAAAATACCAATGGTTAGTTACTATGTCAAAAATAAAAATAAAAACTTGGTGGGTGATTGTCTGTTTAGTTTTATAAATAACAAACTTTTCAACTGCCCAACGGTGAAATAAAAGATAGCATGAGTTTTCTCTACAGATTGATGAGAGTATGATGCAGAGATATTAAGATAAAAATCTGCACATATATATTGTAGAAATCAGATAAAAAATCTGAACAAATATATTATTATACAATGCAGATTTAACAGTGAAGAAAAAACAGAGATGTGAGTGGTGGAAGTATAAAAAATGATGAGGTATTTTCTGCATAAACTGGAAGGAGCACGATTTCTGTTAAAAAGATTTATACACAGCAGATTTACACAGAAGATATATACAGCAGATGTAGATTTGGTGATAGGTGAGTTTTTGACAAAGCAAGGGCAGTATAAAAAGTTTCTGTCATTGGTAAATCTGAAGGTTGCATTGTTGTAAAAGGAAGTTTTATTTCAGATTACTGGATATCAGTGTTTATTGATTGGGGTTTTAATAATCATCATTGAGAAATTCTTGTAAAGAATTGGTTGACATGATAGGAGAGTGTGTGACAAATGTTTTGTATGAGCAGATTGGTTCTATTCAGTTTGTATTGCAGATAAAGGCCGAGTATCATTGATTTGTATAGAAACAGAGTAATCCTCTGAATTAGAAATTGTTCTTTAAGATTTGTTATAAGGAGTTGGTGCCCTACATGTAGCCAGTGAGGCTCCCAGTGAGGGTTTGATCAGTGAGATCTTTAGCCAGTGAGGCAGACTTGTAACCAGTGAGGTTTTGGTCAGTGAGACCTAATAAAGACGTCTTTCATAGTGGTTTTTCACCCTTTAAGGGTTTTCCACTCAAAGTCTTGTGTTCTGTCTCATATGTGTATGACTTTTGTTCCTTATGCTTCTTGGTGCTGTTATTCAATAAACCAATGGTCTAATATAATCTATTTCATTTGTTTAAGGGGACAAAAACTGTAATTTGTGTGGAGGCATATAACTTAAAGTGTTTTTCGTTTTAAGAATTGCTTTAGAGATCACTGATTCCCTGCTCCCCCACCCTCCCTCTCTCAGTGGTCTGGTATTCCAACAATATGCATAGTTCTATAGGAGAACAAATGGACATAGTAGAAAAACTTGAAAAAATCATTATCCCCCCTAGTGGATCTGGCCGTGTCTTACAATAAGTAGTTCAGTCCAAAATACTACTTTCAAACCACAAATCACTTTAAGTATTCAACCAACGATCAAATGACCCAAGAGCCCATTTCTATTTGAAAACACGTGGTTTAAGCACTGCAATTCCAGTGGAAAAATCACAGTTTGGTGGTTGAATACAACCAAAATACAAGGCTACACTATGTACATATTCACAAAAAAGATTGATACCTGCAACATGAAATAGCTGATTGGAACAAAATAAATTTGATCTTTGTGCAATATGACTTACAAAATCGTTGTAAAAAACCGTAGTGGCAAGAATAAAGTTCTATGTCAGCAGAGTCTCATTCTTAGAACAATGGAAGCATACTGATTCAATGCACATGTGATTCTGAAGATAAGTAGCTGTGTAATAACCCCTCACATAAAATTTCAATTAATGGGCGGCAAGGTGTATGATTTCAATCTTACATGGAACTACAGCAAGGAGATCTGTTCAGCACTTACCTCTTCATCAGAACCTCCTTTTCCTACTCAAAAAAGAGCAGAAAAAGGGGAGACTGTCGGGTTACCAACAATCAAATGGCGAGTAAGGTTTACAGGATTCTAGTTTCCCGCTGACACAATACTCTTGTCAACATTGGTTTTATAGGAAATCGATTACCAAAAATCAATACTTGAGCTCTAATCCTGCATTTCTTGCAGCATACCAGTACTACTTAGTTGCCCCTGCATGTTATCTGTCAACATGGTTCTGCTCCTTACTGATGGTGTGACTTTGATCCTTTTTAACAAGAACGATCTACTCCTTCTTGACTGTCCACTGGGCCACAAGGAAAGACATATTACCAGTTTCTTCACCGCTATAGGAGTTATACTGGTCTTGGATGTCAGAAGAGTTTCTACAATGGATTGTTTGCTTCCTACTTGTTGAAGCTAAAATTGGACCTATTCTATGAGCATAATGGAAGAAACGAGAGATAACACAAGATAATATTGCAATGTTCATGCCTTATGCTTGTTTGCATCATGCATATTCAAATTACAAAGGATATACAAGAAATCTTATAGAAGAATGAAGCATTTAGTTGAAAGGAGCGTCTAAGAGAATGGAGGTGCACATGAATTTAGAAAGTAAGAAAGAAAGAAATTATTTGTCCATGACCAAAAGGAAGTTAACAGGACTCAAGAGTACAACAGTTTACAATAGAAAGTTCTAGGAAGAGAAACCTAAAAAGGCAGCACAAAGGGGAAGCAGAAAAGAAAATAAATACAAAACAACAAGGGATCACCAACACAGTATATTATGCCATTTAAGAATAAATAAGACAATGCGACTAAAACATTTAATACAGTATGCTACACCCATTTGAATAGATATAGTTACTGTTGTCGCTATATCACTTTGTTTGATGTGGTTAGGACAAAAGAGCATGTGACCTTTGAGTTTGTTAGGTATTTCTTTTCTGTTTGAGTTCTTGTGTGAGCTAATATGATGACACTAGGCTATTTTTCATTACTTATTTTTTATTGCAAAGAGCTAAAAGCTTTGATTCATAGTTTTTATTCATCAATGATGTTAGCCTTACATGTGATATAGCTAGGTTAGGTTATCAATGACTAACTCATTACTAGGTTATTTTTCATTAATCTTTTTCTATTACAAAGAGCTAAGTTTTTTGATTCATAGTTTTTATTCTTCAATGATGTTAGCTTTACATGTGATATAGCATAGTTAGACTATCAATGACTAACTCATGCTAATGCATATTTCATTATTGGTGTACATTTGCTAAAGAACAGGCAAACATATTTTCAATTGTTTGTTATATTTTATCACACATGGTTATATCTTCTATGCTCATTTTGTAAATATTTTCTCTTTTAACACTTTCTCCAATTCTTGAATGAATGAGCGACTATATTTGTAATTTACACGAATTCATTCAAATGAATTGTCAGTATGCTGTTCCTAGAATATTAATATCTTATGTGTGATCCACAGGAATTGTATCATGAGTTACATGCTTTGGATAGATTTGATCAAGATTACCGAAGGAAACTTCAAGAGGATGAATCATCAAATGAGCCTGAGAGAGGTGCAGATTTACCTTTGAAGTAGTTTCATATGTCAAATTAATCCTTTTGTTAAATACTAATTCATTGGTCTTTGCGTTAACCATTGAATGGTGTTTTGTTTCTTGTTCATAATTTTATTTAGTTGCATAACAAAAAAACTTGTGGTAAGATAGGAACTTAGCAAATCCTTTGCTCTTACCTCCAAGATCAATAAGATAGGCCTAGATTATTTTCAAGCATTTTGATTACATGCAAACTCTCAAAAGGATAAATAATATAGTATGTATATGTAGCAATCAAGTTAGTATTAATAATTATTTAGATTTTAGGAGTAGATTAGATCAGAGAGCTTTCCTAAAAATTTGAAAAGAGGAGTTACACATTGTTCTGGTTAATTGTCTTTAAAGAGACAAACTAAAGCACTAACATAGTTTATGATTGATTTTGATTCTTAGTAAATCTAACTTGAGTTAGCAAATGCAATGATGCCAAAATGTTTATTGACAAGCTATGCTACCAGTTACAGTAATATATGAAAAACAAACACTAGATACTAGATTTGTTGTATTAGAATAACAATGTAAATACATTATTGATGGTAGTGCTTGATTACAAATAAAGTAGATTAGGGAGTACCATTAATAAGTCAAACATCTTTCCTAAATACTGCAATTCTATATAGAGGGGCCAATGGTTAGTGAAAACTTAATTACTAGTAACTGCTTATAACTATTTAGTAACATAATATGCAAAGTTGAAAATGAACTAACAAAATAAGTCTGCTTCTCAAGTATTAACGATTAGAACAATTTCTAATTATGCAAACTACAGCTTTATCTTGAATCTATATTGTCTCTTGTCTAGGAGTCTGGTTGTCTTCTTGCTTTATGTTTTCTTCCACAGATGCTTGACTAGGTCTACTCTCATGTTTAAAAAGTACCCTATGGTTTTTTGACGTGCAAACACTAACATTATTTTAATCTAGGGCTACCACCAGAAACATAGACCAGAAGGACATAATTTGTATGGGGAAGGGGTTTTAAGTTTGTAACCTTTAACTAACAATTTACTTCTAAAATTGGTAGGAAGGGAAATCCTATCCAAGTACAGCAATGATAATAGAAGGAATATAGGATTTGTAGGCAAATCTATCTCTGACAGAAAAGAGAGGAGCCAACTTTCATTTCAATATTAAAAAAAATCCCATCCAAGTTAGCAAGTTATATTTGCCTTGTTCTGTATATGTAATTGATGTCTTTTTTAATTAACTTGAAGTTTGTTGGTCCAGATCATCTAGTTGGCTTCTGTACATGATTTCTGTTTTCTGAATCTCTTGCAACTCAGTATTTTATCATTGCCTAGTGAATTGGGTCTTGTTTATGTCAAGCCAATGAGAAAAGTTCAAGGAAGTGACTTGGTGGTCCAGTTAGTCTTGCCAACCAATTTTGAATGATCAATTTTAGATCATATGGGCTGCAACCATACACAAGTGCCGGTGCAAGTTTGCAAACAATGTTGAAAACTATGAAATCCAGAAGCTATTGTGAATTTCAAAGAAGTATAGATGCTATATGGCTGGCAAGATGATTCATTATATTGTTATATTTTTCTACTTAAATATTGGCTTGAGTCTAGTTGTTAATAGTTACTATCTGAAGAGTAGATGAAGAAACAGAAAATCTTAAGGTCTTTGATATGTTAGAAATTTAACATGCACCAATGTCCAAGGTTTGTCACTAAAGGAACTTTTTAGGTTGAAAGAAACCTATTTAAGTAATATTATTTAGTATGCTATATCCTTATTGAAGCAGTGCCATTTCAAATAAGAAATTTTCATCTACATATATGTTTCCAAACTTCTGATTAATATTCTCCAGAATGTATTTTTCTTAATGAAGGAATGTCATTTCAAACTTCATTGTTGTTCAAGTACATGAATGTTTCAAAATCTTACAATGATGGGATTCAATTAGATGATCCATTTGTCATCAATTCTGGAATCTAATAAAGTATGTTGTAAGAATTAAGTGCAACCTTCATTTATTGCAATCTTATCCTATCTTGGAGTTACATATTTTACATATTTTGTTGTGTCTTTAATGTACTTATAGCATGATTGCCTTATAAAACACTTATATTTTATTTGTAAGATGTCCAGGTTGAAGTTGTTCCTCCTTTGCAATAGAGTTACAGTTTTCCAGCACGTGGTTATTGTTTGTTGACTCCCATGCCCTTCATGTCATCGAGGAGTATATCCAATGGTACTGAACCTGACACAGTTTTCTTGGATCTGCAGGAGAAGGCCTTGGAATGTTAAGGAGTGAGCTAAAAAGCCAAAAAAAGCATGTGAAGAATTTGAAGAAAAAATCATTGTGGTCAAAATTTTTGGAAGAGGTTATCATCCCTATCTCACTTTATCAATATTGGCCAACCGGCTGTCAAAACTAAGTACAGAAACAAAATCCTTGTGCTGTTTAAATAACTGTCAGGGTTGTAACTCTTTTCCTCTCGAAAAAAATTTGATTGTCAATTTTAGAAGAACAAGTAGGCTTGATTTGAGTGTGGCAAGAGTTTCCGGCAAAATTTGGTTATATTTGAGTGTGGCAAGAGTTTCCGGCAAAATTTGGTTATCTTGCATTTAGCAACGGAGGCATGCCTTTCTGATTCACCTTCCTCAAGAAGTTTCCTATCATAAATTTATTTCTTGTTTCTATATGGCAATGTTTATTTCTTATTGTGCAATTTCACTCTACACGCGGTTGTTCAATTAAGTGCTGTTTTTTAGGTGGTAAATACATTTTTTTTTAATTTAACTTCAGTTTCTCTGCATGCATATAATACTCCTGTGTGCGTTTGTTGTGCACATGCACGCTGCTTAGATGATTGCTGTTTTTAAGATGGTATTTTTTTAATTAGTTTCTTTGCATGCATATATTGCTCTATCTCTCAATCTTTCCATCTTCTCTCTCTTCCTCTTGCCTACATGATTGCTCTTTTTTAGTTGGTAAATATTTTTTTCTATTTTAGTTACTCTACATGCATATATTGCTCTCTCTCTCTCTCTCTCGCCTAAATGATTGTTGTTTTTTAGTTGGTAAATATATTCCTCAATTTAATTTTAGTTACTCTGCATGCATCTCTTCTCCCCCCCCTCTCTGCCCTGAGATGAGTTCTGATTACTGTTTAAAATTTAATTTCAGTTTCTCTCTGCTGTCTCACTTGAATTTCAGGAGAGTCTTATTTGTACTGTTATTTGGAAATTGATTATTCATCTTTAATAGATCTCTCTTAGTTCCTATCATGCTCCAACTTCAGGACAGTCTAGTTCGTAATCTTTTCTTGGAAGTTGGTTATTCTTCTTGAATGGATGGGAACTTTTGCTGTTTTATTACAACATTATAAGAATAATGTTTCATATTGGAAATTGTTTCATGAATCAATAATTACCCAAATGAGACCTATTGTAAACAAATGCGAGCAAATGCATGTGTACTATTCTTTAAGGACAGCTTAGTTGCTCAGCTTTGAAGTATTTTTTTGCCTCTGGCAATTTAGAAATCCATGAAAAAAGTATAAGATGGACAATGGCAGAGCAAAAGATTCACACTGAGAAGTTAGCAGCAGCATTTTTGCACATGTATTTAGAATGGCAGAAACTGCTGTAGCCTGTTTTTAATTAACAGCAAAATTACAAAGGGACCGACTTCTTACAATATAAGGACATAATTCATATGTGAGCAAATGATAATCATACATGTCAACAAGGATATCTTTTCATAAATAGAGGAATTTGTTTTATGGTCTTCACTCTTTTGCACATGGATTTTCATTGGCACCACGAGAACCAATATTGCCATTTATTCAATTGATTTTCTTAAAAAATGTTACATTGACTTTCCAAATATTGTTTACATGTTATTATAGTGAAAATCAGCACAAAATATGATGTAATTACACATAGTTAATTCTAATAAATATCAATCCATTTTCCGTCTGTTTCAAAATCCAGAAGAATATTCTGAAGGAATGTCTGACTTGTTATGTATGTTGTAGGTTATGGAGAAATTTGTAGACATTGTGTATTTCTTACATCAAGAAATTGAAGAGGCTTTTGGTGATGCTGGTGGTATGTATATATATGCATTTAACAAACTTTTTGAAATTAAATTTAAATCAGGTTAATTAAGAAATAAGTTATATAGAGATGTGGAAGTTGTTGATGGACTTGCAAATTTACAATCTTATGCACTGACAGGAAGTTTTCTTGTTTGATGTCAAAGTTTTTCCTTGAAGAATATATTTTCAGTACACTCTGTTTCACTACTTTCTTTTGCTAATTTTCTAATGATTGTTCTGAAATCATGAAAATTTCATTGGCATCCTCTAGAGGTTGGAGGGCGTCCAAACTTATTTCCATCACAATCGATTTCTATTTTGATTCAAGACGGGGAAAGCCTGCAACAGCCGTGTTGTTCTCACAATCTTTATTTTATTCCTTTCACAAGTTTCATTTGAAGCAATATTTTTTTCTAAGTGTTCTTTAACCCCCTTCTAGAAGGATCTAGCCCCTTTGCTGTAGCAGGTCTCAAATAAGCCATTGCAACTGATAAGAGACAAGGATTGCATTTCTGATAGGTCCTTAGCCTTAAATTGAGAATTGGGTACGAAGTATATGTAATTCTCATAGAACATTGAATCCTCTTAGAGGGCATATCTATTGCCTCTTTCCTGTTTCTTTCTCGGATTTCATAGCATTGCTACACTCGTCGTCTTTGGCATTTTCAGTCAATATGGAAAGTAATAGCGTACACACAAGTTCCTCCTCTCTAAACCACCAGGCTAGAATATTTCTACCAAAGCAGATTATTTTTCAAACTCAGCACATACAAAAAGAGGAAACGATATCAATTGTCAAAAGCATAGAACTGATTGTTAGCCTCATTTGTGGGGAATCTCGATAGAAAGCAATAGCCAAATCTCTGAGCAAGCTCATCGTAATGTGGATCAATTTATAAGGACAGTAGTACGTAATATACAAAGCATCGCCATTGTTTACATAGAACTGCTAAGAGAGAGGTTTCCGGCTTCCAGTATGATCAATCTTCATATTGCAAATTATTGGAAACTTCTTATCCCTCATAGAATGATTCGTATCACAATTCCCACCAAAAGTATGTAGGACACTCTTGACATGTATTGTACAAATTACACATTAGCGAAGCTTCTACTTCTAACCCTGTTAAAGTATGTATAGGGTAAATTGTTAAAAACCACAATGGGGATCATACCCCAAATTACTAGCAAACCATATGACATTAAACCAAAAATATAGCCAAACTTTTGGTGCTTTACAAGGGAGCCATTGTGGCCAAGATTATCAACACATTGAAGTTGATGTCGGGAAAATTATTGTTAGTGTTCACAAGTCTGTTTGAATGATAGAATACATACGGAAATTATTTGTTAAATTGTTTTGGAGTTTGCTTAATTATGTGCGCATTTGGTATAATTTGGTTATTTGTTATCCCGTAATATAAGGGAACCATTTTAGGAGTTCTCTTATGATATAGGAGACCGGTTCCTATAAATTGTTAGAAAGTAAAGATCCCCAAGATAACTGAGAGGGGGGGAGGGGGTGAATCAGTTATCTGATAATTTAACCATTCAACTGCTTTAAACAATATAATTAATGTACTAATCAACCATAGAAAGATAACCATACACAATTGCACAATAACACAAGATATGTTGACTAGGGAACCTCTTGAAAAGAGTAAACCCCGGTGGGAATGATGCCCACAAAATGATGCACTAATATGAAAGTTCCTTGTTAGAGGATGGACCCTGTTAGGAGTCTTATGAAATACATTCAGTTCATATAAATCCCTGTTAAAAGATTCTAACCCGGTTAAGAGTTTATGGAAGACAGAAGGACCCACTGCCCAAACAGCTTCAAGGCAAGATCTTTGAACCCACTGTCCAAAAGATCTTAAAATTATTCAACAGAATAATATGAAATATATTACCTCCTTCACACTGTGCCAAAACTGCACTCTCTGCTACACAAGATCTCAATTCCAGATCTCTGTACTCACAAGTCTTCCTTCATCACTGAATTAGCTCTTTTCTTCACTTCATGCATATATTTGCATCTCAACCTTCACAGTACATATTGCAACAAGGAAAACCTTCCTTCTTATATACCAAACTCAAATAATTACAAATGAGTCGGTCCTCAATTACAAAATAATAAATTCTACACGCTACACACAAAATTTCACATAAAACTGTCGGCTTCCAGATACTGTAACTTTCTCCAAACATGTCTTCGAAGTTTGCGCTGTGAACCACGTCATCATTAATGAGTCTCCAACATCCCTTTAACTGCGCAAAATCAGATTCCATCCCAGCTAAGAGATATCCTCCGATTTCCGAAAACCGCTTCACAGAAACACTGTCTAAACACTACTTTCACCAAATTGCTCATAACTCTCATGAATGAATGAATTTCTTTTTGCGCTGTTAACCATAGGTTAATAACACACCAAAGAACATACCATCAACTGCGCAAAAGCCAATCTGCAAGACAACATGTGCGCAAAACAAAACTGTACCTGCTTTCCTACTAATATCCAGAATATCACTGTGTTGATATCAATGACAATCCAAGTCATGAATGCAACAACTGCTACAGAATGACTGCCAAAATATTTTGCATTCATTCCTAACATAGATTTGTATCTGTAGTTGTGATGTCCCCTTTTAGGAATTAGGTTTAATAATAAATAATAATTATAAAATTAAAATATTAAAATCAATAATAATAAGATTAAATTTTCATACAGTCTTACCCAATATTCGCTTCCTATAATTAGATGTTAGGTAATACTGACATTCTGGCTCTGGCTATGTAGAATGATATGCAGAACCTCAACAACAATAAGGAAGCTAGAAGTACTCAAGAATTTGTAGCTTTTAGGTTAAAAATGAAAAATTAAGCTAGGATTCTAATTGGCAGATGCTCAATACACATGCTATAAATATAAGATTAGATCCTAAATCAACCAAAGCAGAGCTAAGTAAAAAGCAAAAACTGGAGGTAGCAAGGTAAGACACAACTATGGTCAAGGAAATCATTGATGGCATTGTTTTTCTAGGTGAAGGTAATCAAGGTAATCTCTTATCTTGAAGTCAATATGAAAGTAAGTTAGTATTGATTTCAGATAAGATAGTACCAGGATGAACTTTATCCATGTTTTCTTTTTACACAGAAGCATTTAGTTACAAATCCTCCTATCAATCGAGCATGATAGAAGCTTCAATTAAGGGAAGTTGTATATATATATATATACTAATATATATACAGAGCATGTTAACAACCACCCAGGACTTTATCTTTATTATAGTTCTCCTTTTAGGACATGTTTTCTATTGATATATTAGTCTTAATTTTAAATTTAAAAAATAAATCGGAGATTAATTTCTTTCTAATGATTTTAGTATTCATGCAAGTTCTCCAAGTATATTAATTTTTAGGAATATAGCAGCGTCGAGTAAAGGATGTGTATTCGGGAATAGAACAGATTTACTCATCTTATTTCCTTTGTCCTATCATTGGTCATGTTTATTATAAGATGAATTGGTTAGGTAAAATCTATCTACAATCTTCTAGTGATTGTAACTAAGGAATAAGAAACATCAGTAAAAGTCCAGTTTAAAAATTATGGGCAAAATCTTCTCGTAAATAGAGTTTATAGCCAAATGCAAAATGATCTCCTTCATAACCTATATATGATCGGATTGAATAAGGACTAACCAAACAGAGTATTATGAGATGTGGTTTCTAGTGATGTCATGTATGCAGGGAAGCTTAGCTAAATCCAAAGGCGAAGATTCCCACCAGCTTGGAAATAATAAATATTGGAAACTATAAAATCAGCCATGAAGGGACTATACATCATAGTAATTAGTAGTAGGCTGTAGCAGTATCATCCAAGATATTAATATTAAGGGTATGCCCTTAAAAAATACGTAAATGAAGGTATGCCTTCATTAGGCTTTGTAAATGAGGGAATGCCCTCATAAAAACTTTATGTACTATATAATATGGACCTTGGTCCCGGGCAAGACTGGAGGTTTTCTTCTCCATTCTTTTCTACCAGTGCCTGCAGCGAATGGAAACATTGTAATTTTAAAATATATTAATAAAATATCTTGGCTCCGGCCTTTTACTGATCAAAAAATAAAAATACAAAAATAATAAGATTAAATTTAATAATTATATAAATAATAATAACAAAGCTAAATATAATAAATAAATAATAATACTAAAATATAAAAAACAATAATCTAAAATAGATTTAATATAAATAATTAAATTAAATTATAAAATAAACTAACAAATAAATGATATAATTACAAAAACATTTATATACTGATTGTTAATAATGCAAAATAAACTAGTGAACAACCACCTCCCTTTGACAAATCATCCTGCATAGAGGAGTCACTCCTCTCCAAGGTAGGGATGGGGGATAAATGGGAGATGCACGGGGAGATATAGCAGATGGGGAAGATTCAATTTCAAAAGAACGGAATATCTCGAGGGGATTAAACACTTAGTACCAAGGGAAGGGAATCAACAATAATATCTAACAAACTGCAAATGTAGCACATATCTAAATAGTAATTATAGCAACCTATCATCAATAAAGATTATGATGATTAATTAAGATAACAGACTATCAATGTGTTGACGAACAACAGCTTATACATATAGCAAGAACATAGGATTACAAGAAAAGCACAAATACCCTTCACCAGATTGAATTCTCAGCGTAGATGAACATGGAAAGATGGCAATGTCCAGTTGTTGCCATCAATTGCAATATCTATTGCTGTAATGATTTTACGCTTGTGGTGCATATTATAAGTCACCATGATATTGGCTGAAGTTTTAATCTTCCTATGCAATATCTTGGGTGATAGAAATCGAATCCCATATCCTTGTCAGAGTTTCAGTTTCATATCATTAATATTTACTAGTCGACGGACTATATATCTTACTGGCTGCAACATTTGTAGCAAAAGGTTTTAACGGGTTTGACATAAAGACAGGAACAATAACTATTAATAACTGCCGCATTATGTTATATCTTAATCGCTGATTTAAATTGACGTGATTCATAATTTGGGCGAGACATTGATGATTTATATCGACTGGCAAATATCTGTAAAAAAATCTTATAATATATCGTTCCTTTGACAAAAAGTCACGACAAGAGGTATTTCGTTTGTGAACTATTGCAAATAAATACCTTTTACGAGGGACGACTATAGTTCAGGGGGAGCCTTACTATAATTCATAAACAGAATTATTAAAAGAACATATATAAGTGTCATGGAATTGTAATATTGGAGCCTTGACATTAGAGAACACAAATTGTGGATGAATACTAAGTCTGCACAAATTAATTAATATCAGACCAGCTTGAATCATTGTTGCCGTCACTTATAGGAAGGGCATGGAATTAATACATTGACCAATTTCTGCAGAGCCTCTGTTTTCTTGTGACTATTTTCACACCGTGTGTTGATGAGTTTATATAGGAGGTTGATTGGGCGTGGAGTTAATTCAAAAACCCATCTGAATCCTACAACTTGGCATCAATAATTGGTTGTTTGTGTGTCCATAGTGATATTCTGAGTACAGTAAGGAAATCATTGAATGAGGATCGAGGAATCAGTTTATAGCTGAATATTGACCCGAGTAACATTAGCAGAGCTGTATGGAATTTTCAATTGCAGACCTGATCAGTAAAGAGTTTTTATTTGAGGTTGAACAATATTCTGTTGGGCACATTACAGAGGTATCGAAGCATGATCCTTCCATCCTTCAGGGTAAATGATAAAACAAGGGCATTGAATAAGAAGAGGAAAGGGAGACAGCAAGAGAAAGAAAGATGTACAGTGGTATCAAAGCATGATCCTGCCATCCTTCAGGGTAAAAGATAAAACAAGGGCATCAAATAAGAAGAGGCAAGGGAGACAGCGAGAGAAATAAAGATGTACCTCAGTACTTTTATATATTTACCCATCTGCATTGAATAGGATTATAATCAGGAAGGATTAGAAAACAGATTGAGGAGTACTTATTATGTTTAGCATTCATTACATCATAAAGGAAGTTTTTTTTTGTGTGGGAGTGAAGATAATAAGTTTCGATATGACAAGACATATATAAAGGGAGGACTGGTTAATATTGGCATCTTACAAAACAGTGATTGAAATATTAACAGATAGTTAAAGAGCAACCAAACTGACATCCTTTGAAATTACCATGAATACTAATATGCATTGATATTCTTACAACCAACATTAAAAAAAAAAAATTCCATACGACTGATCTATATGAGATTAGCATGTGTGGAATAGTAAAGAAGATAATTTGAGCACACGGATTATATGAGATCAAATCAGATTTAAGTATATAAGGAATTCCCTTGGAGAATACAAAGAGGTGATTGTAAACATATTGAGGTAGATCTATAAGTAATTTATAGCAGATTTAAGGAAGCGTGATGTGTTTTGTTTGAGTGGTAAGATTATAATCACATGCACCAACGACATTGATGAGAAGGAACAATGCAGAGTATCTAGATGTTTAATTCAGACTTGTAAATACTTTGTGTGATTTGTAAGTGTGAAGAAAAGATGCATATACACCAGCATTGCAGACTTGTGGAAAGGTAAATAAGGAATTTATTTATTTTATTAAGAAGAGTTTAAAGAAGACATTGAGAGAGAAAGGTAGATCATATTATGGAAGAACTATGATCAAGATAGCGTAAATAGTGAAGAAAATCTTATAGAAAACTTATAGTCATTCATGGCAGAATTGAAGGACATTCTTAGTGAGTGTCAAATCAAATCAAGGACATTCTTAGCGAGTGTCAAACTAGATCAAAGCATTCTTAGTGAGCGTCATGATCAAGGACATTCTTAGTGAGGGTCAAACAACGAACCAAGTCATTCTTGGTGGAGGACATTCTTAGTGAATGTCGAGATTGATCCTAGCCATGCTTGGTGGAGGGTGTTCTTAGTGAATGTCAAGATTGATTCAAGCCATGCTTGGTGGAGGGCATTCTAGTGAATGTTGAGATTGATCCAAGCCATGCTTGGTGGAGGGCATTCTTAGTGAATGTCGAGATTGATCCAAGCCATGCTTGGTGGAGGACATTCATGATGAATGTCGAGATTCCTAAAGGGAATCTAGGGAGATATTTCAATATTTCTTAGAGGGAAAAGGGGCTGCAATTAAGGGAGAGCCACTAAGAACACCCTATTGCCAGCACATTTCCAAGGCTGCAATTAAGGGAGAATCGTGAAGGGCACCCTATTGTAGTGGCAATTAAGGGAGAACTGCTATGAGGGCACCCTAATGTGCTGTAATTAAGGGAGAACCACTATAAGGGCACTCTACTGTGTTGTGATTAAGAGAGAACTACTAAGGGCACCCTATCGTAGAATTAGTTAAGGGAGAACTGCTAAGGGCATCCTATTGCAGTGGCAGTTAAGGGAGAACCGCTATCTGGACACCCTACTGCACTGTGATGAAGGGAGAACTGCTAAGGCCACCCTACTACAAGACATAGATTACATATCTCTGAAAGAGGACATCCTTGGTGAATGTTGAAAACGTATAATTACTTGAGGGCAAGCAATTTTTGGGAAGGGCGGGTTGTGATGTCCCCTTTCAGGAATTAGATTTAATAATAAATAATAATAATAAAATTAAAATATTAAGAATCAATAATAATAATAAGATTAAATTAAATAATAATAGCAAAGTTAAATATAATTAATAAATAATAATACTAAAATATAAAAATAAATAAATAATCTAAAATAGATTTGATAATAATAATTAAATTAAAATATAAAAATAAATAAACCAACAAATAAATAATATAATTACAAAAAAATTATATATTAATCGTTAATAATGCAAAATAAATTAGTGAACAACCACCTCCTTTTGACAAGTCGTCCTACTTAGAGGAGTCGCTCCTCTCCAAGGTAGGGATGAGGGATAAATGGGAGATGCACGAGGAAATATAGCAGATGGGGAATATTCAATTTGAAAACGACAAAATATCTTGACAGGGTTACCAAAGGAAGGGAATCAAGAATAAGATTTGAATACAAACTGCAAATGTAGCACATATCTAAATAGTAATTATAGCAACCTATCATCAATAAAGGTTATGATGAATAATTAAGATACCAAACTATCATTGTGTTGGACGAACAACATCTTTTACATATAGCAAGAACTTAGAATTACAAGAAAAGCACAAATACCCTTCACCAGATTGAATTCTCAATAGAGATAACTGGGAGAGACGACAAGGTCAAGACAATCACAATAGTAGCCAATTCATCTAAGGAAGACGGAAAATGGGGAATTCAAATTGGAGCTCAAGATAATTGGGCCTTGCCATCAATTGCAATACCCATTGCTGTAAGGATTTTACGACCGTAGCGCATATTATAAGTCACCATGCATATATATTGAAGTTTTAATCTTCCTATGCAATATCTTGGGCAATAGAAATCCAATCCCATACCTCGTCAGAGTTTCAATTTCATATCATTAATATTTACTAGTCTACGGACTATATATGTCACCAGCTGCAATATTTGTAGTGGAAGGTTTTATTGGGTTCAACTTATAGATTGGAACAATAACTATTAATAACTATCGCATTATGTTATATCTTAATCTCTGATTTCAATTGACGTGATCCATAATTTGGGCAAGACATTAATGATTTATATTGATTGGCAAATTTTCATAAGAAAATCTTGTAATATGTCTTATAATATGTCGCTCCTTTGACGAAAAGTCACGACAAGAGGTATTTCATTTGTGAACTATTGCAAATAAATATATTTTATCAGGGAGGACTATAGTTTAGGGGGAGCCTTACTATAATTCATAAAAGGAATTATTAAAAGAACATATATAAGTGTCATGGAATTGCAATATTGGAGCCTTACTATCAGAGATCACGAATTGTGGATGAATACTAAGTCCGCACAAATTAAATAATACCAGACCAGATTGAATCATTGTTGCCGTCACTTATAGAAAGGGCATGGAATTAATACATTGACAAATTTTTGCGGAGCCTCTCTTTTCTTGTGACTGTTTTCATAACGTATGTTGTTGATGAATTTATATAGGAGGTTGATTGGGCATGGAGTTAATTCAAAAACCCATTTGAATCCTTGACCTTGGTGTCAATAATTGGTTGTTTCTGCATCCATAGTGATATTTTGAGTACAATATGGAAATCATTGAATGAGGATCGAGTTATCGGTTGTATAACTGAATATTGACCAGAGTAACATTAGCAGAGCCATATGAAACTTGCAATCCCAGATCTGGTTAGTAAAGAGTTTTTATTTGAGGTTGAACAATATTCTATTGGGGACATTATAGTAGTATTAGAGAAAAATATGAATTAGAAATATATAATTATTTCATGCATTGTCTCTACTCATATTTTTTTTATGGTATCAGAGTGTACAAAATCCTATACATGATATATGTGCTCTCTCTGGCAAACAATTTGGATAAGTGCTTAGATCAATAGAGTGATGCCACCAAAAATAAGCAAAATGCACCTGCTCCCATGACTATCCATGGAGGATGGGGTTGGTGGGTGTCTTTGGCTTTGGCGGTAGTTATTGCAATTACAATGGCAATCAGATCATTGGGCTTGCTAGATCCCCCAATAGTTTGATCAAAAGAGGGCATCATGAGAAGGCTAGAAACTTTGTACAAAAGATCCAAGGCACACATTCAATTGAGGAGTTTTATGACTTGGTGGAGGCTAGTGAAGTTTCTATGTGGTGAAACATCCATTTAGGAATATCTTGCAAAGGAAATATAGGTCTCATTTGGTCATGGCCATAGCCATTCCCTTCTTTCAAAAGCTCACAGGGACTAAAGTTTTCATGTTCAATGCCCCCATTTTCTTTGTGTTTAATTAAAAATGCTTTGGCTTTGTTAGAAATGCTTCCTTAAATGCATGTGTTTTTCTGGATTAGATTGTGTATGTTTTTAGCATCAACGTTTCGGATCACACTCCGTGATCCATCATCAGGACAAGAGAGTAAGAATTGTAAGAACAAAAGATGTAGACCAGCCAATCTCAAGGGATATAAGAAGGGAAAATGGCACAGAAAACTGTGCAGAGAAGTAAAATGAAAATAACAATAAAATAAGGCCTAAAAAGAAAAGCAAGAGAAAATAATAAAAGCTGCAAGGTAGGTGAAGAATAATTAAAGCGAAGGATGAAAATTATTATAACAGTAAATTCTACCAGATATAAAAAGAGGTGAAGCTATATAAGCTACAAAGTACAAAGAAAACATGAATGAACAATTGGAGGTTAATGAATCAAGGGAAAATGAAAAGAAATACATAAATAAAAAGGGGGGAAGATTATTAAAGAACCTGTATCAATAAGAAAATAGTAAATAATAAATAAAAAATGGACCTATATATAAAGGTATAAACAAGATAAACAATATAATATAGATCTATTTATATGTAGGTGTATATGGACAACATATGTACCTAATACAAAAGATTATAATAAATAAGAAAAAATAAAAGATATATATATATATATATATATATGGGGGTATAAAAAAGATAAAAAAACACAGACTGAAATAGACCTATATATATAGGTGTAAATAAGAGAAAAATATAAAATAGACCTATCTATGTAGGTGCATATGTTTAACATATGCACCTAAATAAATAAGATAATAATAAAAAAGAAAATAGAAATAGACCTATATGCATATAGGTATAAATACGATAATAAACTAAAATATAGACCTATATAATTCACATATGCACCTACAAAAAAAGAAATTAGAAAATAGATACAATAAAGAATTCCAAATCTCCATTGCATGGAATGAAAGCCTTTTCATATTCTGATGATTGGCACTTCAAGTACGACAGTGATGTTGCCAAGACTCTTCAAACAACTGTCTCTTCAATTTTGATTGCCGACAAGAATGGAAGATACTTAGATACTTGACTGCTGTTACAAAGAGCGACTGTACATATGCTGCCGCTGAAGACTCTTCATAGTCTTCAAATGATGTGACACTTCATATAGAAAACGGTTCAGCATTATAGACTCTTTGCCACCTTAAGTCACCTGAATGTTGAGCAACCATCATAGGTATATCGAATAGCTCCCACAGCTACCAATCTTCAACACTCCCTCTTAGCAAAGGAGATATCTGTTTACCCGCTAGGGTAAACTTAGTATTGCACAAACATCGTACGGGAAATATAAAACACAGAATATATCAGAGAATAATAAATACTTTCATTAATCATTCCAGACTGGCAAGTACATTTATATCATAATGATTATACAATAAAAATCTCCCATGTCCAACCTCCGAGAAAGTATATAAAGTACCCGAAGGGTCACGACCGAAGCGTCATGACGTAACTGTCTAACCTCTCGGTCACTAACGACCGAGAGTAACATAATACTTTACTAACATAATAACCCGTACATACAATTATCCCGACAACATCATCCCCCCCAAAAAACAAGTCGTCTCCGACGACTTACAACAACAGGGAGATGAAATACACCACATAGAAGAAGAAAATCACTGAGAAGGGGCAGAGGGGCATCCCTGAAAAAGCTGAAGTGCCGCCCTCCCCAGCAATGCTACGTCCAGTAGGTCTTTTCCGTCACATCCCATTCCTCTCGTCCCTGCACCAAACTTGTCTCCAAAACATACTGTTCAGCTATAGCCTCCGCTAACACCATACTGTCTCCCTAGCCAATCTGACCTTGATAGCCACCCGTGCCAACTTCTCTACTTCCAACTCCTGGGTACGCTGAGCCAAGTGTTGCTCTACTGCCTCCAACTGGGTGGTCAGCTCCTCCCGAGCTCTCGATGCATTCACCAAGACAGTCTCACGTCCAGCCAACACCTACTCCAAGTGCCTCAAAGCATAGTACCCCTCTTGAAAGACTTGCTCCAGTGCTCTCTTCACCTCCGGCATGCAAACACTCCATGCCTGTAGCAACTCTGATCTCATCAACAAGTCACACTCTCCAAGGGCTGATAACTGAACCGACTGGGGGTCTAGGGGGCAACGCCCCCAGCGGGGTCGAGGGGCAGTGCCCCCGCCGCCAAGACCAATTTAGCACCTTCAAAGTCAATGAAACGCACTATTTTTGTGATTTTCGTCTGCTCCCATGCTCTTTTCTGCAAACCGCTTATGTTTCCATTACTTCCTGCTCATGCCCTTCCCTTTGGTACCATTCGTTCTTCAATATGAGCTGCTTTGTTTTGTCGTCGTTTTTTTTTTTTTTAGAATACCATATGAATTTCTTCCTTCATGCTTTCCCCTTCACACATCCCAATGCTGTACTGAACCCTTATGCATCTTCTTGTTTGTGTCGTATGGATTCCCTCTCTCTGACTCCCTTTTGTATTGTACGGATACAACCAAATTATTACTGATCAATGCCGTAACTATGTGTTTGTACGGCTTCTTTATGTCTGCAATGACCGTACGAATATATCCTTGCGCTTTTTAATTTCTCCTGTAGCGTGTGGTCTGGCCGTACAACCGTACGGTATCCTACTTATGGCTTGGCTATCGTACGCCAATCTAACCCTTATGCGTCGCCTTGGTACCGTACGGTCTTTTATTTTTCAGCTTGGCGTTTTCCATGTACGGTGCCGTACGGTGTCTTATGGAACAGTACAGTACCGTACAGTATCATTTTTATTTATGTATTTCCTTTCGTACGGTGACTACTGCATTAAAAATAATGTACGTGCATGGATGCTATTGCCATACGGTACTTGACAGCCGTACGACATCCTACAATGCTGTGGCACTTTTGAATGCCGTACGACCGTACGGTCTGATCTCTTTTTTTTTCATTTTTTTCGTTTTTTTTTTCATTGTTTTTTTTCATTTTTTTTCCACCGTACGGTCATGCATAGCCGTACGCTTGTTTTTCAATTTTCTATCCGGAGGCTTCTCTGGTCACCCGTACGGACGCCTGCCGAGTCCCTCTCGGTTGCTCTGTCCCTCCTTTCGGATCCATCCTCTTCGGGTAAAGTTTCAATTTGGTCCTGTTGCCACTGTCATGTATCCGTTCGTCGAGAGCCCACAGAGTGTGCAGTCGTTCCCTCTCCCTGTCGCCGAGTCTGTTTTCAATGGCGATCCAAAAGCTTGGAACCATAAATTCTACAGGGACCACGGTCTCGTTCCCGTACATAAAAAGAAAAAGGAGAATCAAGATTTTGAAGACTGTAGTCCTCCACACAGGATTCCAGTTGTCTCCCATAACGATGGGTTTCAAATTTCTCTCATCCCCAAGATTTATTTTTTCCAACTTTGCTTCTTTGTGCCAGATGGGTTCCTCCTTCCGAAACTCCTGGGCAGGGCTTTCTTTCCTTTCGACTTCCCCTTCTCGGTATGCTGTATATTCCGGAACTCACTCACTCTCAGCTTCCTCAATCTTCAATATGTTGTAGGACGGCGGAAATAATTCATAATCACCCATTTGCCAGTGGAATAGACCATCCATCAAATCTGTATCATCCTCCACTTTCAGTATCCCTTCGGCATTAGGTTCCATGTTTCCTTCCTCTCCGCCCATCCCGTCGTCTGACTCTGAATCGGATGCCATTTCCTCCCCAACCATCTGCGTGTTGAGGTCCGCTACAAACTTCCTTCCCCCCTTTTCAAATGCAAGGGTGTTTTTCTTCCAATTATGATTGGCTCGGGCCGTCACCAACCACCCTCTACCCAGGATGGCATCATACCCCTTCTGCTTAAGAGGGATTACAACAAAATCTAAGGTGAAAGGCTGGGTTCCAATAGTCACCTGCTGCGCCATCAGTGTACCGAGAGGCTTAATACCGTGTTGGTCGGCCCCTAATAAATTGAAAGTCGGTGGCCACAGCGTCGGTTTCCCCAAGCTTTTCCAAGTTTCTTCCGGGAGGACATTGACGCCCGATCCACCGTCGACAATTGTGTTCGTGAGGATGGTACCCAAAATACCCATCTCCACCACTGCGGGATTCCACCCATTATTTATCGATAGCGTCATGGGGTCGGTTGCAGAGCCACTCGTGATCTCCGTTCGTTCAACCGTGCTTGCTGGAATGTTTTGCCCAAGGAATAGAGCCGGTTTGAGATGCGACATCGTTTCCAATAGGTCCTTGACCTTTACTGGTACCTCCAATTGCATTATCTGCCTTAAAATATTTTGTTCGGCCATTGCTCGAGTAGAAATGTCGACATCTGTGGAGTCCCTTCGATCCTCCATACCCTTCGCGATCTTAGCCTTCGCCTCGAGCATCCTTTGTTTCTCTGTCGGGGGGTGAGGATATGTGGCCTTCTTCAATTGCCCGCGTGTGATTGCGAGGACCTTCTCCGTGCCCCCTCGTTCCATGTCTAGGATGTTGCAGCCGGGCTTCGGACAATTAGCATCCTCATGGTTCCCCGGTCCGCACCACCGACACAGTTTTAGTGGAGCAGTAGCCTCATTCTGACAGTCACGGGCATAATGTCCCCATTGGTTACAACTCTTGCACTGTATCATGGGCCTCCCCTTCGCGTCATACTAGACCCGCGGCTTGTTCTCATCATTGCCTCGGCCTCCCCGTCGGTTGTTTCCATACCCGCCGGATGATGGAGCATTTTGTTGTCCGCCAGCACCAGACGTGGAAGGTTGCTCCTGTGCATAGAGCACTTGTTGATTTCTCGCCCTCAGGTTGTTGGGACATTCTTTAGTGGAATGTCCTGCGATTTGGCAGATATCGCAAAAAGCCTTCTTCGGACAAGAACCTTTTGTGTGGCCTGCTTCCTTGCAGTCCGTGCACCACACCGTATCTTCTCCTGTCTTCCTGGTACTTCCCTTGGCGGCCTTGAGTTCTTTCATCATTCTTTCAACGTCTTTTTGCAACGCGAGCACTTTCTTGCTCGACCCATCCTCACTGCTTTCAGTCTCCGAGTCATCGTCAGCAGATGACCTCATCTTCTTGGAGGTCTTACACTCACTCTCTAAATCCATTGCTCGGTTGTATGCATTACTGTATGAAGTAGGTGGAACTATCTTCATTTTCTTTCGTAGGGAGGTTTTGAGTCCCTCTATGAACCACCTCTTCTTCAGTTCGTCCGCTGGGGCCGACTCCATCTTCCCGATGAGTTCTTTGAGTCGCCGTCCGTACGCACGGACGGACTCATTCTTCGCTTGCTTAGTGTTGTAGATTTCCGCTAATATCTCATTATCATCTTGTAACAATTGAAACTCTGTCTGGAAGGCCTTTTTGACCTGGTCCCATGTCGTCAGGCTCGTCTTGTCAACATCCGAGTACCAGTCAATGGCTCCCTCCCTCAATGTTGCAGGGAATTGGCGGATCCATTCGTCCTGGTCGGTAACTCCATTGGCAGCCCATATAGTCTCACAGGTCCGGCAATGCCGAACAGGATCCTCCTTCGCTTGGCCTGTGAACTTGGGCAGTTTCTGCTTACTCGCAGCCATGGTAGGTTGTTGCCTCCGCGAGGGATTCGGTACTCTGACACCACCTCTTCCTTGAGTATTGCGTGTAGTGTTCATTGGTGGCACTTGCTCGTGCGGTAGTTGTGTGACTGGTGGGATCGTACTGTGTGGAGTCCTTGGTTCCAACGGAGGGTTCGCCTGTGCATTCGCAGTGCATTCGACCGTACTGTCACTGGCACCTCCGGCAGTACCGTCACCTTCGACAGTAAGATTCCCTTCGTGGTCTCGGTCCTCCGCACGTGGTGTACGGGTCAAATTTTCAAACCGGTCTCGCTCTTCTTGAAGTAAGGCCTGTCTCAATTGTGTTTCCTCGAGTAGTTCTTCCCTACTCCGCACTCTCCGATGCTCCAACGAAGTGAACTGTTCTCTTTCGGCCTGTGCACCTTCCGTACCACTTCTGAGGTTCCCTTCGGGCAACCCTCCGGCAAGCTGGTCCTTGGCAAGTTGCCTCAGCCTATACCGATGTTCACGTTGTTGCGCGGAGATCAAAGCCTTCTGTGCGGCTTCGCCTTCGTTATCTTCTGCCTTTTTATTTCTATCTTTATTTAAAACATTGGGCATAAATCCTTTCCTCACTTTTCTTCCCAAGTACGTCTAGGCAACGGCGCCAGATGTTTACCCGCTGGGGTAAACTTAGTATTGCACAGACATCGTACGGGAAATATAAAACACAGAATATATCAGAGAATAATAAATACTTTCATTAATCATTCCAGACTGGCAAGTACATTTATATCATAATGATTATACAATAAAAATCTCCCATGTCCAACCTCCGAGAGAGTATATAAAGTACCCGAAGGGTGACGACCGAAGCGTCGTGACGTAACTGTCTAACCTCTTGGTCACTAACGACCGAGAGTAACATAATACTTTACTAACATAATAACCCGTACATACAATTATCTCGACAATATCTTCCCAAATACTCAAGTCATGGACTCAACATGATGCTCACAATGGCTTCACCCATTTGTGAGAAACAAAAACAAAATTTATTACGGAGTCTTTCTATGTGATAGCATCATGGAGTCACTCAACATGATTTTCACCATGGATACTCCCATGTGTGAACACAAGCTCTCATTACGGAGTCACTCAACGTGATGTTATCATGGAGTCTCTCAACATGACATTCAGTATCGCTACTCCCATAAGTGGCAAGAGCAATACCTCCGTCTCAGAGGCAAACAAGGGCTTTCACCTCAAATTTCTTTGTCTCAGAGAAAAATGCATTACAAGGGCTTTCACCTCACATTTCTCCATCTCAAAGAAATATGCATTACAAGGGCTTTTACCTCACATTTCTCTCTCACAAAGAAATATGCAATTTAGCACTTAATAAGAGCGACTGACGTTGAGACTCCCTCTCAGTAGTGACTCCTTCTCAGCAAAGGCAACATTCTCATAGCTTTGATTATCACAATAAATTATAGTTGGCTCCAATGTTTGACCAAACAAGGAGCTTTCGAAGCGACACTGCTTTTCGAGCTTGTTGATCCTCTGTAAAGGACTTGGCATTGTCCATCTGCCGCTCAAGCTCTCTTTGAATGACATTTTCTTATAGGCTCGTCTGGGTTGATTAGTGGGCTACCCCTTTCCTTCCGGAGAAATATAAGAAAATGATGCCAGAAAATGATACCTTAACCCTCAAGATGGATCTCAGCACACACACAAATTTGGTTAGCTGCACTACAAAAATCTACAGCAGGCCTGCATGCATCACGAGTATAGTTGGCATTAGCGCATGTACAAACCTCAAGAGGTGGTGTCTTCATCTTCCCACTATACAAATAACCCAACAATATCATAAAGGCCTCGTAGCCAACATTTCCCTGGGTGGAGCTTATGATTTCATTTGTATGAATGTTTGCACCTTCCTCAGAGGCTTCTGCAGTAGGACACCACAGTTGCCCATCACTGCACGTACCCCCGACGTTCTCTCACTTGAGAGCAGTATGATTCATAGGTTCACTGTAGTACATGATAAGCACTATATTCCCATAAAACTTTCTTCACCTGATCAGATTTCCGATCTCAAAAATTCACTGCACCAACTTTCTCAACATCAAGATGCATTGATGAAAGCTGTTAAAACTAGGATCAGATATTTATATATTAATTTAAATATAGTGAAAGCCTTAAATCTTTAATGAATCAAGAATGCTGTGAATGACAATTTATATAATACAGTTTATATTCTGCAGACATTTACCAAAGGACTGGTAAATTATGTCACAGTTGATGTCTTTTAGCATAAACAGCAATTCACATAAATATGGGAGGGGAGCCGTCCATTGTGGAGGCATCTCCACAATGGCCGTGACTCCTCATGGAGTCACGTCCATTGTGGAGATGTCTCCACAATGGTCAGAGGAGTCACGGCCATTGTGTAGATGCCTCCACAATGGACGGCTCTCCATTGTGGGTGGCGGCTGTTCTTAATAGAACCTTGCTTAAGGAAAACAACTGCAGCTTATAATATGCTTGTGTCGATTTACAATTTCACATTAATATAATACTATATATATATATATATATATATATAAGTATATTAATCTTGTTTTTATCTGACAAAAGCTATAAACATTAACACTCCCTCTTAGCTAGCGAGGATAACAAATATTACCTCAAGGTAATATGTGAGTATAAATAATCATTTTATATTTGTATCATTTTACTGATATAATGAGTATTGGCCCTCAAGTATTAAGTCCATAATACTTACCAAGTACTTAGAGCAATAGTCTCCAAATATCAACTCACAAGATATTCACCTAAGTGCTCAAAATGATTATTATGAGTAATGGTCTTCAAGTATCAAATCCATGATACTCACCCAAGTACTCAGAGTAATGGTCTCTGAATAACAAGTCCATGATATTCACCAAGTACTTAATGTTAGTATAGATAATCATTTTATATTTATATCATTTTGCTGATATTAAGAGTAATGGCCCTCAAGTATCAAGTCCATGATACTTACCAAGTACTCAAAGCAATAGTCTCCAAATATCAACTCACAAGATATCCACCTAAGTGCTCAAAATGATTATCATGAGTAATAGTCTCCAAGTATTAAGTCCATGATACTCACCCAAGTACTTAGAGTAATGGTCTCCGAATATCAAGTCCATTATATTCACCAAGTACTCAAAATGTCTAATATAGTATGTGCACTAGTATTACATGTGTAATACTTACTATATAGACATGAATAAGCTATTATGAGATCGTCACCTTATAACAACTTTTACAACAAGTGGAAATCATTTGAAAGTCATCACTTCCAATGATATACACAAAGAACACATGATTATGAAATATCACTCATAACAAAGAATGTTTTATTTGTACAATAAAAGTTACTGAGATAAGTTCTCAGAAATTACAATCATACCAAGTTTACCTCTAAAGTGCTCTACCTTTATCTTTGGTAGAGCCTTGGTGAGAATGTCTGTCGATTGTTCCTCTGCACTGATATACTTTAACTCAATAACATTCTTTTCCACCATATCTCTAATATAGTGATAAGGTATCTCAATATGCTTGGACTTCTTGTGAAATACTGGGTTTAAGGAGAGCTTTATACAATTTTGATTATTGCAATGAATAATGGTAGGTTTTAAAGATTCTCCAAACAAACCAAAGATAAGTTTTCTCTATCAAACTGCTTCACGTGCTCCCATAGATGCGGCAATGTACTCTACTTCTGTGGAGCTTTGAGCAACTGAGGATTGTTTCCTACTAAACCTGGATATCATTGCTGAACCCAGACTGAAATAACATCCAGAGGTACTTTTCCGATCCATAGTGCCTCTGGCCCAATTTGAATCAGTAAAACCATGTAGTTGTAACTCTACATCTTTGTACCTTAGTCCAAGATTTATTGTTCCTCGAAGATACCTTAGTATGTGCTTAGCTGCTACCATATGAATTTGTTTTGGTTAACACATGAACTGACTGAGAGCTTTAACTGCATAACAAATGTCTGGTTTGGTATTTACTAAGTACATCAGAGATCCAATAATCTGCCTGTAAAGAGAAATCTGTAGGTTCTGAACTTGATGCTTCTTCGTTTAATTTAAGTAGATTTGCTTCCATGGGAGTGGACACCGGCTTACAATCCATCATTCCAAATCTTTTTAGAATGTCTACGATGTATTTTCCTTGATTTAGAAGAATCTCATTAGCATGTTGCCAAACTTCTAAGCCTAGGAACTAATGTAGTAGCCCTAAATCTTTCATCTCAAATTCAGCTGCAAGATCTTCTTTACATTTATTAATTAGATAATCCTCACCTGTTATTAACAAATCATCTACATAAAGTATTAAAATCAACATATCTCCTTTTACCACCTTAAAGTAGAGGTTAGGGTCAACATCATTTTTAGAGAAGCTGAGTTTAGATAGATAGTGATCTATTCGTTCATACCATGCTCGAGGTGCTTGCTTAAGTCCGTATAATGCCTTCTTTAGTTTACAGGCATGAGTTTGTTGATTGTGTACTATGAATCCTTTTGGTTGTTCTAGATATACTTCCTCCTCAATCACACCATTTAGAAAAGTTGTCTTTACATCCATCTGCTGGATCTTCCAACCTTTGGCAGTGGCAATAACTGTTCTTACTGAGGTATATCTTGCAACTGGAGCAAAGGTCTCTTCATAGTCAATGCCTTCCTTTTGAGAGAAACCTCGTGCAACAAATCTTGCCTTGTATTTGTCAATACTTCCGTCTGCAACATGTTTAATTTTGAATAACCACTTGGAGGAGACAACTAATTTGTTTTTAGGTCTAGGTACAATATCCCATACATCATTTTGTAAGATAGAATTGTATTCTTTTGTCATGGCATTCTTCCAATTTTGATGTTGAATAGCTTCTTTTGGGTTAGAGGGTTCTGAGTTTAGAAGCTTACTCATAAGTGCAACATAACTGGAGAATTTATGAGGTCTTTTGTTTTCCCTGATAGTCCTGTCTGGAGCAGCATATTTCTCTCCTTCTACAATAACTTTTCTAGCCCAAAGAGGTCTCTTCTTTCCTACTTCTTTTTCAATAGGGGTATCTAATGGTTCATTATCTACAACTTCTTGGTTCTGCCTCTGAATCTCAGGATTATGATCTTCTAGAGAATCATTATAGTCTTCCTTGGACCTTTTGAGTGCAGTGTCCTCTTCAAATATTACATCTCTGCTTAGCTCAATATTTCTTTGTCCTGGAATGTAAATTCTATAGGCTTTGGAGTTTTCACTATATCCCACAAAGATACCTTTCTTTCCTAAGGGTTCTAATTTATTTCTTTTCTCTTTAGGAATGTGAATGTAGACAGGACACCAAAAGTTCTCAAGTGACTGATATTAGGTTTACTACTTGAGAATGCTTCTTCTGGGGTTTTATTTTCAAGATGGGAGTGAGGACATCTATTTTGAAGATATACCACAGTATTAGAGGCTTCAGCCCAAAGATGGGTTTCTAGGTTTTGATAATGCATCATTGCTTTAGCAGATTCTACTATTGTCTTGTTCTTTCTCTCTGCAACTCCATTCTGTTGTGGGTTGTATGAAACGGTGAACTCCCTCATGATCCCAACATGTTTACAAAAACTTTGGAATATTTCTGAAATTTATTCTTTACCATTGTCTGTTCTTAATATTTTAATACTCTTACCTAATAGATTTTCCACTAGAGCCTTGAACTCTTTGAATTTTAAGAGGATTTCTTCTGACTCTTTACATTTTAGAAAATATATCTAGGTCTTCCTAGAGTAATCATCTATAAAGATGACATAATACAAATATCCTTCAATAGAGGGAATAGACATAGGGCCACATAGATCAGAGTTAATAAGTTCTAGAACATTCTTAGTTTTACTTTCACTTTAATGAAAAATACTTTTAGTATTCTTTCCTAGTGCACAACCTTTACAACCTCCAATATGTTTGGATCTTAGTTTCAGTAGCCTTGTAACCATTTCTCTAAAGAGGCTAAACCATGAAAATGAAAGTGTCCTAGTCTCCTATGCCATAGTTCACTTTCATTTGTTGTATGAATTAGGGCTTGATTAGAAGGAATACATAATTTATAGAGGGTTCCATCTCTAACTCCAATAGTGTGAGCATTCTTTATGTTTGAGTTCTTAGGCCAAGCTAAAATCTTCCCATCCATGAAGGTGATTCTGTGCCCCTTGCCTTCTAGTGTTGAAATTGAAACTAAGTTTCTTCTTATGCCAGGTACAAACAGAACACCAGTAAGTTGTATAGATATTCCGGATTCAAGATATATGGTGCAGGTCCCAATACCCATAACTGGATAGGCAGTATCATCTCCAATTGTAACTTCTTGTGTAGAACATTCTTCTAAGGAGTCTAGATGCTCTTTGAATCCAGTGATATGTCGAGAGGCCCCACTATCAACAACCCAGGTACTCTAATTGTTTGAAACTTGACTTGATAGAGCAGAGTAGAAGACAAGTCTTTCTGAATTCATATTCTCCTTTGTATTACTTAGGCAAAAGATGCTTGTACTTTATTTCTTTCAGGACATTTTTGAGCAAGGTGACCAAATTTGTCACATCTATAACATTGTATTTTTGATAGGTCTCTATGTCTGAATGTTTGCTTTTTATTTGATTCATTTCCTCTTTTCCTTTTAAAGTTAGTCTTCCTTTTCTTTTTGTGTACTTCTGTATTGAGTACTTGGGACACTTCTTTTGAAGTATTTGAATTGATCCCTCTGATTGATAATCGAGACTCTTTTTGAATACAATCTGATTTCAATCGATCAAATTTAGGAATTTTGGTTCGAGCACTTATTCCTTGAATGAAGGATTCCCATGAAAAGGGTAGTCCGTTAAGTGCAATCATTGTTAATTCCTTACTATCAAAAGAGTGACCTGTGGAGAGTTGATTTCTCAAATTTGTAATTTTCATGAAGTAGGATGATATGGTTTCTCCTTGTTTCATCTTTATCTGATGGAGTTGACTCTTAAGGGTAAGTGCTCTGCTTGTGTTGTTAATTTCATACATATCTTTTAGTACATTAAACATCTCATGTGCGGTTTCTAATTTTATGATTATCGGCACTATATGATTTTTAACTCCGTCTACTAACAATTTCATTGCCTTGGTATTGTCCTTATCCCATTTAATTTGTTCATCTTTTTCACTTATTTCAGTCTTGAGTTTTTCCAATGTGGATGTTAAATCATGCTCTTTTAATGTGAGCGTCATTTGTAATTTCCACGCCACATAGTTGACGCTCCTTTAAGACGATCTTCTAACCTCATTCCATTCATCATTTTGAATGTGCTAAATGAATATATATATATCTAATGAGTCTTTATATATAAATCTGATCTGGATCTTTTTATGCCTGCTCTGATACCACGTTAAAACTAGGATCAGATATTTATATATTAATTTAAATATAGTGAAAGCCTTAAATCTTTAATGAATCAAGAATGCTGTGAATGAAAATTTATATAATACAGTTTATATGCTGCAGACATTTACCAAAGGACTGTGGTAAATTATGTCACGGTTGATGTCTTTAAGCATAAACAGCAATTCACATAAATATGGGAGGGGAGCCGTCTATTGTGGCATCTCCACAATGGCCGTGACTCCTCATGGAGTCACGTCCATTGTGGAGATGTCTCCACAATGGTAGGCTCTCGATTGTGGGTGGCGGCTGTTCTTAACAGAACCTTGCCTAAGGAAAACAACCGCAGCTTGTAACGTGCTTATGTCAATTTACAATTTCACATTAATATAATACTATATAATATATATATATATATATATATATATATATAAGTATATTGATATTGTTTTTATCCGACAGAAGCTATAAACATTAACAAAAGCTTTAGAGGCACAAACTCCTTGTGATATCCATGGAACGCTGTAGCTCTTTGCCTATCCAGCTCTATTGACAACAATCTCGGCTGAAGATAACCCACAACTAGTAGATCAATCATTCATCAAAATGTGATGACTCTGTAGATTCTGCCAAGGTTTCCTTAATAATGCCGGCTCAGTAAGTCTGGAATTATACCATTGTAGTGACTAATCCCCCTCACAGCTGGTTGAAGGTACACCGTAGAGCTATGTAGCTCAGTGCAGCTGATAACCATCTCCAGATTCATCCTACAGTGTCCCTCAATAGCACTCAACAAATGTCTAAACATGCGCAGGTATGCTCAACACATGTGCAGGCACGCTCAAGAATGGTATTCCTGAACTCGCATGTCAGTTCTACGTAGTCTGGAAAGAACCAAATCTAAATCTCTCAACTCGTGCCTTGAATTCTCGGAATTTAACTCCCTCTGAATGTCATTTCCTCCTCTTAGAAGTAGCTGATCGCAATGATAGGTTCTCCATTGTTTAGTGTCTTCATCTTTCTCAATTTTCTTGCTGATACAAACTCTCCATTCAAGGCTGACCCAACCTTGTTATGAGTCATCAACTTAGACTCATGACTGCAAGCTAAGTCTTCATGAATGTTCATTTCTCCAGCTGGCATAACTTCTTCACTGAATGTCTTAAGCTCGTCCTCTTTTGAATTTCTTATGCAACTTCGGATAATAAATCCATCATCCTTTTGCTCCTTGATCCATCCTGCATTTTAGAGGGATTAATAATAGTTCATAGAATCAAACTACCCTAAAGAGAAATTTACAAACCAATGCTAAAAGCATACATGATTCACTACTCCCAATATTATTGCATGAATTATTTATGAACATTATTCAAGGTACAAACATATAATACTTATCTCTTTATTGTTGATCAATTAGCAATGTCCTTTCAGATTTCGATCTTCATATCTTTCTCTGCTATCAGCAACATGGTCTCTTTCACCATATCACAGCCTTACTCTCGTAAACTTGCTGCTGTAACTGAGATCAGGTCTTCTATACACTTCTGAGCATGAAATAGGTCTGTAATAAGATTACAACCCCAATGCACCCTCCAACCTTATCAAGGACCACCACCAAACTTGCAAATTAACACAATATCAACTTAGCATTGCTGTAGGGCGACAAAGACGGTGGTGACGACAAGTATACAAGTTTTGGTGCCTTCAAGAAATGATTTCGTTCTTCCAAATCTTATATCGTCTCTGTCATAATAAAGTCGGCGTCAAAGGATATAATATCAGCTGCTATGAGCAATAAAACGAGCATCTACAATAATCCTTGGCTGACAATATTCCAGTCATTTCTTCCTTCAAATATAAGATGATTCACAGCTGACTAAAAGTCTTTGAGTCTGGAGTGGCTCAAATAGACAAATACACTTTTGTCTTATTTACAAATCAGATGATCACCGGCTTCAATCATACAGTAAATATTCAAGACCCACAAATTTCCTCATTTCCATTTTGTCTACTTTCAAATGGTTTGACAAGGGAAATAAACTGACACTAGAGCAGAGACAAATTATTATTTATCGACTATTTTCTAACATTACCATCTCTACAGCTTACTTAGCATCGATCTGTCTTTATTAAACTTGGTGTTGGACTTGTCTTATCTTCAAATCTTGTCTCTATCTGATATACACAGAATTTCCCAGCTTGCTTTTCTCTTCTTCTACGAGACATATGAGCTCGTGTGTAGTCTGGTCTATCACTGACGCCTCTGAACAGCGGAGGCATAGAAAGAGAGCCTCCTCAGCAAGCGGTTCATCTCTACATCTAGATTGGACCGCGAATATCAACAACTGGCCGCAGACAACTGGGAATAAGATGTGACACAGAAGACAGAGACTTCTGTTGAAACCTGTGGAGTACCATAACCGCCTTCTTGATAAGCCCGAACAGCTCCACAACCTGCGGAACACCTCTGGAATTGTCTCCTCATTAATCAATAGAACTCGATGATGAACAGGTTTCAATCCATCCATTATATCGGACAAAGCGCGTCCAAGTAAAAAAGACATGGCATATGACAAATATGAGTCAATTGCCTCCTTGTGAAGCTCAACAGTCACAATTCTCTCATCCAGTGGCCGTTCAAACAAAGCTTCATTTTCTGACGGCCCATCACCGCCATTGCCTGAATTTTCAAATATGCAAAGTGTCATGATTTCTGTTAGTAATCTAAAAGTCCATGGCTCTGCAACTGCTTCTACACTCCTTGCCCGAAGTTTTCATGCATCTACTGAGATCATTTTCCACCAGAAAAGACGTGTAAGAAGAGGGCTTCTGAGAACGCAGGGTGAACAATCTGTGCTGGGACTGACATTTTCGAAGGATTACAAAGGCAGGAGATGAACGGTAGAGAGAAAAAGAGATTTAACGGGAGACAATGCAAGAAACGTGATGACAGTGCCATTGATTATAAGAAAATTTTCCATGAGCTCTTTACTGCCGTGATTCAAAGCCTTCACATCTAAATTTAAAAACTCTAAGCAGCTCTGCTAGGCTATGTGTGGCTCCCTCTCTAGCACGATACGGCTTTTGGAAAGACTACCAAAACTCATGGTGCTTAAGAGAACAAAGATTGTGAAAGAGGCCTTAGAAAAATTCAAGCAATTTCAATTGTTTGTGTATACCACATTCATCCCCTTTACCATTGCTCTTTCTTACTTTGTTCTGACCTATCTCCTTACGTCCAAGTATGTTATCATTCTCCCAACACATCCTAGATTCAATGCTTCAAGGACATCAATATCCTTACTATAATGCCCACAGACTTTACTATAATATCATCTGTGGCCAGCCTTCTTGCCAGTCCTATTTCAATTTCTATTCTGCTTTCACTTTAACCTGCTCTGATACCGTGTTAAATATTTAACCAGAATAGCATAAAACAAAGAGCAGATAACTTGAAACACGAGAACACCAGAGTTACCTTGGGAAAACCCTCCAGCTTGAGGGAAAAACCCAGTCACACCAAAAAACATCACTTTATTGAATAATGACTGAGTCTGTTCTTTTACAAAGCTCTCAAGCCAAAATAATAATTACTCTCAGCACGATAATATGGAACAGTAATCACAGAATGCTCTAATTACAAAATGAATACAACATACTCGATAATCACAGAATGACTATCAACTATAATCTCAGTACAAATGCTCACAGTAATCTCAAAAAACAAACAAACCAGCATGATCATCATCACACTGAACACCTACAGAAAAACATATATCATGGACCCTTTCGTTATCTCCTCAATGATGAACATATTGTCATTGATGTCAAAATCAGAAGCATATGTAATGACAGCATGAAGGGAGCACAATTGAGAATAGTGAACTATGAGTACTCAAATGACTATATTACTTGCCTTATAAATGAAGATATTGAGGACTTAATATACTCAATATATATATGACATTATTGGCTGTGTTTATAGATCAACTATTCGGTAACATATGTGGACACTCAGTGAATTAGGTCTGATGTTGAGGATTGTAGAACAATCTGAAAACCATGGGAAAAATACCAGTCCAGATTACTAGAGATAAACATCAGAAGCTTACTGTTGGGCTCCGAGGTCAAATTTGGGAATGAATTAATGTACCTCTTCAGGAGTAAATTGCCCATAAAATGAGGACAAACAATACAAAACTATGATTGCTGCTAAAATATCACTGAAGATATTCAATTATAATTACGTCTCATTCATTACCAGTTGGAAACACAATATATAATCATTCAGATAGAAGAATAGAAAAGAGGATTACTAAAGGTATGTTGCAATGAATATGAATAAGAGAATTATATGAAGATGACAATAGATATTAATAGAAGTTACTCATTCATTCAAAACAGTAATCATTATAGCAAGGGCATAAAGATTTAATGAGAATCCTAAGTGATTGATAAAGTGAGATATCCATATTTTCAGACCAACCTGCAGTAACTAATCTCAGAATACTCCATTATCTGATGAATTCTTGACATATGGTCTATATAGTGATATCATCATCAATCTATTACAATAAATCATCGATTCTATTGATTGATCGATTTATATCATAATAGAGTTGGCTCATCAAATTCAGAATGAAGAATATAACAGAATCATTGTACAATCCATACAGATTGCTTTGATCGATTTCTCTATTGTCCAATACATTTATATTAATTAAAAGAAATGTTCCAAGGCATACCATGCAGAGTGTGTAGAAGGAGACGGAAGAGGAATTTGTTCGTAAAGGAGAATCTCTGACAAACAGAACAGCAGAGAATACCATGCACAGAGATAAACGTAGAGGTATATACATGCACATGTCGAAGTGATTAATATATACAGCGGTCAAGGATACATATCGAAAGTTTGTAACAGGGATATGCATACGTATATTGAAAGATTGTAACAGATACATATCGAAAGTTTTTGTTATGCAATATTGAAAGTATATTGAAAATTTATAAACAGAGATGTATACATTTGAAGACAATATATTTTATACGGCAAGATCAGTCAACATCAAAAATAGCATTATACGGTAATATATTTTACGGTAAGATCAGAGATGCAGCAGTGCTACAGCTGATCAAACATGCGTATACAGAACAGCATATGGAATGGCAGAGACGGATATTCAGGCATACACAGCGTCAAAGATATATATGTGTTTTAAGAACTTTAGACATGCGATGCAGCAGTTGACGTATTATCAAAAGCAGAACAGTATATTATCGAAGACATTAAAGGCTACTAAAAATATTGTTTTTGAAAATAAAAAGGACGGCTATATTATGCAGCGGCAGAAACATTAATATTATGATTATTGAATATATTGTGATTAACATTGAAACAAATTATCGAATAGACAAACAGCAATACCAAAGTTTTTCCAGCCGATAGTTTCGAAGGTTATTAAGTTTATTACTATACAATGGTCAAAGACGGCAGAGATATATCAATACACTAATCAACGGTTTTGTCATAAGCTTTGTAATAAATTTGGTATAGTCGGCCATGAAGGATTATTAGGGTGTTATTTAAAAAAGGGAAATATTAACTTATTTAAAAGTTAATAATATTTTATTAAAAGACACCTATTCGTAGGTGAAAAGACATATTATTAAAGAGACATAGTGTTTCATGAATATATATATATTCAATCTATTATTTAAAAAAAAACATGTCAGCATGTGAAGGAATAAAAGGAAGAGCAGTGAGAATATGAAAAGAGAACAGAATTAATGTCTATACATTCAGATTTTTTTATTATGAATATATTATAATAAAGATATATATATATATATTTGAGAAAAAGAAGAAAAATATTGGCTGACTTAGAGAGAGAGCAGATTGTGTCCATCATCAGTTGAATCAAGCAACAACATCTAGGTGGAAGAAAATTTCGAAAGCAGTGAGTTGGTGCTGAGAATCTAGATAGGAGTTGGTGCTCAGAATCTGGACAGGGGGAGTTGGTGCTTCCAGTAGGTCGGTGCCTGCGAAGTGTGGGAGTTGGTGCTTCCAGTGAGTCGGTGCTCATAAATTTAGGGGTTGGAGTCTCCAGTAGGTTGGTGCCTACAAAACATTGTAAAAGAACAATATTATATATAAAAGAAAATTATTTTGTGGTTTTCTCCCATATTGGGTTTCCACGTAAATATTGTGTTCATGTGCATAATTGTTTATTTGAGTAATTGAAGTTATCTTTGAATAAAAGCATTTAAATTCAAAAAAGGTTATTATACTGATTCACCCCCCCCTCTCAGTATAATCGTGTGCTCTTCACTCAATAGACTAATACTGGAAGAAAAGAATGACAATGATAATAACTAAACTCCGTTTCACAAACAATAAGTCATCTGTTATTCCTAACCGGTTACTGAGAGGGGGTAATTTCAATTTCTAATTCTTTTTTTAAGCAAACAAATATTCTTGCTAATACAGAAATTAAAAAAATATTATAACACCCATAAACAAAAATTGAATACACATGTCAACACAACATTTATATGTGGAAACCCTTGGTTAGAAGGAAAAAAACCACGGTGGGATAGAACCCACAAACTCCACTATTGCAGTAATAAAACTGCCCTGTTAGAGGCTCACAAAGCACTCACAAAGCACTGGTAAAAGTGCTACCTAGTTAAGGCTGGATCATATCCCAGTGGCAGTAGACGAAGGTGTCATCCTCACTTTTCCTACATCAAAGGGGGAAGAGTTTATAGAAATAGATGCTCATATGTAACCCGCAAATCTATATTGTCCAGAAAGACAGGTACATTCTCAATCTCTGTTTCAGCTTTCACGTGTTCCAAGTTCCAAAAATTACTCTTAAAAGAATTTTCACACAAGCTGATACTTCCATGGTATTTATGTTTGTATAAGTGGATACTGCTATAGTATTTTGAATTTTCATATAAGTTGGGAGTCCTCAGCATTGGGAGTATCTGCAACCATATTTATGTTCTTGTATTGAATCACCAAGTAAAAACATAGAGTTATCTTTGAAATAGGTATTTAAAGTAAAATGTGTAAATATCACATATTGAATATATATATGGATACTGCTATAGTATTTTGAATTTTCACATAAGCTGGGAGTCCTCAGCATTGGGAGTATCTGCAACCATATTTATGTTCTTGTATTGAATCACCATGTAAAAACATAGAGTTATCTTTGAAATAGGTATTTACAGTAAAATGTGTAAATATCACATATTGAATATATATATTAGTATAGAATAGGATAGTTGAATAGGTGGTAGAGATTTATGACTTCATAAATATATGTAATAAATGCTGGTTACTAGGGATTTATCCCCACAAGGTAGCTATTCATCAATATTACTGTTTGTCATTCTCATTACAGATTTGTTTTTCAGCCATTCAAGTTTTTTGGTGTTCCATGTTAAGAAATAAGATATTGTATTGACTCTTGACAATGAAGTTCTGTTATCGAAACAAGTGCTGCTTGAAATTTATTTATAGCATGCATAAGAGCAACATTTCCTTTTAATAGCTGGATAGATATGCTTACCAATCAATTTCTACTCTCAAGGGAAAACAGCTGTCAATTTTGTAATGGGTAATCCTTTTTGTTGACACATGATGGCATCTCTCTCCTCTACAAAAGGCTATGCTAGTTGTCATCAGACTCATTACCATCTTTATTTATTGGCATGGCTTATATCTGATTGATCCATGGGAAATGATTTTTATTTGTAAGAGCAGCAAGGGGCATTGTAAAAGTATTAAAAGCCTTTATGACTCTTAGATAAATACTATATCCCTCTAAACTCTCTCAACTAAGTTGCATTCAATGGAGAGGGCTTGGATCTTATTTATAGGTCATTTTAAACCCATTTTTTCTGATAATGTACCCTGCATAGTCGATGCGCATGTCGGGTCTTAAAAATATTGCTTTTGATTCTCTACAAATAGGGAGTCAGCTGAATGAGATAAGTTACATCTCTTAATGTCCAATTGCTCCACCATATTTTCTTTGAAGATGACAATATCATAAAAGGAAATCAGTGCAAATTTTCTAAATTGTGATGTGACCAGTGGCTGGTTATGATGGGTTCAAAAGTTGCAAGAAAATTGTCACTTGATCTTATCTACTTCTAGTGGTTTCATATAGTTTCTGTAAAGAAGATAGTAGATATATATGAGAAGATTCAATGGAGTCTATTGTGTACATGCTAGGTCCTGTATTTTATGACAAATAAGACATCTTATTTTTTATTTGTTTCTTCTGCAAATGTTTTCAAGGATTGCAGTTACTGTATTTTGACATTAAATTATTGTTTTAATTATGTATATCAATTCCATGCTGTATTTTTCTTTTAGGAGTAGAGTATGTAGTTGAATCTGGCATGTATTTGGTTTCTCTAACTTATTTATTTGTTTTATGAAGAAGCTATTGGAATTGAGCACCCTGTGAGAAAAACTGGTTTTATTGGAAGTCAACAGAGGCTGGGTAAAGCTGGGCTTTCTTTACACTATGCAAATATCATCAACCAGATTGATAGAATGGTAAGTGCAAACAATAATTTCTCCTCCTTGTTTTTCTGGTAACTTTTCTGTAACTGCCATTTAAGTTGCTCGTCTTGCCTTAATTTTAAGCTCTTGTGCTTTGGAAGGAACCTGTGTGCACTTCTTGTATACAGCTTTTCATGCCTATACATTCACATAGCACTTTGATGTTCAGGAATGGTCTTTCAGCAAGCTAATTTTTGTTTTGCACGATGAGAATGCTTATTAGTACTTGCCGTTAGGCTAAGTACTATTGCAATGAGTTTTTCTTTTCTTGTGATAACTTATGATTAAAATAATTTATCTGATCCAATTATAATTAAACATATTTCATATTTGATTATAAATTTCATGTTTTGTATAGTGAACATGCAATATTTTTAAGTTTATAAGTAATACAAATTATTTTTTAAGCATATCATTGGCTAAATTCATTTAGCTCTTATACACAAAATTCTCGGAAGGATGAACAACTTTATTGCC
Organism: Chamaecyparis obtusa; assembly: GCA_027943335.1. NCBI lineage: Eukaryota > Viridiplantae > Streptophyta > Pinopsida > Cupressales > Cupressaceae > Chamaecyparis > Chamaecyparis obtusa. The sequence goes on along the minus strand of BSBK01007185.1, from coordinate 445,434 downwards.
ACAGTTTTTGTGCAAATTAAACCATACGAGCATGTTCAGCACACGTTCCGGTCAAACAGTGGATTAAATCTGATATGTTAACGAATCAGTGGACCCAGTGTTTAGGCAGTGGATTAAGATAGAAGAGTATAGAGAATGGAAAAGATATTATTAATATAGTATTGTTTCAGGCTTCATGCGTGCATGCATGACGTGGCACTCTTATGTTAATCATATTTGAATGTTTATTTTTATTTTCTTTTAAATGTTTTGTTAGAGTTTTGATTAAATGTTAATTTTTATATTAGTTATCTATTAAAAATACTTAAATCAGAAATTATATTGTATGAATTAATTTTAGTTGATTAGTATCACTTTTTTTACAAATTATTATAATTTAAATAAAAGACTAAAGTATACTATGTATATTTATTTTCATTCATATTAAAGTTTTTTATTTTTAATGTTACTATGTTAATTATACATTAACAAAATTTATGTAAAAAATATTATGTAAACTTATTTTTACTTATAATTATTATTTTATTTTTTTACAAAATATTATAATTTAAATCAAAATGTATAAATAAATTTTTAATTTTATTATTATACCTTTTTCCAATAAATATTTAAATTTAGTTGAAAATTAAGTATAAATCGTTTTATTAAGAATTTTAAATGAAATGTTGGAGTAAAACAATTTATATGTATTTTGGACAAATCAATATTTATAGTTAAAAAATTTATTATAAAATTAATAGTATAAATTAAAATGTTATTTTTTTAGAACTATGTCAAACATAACATTTATATTAAAATATTTTAAATATATGTAAGTATCATGTGCATGTCAAATTTCATGATAAAAAGTTGATCATAATGTATATATAGTTAATTTAATGGTTATAAATTTTTATTTTTCAATTGAATCTAAATTAAGATAAGTAAAATTAATTACAATAATTAATTTCAAATTCTCAATAATTGATCATGTTTATAGTAGTTAAATTTAAAAACGAAATTTCTCTATTTTTATAATTATAATTATAATTAGAGTTTTATATTAAATAGAATTATAATTAATAAAATAAAAATAATTTATTAAAATTATAATTAAAATTATATTTAATATTATAATTAGGCAAGTACTCGTCACTACGTTGCACTTGTTTTATGAACATGGACAAGTTTAATGCGCTTGGACTGGTGTAGAAGTGGTTGGACACTGAAAAGTTCTCTTCATAAATTTTAAGTCAATGAGAATTTGTCAAGTTCATATTCTGCTACGCATATTTTTGGACCTAATTTTTTGGCTGACAAAAGTTTCTCTCCTCTTGCTATCTCATCCTGATGATGGATCATGGAGTATGATCTGAAACATTGATGAAGGAAAAAAGACTAAAAGTCTACATGGTCTAATATAGAAAACTTCAAAACTAATATTACGGAGTGTTGGAATTTTTTGTCTTTATTTTTGGCTGACAATTTAATTATTATTCTTTAGATTAGCCAATATTGACTGTTGCATGTGCACTATGAAAAAATTATTTTGGTATCTTACATGATCATAATCACTGCTTATGGAAAATATGCATTATGATTATGGCATAAGTATTTGAAATAACAACTTCCATTGAGGGAAAATCCAACAAAACAAAAATATTAAATAATACTACACTATGGAAGCATGTAGTTACAACAAAAATGTTAGGTTGTGGTAAATCCCATGTTGAAGATAACCTTGAAACAAGAAAGGCTTACAAGGCACACCCTCCCCTAAAAGCTTTGCGATTTGAAAAGAGGTTAGAGAGTTCCAAGTCCAAAGTAGTGGAGTTTTTAATTGTTCTTCCTAACAAGCACTTAGGTTATTTTTTATTTTGACTTGGTGTTTCTCAAGGCTCAAACACTTGATCGCTTTTATAGATGTCCTATTTTGAATCCCGGCCACTAGGGAGTCACTTTTATCGGATATAGTATGACTGTAAATATTGTGCCACTTTACAATGTCAACAATATGATGAATGGGGATATTTTGCAAGAGACTATCATAAAAAATAGAACAAAATGGGATGCTTTTGCAAATGGTGTGACTTGGAGACCATAAAGACTTTGGATGTCCAAAGTAAAAAGTCAGTATTAACATGATTGATGTAGAGAGACAAAATGAAGTATTGGCCATTACATGAGCCCTAGCAAAGAAGGTATTATACTAAAACTCGCGTATGTACAAAAAAAGAGACTTTATGAAGAGCCAAGATGGAGTATGCTATGGATAACAATGTTGTCACTCAAATGCAAATGCAATTATGTTAACAAACTAATTGCAATTTGAAAACCTATTGCAAGGCAAGTGCTTTAGATTACTGTACCAATTAAAGTATTGGATTATTACAAATTATTCCTAAACTTTCAAATGTTGTGACTAGTATGTTAGAACTGTTGTCATTAATATGAAAGTGTGTTTTGTTTAGATGGGAGAATGTTGGAAATGTTATCATTTATGACAAAGGTTGTTGATGTCAAAATTTTGGGAGATTGTTATGTTGGCTTCAATTGGAGGTCGACTTATGGAATGTTATTATTATGATTTAATTTTTTAGGGCTGCTATGTTTTATGTGATTAATTTTGGCACCAAAAGGGGTATTAAAAGCTGAAAACCTATTGCAAGGCAAGTGCTTTAGATTATTGTACCAATTGAAGTATTGGATTATTACAAAGTATTCCTAAACTTTCAAATGTTGTGACTAGTATGTTGGAACTGTTTTTGATTAGGGTGAAAGCAGGTTTTGAAGTGGCTCCGAAACCCTCCCTTTACAAGCAGATTTTGGTGGGAATTTGAAACCCGTCCAAGATGAAATGCTGCTAAAGAGTATACATTTAAAACCAGCAGCCCAAAGACAACAAAAGACCAGCAGCTAACAAAGATGAAGCACTAAAGCCCCAGCTGCCAAGACAACGGGCTTAAGCCTCACATCATTAAGTTTACTTGAGTATTAAGACTCCCCATACAGAAATCCAGGGTTTTGATATGGAACCCAAAACCAACAAGACCAACACCAAAGAGAAACATATCCCTAAAGCCAACGTTAAACCCTAACTAAAAACACCCAGCATCGAAAATGGGCCCTTGAAAACTATTAGCATCCACTTGCAAGCACCAACCAGCCACCAACAACAAACAAAACAGGAAATATAAAAGAGGGGGGAAACCATGGACACCCTCTTTCACATCTTTGAAAACAGATTTGAAGCCCATCAGCACCAAAGGAGCACCTCCAGCACTGAACTGACACCTCACCACAGCCCAATCAGCCCGAAAAACTGAAGGGCCAATCCCCATCCAATTCCAGCTTGCCATCTTGTGGCTACATGAAGGAAGAGACCACACTCCACCACCAGCAACCTCCTCCCAGCTGCCACAGACCACCTCAATAGGCTGAGCCTCCACGTTGATAGGATCTTCCACCCCAATAGAAATCAAGGGAGAAGAAAATTGAGGCAAAGAAAAACTCCACCACCAAGAAGCCACACGAAAAACACCCTCCTTAATAGGGGTATACCCCACCTCCATAGGGTTATAACACAGAGGAACAAGGACAAAGGGGGAACCATCCTTGTAAGATAAAGCTTCCGAAAATAGGGGATAAACGAACACAACCGAAACAGACACAGAGGAAAAGGAAGAGACACAACCTGCCCATATAGGGTCCAGCCATTCAACAACCACAAAATGGGTGGACCACCATCCAAGATAATCACCATTTCTGCACCAGGGCATCTCTTCCACACCCAGATTGCTCCCCATAGAAAAGGGCAGGGAACTCCAAACATTGCCCCAAGACAACCACAACCGGGGAGTCCCAAAGCCACGGACAACACCTCTTGCGGAAGCCATCAAGAAGGAACAAGGGCCACCAGAGCAGAGAACATCAAACCAATCCCCAACGCCGTGGAAGAGAAAGGGACCTTGGAAGTCTGTGCACACAAAGACCCTCCCACAAAGCAGCACAAATGCTTTGGGGACAGAGGGCGCTATGCAAATAGAGAACTTCCCAAAATGTAGCACAAAGCTAAACACTTAGGGGATGCAAGGCTCGACCCCCAAAAGCCCTTCGCCATCATCTGCATCTTCCGAAGAGTCCTCCCCATCTCTAGCATCTACATTCTCCTTCTGTCTCACCCCTAAAACCCTAGGTTTCAAACCAGAGCTTCTCCCGCTCCTGCTCCCGCCCATCGCTCCGCTTGTTTATGTATTGTGCATCGTTTTTTTTTTGTGTTGGAACTGTTGTCATTAATTTGAAAGCGTGTTTTGTTGTGATGTCCCCATTTTGAAATAAAATTAATATTTTATAAAATAATAAAAGAAAATTTAATAATAAAATAAAATAATATAATCTATTATTAAAATAATAAAATAATATATAAGCATACTAATATATTATTAATATAAAATATTATTAGAGCCCTTTTTGAACCAGTTTATTAATATAAATATAACAGTTTTGCCAAAAAAATAAATATAAAATATTATAAAAATAAAATATAAAATATTATATAGGTAAAATATTATGTTTTCTAATTCAAAAGGAGAAGTGAATAACTCTGCTCTCCTCTGCTGCGATTTATCTCTGCCATTAGAGTGCGATTTTCTTCCTCTTGGTGTGCGATTTCCTCCAGTTTGTATGCGATTTACATCCTTTCTTTGGCACCGAATTTGCCTCTTCATTGGCTGCGACTTGCCTCAGCTTATGAGCGAACTGCATCTTTAATTGGACTGTGATTTTCCTCCTTAGTTGGCAGCGATTATCTCTGATATTGAATGTGAATTGCCTCTGTTATTAACAGCAATTTATCTATGTTCCTTGGCTGCGATTTATCTCTGTTTGGGACTGAGATTTACCTCAATACATGTATGATTTTCCTCTACCATTCAACAGCGAATTGACTCTGCCTTCAAGTGCGAATTATCTTGCGAGTTGGGGAAGCTAGATCAACAAGTTATAACAGCAAGCTCTTCCTATCTTTGGCGGCGATATACATTGCAAATTGGGAAGTTACTCTTGGCCATTCGGGAGCATCAACTCGGCATTTCGATTTGATCAAGTTGGCAACTTGAAGGGTCTTCGTTGCCAACTTGGGAGGCACTTGACTGCATATATACGGACGCGCACCTGATGCATAATCAGTGATAAAGTGACTGAAAATGCATAATAAGAGGGCGATCTAGGGCCAAGACAAGGGCGAATTCCATAATGTGCAGATATTTCCATTTACAATAGCGAATTTGAGGGTTATGTTGACTGAATTTGCATTTATTCAACAGTAAGCTTGAATTCATCAGGGGGCTGATTCATTCTAGTATAATAGCTGGACGACTTCTTTTTGTTGGTGGATGTGGACATCAAAGGTAGCGGACTTAACATCATAAAGTGCAGATCAATCATACATACATCCACATACTTGGCAATTATAAACAGCAGATCGAACCTCCTTATCAAGGGCGAATTCATCCTCATTTGGCATCGATTGCATCATTTGAAGTTGGGTGAATTTCATGTAAAGTGCAGAACCATATTGAAGACCGGCAAGCTTGACAATTTGAAGTCGGTGAAATTAACTTGAAAGTACAGAAGTCTAGGGGATGATTTGCTAGAGAAAAATGAGAAAAATCAGACTGCAAAGAAAAATTGCTTGGCAGAATCGTCAGGTTAAGCTAGGGTTAATCCATCATGATCTAGCGAAAGCCAAAAATCTGAATTCTGCCTCAGGAAAACCATCCTTCAAGCCTGCTTCAAGTTCGGCTTCCTTTTCTTCTAGTCCGGAAAAGGAATTTGCTAGTTACTGTTTCAACTGTTGGCAATATGGGCATAAGCATAAAGATTGCAAGCGCAGGAATGTCCGCCATCTTCACGCCACATACGATCACCTCAAAGAATTCATTGCGAAGCAGAAAGCTAAAAGCATGCTGGATGCTCAGGAACTTGCTTCAAAAAAGCATTCCATCAAAAACCCAATTGATAAAAAGGGTACACAGAATGAAAGTTTGAAGGACAAAGCAAGGGTAAACAATAAAAGCCCTTTTAAAGACTCGGCTACAAAAAAGAACTCCAATGGAAACTCTAAAGAGTTGTCTCTAGCAGAAAAGTTCAAAAAGGGAATGAAGAGCAATACTGTGCAGGACAAGTCTAGGGCTGAAAAACCCGTATTTGCATTAGGGGCAAACAAGAAAAGCCCTAATTTTTTTAAAGATTCCAAAATGAAGATCTTCACAGTCAATTCCTTGGACAGTCAGATGAATTTTTTCGCAAAAACAAAATATGCGAAAGTGGGCACAAGCAGCGGGGATGCTAAGATGGGAAGACCTGAATGCAAGTCATTATGCGGTACCGAGGAACCCCTATCTGCCAAGGGGGAAGGCAGGTTCTTACTTACCCAAGCACCTTCCGTCTGCACAAAGAAGAAGGAATTCACCTGGCAAATGGTAAGAAACAAGAAAAGGGTGAACAGGTATCCGTTATCTCAAAAATCTTTCAATTTAACTCTTAAAAACTCCTTTGATTTGCTTAATAAGGAAGAAAATGGTTATATGATTAGCAATAATAATAGTAATCGAGTTTCATGTAATAATTCATCTAACGAAACATTAAAGCTTGCAGCTTATACACTGCCACGTAGGCATAATATTCATCAGGTTCCAGGTAAGAATAATCATAGCAGGCATTATGTCTCTATCATCCTAGATAATGATGTTATTATGCAGCAGCAGAAAATCTTGCAAGAAAGAGGTCTGATTTGTATCTGGAATGGTACGGGAGTAACTATCAAGAATGTAGTGAAGGAACTATCATTACTGCTACCGAGGGAGGTGAGTATAACACATATTATGGATCTCTTTTTGTTAATTGTTTGTACCAATAAGAATACGAAGGATAGCATTTTTAATAGAAAGGATATTAAATTCAGAAACATCCCATTTTCTTTTTTTGAATGGATGCCATTGTTTAATCCAATGATGTTAAATGATTTTAGAATAGAAAAGGTTGTGTCTTTAAATAACCTGCCTATGGAAATGTCTAACAAGGAAATCATAAGAACTATAGGGAATAAAATTGGGAAATACATTAGGACTATAGAGTCAACCTTTAATCAAATCAATAAAATTATCATAGTTGAGATGGAATTTCATCAAAAAAGCATCCTACCCATCCAGTTAAACTTTAATTCAAATTCCGTCATAATCAATCCTAGAATATTAGAAAATTTTATCGAAGAAGATGTGTACACCCAGAAGTCCCACAAAAACATAAATCTTATAAATCAACCCAATAAAGATGTGGAGATAGAGTTATATAAGGAAAGAGGGGGTTTTATAATTAGGCCTACAATGACTCAAGGATTGGATAGGCTCCATCCCACAATAGAAACAGGTTTAAATACCTCATTATCAAACCAATTTCAGATCAAGAAGATAACAGGAGTAGAAAATATCCTTGAACCTCAAGAGCCATACAACATTACAATGAGTGTATCAAAGGATGAGGCCAATCATACAAATGATGAAATAGATAGAACAATAATAGAAGAAAAGATTAATAGATCAACGAATGAGACCATAAATGTTGAGGTCAAATCTCCCCTTCCTTTATCCTCGGAGCATGAGAATAACCTTAGTACTCAGAGTATCAAGCAAGGAATTTACACTGAAAATACCTCTTACAACCTAAATAGAATCTCCAACAGTTCAGAAGATCAAGAGAGATCACTTATAAAGGAGAATCAAAGAATAGAAGAAGAAATAGTCGAGATCACCAATGATATAATGGATACCCTTATAGACGAAATATGTGATAGAGAGGAACTTGATCACCAAAAAAATTTACTAATTAAGAGCATTAAGGAGATGATAGCATCAGACAACACATCGAAAAATGGAGAGGAGAACATGGAAATGGAATGCTTACCAAATCTGGATGAGATAGGAGATATGGAAACAGATCTAAATGATAGAAAAGGTCCCTTGTATGTTAGGGAAAAAGATATAAATAAGACAAGGAATCAAAATGAGGAAGAGATTAGAATTTGCCTAGAAGGAATCAACAATGATGACAAACAATTAGGCATGGCAACAACCATTGATGGAATCAAACCCGGCGATAATCTTCCATCAGTTAAAGACTCCATAGAAGGCCTCTTTGGTATCACCAACGGAGAAAGGCAGTTAGGTATAGCAATGAAAAGAGGAAGTCTGAGCACCCCTAATATCAATAGAATTAAAAAGAAGAGGGGGAGGAAATTTGCAGTGGAGTTAAGAACTATGAGTGTTAATGTAGGAACCCAAAAAGAGATTGCAGATATTCCTAATATTGGAAAAAACTCGGAGCTCATCCCCTCTGATTCTTGCCCTCAGACAAAAGAAATGCAAAAAGAAAGAATGGAAAAATCCCCCTTAGAGGAGACCTTAGACCAAGGATCACTGTTAGATTTTTTAGGATTAGATCCTGCCTCTATTTTGGAGGAGTCTAGGAGTAACGATATAATAACAGGAGTATTATGTTCGCTATCGAATGATGAACTCTGTGAGGAAAACAAAGAGAACATGGTTAGGAACAATACAGAAACTTTAGGTTTAGGAAAATCAATTAAGGGTAGGTTAGAAGCTGATACAGGGAAAATAGTCAAACCAAGAGGAAGAAAATCCCTTGCTGAACTAAGAGCAAAGGAAGGAATGGCGCCAGGTCAGGTTAAAATTACTGATATTCTATACTCTAGGAAGGGGAAGGTCCTTCCTGAGTCCTCATGAAGATCATTAGTTGGAATGTTAGGGGTTTAAATGCCCCTAACAAACAACGCCTTGTAATAAGGCAATTAGCAAAAATTAAACCAAATATGGCTATGATACAAGAAACTAAACTTTCTAATGAAGGATATGAGAATATAAAAAAGAGTATAGGAATAAGAGAATTAGTAGGTTATGAGGCAGAAGGTGCTTCAGGTGGAATTGCTTTTATTTGGGATCCAAGAGAAATTGTTTTCAATATTCATGAAAAACAGAAAAATTGGATGGGAGGTCAAATCAAAAGTTTAAAGTCAGATTTAAAATTTAATATAATAAACATGTATGCTCCTAAATTCCTACATGAAAAGAGAATTGTATGGCAGGAGATTAAGGATTATATAGAGAACTTTCCGAACGAAACATTTATACTAGGAGGAGATTTTAATGCTATCCTATCCTTGGGAGATAAACAGGGTGGGACGAAACACTTATCAAAAACAACTTTAGAATTCCAGGAATGGATAAACATTATAGGGGCATCGGAAATTGAATCAGACCAAGGGAAATACACCTGGACTAACAAACGTAAAGACACAGAGTTAATAGTAGAAAAATTGGATAGGTTCTTTTTTATAGGGGAGTTGAGGAATTTTGATTTTAATTTTACTAATGAGGTCCTACCCATTGCCGGTTCCGACCATTTTCCTATAGAACTAGTAATTTCGGAACCAATCAGAAATAAAAGAATCCTGTTTAGATTTGAAAAAATGTGGTTACTTAATGAGGAATGTTTGGATCTAATTAAAAAATGGTGGACAGAGGCAAGGTTTGAAGGCTCCAAGATATATAAAGTCATAAGGAAACTAAAACTAATAAAAAGAAATCTGTCACAATGGAGTAAAAACACTATTGGGGATATATTTTTGGAAAGAGACCTTATAGAAAAAGAGCTGGAAAATGTGAATAAGGAGATTACTGAAGAAGGAAAACAGACTTCAGACGATAATATAGAGCAAGAACTATTATGTAAATACTATGATTCTCTTTCACAAATTAGCGCCTTTTGGGGGCAAAGAGCGAGAGAAACATGGCTCGGAGAAGGGGACCGAAACACCAAATTTTGTCACAATAGCGTCAAAGCTAGAAGGAATATAAATAAGATTTCCAAAATCAAAGATAGCAATGGTAATACAATAGAGGATCCCAAAGAAATTACAGATTTAGCAGTCTTTTTCTTTGAAAAATCTCTGAATAACTTAGGGAAAAATCTCTGGTTTCCGTGGCCATCTTCTTGGATTTCAAATCCACTGGTAGTCCCTTCTCTGGTAACCCGAAGACTCTGTGGAACTCTACTGCTGTAAATGAGACCGTCACTGACTGCCCCAAATATGGTATGGTGCTGGTCTTCGAGAAACCATTAAAGGCTTCAATCAGTGCCCGCAGTGCGCCCTCGAAATCCCGAATGCAAAATATGGGCATTTGAATTACCCAGTGCACCTGAGCCCGTGCCAAATTATCTTTGTAAATGCAAGTGTTGGGATCATTATCATTCTCCTGCCACCATCTACGACAGTCCAAGCCGTTCAAACCCTCAAAGGAAATATTCTGTGGTGTAACTGCCTCTTTCTCCAACCCTGCAGGTGCCATTTGATGCCTGTAAACTTGCAGCTTCTTCCCGGTGCCACTGCCTACAACCTTTGGTGTATGTCTGTTCATGCTGCTGGTACCCTCTTCCAATTTCTTCTTCCAATTTCTTTTGCCTGCAGATTGCATTTTAATGAATTCTTGCTGCTTTTCCGGTTATATAACCGTTTCTCAACTGTTTTTCTTCTTGTTTTTATTCTCCTGTGGTTCCGTACGGATGCAAATAAAATAGTATTACTCTTATGACTTTATGAAATGCTTCCTCTCTATTGCGTAGGGGTACTCCTTCCTATTGGCGTATGGACACCCTTGCGTTTCCCTACCATACCTACGGCAATGCTTCTAATGTACATTATAGGACCGAACGGTTATCCTGGTGAAGCAATGCATAAATTTGCTTAACATATCTTTGCTGCTGTACTCTTATTTCCTTGCCGTACGGTCACGTCTTCATTTGCGTAATCACTTGTACGGTATCATTGAGATTTCACTTTCCTGTCGTATGTTATCTTATTTATTGCCTTCAAACTTTTTTTCAAATTGCCGCACAAGAGCTGTCCTATGTTTATCATGACCGCACAGCCATTGCTTGCTATTATTTATCGAAGCGCTAGTCTTCAAGACCAACCATTCCAAATGGTTCCTTCAACACTTCCCATTCGAAACTGTCACCATCTTTCACCGTTTTCCAATGCTGAATACAAACATACGTTCCCCGATATCATTTATGTAATACAAAATTCTTGAACCCCGGTCTACTGTCATCTTTCAAGCCTTGTTTCTAATGTTGTTTAAAAGTCGATGCAAGCCCTCGTACAGTCATCACCAGAAGTTGAGCAGGTGTTTTGGATATATCAGTTTTGTTGCCTAAGAAAATGCAATGCAAGTTTATCAGTGATCTCTTGATTACAGAATCCTTTTGCAACTGATCTCTTCATTCATTGCATATCTTACGGTTCCTTCAGAGAGTGAGGTTGGAACTCTTCACCATGCGGGTTTATTGAAGTACAGGCCCGCCACTTTTTCTCAATCCCCAAATTGCCAAGTTCAAATGTAAGGATCTCCGATCTTATTCGATCTCAAATGCCAAATACACACATAAGGGTCTTCGAGATCCTTTATTCATTCCTGCGCTGTAATCACGGATCTTCACGGGTTCGTCTAACCGTCACGATCCCTGGCACGGAAATACCACCTTGTTACACCTCTCGGGTCTTAATGGAAATGATTGCAGTCGCGTCTCTTCTCTGCTATTTCGTGGTCGAATGAACTCTTCAACCCGTCGATGACCTGGTTTGATAACAGTATGAAAACAGTCATGAACTTAACCCCGTTACAAGCTTGCCGCTTGCTTTCTCTGTCAGATAAACCGATCACCACGCACTGCAAGCAGTATGTATTAAGGATACAACGTGACGGTCGCCATTATGGTTCTCGACTTCCACCTTTTCAATGTTCAAATATTGAATACACACACAAGCGTCTTCACTGTCATTTGATTACTCTGCCAGTCACCTTTTTCCAATAATCATTGTGTAAATTGAAACCAGTACAGTAATATGTATAACGGTTCTTCACTATCCTCAACTACACTTTACAAATCCCTGAGTCGACCGATATAAATGAATTTCAACTAAGAAGATGAACCACTCGGGGAATTGAACAGTCATAGAGACAATCAGATGCAAATATTGAATATTATTTCATTCATCTTATTTTGTATAACATTGATCATCTCGTTTCCCATTCATTCCTCTCTTGTTCATTCCTTCAAATATCATTCGAGTTGCCCTACTTGACAAACTCGTTTCTCCCTTCGTACTATCGCAAATGCAATCACCTCCCGTGCATTGATGCTGTAACGGTTCTTGGAACTGTACTAACACATAAAATACATTCTCTGGTAGAACTTAAGAACCCGAATCAAGAACAAATAAATAACTTTCATTGACAATTCAAAGCCCGATATATTATATGCCCTAACCGTACGGTACCTAAGCTTCCTTTGTCTCTCCCAGTTGCCGTACGGTCGTACAGTTCATAATTATGTCTTCGGCTATACTTTATGTCTTCGTTTAGCATGTTACGCTTCGTTCACCATGTCTTCACTCAATATGTCTTCGTTCACTATGTCTTCGCCCAATATGTCTTCGTTCATTATGTCTTTGCTCAATATGCCTTCGTTCACTATGTCTTCGCTCGATATGTCTTCGTTCATTATGTCTTTGCTCAATATGCCTTTGTTCACTATGTCTTCGCTCGATATGTCTTCGTTCATTATGTCTTCGCTCAATATGTCTTCGTTCATTATGTCTTCGCTCAATATGTTATGTCTTCGTCTTCGGGCTTTATGTCTTCGTCTTCGAACCTTATGTCTTCATCTTCGGGCTTTATGTCTTCGTCTTCGGACTTTGTCTTCGTCTTCGGAATTTTTTTTTTTTTTTGTCGTTTATTTTTGTAAATTTATTTATTGCTAGGCTTCTGCCTGTGCGCCTCTGGCCACTGATGATATACTTTGAGTTTTGAGCCATTGATAGCCTCCGAAATTTCCTTTCCGTCGAGGGTCCAGAGTTTGACAAATCCATTCGCTGCGGCCTCTCGGACCTTGTAGGGGCCTAACCACTTAACCTTGAACTTGCCGGGCTTAATCTCGTTCCGGCCATTATATTTCAGGACTAACTGCCCCGGCATAAACCTGGTCCGACGGATGTGTTGATCGTGCCAGTGTTTCCGTCGTTGCTGGACCACCTCTGTCGCCCATTGTGCCATTAACCTTCGTTCATCAAGTTTGTTTAGGGCATACAGGCGCTCCCTCAGGCTCTCGATATCACCAAGTTTATTGTCAATCGCAATTCGAAGGCTTGGCACCATGAACTCCATTGGCACTACCGCCTCCTATCCGTACATCAATTGGAACGGTGTCTGGCCTGTCGTCACCTTGTTAGTGGTGCGGTATGCCCATAACACCGACGACAGTTTCTCCTCCCAATCTTCCTTTTCTACCCCGCACGACTTATAGATGACCGAGACCAGAATCTTGTTGGTCGCCTCCGCTTGACCATTGGCCCTTGGGTAATACGGACTAGACAAGGAGTGAAAAATTTTGAACTCCGTCGTAAGGAGTCTCACCACATGATTTACAAAATGGCCTCCTCTATCACTGGTTATCTGAAGTGGGATCCCGTACCTTGTGATAATTTGTTCTAAATGAACCTGGCTGTACTTACAGCAGTGTTGTCTGATAGGGCTCGTGCTTCGACCCACTTCGTCAAGTACTCCGTGGCTACCACAATGTATGTGCACCGCCGAGGTCTACTAACTTTTAAGGGCCCCACAAAATCAAGTCCCCAACGTTCAAATAACTCCTGTGCAGCCGAAGGGTTCAATGGCATAAAATCTCGTTTCACTGGTTTCCCGGCCCTCTGGCACGTATCACAACTGCCGACCCATTCTCTGGTGTGACTGTGCAGCGTCGGCCACCACAGTCCAGCCAACAGTACTTTTTTGGCCGTCGTGTCCGGCCCCATATGTCCTCCTGCCGGTCCTTCGTGTGCTTCCTTCAAGATCCCTGGTATCTCTTCCTCCATCACGCATCGGTGTAGTACCTGATCTGCCCCCATTTTGTAAAGAAGTCCATTAATCAATTGGAACGTTTGGCTCCTCAGAACCAGTTTGCATCGTTCCCCTGGTGGCATGTCCCGAGGGAACTGGGACGTCGATAGGTACTCGCCAATACGAGTGTACCAGGATGGTAAAACCGCAATTCGGAATAAGTGTGCGTCCGGGAAATCATCGTTTACCCCCTCCGCTCGTTCTCCTGACTTGATTCGTGACAGTTGGTCAGCAATCACATGGCTCTTCCCTGGCCGTACTATAATATTGAACGTGAACTCTTGCAATAATAACAGCCACCGGCTCACCCGCCCTTGAATAATGGGTTTATTCACCAAGTACATCAAAGCTTGGTGGTCTAGATAGAAGGTGAAGGGTGTCGCCAGCAAATAATGTCAGAACTTTTGTACTGCGTAAACCATGCCGAGAGCTTCCCGTTCGGTTGTACTGTAATTCCTCTTAGCTTTCGAGAGTAGTCTACTGGCGAAGTAGACTGGGTGATCCAACCCATGATCCCCAACTTGTGCCAATGTTGCACGTATTGCATAGTTGGAGGCGTTGACGTGCACATGAAATTCTCTGTCCCAGTTCGGGTAGGCCAATATTGGTGCCGCCAACAGTCGTGATTTCAATTCTTCGAAGGATTCCAACTGCACCGTTCCCCATACGTACGGTTCCCCTTTTCTTGTGAGGTTATCTAGGGGGTAAGATATTTGGGAGAAATTTTTTATAAACCTCCGGTAATATCCGATGTGTCCTAGAAAAGATTTTACCCCTGAGACATCCTGTGGGGGTTCCATCTCCACAATCACCCGAACTTTATCCGGGTCTGTTTTAAGTCCCGCTTTACACACTATGTGTCCGAGTAGTCTACCTTGCGATACCATGAATCTGCATTTCTTCGGGTTGAGTGCGAGTCGTGCCCTCCGGCCCCTGTCCATACATTCTCCGAGTGCCTTGAGATGCGTCTCCTCCCCACTGTAGATGGACCAATCATCCAGGAACGCCTTGAAGTTACCCACGGACATCTTATTGAAAATGTGGAGAATTATTCGTTGGAACGTTGCCGGAGCATTGCAGAGACCGAAGGGCATTCGGTTGTAAGCATATACTCCGTCCTCCACCACGAATGTCATCTTCAGCGTATCTTCCTCCGCTATTGATATCTGATTATAGTCGGAAAATCCATCCATAAATGAATAGATTTCATGGCCGGCCACCTCTTCAAGAATAGAGTCCGTGAACGGTATGGGAAACGGATCTTTGATGGTAACTGCATTGAGACGCCGGAAGTCGACACAAATCCGGATCTGGTTGCCATCCTTTTTAAGAGATATTACGATGGGGGATACCCATTCGCTATTCTGCACCCTAAAGATAATCTTGGCCTCCAACATTCGTCTCTGCCTTCGTCTCGTGGGTCATTCTCCCCTTCAGATTCAGATCCCGAGGAAGAGGCAAGTTCCTTGCTCACCAACTGTGTCCGGAGATCAATAGTAAATTTCTTGCCTCCGCTCTCCATCGCGAGTGTATTCCGTTTCCAGTTGTGGTTTGCCTTTGTTGCCACTAGCCATCCTCTTCCCAGTATGGCGTCGTACCCTTTCTGTTTTAATGGGATGACCACAAAGTCGAGCACAAAAGGTTGTGCACCCACGGTGACTTGCTGTGCCATCAACATGCCGAGGGGTTTAATCCTGTGCTGATCGGCACCTAACAGATTAAACGTAGGTGGCTACAGAGTGGGCTTTCCTAGCTTTTTCCATGTGTCCTCCGGGAGGACGTTTACCCCGGAACCGCCGTCTACTATAGTGTCCGTGAGGATGGTGCCTAGAATGCCCATCTCCACCACGGCTGGATGTCTGCCGTTGTTAAGGGTAAGCACAACTGGATGTGTTGCGGAGCTTCTTGGTATGGAAGCATCCGTGTGTCTCGGTTTAGGTTTATCAACCTTTGTACCCAACAACACTGTCCCCAATTGAGGCATGGTGTAGGAGGTCCTCCAGTTTCACAGGTACCTCTAGTTGAAGCATCTGCCGTACGATGTTCCTCTCTGCGTCTGTGCAGTAGGGTCCAGATGACTCGTGTGTCTCTCCCTGTTGGGCTTTCATGGTCCTTTCTATTTCCTCCCTTGCTTCCGCCATTCTCTGCTTCTCCGTATGGGGGTGGGGGTATCGGGCTTCCTTTGCTTGCCCTCGGGTAAGAGCGAGGATGGCTTCTTTAACCCGTGTGTTGCCTTCGATATCAATCAGATTGGCCCCTACGCCAGACTTCGGACAATCGGCATCTTCGTGGTCACCGGGGCCGCACCACCGACATAACTTTTGAGGGGCATCATTATTATTACACTCTCGTGCGTAATGACCCCATTGGTTGCAAGCCCTACATTGAATCATCGGGCGTCCCTTCGCATCGTATTGGACCCTGCTTCGGGTGGAATTATTATTATTCCCCCGTCCGCCTCGTCGGTTTCCTCGGTAGCCTCCGGAAGATGCATTATTGTTTGAATCCGATGTGGAAGGCTGCTCCTGTGCAAAAAGCACTTGCTGGTTACGTGCCTTCAGATTGTATGGGCATTCCTTCGTAGAATGTCCCATGATCTGGCAGATGTCACAGAATGCCTTCTTGGGACAGGCACCCTTCGTGTGGCCGTTCTCCTTACAATCCGTGCACCACAGCTCATCATCCTTGCTTGTGTTCCCCTTCATTGACTTGAATTCTTTTAACATCCGTTCCATATCCTTCTGAAGGGTCGTGACTTTCTTCTTCGGCTTCTCGTCGCTGCTACTCTCCTCTTCCGACGTATCGTCTTTAGAGGATGACGAAGATCTATTCTTCTTCTTTTTGGCCGTCTTGTTTTCGCTTTCTAGGTCCATGGCTCGGTTGTATGCATTATCGTAGGATGTCGGGGGCACAATTTTCATCTTTCGTCGTAACTTAGGGTTCAGGCCTTCGACGAACCACCTCTTCTTTAGGCCATTGGCCGGTTGGCTTTCCATCTTTCCAACTAATTCCTTAAGTCGGCGGCCATACGCCCGTACGGTCTCCTTCTTACCTTGCTTTGTTCCGTAGATTTCGGAGACTATCTCGTTATCATCTCAGAGAAGCCGGAATTCCTTCTCGAATGCTTTCTTCAGTTCATCCCACGTAGTTACCTTGGTTTTATCCAAGTCTGAATACCAGTCAATAGCCACTCCTCTCAGTGTGGCGGGGAACTGGTTCATCCATTCATCCTGGTCAGTCACCCCGTTGGCTGACCAGATGGTTTCGCATGTACGACAATGCCGTGTTGGGTTGTCCTTTCCATCATCATGGAACTTTGGCAACTTTTCTTTATGAGTCGCCATAGGTGGTTGGGTTGTGTGTATGGTATTTACTGGTGGCACTTGTGCCTGTGTCACCGGTGGAATTGTGTTATGTGGAGTCGTGGGCTCCAACGGAGGGTTCCCGTGTGTCTCCGCTCCGTCAACGTCACCCTCAGCCGTACGTCTCCCTTCGTGATCACGGTCTTCCGTACGTGGTGTACGGACCCAGTCTTCAAACCGGTTTCGTTCTTCCTGGAGGAAGGTCTTCAACGCTCGTGTTTCCTCGATTAATTCTTCACTACTCCGCACCCTTTGATGTTCCAGCGAAATGAACTATTCCAATTCGGCTTCTGCACCTTCCGTGCCACTTCCGAGGTTCCCTTCGGGCAACCCTCCGGCAAGCTGGTCCTTGGCAAGTTGCCTAAGCCTACACCGACGTTCACGTTGCTGCGCGGATATCAAAGCCTTCTGTGCGGCTTCCCCTTCGTCATCTATCACTTTCTTATTTTGATCTTTATTTAAATTATTGGGCATCAAGACAGACTATACACATTGCTCAAAAAAAAGAACACTTATTTTTTATTAATTCATGTTGCTTTACAACATTCTCAATTGAACTACAATTGAATTTTTGTGTTCCGTTCCCCTTCGTCTCAAACTTCAAGAACTTTACTGTTTGTCATTTCCCTCCTCCCGACGGCGACGAAGATGCTTTCGGGCGTGGAATGCACGGAGGATCTCCTGGCGGCGGTCCTCACGGTCAATTTCCTCTTGCCGAATACGTCGTGCAAGTGCTGCTTGTGCCAGCAACCGTGGAAGTTGGTTCAACAACCGATTCGCTGCAGAGTTCGCCCCAATCGCGTCCCACACTACGCCTGCAGGGACGTCTCCATTCGTTGCCTCCCTTCGAACGTGAGTTTCAAGGGCTACTTGAAACAAAATTCGGAAGTCACGTGCCAGATTATCCTCTCCGTCGTACAACTCGGTACGGGCTTCCTCGGCTTCTGGGTTTATCGCACTAACGGGTAAGCCCATTATGCCTACTCGCCATCCGGGTATGTCTAGGCAACGGCGCCAGATGTTTACCCTCGTGGGGTAACAGACAGATACACAACTAGATACTCAAATACGTAGCATAGACGACAATAAGTTGTTTCATTCATAAACATAAGAGCTTGTACATTTCATTCGTCTCCACAACACAGGAACAAGTGTGTACATATAATCCCCGAAGGGTCACGACCAATCGTCGCGTCGTAACGGTCTCGGTTACTAACTGCCGAGATTAACCTAACATAACATAACTTTATTACACCCATACATTCATTTATGCCGACAACAAAAGCTAGAAGGAATATAAATAAGATTTCCAAAATCAAAGATAGCAATGGTAATACAATAGAGGATCCCAAAGAAATTACAGATTTAGCAGTCTCTTTCTTTGAAAAATCTCTGAATAACTTAGGGAGTGTGGATTTATTGGACTAGGCCAAGCTGTTAAGAAACATCCCCCATATTATAACTCCGCGTCAAAATAACCTCCTAAATGCCGCATTCACAGAAGATGAAATACTCAAGGTTCTAAAGGAAATGAACCCGGATAAATCCCTTGGTCCTGATGGATTCCCAACTTTTTTCTTTCAAAAGTGTTGGTCATTTATGGGCAAGGAAATTACTGATGCTCTAGAGGGCATGAGGAACTCAGGACATATTCTTAAAGAGCTAAATAACACATTCATTGCTCTTATTCCCAAAAAGGTCAATGCAGAGAACTTTAACGAGTTCAGACCTATCTCCCTGTGCAACACTTTGTATAAAATCTTCTCAAAAGCTTTGGCAGGTAGAATGAAACAACTTCTTCCATTGATTATATCTGAAGAACAAACGGGATTTGTCCCTAGTAGGTCAATTCTGGATGGAGTGATTATTGCTCATGAGGCTATACATTCAGTAACAAATAATAAGGATCCGAGTATGTTGATTAAGTTAGACATCAGTAAGGCATATGATAAAGTGGATTGGAGATTTTTGTGTAAATGTATGGAAGCTTTTGGATTCTCAAAACAATGGATCAATATGATTTTTGAATGCATCTCCACCCCTCACTTCTCAATTATGGTGAATGGGTCTCCTGAATGCTTTTTCAGCTGCTCTCAAGGTTTGAGGCAGGGAGATCCTTTATCTCCTTTTTTGTACATTATTATGGCGGAAGCATTGGGGAGAGGTATTAAGAAACTTCAGGAAGAGGATAAGGTTAAAGGAATCAAGATTACTTCGGGAGTCGAGGCTACTACTCATCAGCAATATGTCGATGATAATCTCCTTTTTGGAAAAGCACTTTTAAAAGAAGCTCAAGCTTTCAAAGAAATTTTAAATACTTATGCTAACGCTTCTGGACAATGTATAAATGAGGAAAAATCAGAATTTTTTTTTATCAATACTGAAGAGAGACGAAAGAATGAGATTAAACGTATTCTAAACTTCAAAGAAGGTTTCTTCCCATGTAAATATTTAGGTTTACCTCTAGATAAAGGGGTCAAATCAAATCACTTATGGGAAAGTACAATTCAAAATATCTCCAAGAAACTAGATCAATGGAAAGGAAAATGGTTATCAAATGCGGGAAGGGCTATTATGATCAGGTCAGTCCTCTCTGCAGTTCCTATTTATCAGATGATGAGCATGAGAATTCCGGCAGGTATTAATAAGGAGATTGCTCGAAAGTTAAGGAGGTTTTTTTGGCAAGGGTCGGAGGAGAAATCTAAACTAGCTTTAATTGCTTGGAATAAGATTTGTAAGCCAAAAGAAGAGGGAGGTTTGGGTATAAAAGACCTAACGCTCCAAAACAAGGCCTTGGGGGCGAAATTAGTATGGAGAATGATTAAAAACCCAAAGGCAAAATGGGTTAAAATACTCAGATATAAATACTTACTAGGAGAAGTGGAGGAAAGTGTTTGTCGTTCTGATAATTATCCGACGGGCTCACGCATATGGAACTTCATAAAAGAATGTAAAGATATAGTATTAGAGTCCCTTTCTTGGGACGTGAAAAGCGGGGATAAGGCTCTTTTCTGGGATGACTCATGGGGTGGAAAACCGGCCCTACGTGAAATTCTTGGGAACGATCAGCTAATTGAACTAATCAAACAAAGTAAGGGAGAGCGGGTTAAAGACTATTTTTCACAAATCAATAATAGTGAGGGTAGCAGCTGGGCATGGAAATCTCTAGAGGAACTCAGACTTCCCCTTGATTTCCAGAATAAACTTAACAAGGCTCTACAAGAACGAAACTTCTATCCACGCTCTGGGGAGGACACAATTATATGGGCTGCCTCAAAGAGTGGTGTATACAACTCGAAAGAAGGTTTCAAAGTTATTTTTGGGATAGATAATCCACCCACCAGTCTTCCCATTGATCTATGTTGGAATAGAAACTGTCTTCCTAAGGCAGGTCTATTCTCATGGGCTGCTTTACAAAAAAGGATTCTCATTGCTGAATGGTTTGAAAAAATAGGGTACCATGGTCCTTCTAGGTGTGCCCTGTGTGAGAAAGAAAGTGAGACGATAAATCATATATTGTTAAATTGTGAGTATGCCAATAAATGCTGGCTTTGGGTTCCGGAGAAATTAGATCTGAAGACTGCTCTTCAAAATGATATCATAGAAGTTTTTATTTCATGGCAAAGATTATGTGAGAAGGATTTATACAGTAAAATGAGATACATTATCCCATCTCTGTTAATTTGAGAATTATGGAAGCAAAGGAACCGAAGGATTTTTCAAGATAAAAGGATGAACATCGAGAGATTTTTGAACAAATTAGAGGCAAATATAGTAGAAATTACAAACAATAGAAATATGTTGGGACAAACAACGATGGAATTCTCACTAGAAGACCAACAACCACAGAAAGAAGTGGTATGGCTTGAAAGTTCCTCCCTGGATTGGATCTAGCATTGACAATAAATCCTTATCAAAGGCAAACTGTAAATGGAAACCACCAGAGCAAGGATGGATTAAGTTGAACTTTGATGGGGCAGCTAGGGGAAACCCAGGGGTGGCGGGAATAGGGATATGTTTACATAATGCGGAAGGAAAGATATTAGGAAGGATAGCAAAACCTATAGGAATGAAGACAAATAACGAAGCTGAAATAGAAGCTATAAGATTAGGTCTGGCATGGTGCAAAAAATGGAGGCTTAAAAAAATTGCAATTGAAGGAGACTCAGCTATTATTATAAATGCAATTAGACAGGGTAGAACACCGAACTGGAAACTAAATAGTGCTATTGAACAAATAATGGAATCTCTTGAAGTTATAGGAGATTATACAGTAAATCATATTTATAGGGAGGGCAACACAGACGCAGATAAGTTAGCTAATCTAGGAGCTGACGGACAAGAAATTGAAGAAATTCATGAGAGTTTGAAAGAAGAACTCAGAAGGTGAAAAAATGATTTCAAAATAGGAAATCAAGAATAGATGTAAATATATGTAAATGAATTTAAAGGAAAACAAGTATAGAAACATCTGTGAGTATAAAAATGAAAAAATACACACACGAACATGCACAAACACACACACATATATATTGCCCTCTTAAATAGTAGACTTCAAGATAAGGAATGTAAGAAGTTAACGTCTCATATAGTCAAAACAATCATCAAATATTAGGGGCATGCCAACCTACAATGAAGTTTCATCAATCACAAAAATGATAATCTTTAAAATAGAAAATGTTATGACAAATTAAAAGGTTCCTAAAGTGCTCATAAATTTTTTATGTTCATAATAATGAAATAAAAGCTTATAGCATGACTGCCAATAGAAATGGACTTAGATTGTAATGTTTTTTAGTAGACTAACTCAAGGGTTAAGATTTGCAATTCCATAATTTCATCAATACCTAACCTGAGCTAGCTTTTTTAGGATTGAATCATGAAAATGATTAATTAACTGTAAATTAGGAGAATAGAGGTGGCATGGTGTCTATCTATTTTGCAGGTATACAGGAAAATCATAACAGACCAAAAAGGCAGAAATAAAGAAAAGGAGGCCCGAGAACTTATCAAAGCTAAGGCAAATACTCGAAGAGCGAGGATGAGAGAAAATAACATGATTTTTCAAAAGCGCGTTTAAAGTTAAAGGAAGGCTCATTAGCTCTAAAGATAAGGGCAAGGTATATGTAATCTCAATCTAAATAAATGTATGGCACAAGATGGGAATGCTCATTTTAAAAGAGCATTGTATTCAAAAGATTAATGTATATTTATGTTCACTATCATGGAGGTATGCCTCCAATAATCTGTATTAAAGAGGGAATGCCCTCTTCAACTCCATCAAGTGGAGCTTTGTAATCCTACGCTTGTAGGAACTCTAAACTTGATATATTATTCCTGGACTAAAGTCTCGGCCCAGATTGAAGGTTTTCTTCCCCGTTCTTTCCTACCAGTGCCCGCACGAACGGAGGAAAATGTAAAAAGATAAATTTTAAATAAATAAAATCAAGGCTTCGGCCGTTTACTGATAAAAAAAAATAAAAATAAAAATAAAAATATGATATATAAATATAATATAATATAATATATTGATGAATCAATATAATAATATTAATAAATTATTAAATATAATAAATAATAAATAAGTAATCACACTATAATTATAATCTATTATTATTTATAATATATTATTAATATAGTAAATATAAATAAACAAAATAACATAATATAATCCAAAAGACATGACTTTTGGAAAAAAAAGGTATAAGAAACAATTACGGGGAAAAAGGAAAAAACACGAAGAAATAATATGGAAAACTTGGGAGAAAATAATATAGGAGAAAATGAAGGAGAAAAGCTAGGAGAAAATGAAGGAGAAAAAATAGGAGAAAATAAAGGAGGAAATGTAGGAGGAACTCAAGGGAGGAAAAAAGAATATACGGAAAACAAAGGAGAGTAAAAGATAAAAGACTTTTAGCAAAAATTCAACATGGTGGTATGTCATTTAATATAAATAAATTCTTAATATATATATATATATATATATATATATATATATATATATATATATATATATGAACATTTCTATTTTCATTTAAGTAGATATTAATATATATAAAATTAAGATATATATATGTAATATGTATATATTATGAGAATTCTTAATCAATGCATTCTTGACTAATTCTAGATTTCTTTTATGAATAAATCTAAAAATAATGATTATATAACCAACATTAAGGTTTGTACATTTTTATGTCCACCATAGATGATGATATGGATTCCATATAAAATGAATCTTATATTCATTAGAGATAGATACCCATATCTGGAGGGGGCTAGAGGAAATTGTTATAGTTTCCCTAGTCTCGAGATTGTTATAATCTCACGTAGGCAGTATATATGCTGATGCCAGTCATATGCATATGTGTAGGCTTGGATAGTATTTATGGCTTCCAAGAGATTCTTATGGGAAGTGCTCTATGGGATGACCTGTCGATAGCCCGATTGCTTAGAGTGGATCTTATATCCCTCAAGCTGAGAATCGGGAATTTTGTGAAGCCCAACCTAGAGGCAGCCTTAAGAATCAAATCCCCCCCCTTACTGATTTAGAGTAGAGTACGAGTCATGTAAATATTGTGTAATATTTTGTACTAACGTCGGTCTTGCAGAAAATTATAAAAGGAGAATAAGAAGGGACATTACATTTGTTTAGATGGGAGAATGTTGGAAATATTATCATTTATGACAAAGGTTGTTGATGTCAAAATTTTGGGAGATTGTTATATTGGCTTCAATTGGAGGTCGACTCATGGAATGTTATTATTATGATTTAATTTTATAGGGCTGACCTATGTTTTATGTAATTAATTTTGGTGCCAAAAGGGGTATTAAAAGCTGAAGCATGTTTGTAAGTATGATGTGTGCGAGAGAAAGTTGTCATTTGAATACAGAGCAGACCAGATTTAATATGGAGCAGATTTGTGGAGTGTAAAAGTGCAAAAAAGTATGTTCATCATCTGTTGAAGAAGCAAACACCAAAAGGTGAAATTTTGTAGATGTTGGTGTCTCCTAAAAGAAGAGATTGGTGTCTCTTGCTGAGTTGGCTCTCAATTGTGGGGACTGGTGTTTCTAGTAGGTTGATGCATGCAAAGTCTGTAATTGGGTTTGGTGTCTCTAGTAGGGTGGTGCTTGCGAATTCTGTAAGTGAAGGTTGATGTCTTCGGTAGGTTGGTGCTTGCAAATATTTTAAGATCATTTTATTTTTATTGCGTTTGGATTTGGACAGTAGATCTAAGTAGTCCTTGTTTGTGGTTTTTTCCTGAAGGGTTTCCACGTAAATCTTGTGTTCTTAATTGTGTGGATCTTGTGTGTTTTCTATTATTTTGGTTGTTAAATTTTAAATCAGTTCGTCTTGTACTTATTCAGCACCCTTCCCCCTCCTTGTGAGTATTAAGTGTGTGCTAATCAATTGGTATTAGAGCAGGTTCCTTAAAAAATAGTCTAACTCTTTGAAGGTAGATCTAGAGAGCACACATGGCTAGACAAGAAGGTTTCTCCTCAAATAGATATCCATTGTTTGACGAAACAAACTATGCATTTTGGAGCATAAGAATGTGGACGTATCTAAAGGCTCTTGGTTTTGATATTTGGCAATCAGTAGCAAGTGGTTATGTAACTCCAATATCTCTACTGATCCTTGTGAAAACAATGCAAAAACCAGGAATACTCTCTTGTGTTGTCTGGTAGAATCTGAATTTGTTGAAGTGCTGCATTGTGGATAAGCAAAAGTGATCTGGGACAAACTTCATAACATCTATGAAGGAGACGGCAAGGTCAAGATGGCTATGCTCCAAACTCTTAGAAGACAATTCAAGACCCTAAAAATGTGTAATGTCCCCAGGTGGGCCCTTCTTCAGTTTGCTCTAAAACCTCTAATTAGGGATTGGATTTGAATGTCCCTTATGAAATTACTTTATTTTTTCCTTCTTAATGATTAATATTGTAATGAATAGACTAACTTTAGTTTGATTTTCCCAAACATCTATCTATCTATACACTTCAGCCCTCATATATATCACTGTTCTTGTCTTTATGAATTAGGTAATATAGAAGTAGATGCAATGTGTCTGATGGGATCCAAAGAGAAATCTTGCTTACCAAAACAATTCCAAACAAGCTACAAGGATAACCCTTTGTGCATTGACGCACTATTCTGTAGATTCAAAGGACTTTGTCAATTGTACCACTTACCTTCTTTTCTTCCAGGGTGCTTGTAATCTGTCTGATATGTTCTCAGCAATTCCACCAATATGATATAATACTCTGTAGCAGTCTTCCCTTCATAGAGAGCCAATGACCTCTCTTCTACTCCTTGACATCAATAGTATATCGAGGATTATAATGATTGGTTCCTCTCAAATGTTGTTTTGTGAACTTGGCTTTCTTTATCTCAAGTAATCTGCAAGTGATAATAATGTTAATGCCCTTATCGACGGAATAAATCTGGTGGTTTGGTCTGGAATAATGGCTACGTCTTCCTTGATCAATGGCAGGAGTGTAGATGCCCATTTTTGTGATTGGTCCCGTTTGGATCCTACGTATTTGTTTTCTGTTTAGTGGGGTATTGATTGCAGAATGTTCAAATGTAATTTATCCGTTTGCTGAGTGATGAAAGGGTCTATAATTTATTAAGGGTATGATTGCTGCCTGTTGTACCTGATGATTGTTTTTATCAGCTATGATTGGATACCTTATTTTTGTCTTTATGTTCGAAGCTTTGGTGTTACAATACCAAATGCCTGGACAGTGAAAAAAATCTCCTCAGTCTTATTGGCTCGTATTCCTTTGAAGAGCAATATTTTGAATCATTCCAACCATGGCTTCCCTTCAATGGAATTGATTCTGATACATACGTATACCTCCAGACCTCCAAAGGATATCTTTTTCCTCATGAAGAGCTATCTGGTATAAATAGAATCGCACACCTACATATTCTTAATCGCTATTAATTGTTTGTTTGACATAACCTCTTCATACATCCGTTAGTCGTATATGCCATGGTATACCGTTTATTTAGTCATAATATAAATTACCCTAACATATATTTATATTGATATAATATGTTTGATTTATATTTATTTATTTAATTATTAATTGCTATTATAATTAATTAATTAATGATTTATTATTTATTATTTATATTTTAATATTATTGTTTATCTATATTGTAGTTCTATTATAATTACGGTTATTATTATTAAATCTTGTTCTTAGAAAAAAGGGACATTACAATTTGTCATTCTCCAAAATTGCTTGCCCTCAAGCAATGTCAATTCTATGTGGGTGCTTCTGCAACTCATATTGCCTTGTTTAGCAATAGTCCTTAATGGATTTACATGAGTAGGAACATTTCCATAGAAAACATATAAAAACATAAAAGAAATATAAGAGTCTCTAGATTTTTTCACATAATAAAGGTGAGTGGAAAAGGGGACCTCATCTTGAGCCATTTCTACACCAAGTCCTAGAGAAGTTACTCTGTGCAACTCTTTAGTTCCACTTGGTGGCTCGTGACTACTTCTTACCCATTCTTACTTCCTAATCCTTGGGGGGGGATTGTAATTAGGTTCTTAGCTCTTCTTGGGAGGACCTTTTGGGGCTTTAGTTGCCTTTATGGCCATACTAGAACGGTCTTCAAACTATTTCACCATCTCATTATGCCTTATCTTTCCCTAAGGCCTTATGGATATTCAATACCTTGGTATATCCATCCTTATAATTCTTGGGAGAGACTTCATCTCTTCCCAGGCCTTATGGATACCCACATGTGGCGTATCCATTCTTATAATCCTTGGGAGAGACTTTATCTCTTCCCTAGCCTTCAAAGATGTGATCTCTTCCTTGTAAGGGTGCCCTTATCGGTTCTCCCCGAATCACAATGCAGTAGGGTGCCCTAATATCGGTTCTCCCTTATTCACAGTGCAGTAGAGTGCCCTTAGAGCAGTTCTCCCTTAACTGATACTGTGATAGGGAGCCCTTCGTGATTCTTCCTTAATTGCAGCGTTGGGAAGGTGCTAGCAATAGGGTGCCCTTAGTAGTTCTCTCTTAATCACAATGCAGTAGGGTGCCCTCATAGCAGTTCTCCCTTAATTGCCACTGATATATGGTGCCCTTCGCGATTCACCCTTAATTGCAAAATCATATCTTAAATGTCTATTAATAATAATCAAAATTACATTATGGAGTACATAAATATATTATTTACTATTTCTATATTACCAATTAAAAAAAAGTTCTAGTTTGTTGTCATAGCTATGGTTGAACCTCCTCAAAGCTCCATTGGCTTTCTATTCCTTTATTCCTTGATTGGATGTTGTTGAGATTCCCTTGATCACATTTCACTTTCTTATGTGGTGTTCCTTCTGATTCTATGTTGGGTGTTGCTTCTATTCTATGGACTTGGCTTTTTCTCCCGCACTTATGCTTTGGTTCGCATGGTTCTCTGCACTTGAAACATATGCCTTTCTGCAATACATCATCTTTGTGTTTGAAGGCTTCCTTGCTTTGGCATTGGTGCCCCCTACTCCACCATCCGTTGCAGAAATAACATTCTTTCTCTTTATTGTCTTTAATTGGCCCTTCATACTCATGTTGTGCCTTACTTGGCTTATTTTTGGGTTTCTCTTTGAAGAATTGGATTTAACTTTCTTTGGTTTTTGTATTGCTTCTTCCACTATTTGAGGTTCTAAGGGATTCACTGTATTCTTGATGGAGCCTTTAAGCCCCTCAATAAATAAATAGGCGAGTCTTCTTTGGGATAGGTCAAGAACCATGACAAAAAGTTTTTGAAATTCATTGGCAAATTCCAGGACTGTCCCATGTTTAAGTTTGTAAGTTCCTTGAAGTACCATTCAGGATGTTGTTGGTCAAATCTACTAATGAGTTTTTGAGTAGGAGGTTATATTTTGGTGGCCTAGGGAGAGGAGCCCATAGTACCACCATTCATTTGCTATCCCTTCTAAATGGAGGATAGAAAATTAGGGTATGTCCTCTTCGGTCATTGGACTGAGGATGAAATAAGTTTTCAACTTTTGTAGCCAAGCACAAGCTGTAATCTTTCCCGATCCATCAAAATTTGGAAGCGTCACTTTATTTACTTTATGTTTTAGATCCTTATTTGGCTGTCTTCTTGCTTTCTTGGGTGTCTCGTGTCTTTGTGTCACAAAATTCTGTAAATGTTACGAGTTCTTTGATTTTTCCCTCAAGACTTGCATAGGCTCTTGCATTGTCTACAATGCTATTAATAGGCTGATTTATTCCTTCTTCCTCCCTTGATATATCTTCTCTAGGTAGGAAAGGTGGTTTGGGTATGATAGATGTTGATGACCAATTATTATTCTTTAAGTGGTTGAAACTTATGTCCCTCCCATTTGAGGAATTATTCTTGAGGTTACTGATTGAATCCCCCATTTTTTGCAAAGCCTAGAGGAGTGTTTCGTTTGATTTTTCCAACCTTTTGTTTTGGCTCTTAAGGGTTTGATTTGTTTGTTCCATAAAAGTTCTCAATTCATTGGCCATTTCATTCATGGTCTTTTTTGCTCTTCTTTGATAGGTTTGCATAAACTACTCTTCATAGGATGGCAGGATTATGCTCTGATACCACTGTAATGTCCCTAGGTGGGACCTTCCTCAATTTTCTTTAAAACCTCTAATTAGGGATTGGATTTGAATGTCCCTTATGAAATTACTTTATGTTTTCCTTTCTTCTTAATAATTGATATTGTAATGAATAGATTAACTTTGATTTTCCCACACACACACACACACACACACATATATACACATACACACACATATACTTCAGCCCTTATTTTTTTATCATTGTTCTTGTCTTTATGAATTAGTTAATATAGAAGTAGATGCCATGTCCTTGATAGGATCCAAAAAGAAATTTTGATTCCCAAAACAATTCCAAACAAGCTACAAGGATAACCCTTTGTGCATTGACACACTATTCTATAGTTTCAAAGGATTTTGTTGATTGAACCACTTACCTTGTTTTCTTCTAGGGCGCCTATAATCTGTCTGATATGTTCTCAGCAATGCCACCAATATGATATAATACTTTGTAGCAGTTTTCCCTTCATAGAGAGCTAATGACCTCTCTTCTACTTCCTGACTGTCAATAGTATATTGAGGATTATAATTATTAGTTCCTCTCAAATATTGTTTTATGAGCTTGGCTTTCTTTCTCTCAAGTAATCTGCAAGTGATAATAATGTTAATGCACCTATCGACTGAATGAGTCTGCTGGTTCGGTCTGGAATAATGGCTGCCTTCCTTGATCAGGGACAGGAGTGTAGATGCCCAATTTTGCAATTGGTCCCTTTTGGATCCTACGTATTTGTTTTCTGTTTAGTGGGGATTGATTGCAGAATATTCGAATGTAATTAATCTGTTTGCTGAGTGATGAAAGGGTCCGTAATTTATTAAGGGTATAATTGCTGCCTGTTGTACCTGATGATTGTTTTTATCAGCTATGATTGGATACCTTATTTTTTCTTTATGTTCGAAGCTTTTGTGTTACAATACCAAATGCCTGGACAGTGAAAAAATCTCCTCAGTTTTATTGGCTCGTATTCCTTTGAAGAGCAATACTTTGAATCATTCTAACCATGGTTTCCCTTCAATGTAATTGATTCTGATATATACATATACCTCCAAACTTCCAAAGGACGTCTCCTTCCTCATGAAGAGCTATCTGGTATAAATAGAATCGCACCCCTAGATATTTTTAATCGCTATTAATTGTTTGTTTGACATAACCTCTTCATACATTAATTAGTCATATTTGCCATGTTATGCTGTTTATTTAGTCATAATATAAATTGCCCTAACATATATTTATATTAATTTATATTGATATAATATGTTTGATCTATATTTATAAGAATTAATAATATATTTGATTTATATCATTAATACTAATTGTTGATTATATTTATTTAATTATTAATTGCTATTATAATTAATTAACTAATTTATTTTAATATTATTGTTTATCTATATTGTAGTTATATTATAATTACGTTTTATTATTATTAAATTCTGTTCTTAGAAAAAGGGGACATTACAAAATGAAAGATAAAGAAAATGTTGCAGTCTTATCTCCTTTGTGTGGATGAAGTTGTCAACATCATTAGAGGACTTGGCAAAAAGGTTGAAGAATCAGTGAAGTGCTAAGGTCACTCCTTAAGGTTTGATTCAAAAGTTTCTGCCATTGAAAAAATGAAGGATCTGAATTCATTAACAATAGATGAATCACATGGGATCTCATGACATGAAACAAAAACTGAAAAGAGAAGCCATCAAAGCATGAATCAGCCTACAAAGTTTCAAAGAAGGTGAACAATGAAGACCCTGATTCAAGCTGCGAGTCTAATGCAGAGGAAACCTATTTTGTGAGAAGGCAGAAGAAAGGATCTAGCAAATACAAAGAAAAGGATGATAGTGATTGTGAAGATCATAGCAAGAAGAAAGGGAGAAAACATTATTAGTACAAAAAGAACTTCCATGAACACAAGAAAAGCCTGTACTCCAAAAAGGATAGCAACTCATTTGAAGAGAGTGATGAAAGTGTCTTAGAAAGTGACAAAGAAGAAATTTTGTTCATTGCCGCAGAAACAAGGGTTGATATCACGTAAAGAAGATAGTTGTGTGAAAGAAAAGATGGATTTAGAAGACGAATAAGATGCTAAAATTTAAGGAGAAGTGGAACTTGAAGAATTTGTTTGTGCCTTTAGTGAGGTCAAGAAGCTTAAGAAAAATAATCTGAAACAAAAAACTGCATATACAGGAATATGAAGAAGAGGATTGTGATTCAAAAGCAAAAATATCACAAAACCTCAAGTAATTAGAAAAGATTGTCACCATCTTGAAGATTCAACTAGAAGAGACCTAGAGTACATAAGAGGTGGCAAGGACTTAGTTGAAGACAAAGGAAGACTTTGAGAAGCTATAGTTTTGAAATTGTTTCCTTGAGATAGCAACTAGAGATATTGCTTAGCTGAACAAAAGCTTAAAGTTTGAAGATTTTACTGTAATTTTGGATGACATCATGAATTGCCAAAGGTTACCATTCATTAAGAATGGCCTTGGCTATGAAGAAGATCAAGGGAATACTAAAGAAGATTAGAAGCCAAAGGCTATTGAAACACCAAAGAGGATAAATGTAGAAAAGCCTAAAAGCCATATGGATGCACTTAAGTGGCCCATCAACAATGAATGCCAAGAGAGGAAGTATTATGTTTTGTTGTGTTCATAGATCATTAAATTCTTTGCAAGGTTTCCATCAATGAAAAAAGGGGAGATTGTTGGAAATGTTGTCATTGATGTCAAAGGTTGCTTTGTTCAAGAAGGGAGATTGTTGGAAATATGGTTGTTGATGTTAGAGTGAGAATGTTGGAAATATTGTCATTGATGACAAAGGTTGTTGATGCCAAACTTTGGGAGATTGTTATATTGGCTTTAATCGAAGGCCGACTAGTGGAATTTTATTATTTTGAAAGAGATGTAATTGGAGGCCAACTAATGGAATTTTATTATTATGATTTAACTTTATAGGGTCAATTTATCTATTCCATGTAATTAATTTTGGTTTCTAAAGGGGTATGAAAAGGTGAAGCGTGTTTGTAAGTATGATGTGTGAGAAAATGTTTTATCATTTGAATACATAGAAGAGCAAGTTTTGTGAAGTGTAAAAGTGTAGAAAAATATGTTCATCATCCATTGAAGAAGCAACATCCAATACGTGAAATTTTGCAGAAGAGATTGGTGCCTCTTGAAATAAGAGATTGGTGTCTTGCTAAGTTGGTGCTTAGTTGTGGGGATTGGTGTTTTTAGTAGGCTAGTGCCTGCAAATTCTGTGAGTGGGGACTGGTATCTCCAATAGGTTGGTGCCTAAATATTATATAAGTGGGGATCGATATCTCCCGTGGTTTGGTGCCTGCAAATATTGTAAGATCATTTTATTTTTGTTGTGGTTGGATTTGGACAATAAATCCAAGTAGTCTTTCATGGTTTTTCTTCGAAAGGGATTCCACAAAAATGCAATGTTCTTAATTGTGTGCATCTTGATTGTTTGTTGTTATTGTGGTTGTTATATTATAAATAACTAATAAGTAAAAGTTTGTCTTATATTGATTTACCCCACCCCCTCTTAGTACAAGTGTTGGCTGATCTTAGTACTATATCTAGGAAGAATGAGATGGTACATGCTATGATCCATTTAGAATATGAAGATAATGAAAACCCCATAACTAAACAACTGTGTTACATGGGGATTCTCCCCCACTCCTCAAATGCTCATCCCCATTGTTGAGGCCTTTTGGGGACGACATGGTGTTAAGGGACGTCCCCTTCTCCTTCCCTCCCAATTTGAGAAAATTCAGAAACATCCTAGAACGCATCCCCCGAAATTGGTGATAGCAGGAAACATGTAGGGGATGCATAGTCGTCCCCAATCCGATCAGGGATGACTAGATGTTCCTACAAAAACAATTGTTTTATAATTGTTGATGTTTTGTAGCTTCAGTCGGATAAACACTGAGTCAATACTAGTGAAGATATATATATATATATATATATATATATATATATATAAGAGAAATTAATATAATGCTCGAGATATTATATATATATATATATATATATGTAAAATCATAATTGTCATTATATTAATTACATAATAATGAATAGACATGTCCCTTCATGGGACATTTCTCTTGATTCATTCTCAATATAAATGCAAGAGATTGTTGCATTTGGAAAACACATACTATACAGGCAGTGCTATTACATTTGCAATGATCTTAAAAACCTTAACAATAATGTTTAAAAAAATGGTTCATAACATTTAAAAATAAATGTTAGTATAACACGATAATATTTTTAACAGCAGCAATAAATATATCATCACAGGATTATAACATCAATTAAATTAATCATGAGATGTGACAGTAGTGACAAAAATGGCAGAAGTATAACAGCAATAAACATATCATGATTCAAATCATAATCATCGATACATGTTATATAAAAGTTAACACTAAACACAATAATTTGGATTTCTGATTTCATGGTTCAAAAAGGTTGCAAATTTCAAAATTCTTGATATTTTATTAAAGGTGTAGTTGCCATAGTCTGGTATCAAGTGGTACTGTGTGAGAAGTACAAACAAATAATTGTTCTTGGAATGTAGTTGGTATGCAAGCTTCTACATACATCATTTTAACATTGTCACTTATATTTCTGTTCGTTGACTAAAATTTGACTCTCTCTCTCTCTCTCTCTCTCTTATATATATATATATATATATATATTGCCGCCCCTTGCCATCTTCAAAAAATGGCCTATGGACTGCCATACCCTGTT
Organism: Chamaecyparis obtusa; assembly: GCA_027943335.1. Lineage (NCBI taxonomy): Eukaryota > Viridiplantae > Streptophyta > Pinopsida > Cupressales > Cupressaceae > Chamaecyparis > Chamaecyparis obtusa. Next base: position 411,686 of record BSBK01007185.1, on the reverse strand, counting down.
CCCTGTCCCTGAAATGTTGTAGAAACATGCTAAACAACAATTGTTGAGAGACCAAGTGATTGGTCCCATGTGATTAGTAGTTACTATGGCCAAGAAATCAACAATGTTGCACATGGAGTTCCTTGGAAGGAATATCGTGAATGCAATAATCAATTGAGGATCAAGCATAAATTTGCTTTCTGAAGATACCTGGTAAAGTTTGGGCAATCTGATTATTTGGCCTTCAACCTTTCATTGGTGGGTGCAGACCAATTAAGAATCAAGGTGCTAGGAATTTTAATGGCCCCAAAAGTATTTATTGGAACTCAAACATTTTTATTAAATGTTGTGGTCATCTCATTACAGAGGAAAGCACATGATGCACTGTTGGGTCAGGGTTGGTTGGTAGTAGTCAAAGCTGATCACAATCAGAAGAAGAACACAGCCTCCATTGAAAAAAATGGCATAATATATATAGTTTATTTGAAGAGTCGAGTAGTAAGTGAGGGAGCATTTCTTGTATTAGATTTAGACCTCGAAGAAGAATGGACAAAGAATCACGATATAGGTTCTATGGAGCTGAACACCAAAAGAATTTTGGAATTGCAATTGTATTTGGAAGATGAAACAAATTTTCTCTTGGTGGTCAATTTCACTAGCAAATCAAGGATTGAAGCTATGCAAATCAATGAAGAGGAACAAGGACTGTGCAATTACAAGAAACCAATAACGGACAACTATGAAAAGCTAGGTAGTTTATGTATGCCAGATGCAATGCAAGATTTGCAGAAGTTGACAGTTTTGGTTCCAGAATAGGCACCCAACTTTATTGAAGATTCCAAAATTAATAAAGATATGCCTGTAATATTACAAAAATATTTGATTTGGAGCCAAAGTATACTCATCCCAATGAATATTACAAAGGACCGTACTCTTGTTGCATATTTCAAAACAACATTGAAGTTAGCTTAGAGTAGGCTTCATAGGGAGATCGCGTGAAAGGGAAAGTACCAAAAACTGGGTTGGACAAAAGAATAATGAGGTTAAAATGGAAAATAATCAGTGGGCCCCACTTAAGAAAAACAAAAAGAATTAAAAGGGGAACTGCTGTTTCTGGCTGTTACTTTTTCCAGAGGTTTTACTTCAAGACAGAGATTCTTAGTTTGCTTTTTAGTTAGTGTTTATTTTATTCTCTCTTAATATCAGCTCTTGCTTTATAATAATTTCTTTCCTACTTTTTAGGTGTTTTAACTGTTTATGGTATAAAACAGTGATTTTTTGTGATAAAATAATTATCCCGAGTCCTAAAAATTGGGCATCTTGTAACCTTACATAATTGGGCACCTTGTAACCTTTCCAAGTCCTGTGGAGTTTCTAGCAAGTACTTTTCAAATTTCACTCAGTTTCTAGTGAGCAATTTCTGAGTTTCACTGCTTTTTTCAGTGTAACACTGGCGCGGGGGGGTGTCGGGACAGGGGGACGGCAGGATGGGAAAAAAAAGGGTCTCAATTTGGGGACAGCGATGGGGGACGGGGGGGAGGAGGGGTGCTGCATACAACACATAGAACTTGAAATGCTAGTTATGAAATGATGTTACAATATAACATACCAAATTGAAATACTTGAACATAACAAAATTGCAATATGAACCAGAATCATTGAACATTCTGTTGGAATGTTTGCCGTTGCGCCAAAAGCTGGAACTATCAACGAACGTCACAAACACCAGATTTACCCAGATCCATGGTAACCCCAAAGGAGGTGCTGACCACCAAGTCAACACATTCAACATAGTAACATAGTACATACCCAATAGTAACATTCAAAAATCAAAATTCAAATAGAAATTCAAATTATCAGCAAATAGGATTTATATTAGTTCTATCTAATATCAATTATATCATAAAGATGATTACAATGAGTAGCATCATGCATGATATGAATCATGATCAATATCAAAATGGGTACAAAATGTAGTGATGGGAGGACTCTAATCATCCCCCAAGCCAAAGTCCTCATCACTGGAACTACTGGACTCCTCATGCTCAAGTTTTGCCAAAGGAACACCAACCAACCCTACAACTGTTTCTGCTGCAATCGCATCCTCATCAATCTAAGATGGATCCTTTGGCTCTACATCCCATCGTGTTGTTGGGCTCTCTTTGTACACGTGCTTCTCTGCTCTCTTAAAGGTAAGTTTGTTCCTCTTAATAGAGTGGATGAAGCACCCAAGCACCCAAGTACCACTGACATCCCCAAGCACCCAATCACCCAAGCACCCAAGTACCCCTGATGTCCCCAAGCACCCAATCACCCAAGTACCCCAGACATTCCCAAGCACCCAAGACATTCCCAAGCACCCAAGCGGTGTGGCGGCAGGTGTGGCCGGGGTGCGGCGACGCTTGGGCGGCGGCGGGGGTACTTAGGTACTCCAAGTACCCGTCCTGGGGACGTCCCCACACCAGGTACTCCTAGGTTTAAGGATGGGTGTGTGTCCCCGTTTTTCACTGGTTTTTTAGTGACTACTCACCATAAACTAGCCACTTTGCAGAAATTTTTAAATTTTTTTCTATTTTTTCCTCTAAATTCATTTCTCATGGGTTTTAATGGTATTTTGTATGCCAATGAATATTTTTGATGAATTTATATATATTATTTATCTGCCAAGTTTTTTTCAGTTTTCTTGTCATATCTTGAGTCCTAGTCGAATTTTCATCCGCTGAATTTTTATAGAGTTTGAATTTTAAAAACCATGTTTTATATACTATGTTTTTTCCCAAGTTGCTGGCTTGGGTATGGCTTTTTGGGTTTTTCATTTTTTTCGCTAAGTTTCCATTTTGTATATGGTTTGCTAAGTTGTATTGTTTTTTGCCACATCTTTGAGTTCTTCTCAGAATTTAATTGTTGAAATCCTAGAATTGAAATTTTAAAAAAAATGCATAACCCTGATTTTGAAATTCAATTTTACTTTTTTCATCATTCTTGCAAAACTCTAGCTAGTGTAAATTGATATGAATGCATGCAAAGCACAAATGTACGTGTAGAATAAAACATTCTTAAATGGTTGGAGGAATATCAAATTCCAAAACAAAATTGAAAAACTTGGGAAAAAGCATACCTGAAAAATCTTCAGAAATCTCCAAATGCTCGCTTCGACAATTGCCTAAATCACTCAAGAAGAGCCCAAAGACAAATGATCAATGTGAATGAAAGGGAGCCTGTGAGAGATAAAAAAGGTTGGGGGAAGCATACATATGTTCTGCTGCTGCAGGTAGGCCATATTCAGATTAAGTCAGTTAAATTTCTCGAACAAACTCGATGAGTAGCTGCAAATATGTACTGTGATTTCTGCTGAAAACCCTGATGAATTTTTCCTGCTGATAAGTAGGGTACTTACGTGGCACTAATCTGCAACTTATTAGCACTGATGATTTTGGCAAGTTTTGCATCTAGACTCCTAAAATTGTAGATGGACATCATTCTACTCAGAATATGTGTGCAGTGACAGATTTTTCAATGATTGGGGTCTAAGAAGAGAAAGCAATTGCTTTGTTGAAGCCTTCAATCACATGCCCATTTGGATGCAAAAAATGTATGCAGATTTTCTCCAGAAGCTTAACAAAGAAGATACATGATCTATAGAAATATCACGTCTTTAAAGTTTGATGTTATATACCTTATATAAAATCATAAGGTGTAACAATATTACGTGGTTATCAGTTTTTTATCTTCCTTTAACATATTTTCCTTTAGAATCCATTGAATGTAGGGACATGTTTGCCATGGTGAGGTACAAATGCCCCTTTTGTGTCTCTTGTTTTGGAGACCCGGGGATGCATGGGAAAGGCTGAAACAAAACAATTGAAATGCTTTTTATTTATTTGCAGCACTTGACACCCCAAATAACAAAAAGTGCACTAGATGTTTAAGCTCTACCCAAGGGAAACACCACCTAACATGGGAGGCAGCTTAGGAATGTCATGATGCATTATTTTTCTTCTTGGGACAAAGAATGCCCAAGGAAATTCAAACTCTCTCCTTTACTAAAGAAGATGTCCAAAAGTACCCCATTCTATGGGAGATTGTTGGATGTCTCCCATATTGGTGATAAGAGAAATATCAAACTTAAAATTTTTTAACTCTTAATGAACAAGTCCAAGGATTGTTTGGCTAAGTAAAAGTTACGACTGTTCTTCAAATCTTTAGTATTTACAATTTTAACTTTCTCTAACAACCAATCAGTGCATGGAGGCCTCATTGGAAGTTTGTTCATTGTCAGTCAATCATATGGCTGGGAAACATATTTATAAATGCTTTTCTTTGTTTACTCTAGATTTGGGAAGAAGTATATGATGTGTACTGAATATAATACTCATCAGTTCCTAAACTTCTTTTACTTTGAAACCATTGCCATGGCTTCTAGTTCGATCCTTTTCGAGCATAAAATGGTCATGTAAAATTAAGCCATACACGCTTGAGTTTCCAGCTGGAAAAATGCAGCAAAGAAACAAAGCACATGGATTTTGAAGCCATGTCCCTTCAGAAATAGAATATCACAAAATTCTAGAATGTATGAATCACAAAGAAAGAGAAGTGACTTTGCTGAAACTGGAGAGGAATAATGCAGATTCAAGGAATGCCACAAACATTTTACTACTGTTGTGCTGGACACGTGCAAGGAAGAAATGGTGTGTCACAAATTGAATTTCACACCATTGTATTTAATGTGAGAAGTCCATTTACCCAAAGTTGCTCTCATGGGATCATAAAATTTGATGGGTTTTTGTTATGAATGGATATTGTTTCAAGGAGGTTTAATGCAGTTACTGTTTGTGTATTTGAAATTCATCAAATATGATTTCACAAAAATAATCTGCATATTGCTTTGTGTAATGATATTATCTGGTTACTGTTCCAGGTTTCTCGCCCAAGTTCTGTCCCTCCAAACACTAGAGACAGCCTTTATCAAGGATTGCCACCGAATATAAAGTCAGCTTTGCGTTCTAGATTACATTCATCTACTCTTAAGGAGGAGGTGAACGGGTTTGCCTCTTTTTTTTTTCTAATAATATTTGAATATATTTTAAGCAGGTGCATGTATTCATATTTTTTATCCCTTATTGTGCACACATAATTAATATTTTTTTGTTATATTTATATTTTAGTTTATTGCACATGATTTGATGAGATGTATTTCTTTGCTTCAAATTTTTGTAATTTTATATTTTTGTTAATTTTAGAAAAGTGATTCATACGGGGTAAAACATGATTTACCACCTATATATTCTTTGCCTTTTTCATTATGGGATTTCAAGGGTTGTCATGGTTTTTGATATTTAACCAATAGGGAAGGAGTAGGGATGTGAGTTCTTGGGATATTTCAAGATACCATAATTGATCACAGTAGGCATTAAGATCCTCATACAGAGAGTGTAATCCATTACGCTTCTGTGCAATTTATTTCCAACGTTGCATGGCATTTTAGGGATGAGGACAACAACAGATGCAGGGACATGTTTTGTGATGGTAGAGGACAGGAGGCCATTTTATTAGGGAACATTAGGAAATATTTTAAAATACGGGAATTTAAAAAAACTCAATTATATGCAATAATTTTAAATAATTTTTCAATTCATTAAATGTCAATAATTCTTTGTAAATTATTAGTAACAATTTATAATCGAAATGAATTAAAACCTAAGTTGCCAATTCAGGTTCGGGTTCAAGTTTGGGTTTGAAGAACCTGTTTGCCAGTACGGCAAAATTTTGAAATGGGGTTTGGGTTCGTTAGTACAAAAACATGTAAAAATTATATAGATAGATAGATAGATAGATATATGCAGCCTAGAAGCTTGAATTAAGATTAGAATGTCACCTAGTATCATAAAAACAACAAAACACCATCAACTTATAATCATAGCATCATATCAACATCAAAATGGTAATAATAATATTGAGTTCATGTATCATTGTTTTGACTTTCAACAATTGGAATTTTATACCAAGTTTTAATCATTTAGTGGATTATCTAAATCTTCATCATCATCTTCTTCTTCCTCATCAAAGGCATTAGTTGATTCACAAACAGTGCCACTGCCAATGGGATCAGCTGAACCAATAACATTCTTGCTTTCCAAGTCCTCAAATGCTTATTACTTTTTCACTGTACAGAGAGCTTGTTTGTTTGTAATTAACATGCTACTTGATAAATGCTAAAAAAGTAGCTTGCAACTCCCTTCACCTTTTGAAGATATTGGTTAATGTTTAAAATATAGTTTATCACTATAGAGAGCTTGCAATTAATCGGACAGGGGTCATTATCAGCATTGGATATAAAAATTTCACAGGAAGAAATCTTGACAGTTAGTTTAATTTGATGTAATAAATATCTGAACTTCAGCAAATTTTGTTTTGTAATGTTAAAGATCTTTTTCAAATTCTGTAATAATTGTTTCCTGCACAAAATTCTAGAATGTTTCTCAGTGGAAATGTATCTGGTTCACACTTGGTCTGCCGGGTCTGCCCTGGTTCGACCTGGGTTCAGCTCAGACAGACCAGCCTGCCTGGGTTCAAACCCTGTCCGAACCCACAGGCGAACCAGACTCGAACCTGAACCCGGTTTGAACCAGACTGGTACCAAGGTCCCAGGCAGGCGAACCAGACTTCCTAGATTAAAACCTTAAAATAAAACGTATAAATTATATGATGATCCTATTTTAAAAAACCAGAAATTTAATATATCAATATAAGTTTCTAATAAAAAATTAAAACCTAAAAGGTTAAAGCTAAAACATGTAAATATTAATAAAAGGAAACTTTTTGAAAAGAAGGCTTCAAAACTGTGCTGCAGCTACAGCTTCCTCACCTGACAACTCCTGCAGATGTCTTTAAGATAACGATTGCCAGGCCTTTCCCTGTCTTATGTTGTGATATTTTATGCCTTTCAAACATATAAGAAATAGATATTGCTTTTCTTTTACAGACCTCTCCTTAATCTACACCAAGCCAAACAGTGCAACTGCATACAACACCCCTATATTACACCATGGGTATAGAAGTCCTCCGAATTTAAACCCTCAAAGACTTGTAAGCACCACAAAATGCACAAAAATGGCCATTGATAATTTGAGCACATTTAACAGATAAAAATGAGAAATGCTTATTTTAAGTGCCTTTTTTAGTCCGTGTTTTACAGGAGGGAACAGCTTCCCATCCTTGCATTTCCTATGACTTTTTGAATTTTTTTCTAATGAACAGAGGGGTTTAGGGGATGGCCCAGGCAAGCCTGCATCCCCGGAACATCCCCAGAATGGTGACAGCTGAAAAAGTTCGAAGGATGCATCTGTAGGGAATATATGGTATTTTACATTTTGAATGGACACACAATTAATTTATTCTTCTCTTGTTCGCCTTACAAAATTTAAACCATCTCTTTGTAGCCAACACAATTTATTGAATGCTACGCTTTTAAAGGGATTTATTGCATCTCCTTTGAATTGAGTGTCCCTTATAACTATCTCTAAGGAATTATAGTAGAAAAATCCAGCGTCACACCCAAGACATTCGATGTCCCTAACAAATGTATCCATAACAGGCCTACGTTTTTCCTGCATTTTGAATGCCTGTCAGTGCTCTCTCGTTCTCTACATTACAGAATCATGGAGAATGCACAGAACATGCACCTCACCTCTGTCAATGCATCCAACCAGCTGTGAGCAATTGAGATAATTTCGAATGATAAATTTCCTGCATTCCTTTTGAAATTTTGAAGTACCTTTGAGTGGTTGAAATGCACTTTTGTGATGGACTTAAGAACTTCTCATTCAATCACAAAATTGACTTAATGCTATTTTAGGTCAACTTCTATTATCCAGTTAGTCAATACAAACTAAAAAAGAGATGTATCTACATAATCCAGAGAAACAAATATGAAAAACAAATTGAGACTATAGTATTGTACAGTAGAGAAACTTTTTTGCAAATTTCATTTGAAATGTTATAATTCTGTGATCATGGATATGATCTGATTGTGATTTGCCATTGCACTATTACAAATTCTACACATTGCATTTCTCAGTCATTTCTGTTTTTCAAATGTCAATCATACACCATAGTTTTCAGTTGCACATTAAATTTTATCTGTTTGGTAGGTTGGAGGAATAGTTTTGCTGCACATGCTTAAGCATTTAAAATTACTAAAAAGGGAAACTATATGACATACAAGATAATGCCAATTTTAAAAAAAGTAAGTTATTTGTAACAGGATAATTAATTTATATACTGAAAGAAGAGAACACTCAACGTTCAGAGACTTCAAAATCTGATAAAACATTAGAGTGCCCCTAGCCTTTTGTAGTCTAGGGCCTAGGTTGTAACTGATTTTAATTTTTTCTCTAATATTGCCACTGAATGAAGCAATTCTATGTTTTTATTTTTCTTGTCAAAGCATACTCATCAAATGTGACAACTATAATTATCATTATCAAGAGAGTATGCGTGCAATTGAAACTGAAACTGTTTGCAAAATCACATTTTGAATATTGTTGAGCCCTTTCTCAATACCTCTTATTGGTACGAGCAAAATTATTCATACAATAATGTTTTCATACCATTCAAAGATTAATTGAGAGATAAGTGTCCGCAACTCAATAATAAAAGCATGTAATGTCCCCTTTTTGCTCCTAGTCTTAGTTGCCGGATTCGCTTGTACAGGCCCGGATCTGGGTCCGGGTCCGATCCGGGTCCGGATTCGCGTCGGATCCGGGCAGGGTTGACACAGTTTACAAAGAATATGCTTGGAATGTGCACTCCAGCGATACAGTCCACTCCAGCGTCGGATTTCTGAGCTGGGACGACATTCTTTCCTCCATTTGGTGCGTCGTGTTTGACTGAGAATGAATCCCATGAGGCTGAGAATGACACAAAACGTGGTTGACTGTTTGTGTGTCTGTTCGTGAATGAATCCCGTGAGGCAGCGAGCGACTATGGGAGGGATTCGCAAGTGAAATCCTGCAAAAAAACGTGGCTTCCGTTCGATGGCTTCCGTTGAATTAAAAAAACATGGCTTTAGGATCGCCGTATTATATTTTGGAATTTGTTGTATTATGTTTTGAAATGTTTTTAGTATTATTTATTTGTATTATGTTATTAACTTATTTGATATTATTTATTTGTATTATGTTTGAACTTATAATATGTTTTATTTATTTATAATAAAATATTATATTATTTATTTATTTATATATGTTAGTTATTATTTTATTATTAATATACACATAAATAAAATTACATATTGTTTTGTATATAATATATTAAATAGATAATATGTATTATACTATTTTTTATATTTTTATAATATTATTTTAAAAAAGATATAGAAATATATACAAGAATAATAAATACAAATATTAATCGCCTGTAATGGATATATAATGCATATATATATACACACACACACACACACGAATCCAAAACGGGAAAAAAAAAATTTCACGAATCCACGAACCGGATTCTCGAACCCGAATCCATCCCCGAATCCGAATCGGCAACTAAGCTCCTAGTTTGTTGTGCTTTCCATTAGCCTGTTCTTGGGTTCCTGTAGACAATTCAGAGTTGGTTAGGGGACTCAAAGTTTTCTGGAGAGATCGAGCTTGCAGTTTTAGTGTGTTTCAACAACATTTGGCATATGTTATTTTTAGTAAGTGTTTATTTTGGGCACTTTGCCTCGGTTGCAGTGCCCGCTCCACTTTTGTGTGAAGTGTTCTTAATTTCACTGCCCTAGTGAAGTTTCTTAGGTGATGGAAAATAATATTTTGTCTCACTCATTTAATATTGTGAATTAAGTGCTTAATACTTTATATTTGTCTCTCCAAAAGGGGGATGCCTAGGCAAGGGGAGACATTACATGTTTTTAAAAGATGTTAATGAGGGTCTTTTTGAGAGAAATAAAATATTTTGAATTCGAAATGCCCTAATTTTCCCTCTTAACTCTATAGATTGGAGTTTGGATTCTCATTCTTTCATTTTGCTTGTGCACACATAACAAGATGCTATCTAAACGAAACTGAAGAGTTCTTTGGATTGTTGAGGACGAAAAAACTCTCCAATTGGCCTTGTTTCAGTTGTGCAAGATCTACCCTAGCTGGTTGTTGATTTTAGATAGAGTTTGTTTGCCCTCACAGGTAAACTAGATTGTTACAGTCATACAAAATAGAAAGTACGCAACACAACATAAGAGAGAGAACTTAAGTATCTTTCATTGATCATAAAATAACCATGTACAAGGAGTATATTATAGCATAACACAACATAACATGTCTCGTCCATCAAGAGATTACATATAAATAAGGACCGAGGGGGTGCGAGGCGAACCGTCGCACCTGTTAACTACCTACCCTCGGTTACAACTACCTAACTGTCCACAATGTTGGACATCATCCCCCCCAAAAAGAAAGTCATCTCCGTATGACAAGAAACAAAAGTGTTTGGGACGGAGAACAACAAAATGGGATGACATTAAAACAAAATTGCCCACCAACTAAAAATACTACTAGAGAGAAATCATAGCTAAGTAGGGGGCTGAGGAAGCGTCCCTGAAGAAGAAGCCGATGGCCTTGATGAAGATGGCAATCGAGCCCAAAGCTCGTAGACTTGTTGTGCCCTAATCTTTAGGTCCCATTCTGCAACCATCTGATGCTCCAATGCTGCCTTTACCATGAATGCAGCCTCCAAAAGCTCCTTCCCCTTTGCATCAACCTCCTCTCGTGCCTGAGTCAAACCTATCTATAACATACTCCGTTCTTCCCCAACCTCCATCAACTGCTGCTCTAGAGAGGATTTCTTCGATCTAGCGGCCTCCAACTGAGCCATCAACACTGCTCTCTCTTCTGCCCACGTTGCCTGCTGGGTGGCCGACTCCTGTCTGTGGTGTGCTAAGTCCCTCTCGACTGCCTCCAACCGGGTGACCGACTCCACCCGAGCTGCCTCTGTAGCCTCCCAGGCAGTCGCACGACCTTGAGAAACATACTCTGTGTCGCCAAGTATAGTAGCCCTCCCTGAAGGCCTGCTTGATCTCCCTGATCAAGGTCTCTACCCTACTGGCAACCACAGGCACACCCACGGCCCATGCCTCCATCATCTACATAGTCTCTATAACTGGCCATCCTCCAGACTCAAAACAATTGGCAAAAACTCCAGGGCAGTCATGTCTCATAAAGGTGAGCACCCTCTGGAGATCCTCCACGACACTCTCCAGAGTACTCGCCTGTGCAACAGCAACTACCCCACGACAACGTGCAACCATGTCCGCCAAATACGCCTCAACATCCTCTCCAGTTGGCTGTCTAGGAGGCTTAGAGAAAGCTAGAAGTTCTGGCCCTTCCTCCATTACCTAGACTGCCGAGTCCATTGCGCCACTCACTATGGCTGTCGAACGGTCTATCAACACCTTCTCCATTGCCATCTCTCCTGGAGGTTGACTCTACCAACGGACTCGCTGCCAAAGCGCGGGTACTCATGTTAGATGCTTCGCCATCCAACACCATGACATCCGTGGGGGTATCCCATCTAGGAGAGGGACCCGCCCCCATAGGTGCCAAGGGGGTCATCTGAAAATGCCGTGTGAGCCAATTAGAAATGACCTCGGTAGATGGTGTAACATGTGGTGGGTCCTTCAAGAGGGCTGCATCAGAAGTGACAAAGGCAACACTGGGAGTCACTAGGGTGACCAAGGCCTCTACCTGCATCTCGCTACTCCGCACCTCTCTGACTGTCGGGCTATCCAACTCTTCCCTACACTCCAATCTTCCAATCAAATTCTCAGGTCTAGACTCTGCTACTACCTCTAGCACTTCGACCTCCCCGACCTCTGTAGGCGTCGTAGGCTGAGCCACCACCTCGGCAACCCCCACGGGTACCATCTCTGTTGGCGGCCTCAACTGCCCAAATGCCGGAATACTCGTTGTGGTTACCGGTCCTACTGCTGGTATAGTGAGTTGCATTGCTCCTAGGTGTGATGGAGTAAATAATATCTGGGTAGGTGCCGCCTGTACTACCTTGTGTGCGACCGAATTAGCCTCGCTACTGTCCTTCAGATTACTAGAAGTTGTTGTCAGTTCCTGTCCACTATCAACGTTATCGGACTCCTCCGAAACAACTTGGCGTTTCCTCTTTTGTCTAGGTGGTGTGCTTCCTGTGTCCAAATGCCTCCATAAGAAAATAGGTGGCTCACCAGGTGCTAGCATGCTTGTTGGCTTAACTTCTAGCAAGTCTTCTGGTATCTGGGTTCATGTGGCTTCCAAGAAAAGCCCAATGGCATAGTGTGGCATGTAAAATGTTTTGTACTATAATGTCAAAAACTCGTATATGTGTTCTGCCAGTAATGACACCCAATCATATACCCACCCATTTAATATGCCATTCATCAAACTTATCTGCGGAATGGAGATATCAAATGCAAGGCTGGAGCCCGTCAACCTACTCTTTATGATGTCCATTATGTACTGCCAATGTCCCTTTGCAACAAATGATTTTTTGATATCTCTCCCCTTTGATGCTTTGGCAACTAAAGCCAACTCTGCGGGTGTGAGTGTACGAGAAACCAACCGAACCCAGTATTCTTTTGCCTCCTTGGTCATCTTGCGTTGCTTAGTATCAATCTTTTTGCCCTTCAATCCCAAAATGCCAAACACCCGTGTGAAGTCTGCAACCTTAAAGGAGATGGTGATAGTATGCCTTAGGTAGGGGAAGGTGCTCGTCCTTGACAAACGATCAAATGTTTCTACCATTGTTCTCAAGGGACCCTCAAAGTCACAAATGCAGAATAAGGGCATCATTACAGCCCAATGTACTTTTGCCTTCCGTAGGCTCCGCTTCACCTCATCCATGTCTGGAGTTTCTTGCCAGCATTTTCGGCAGCCCCATCCTTTCAAACCCTCGAATGTGACCGTCTGTGCAGTCACGGTATCCCTCTAGTTTGCCATTTGTGTCCTATCTCTCAATTTCTTTTTCGTACTGGTGCTGGCATCCATCTTGCTTGCAATTTTAACGCCTAACGGTAGCACCTTTGCTTTCCTGTCACCTGCCCGTAGCTGCATTCTCTAGTTCCCTTTCTTTTTCCCCGTATCCATCAACGGTTTTGCTCTTGTCGCTTTGTGCAAATAGTTATACTTGATCCTTTTCTTCTTGGTGAAAAATGCTTAGGTCCCCAACAATTTTCCCTTGCTCTCCCTTGCCTTCTTTCTTCTCCCAATCTTTTAAATAATTTTTTTTTAAAGCTATACCCTTGCTGGCTGCCGTACGAAAATGTACGGATACCTTCCCCACACTTGTATTTTAATATTCTTGATTTTCTTGTCCTTGTGGCCGTACGACAGTACAGAATCACAGTACAACTTCACCTTGCGTTTTATCCCTCCTTTCACCTTCATACGGAACCGTACGATCGTCTCAATACCTTGTTGCATAAAATGATACGTCGTACGACTGTACGGTCTCTTCTATTTGCACGCCGTATGGTCTTGTTTACTTGCGTGCAAGTCAAATTGCGTTTGGTAACCTCTAAGCCATATGACCTTGATCGTATGACCTTTTAATGCCGTATGGTGGTGGGGTCCACTTTTTTTGCTTGGTGTTCTCCCGTTTTTTTTTTTGTTTTTTTTTAAATTATTTCTCAGTTGCCTAGGCCCACTGGCGTGGACTGGATCGTCGCCTTGTCACCGTTCATGATATGGCTTCAATTTGGACCGGTTTATTCTCTCCGAGACTTCCTTGCCATCCAACGTCCATAATTTGATTGCCCCGTTGTCATCGACTTCGTGCACCTTGTATGGCCCCAGCCATTTTACATAAACTTCCCAGGCTTGATTTCATTTTTCCCATTGTATTTGAGCACTAGTTGGCTAGGAGTGAACTGGACTCGCTTGAGGTGTTTATCATGCCACACTTTATGTCTTGTCTTTGCAACCTCCGTGGCCCACTGCGCCATCATGCGTCGTTCGTCCAATTTGTTCAAGTTGTAGAGTCTTTCACGCAAACTTTCCATATCCCCGAGCTTGTTTTCGATTGCAATCCTCAGGCTTGGAACCATAAATTCTGCTGGCACCACGACTTCTTGTCCATACATCAATTGAAAGGGTGTTTGCTTGGTTGTCACCTTGTACGTTGTTCTGTAGGCCCATAGCACGAAAGGCAATTTCTCTTCGTAGTCCTCGTGCTTCACCCCGCAAGATTTGTAAATGACTGATACATGAATCTTGTTTGTTGCCTCCGCTTGGCCATTGGCTCGAGGGTAATATGGACTAGACAGGGAATGAAATATTTTGAATTCCGTCGTTAATAGTCGGATGATATGATTGACAAAGTGTCCTCCTCTGTCACTAGTCAATTGGATGGGAATTTCGTACCTTGTTATGATCTGCTCATATATAAATTTGGCGCTACTCAAGGCCGAGTTGTCCGGCAGGGCCCGTGCTTCTACTCACTTTGTCAGGTATTCAGTAGCAACCACGGTGTATCGACACTGGTGAACTCTGCTTGTTTTTAGGGGTCCAACAAAATCCAATCCCCAGCGCTCAAAAAGTTCCTATGCGTGTGAGGGATTTAAGGGCATAAAATCCCTTTTTAATGGTTTTCTCGCTCGTTGGCAAGTGTCCTAGCTTGTGACCCATTCCCTGGTGTCATTATACAGTGTGGGCCACCATAGCCCTGCCAGGAGTACTTTCCGTGCCATCATGTCTGACCCCATATGCCCACCTGTAGGGCCCTTGTGAGCTTCCCTCAAAACACTTTGCTCCTCTTCCTCCATAACGCACCTTCGCAACACTTGATCTAGGTCCATCTTATACAGAAGTCCATTGATCAATTGGAATGTTCGGCTTCTCAGTACTAGCTTCCGTCTCTCTCCTGGCAACATTTCCCTTGGAAATTGTGATGTTGATAAATATTCACCAATGCTCTTGTACCATCTCAGAAGGATAGCAATATGGAATAAATGTGCGTCTGGAAAATCGTCGTTAATTCCTTCCGGCGGTTTTCCCGACTTGATTCAAGAGAGTTGATCCGCAATGATGTGGCTCTTCCCAGGCCGCACAATAATGGTGAAGGTGAATTCCTGTAGTAGTAACCATCTACTCACCATCCCCTATATAATTGGTTTGTTCACCAGGTACATCAGTGCCTGGTGGTCAACGTAGAATGTGAATGGTGTCGCCAACAGATAGTGCTTGAACTTTTGCACGACGTACACCATTCCAAGAGCCTCCCACTCTATCGTGTTGTAGTTCTTCTCAGCTCTCGACAATAGTTTGCTTGCAAAATAGATGGGATGGTCGAGGTCGTGATCGCCAGTTTGTGCCAAAGTTGCACCTATCGCAAAGTTAGAAGCGTCCACATGTAGGTGGAATTCTTTGTCCTAGTTGGGGTATGCCAGGATTGGTGCTCCGACCAGCCTCGTTTTCAATTCCCCGAATGCAACTTCCTGTTCTGTATCCCACACATATGGTTCCCCCTTCCATGTCACCCTGTCAAGGAGATGAGATTTGTGCGAAGTTTTTGATGAATCATTTGTAATAGCCAATGTGTCCTAAAAATGACTTTACTCCCATCACGTCCCTGGGAGCCTCCATTTCTACTATTACTCGGACTTTGTCGGGATCCATTTTCAATCCAGTCTTACATACAATATGGCCTAGTAGCTTGCCCTGTGTAACCATAAATCTGCACTTCTTTGGATTGAGTGGTAGCCGTGCCCATCAGCATCTTTCCATACACTCTCCTAATGTCGCCAAGTGCGCGTCCTCACCACTAAAAATAGACCAATCATCAAGGAAAGCTTGAAAGTTCCCCACTAACATCTTATAAAAAATGTGCAGAATTATTCTCTGAAATGTGGCGGGTGCATTACATAGACCGAAGGGCATCCGGTTATATGCATACACCCTGTCCACCACGAACGTGGTTTTCAACTTATCTTCTTCTGCGATTGAGATTTGATTATATCCCGAAAATCCGTCCATGAACGAATACATTTCATGTCTGGCAACTTCCTCGAGTATTGTGTCTGTAAATGGAATGGGGAAGGGATCCTTTATGGTGACGACATTTAGGCATTTGAAGTTGACACAAATTCTAATTTGGTTTGCCTCCTTCAAGGATATTACTATAGGTGATACCTAGTTGCTTGTCTGCACCCTGAAGATAATCTTTGCCTCTAGCATGCGTTGAATTTCGTCATCCACCTTGGCAGCATAATTCTTGTGCATTTTGTACGGTCTTTTTCGTATAGGTACGACACCTGGTACCAAGGGTATACGATGCACACATAGCTCTAGCGGTACACCTTTAAGGTATTTGTAAGTCCAAGCAAACAAGTCCTTGTATTCCATGAATATTTTAAACGCTGCTGCTTTAAGTACGGGGTTCCAGTTGTCGCCAACCAATATGTTGCATGGATTTCGCTCATCCCTGAGGTTCGTAACTTGCAGGGACGGTTCTTCATACTTAATTGGTCCTTCGGTGCCAAATTTGTGGGCTGGGCTTGTTGTCGTTGCACCAAAAGATTGACCTGTTAATGCCCGATACAACCACTAGACTTATAGAAGACATAGGAGGCGGTTAAGCCATGTCACGAATCCCGAGGGGAGCGCTGATCATTTTGCCAACAATCTCCCCCTCAGTGCTACCCGAGGGGATTCGAACCTGTGACCAAGCTCTGATACCACTTGTTACAAATAGTAGTTGCTATCGCACCAAAAGATCGACCTGTTAATGCCTGATACAACCACTAGACTTATAGAAGACATAGGAGGCGGTTAAGCCATGTCACGAATCTCGAGGGGAGCACTAACCATTTTTCCAAGAGGGCTGTCATTCATGCGCGCCTCTCCTCTGTATTCCCCATATTCCGGTGGAAACACTTCCTTTTCGGTCTCTGGTTCTATCTCTTCTACCCCCAACATGTAGCTATGAAAAATTTCATAGTCTTCCATTTGCCAATGGAAGAGTCCATTCATTGAGTTTGCGTCGTCTTCTGAGCATTCCTCGAGTTCTAGTATGCCTTTTTCATTTGGTTCCATTTGGTTTCTCCCTTCATCCATTCCATCATGCTCCCCATCGGATTCAGACTCCAAGGATGATGCGATTTCTTCACTCACCATTTGCGTATGGAGGTCAATGACAAATTTTCTACCGCTGCTTTCCATGGATAGGGTATTCTTCTTCCAATCGTGAGTGGCTTTTTCTTCGACCAGCCACCCTTGGCCAAGAATAGCATCATATTCTTTAGTGGAATGACCGCGAAGTCTAGCACGAAGAGTTGCGTGCCAATGGTAACCTGTTGGGCCATGAGCCTCTCAAGGGGTTTAATTCCATGCTGATCTGTGCCCAACAGGTTGAAGGTTGGAGGCCATAGTGTTGGTTTGCCTAGTTTCTTCTGGAAGAACATTCACTCTGGAACCGCCATTGACTATGGTGTTTGTCAGAATCGTTACTAGGACGCCCATTTCGACTACTGCTAGGTACCGACCGTTATTCACTGCTAGAAGCATAGGGTCCATTGCCGACCCACCTGGTCAGATGTCTTTTGTGTGGTGCTGGGTTGTGCTGGACAAGCATTTAATAGTGCCATCCTTAGTTGAGGTATGGTATGGAGGAGATCTTGGATTTTGATAGGCACCTCCATTTGTAACATCTGCCGTAGTATATTGTTTTCAGCCTTTGTCCGCTCGGAAGTGCCCGTTTCCTCGTGTGTCCGTCCCCACCCTCATGGCTTTTTCTAGTTCTTCCTTCACCTCTCGGGCTCTCTGCTTTTTAGTACGTGGATCCGGATACGTTGCTTGTTTTGTTTGGTTTCGGGTGACAACAAGTACCCTTTCTTCTTCAATGTTTAGGAGGTTCATGCCGGGCTTCGGACAGTTAGCATCTTAGTGATCTCCGGGGCTGCACCATTGACACAACTTTTGTGGTGTGTCACCTTTTGTGCATTCTCGAGCGAAGTAGCCCCACTGCCTACACACCCAACACTGTATCATCGGTCTTCCCTTCGTATCGTATTGTTCACACCGGGCTTCAGACAGTTAGCATCTTAGTGATCTCCGGGGCTGCACCATCGACACAACTTTTGTGGTGTGTCACCTTTTGTGCATTCTCGAGCGAAGTAGCCCCACTGGCTACACACCCGACATTGTATCATCAGTCTTCCCTTCGCATTGTACTGTATCCGGCTTTTGTTATCGTTACCTCCTCTTTGTCCATGTCGATTGTTTCGAAACCCACTGGATGATGTAGTGTTATTCGTCTGTTGGTTGGGATTCGCTAGCCCTGAGGTAGACAGTTGGTCCTGTGTGAACAACACCTGGGGGCTTCGCGTCTTCATATTGTATGGACATTCCTTAGTGGAATGACCCATCACTTGGCAGATGTTGCAAAAAGCTTTCTTCAGGCATGACCCCTTCGTGTGCTTGCTCTCCTTGCACTCTGTGCACCACATTTCCCCTTCATCACTGCGTCCCATGTTCCCCTTCATTGTTTTAAACTCTTTCATCATCCTCTCCATGTCCTTCTAGAGGGCTTGCACCTTCTTGTTAGATTCATCCTCGCTGTTGTTGCTCTCGTCTGATGATGATTCGTCACTTTTGGATGAGGACTTCTTCTTCTTCTTCTTCCTCTTCCTCTTTCTCTTCCTCTTCCTCGTCCTCGTCCTCGTCCTCGTCCTCCTCCTTGTACAACGTAGGCGACTATCTTCATTTTCTTCCGGAGGGAGGTATTTAATCCCTCTACGAACCATCTTTTCTTTAATTCGTTCGCTGGCTGGGTTGTCATCCTCCCCAGCAATTCCTTAAGCCTTCAATTATAGGCCCTTGCCGTTTCTTTCTTTCCTTGCTTTGAGCTATATATTTCAGCAACTACTTCATTATCGTCTTGAAGCAGTCTGAATTCCGCTTGGAATTCTTTCTTCAGATTGTCCCATGAGTTTATCGTGGACTTGTCCATGTGCGAGTACCAATCCATGACAACCCCCCGAAGGGTTGCTAGGAATTGGTGGACCTACTTAGCCGTATTCGTCACTCCGTTTGCTGTCCAAATCATTTCACAGGTCCGACAATGTCTTACGGGATCCTCTTTCTCGTCGCCTGTGAACCTCGGTAATTTATGTTTCTGAGACATTTATTTTCCCTTTGGGTGGTTGATTGGAGCTTGTTGGATGTGCTCCCGAACTGGGTGGGTTCGATCTTGGCAGGTTGTCTTGACTACTGTGCGGTGTCCCTCCCACACGCCTTGCCCCAGTGTCCTCAACTTCCCTCTCTTCTTCTTCCCCTTCCCTTTGGTCACTCCGACCTTAGATTCTCTCTGTCCGTGGTGTGAGAGATAGATTTATAAATTGTTCTCATGTCTCTTCAATCAAGTTTAGCCTTTGTCGTGTCTCGTCAAGTAACTCTTTGCTACTTCTTACACGCCGATTCTCTGCCAAGTGTTCCCCTTCGATTGGTGCACCTGCCATAACAACCCCGTAGTCACCTCCCGTGACACCTCTGTGGTCCCCTTCGGGCAACCCTTTGGTTAGTTGTCCTTCGGCGAGTTTCCTTAACCTTCGTCGGCGTTCTGCTTGTGCGAGGATTAACGTTTCATGTGTGGCTTCTAAGGCATCTGGTTTATTCTTCTTATTTCTATCTTTATTCAATAAATTTGGCATAAATTAGCAACACATCATATTAAAATAACACACTTCTATTCATTGATATCTCCGTACAACACAAGTCAACTATGTGACCTTGTCATTACAGATTTATTTTACCCCCCCCCCCCCTAGGGTTTACAGTTCATAGGTTTGTCCTTCGCCAGGTGCCATCGCGTTCTTCTTCCTCCCGACGGTTATTCTCAGCAAAGCTTTGTAAGATCTGCTGTCGTCGTTGTTCCTGCTCAACTTCCTCCCTTCGATTCGTCTGTGCGAGGGATGCTTGCGCTAGGAGACGGGGCAGATGGTGCAACAACTTGTTGGCAGCAGGGCTGACATTCAACGTGTCCTGGATAGTATCTTCAACAACATCCGCCCGTACAGCCTCTTTGTGTACAAAAGTTTCTATGGCTGTCTGAAACAAAATGTGGAAGTTTGCCATTAGTGCATGTTCCCCTTGGAAGAGTTCGGGAACTCCTTCGTTGTTGGTACGGACATTTTCGTTAACAGGGAGACCCATTTATTCTCCGTAGTGCATGACATTCGTCACTTCTTGGATTAGTTTGGCAACAACGCCAAATGTTTGCCCTCACGGGTAAACTAGATTTTTAGAGTCATACGGAATATAAAGTATGCAACACAACATATGAGAGAGAACTTAAGTATCTTTCATTGATCATAAAATAACCATGTACAAGGAGTATATCATAGCATAACACAACATAACATGTCTTGTCCATCGAGAGATTACATATAAATAAGGACCGAGGGCGTGCAAGGCAAACCGTCGCACCTGTTAACTACCTACCCTCGGTTACAACTACCTAATTGTCCACAATGCCAAACAACAGAGTTTTCAATGTTTGCTTTAAGTTTGGTGATAAGGGTTTGTTGAAGATGGATATTTAAGAAGTTTTCTGATTTGGTTTTGTGTTTTGGTGATATTTATGATTTTTTGAATTCTTTTCAAATTTCGAGAATTTTGGAAACATTTTCTAGTGCTGGCTGTACCATTCCAGCTACTAAGATTCACATTTTTTTGCTAAGAGGTATCCCTGTGATCCAGCCCAACACCCAACCTACCTTGACTTCGTTTTACTTAGTGCCAAGTTTGGGACAAGAAGGGGCAAGTCAAGGCTTGACTAGCCTTTCAAGGATGCCCACAATCACTTGCTATCCACAAGCATCGGGTAAGCCTAAGCCTTGGAGTCGAACTTGAGATCAATGGGGAGGAAACCCTCAACCAAGCCAACACTGCTCCTCATGCGGGGCTAAGATTCACAATTTTGCTCATATCTCTAGTAATAAGACATTATTCTAAGTAATGTCTCAAAGGTTTTGTAATGGGGAGGCGATGAGGATGCATATATAACATGCGGGTTTTGGTTTGGAATTTATTTTTCTAGCTCGTCACCCCTTGCAAGTAGTGCGTAACCCTGGTATGGCATGTGTGGATTTTGGGGTGTTTAATCTGCATTTTTAACGTTTGAATCTCTTCATTCTTAGGTGTTTGGAGTAGGAGTGGTTGCAAAGAATTCAAAGGTTTATTAAGGTTTTTGGAGTGGGTTCGAAGGTGATTTAAGGTAGCAGCACACAATGTCTATTGTTATGTTTGATAAAATTGGTTATCTAACAATGTATTTATTGTTCGTATTAAGCTGGTTGTCACCTTTAGGTAGTTATATGTAATGTCGCCTACTAGGAAGCTGCCAATTCTCAATGATTAACTTACTTTGCTATGCATTTAAATCAAATTGAAGCAAGAAAAAATGAATGATTCATAATACATTTGACAATAATATATTTAAGCCCCAATTCCTTACTTCTCTCCTAAACATTAACCCTAAGGAGGATGGGGAATTACTTTTCATATGACGCTTGGAAACCATGTACAAGTAGGCTCCTCAAGGTATTGTGAATGCATGTTCATACCCATCTCGGGGCTTTTCCCTCAAGGCATTGGAAATATACGTCTTTACCCATCTTGGGACTCACCTACCTTGTGAGGATTTACTCTACCTCTCCCTATACAACACCAACCTATCCTCTTGAGGGGCTATAGCGAGTGATTAAGAAATGGCTAGAAATATATATACATAATTCTGATTGCACTATTATAAACTGATCTCTCTCTCTCTCTCTCTCTCTATATATATATATATATATATATAGATTGGACCATATATTGGTCCCTTATTCTTAATAACTTTCAGATGTAATATTCTCTAAACTGGTATTTAGGTATAGATGTGTTACAGCTTACCGCTTTCTGTTACTTTTTGCTTGCCAGATGATAAATATGAATTGTGTTTCCTTTCTGATCTGAGGAATACCAAATATATCTGTAATCCCCTCACTCTTCCATGATTATCAATCATAAACAATAATTATGATCTTTTTCCCCTGCTCATGAACGAATGTGCTTGAGACTTGTTCTTATATCCCTTAAATCCAAAAGGTGGCAACCTTTGAGGTTTGAGTGGTCACCTCCCTTCTATATCGATCCCTTCATAACAAGGATTAGACTTAATTAAGCACGTTCCCCTAATTCATTTCATAAACGATGCCTGATTAAAATCATGCCTCTCCATGACGTTAACATGTTGGTGGTATTGTAATCGATATCATAACTAATATGTTGTGATTACCATTGTCTATTCTTGTCTTAGATACTTGCTGGATTTAATCACCGACACTTCTAAATAACATTGTTTAATAGGGAGTCACTTGGTTAACATATTCCAATTGTTGTCAATACCACTGATGATTGATTGGCATAGCCATGATATGATCTCTTCCTTAGTTAATTGAGTTCCTCGAATGTCAACTGGTTGTTATCGGCGATTGGCATGACTAATTGCTTGAATAATTGAGAACTGTCGAGTCATCAATGATCACTGCACATCTCATCTCTATATACGATCCCAATCAATCTTTTGTTGTAGCTTGACTAAGTCTTCCAAACCGCTAATTGATTCATCTAGACTGGGACCATTAATATGGATGAGTAATACTTATCGTTCTGCTTTCAAAATATATGCCTTAGTCAATATAATTCATTAATGATCATTTCCTTAAAACTACTGATTATTGCCAGTCGCTTCAACTATCCAGCGCAAATATATATATATATATATATATATATATATATATATTCAAATAACTTAGTAATTTTGTCTCTTCTAGAGACTTCACAAAATTGAAAGACATGGTTGTCATGATTTGAAAAGGATGGGACTATCACAATTAGGATTTCGAATGGGGGACCTGACATGTCAATTTTTTTATGGTTGTGTTCCTCTTGGTAACTGTTGGGTCCTTTAATTATATTATGTATATTCAAGGTAGTGTGGTATAGTGGGATGAACTATAATCCTTGACCGACCATCTTTGGTCTTGTTCTCTGTAATAATTTCATGAGTGAATAAAAACATTTACTCTTGTATCGGGTGCACACTGTCATATTTATTATTGCTTTATGTATTTAATTTATCAGATATAGTAGTAAACATTTGGCACCGTTGTCTTAAAAGAAATTGGGTTAGAATTGTGTGATTCGTGCACTTTAGATTGCAATAAAAGCAAGAAGAGGACACAAGGTGGTCAAAACCAAGTAATCGGGCGATCTTTAAGGATTGTAGAACAAAGAGAATGAAGAAGATTATGAGAAACATTTGAGGAAATAAAGGTTATAGGAGATGGGAGCAAAGCAACAACCGTTGGCTCAAGATCAATAACCAAAGCAGCAGCTTCAGAAACAACAAATCTTGAAACCGCCTTCAAACTCTCAAAAGGATTATCCCCCTCAAAAGACTGAACAAAATCAATTCCCACCTGAACATCCTTCGAGCCCAAATCAACCAAAGTTGTCTCCTCAGAGATCTTTTCATTACCTTTTTCCTCTAACTCTCTAGGAGAAAAGCCTTAACCACCTAAAGAGGAGTAAGGGTATTTGGTAGCTCAAAAGATTTTTGATTAAAAAAGGAAGACGACTGACCAAGAGAAGGGGAAAGAAACCCTCTTCAGCGCATCATCAGATGCAATTAGTACACCCCTCATAGTATTGTCCTTGTTGAGTTCGGTGCTCATCCATTCAGACTATGTACCATCTTCGACCTGGTTTGGTTCTTACACTGCCTCCAGTGCTTTGCGGACTCTTCTGAGGGGCATCACAGGTATTCCTATCTTGCTTACCATTCCTCAAAGGCAATTGCGGTCTCTGACACCTCGGTTCGAGCTTGGTGCTAGTTTGCTCAGGCTGCGGCTCTCCTGGGTTCAATTGGGATCGAGATTGATCATCTTCCTCCTTTCCAGTATTCATTGGATTCCCCCTCATCTCCTTCTATCTCGACAGGAGCTGAATAGGCATATCAGAATGGACATTTACAGGCAGTATATCCACATCACTTGGGTTGATCCCTATGGGGGGCTTTGCCCAAAGATGGCTTTCTACTCTGAGCACTTTCTTGAGATTTGGGACGGGATCATTGTCCACCCTTCTTACCTTTCCCACCGCTGGTCGCATGCTCTCCGCATCTCCCTTGGCTCCTTCAGAGTGGGATCACATCGGCTCTGCATTCAGACCAACCATCAGAGAGTTAGGGAGGACAGGATTTGCTATCTTTGTAGGATGGGTGAGGCTGAGACTAAGACTCATTTCATCTTCCGCTGTCCTATCTACTACGAGATCAGAGGGAGATTCTATTGCTTGTTCAAGGAGACTCAGTCTCTCTCCTCCTTCAGGTACATTGACCAGAGGTGCCTTGCACTTTATCTCTAGGAGGCCTTGAGACTTCGGGATCACTCTCTACAACATCAGCTCCCTGCGAGACTGCACAATGGCCGGCTCATCACCTCTTTCTTCACCAGCCTTGTCATCCTTAGAGACAACAAGCTCCTTGTTAAAAGAAGAGTGCTAGAAGGCTTCCAAATCTTCAGTAACCCTTTCAAAAAAAGCAGAGCTAGCTGCCAGGTCTGAAACAACCAAACCCTCTGAAGCAGCCCTCTCATCATCTCCATTTGGGTCATCACTCTCAGCATTTGCCTCACCTACACCCCCAACACAAAAACCTGCAGTGGAAGCCCTACCACTGCCCTAAGCAGAACTCCTACTTCGAATCTCAATCCCCAACCCCATTGCTCTAGAGCTCTAACCAAGAGGACAAGAGGGAACACAGAAGACCCAGAACCCTAAACCAAAGCAAGGGCTCACCAAAACAAGAAACCCCCAAGAAAGACCACACAAAACATGCAGAGAGAGAATCCCTCCACCAGCACACATCAAACACCCCCTCTGCAAAACAGAACCACAGCCCAGAAAGCAACAGCAAACACCCCACATTGCAGCAAAAGGCCCTGCAAAAAACATAAAAAAAAGGAACACAAAGGGAGGACAGAGCCCTGCACTCCAAACCTAGAGATATTGTTACTAAATGAAGAAATTGTAAGAGTTTTTCATCCATTGAAGAAGACGTAGTTTGGGAATGAGAGTACTTATTCATTTCAAAGTTAGTGCTTCGCAAAAGATGTTTGTGCCTCATACCAAAAAGATTACTGAATTGGTGCTCAGTTATAGGGATTGGGGTCTCCAGTAGGTTGAGGCTTACAAATTGAGAGGATTGATGTCTTCTGTGGGTTGGTGCCTATGAAGTTTGTAAGACAAGTTTATGTAAGCAATATTATGCCATGGTTTTGTCCCTGTAATCGCGTGTCATATAACAGGAAAATTGTTTCAGTGTTGTCCTTAATGTAATTCAGATTCATAATATTTACAGGAATTGATAGCATCTTTTATCAGAGCTGTGGAGTACACTGAACTCATCAGAATTGACAATTTTAAAGGGATTTGATCTGAAAAAGCTGTGCAACATGTTTTTTTATGGGAGCTGTCACTTTGTATGATCCTCGAACAATTGATTGACATGTTAAGATCTGGCATTAGATTAAAGTTCTAAACATTATTTTTTTGTTGTCTGTCGAGTTACGTCTAAAATATGATTCCATCAATGACTCACCAGATATTCAATTAGTGTTGAGAAAATGCATTCTATTTGTATTGACTTATCTTATTTGTTTGCCAGTATAGCGTGAAATTTAATCGTAATGCTGCAAGTACTTGCTCTCCCTGATGGGACATCTATTCTTTTGAACACCTTTTAATTGATCCTTTATGCAAGCTTGAAGCTGTAACTATCTAAAGTTTAGTTTTTTGAATCCTGTCTACAGCTCACCATTGCTGAGATTAAAGCGGAGATGGAGAAAATATTAGCATGGCTTGTTCCCATTGCAACAAACACCACCAAGTAATCATTTTCCATCATACAACTTGTGATATAAAATTCAAAGTATCTGTTTATTCTAGCACTATGCTTAGGTGATTTGGCTTGCTTCCCAAAGAAAAGATTGATGTCCGTGTTTAAGTTTCATGAATTGATAATTGCAGATGATAGAGGCTTTCCTTATGTTTCTTTGACATTGCATGGTTGGATTTCATTTGGTTATTGATGGCTTTTGTGTATATACTGTTGTTTTGGCTTCAGAGCACATCATGGATTTGGATGGGTCGGGGAGTGGGCTAGCACCGGGTCAGTAATTCACTGAGGTTTCTTTTGGCTAGAAACATAGTTTCAACTGGAAGATCTTTATGTCAAGTTGCAATTTTAAGATAACCTCCAGACAGATCAAGTGCCTGAAACTTTTTGCAACTGCTTGTGTGCAGATCTTCTTTTGATCAAAAGCTGCCAGGTCAAAATGAACTTACACTCATTCAGACTCTTCATCATGCCTCGAAGGAGACAACAGAATCATACATTCTCGATTTAATTGTGTTGCTTCATCACCTTGTGAACCATGCTAGAAGCACTCCAAGCAAGTCACCTATTCGCTCTCCAGTACAAACGAAAGTAACTCTAGGATTGCCTACCGTTGATAAGCCAAGTGCAACTTCAAACGGACATCTTACAGCTCCTCAACTGTCTCAAGAAGATAAAAACATGCTCAAAGATGTGAACAAAAGGAAGTTGACCCCAGGAATTAGCAAAAGTCAAGAATTTGATACATTGAAGCCACGATCCATTGGCCAATCTGTTACTAGACTGAGCAAGAGCAACAGCCATTCACCAACCAGGAATAGGAAGAGCGACTCTAATGAAGTAAAGAGGCAACAAACGCCTGCACTTGCGGCAATTTATTTTGACATTGATAGGATAAAAGCTTTAGATGTAATTGATAGAGTTGATACACTCAATTTATTGTAACATGTGTTCTTTATCATTTTTCAATCTCCACCATTAAGTGTTAGGAGCCTGAGTTATTTAGAAGTTTGATCGTGTATTTTAATCACTAGAGCATTATGATTAGTGTCTCTTCTTGGAGAGTTGTACAGTATAAAATTTGTAATGATGAATAACAGGAGCATCCATTTCTGATCATATTTGTACATATGAGCAGTACTTGAGTTATGGTTCGAATGTACAATGTTAAATACCAATTTTATATAAAGAAGATTGATCAATTTAAGCTTTTCAGTTGGTAACCATGAATGCCTTTATTGTATAAATAATTTATTAAAAAATTAATTTCTATACCCTTCTCTACAAGGCACGAGTGGCGGTGTATTTGTCTAATATGGTTGGAATGTACAATGTTAAATGCCAATTTTAAACAAAGAAGATTGATCGATTTAAGCTATCTAGTTGATAAACATGAATTTCCTTATTGTAGAAATATTTTATTAAAAAAATGCTTTCTACGATCTTTCCAGGAAGGCACTAGTGATTTTCATCTTCATGATTGGTATGTAGAATGTTCAATGCCAATTTTATATAAGAAGAAATATCAATTTAAGCTTTTCAGTTGATAACTATGAATGTTTTTATTGTATAAATAATTTAATAAAATAATAGTTTCTATAATCTTTCCTGCACGGCACAAGTGGTGTTTTTATCTCATATGAATTGTTGTTTAGAATCTCAGTGCAATTGCAAGAGGTGTTAAGCCAAATATAAATAGCGTCTAAGGGTTTTATACAATGAATTCTTATTTCCAAAGGGATGCAATTCTGATCATAAATTTGCTAGTTTCTAGTATTAGATCAAAGCTGATAAATATAAATAGCTTGTGAGGGTTTTATACTATCATTTGGTAATCCCAAAAGGATGCAATGCTGATCATAAATTTATTAGCTTCTAGTATTAAAATAAAGTTGATGTAAATAAGGTACATATATTCAGTAATACCAAAAAGAGATACCATTTGTGCAAATTACACAAAAGATAGGATACATATTTATACATCATCTGATGTAACAAAATTTGGTTTTAAAAAAACCCAATAAGAGTGTGATTAGTATTCCTCATATAATTTTTTGATATGTGAGTTGAACAATAACAATCTAATTTAAAATAGTAAAATGACTTACACACCCTAACAACCTATATAACTATCCCTATGATGTAATGATATTTAAAACATTCTCCCTAGTCTTATTTGTAATGTACTCTATTAGGAATCGTCTGTTTAACATGCATCATGATACATTATTATGTCTTAACTAAATTAAGGAGTAGTTAATTTGTTCATAATTCAAACCTTAATTTCTATATTTAATCCTTATCTTAACTACTTTCTCAATCAAACAGAGGATGGACAATTAATGTCATGAGGCGTTGAAACCTTCTCCATAATTAGGCCTAAGGGTTTCATCAATTCTTGTCAATACCACCACTTCACCCAAGGATTTCATGAGCTCCTGTTAATACCATCACTTGAGAGTCACATAAATTGGGATGGAATTACTTGCCCTCCCTATATGACTCAAGGAGGGACGACGCTTGGGCCAAAGGCACTCCCATTACCAAACCTCTTGTAAAACAACAACTCGGAAGCAACACAACAGAGAAGGAATGCATATATATTTCATTAACTCATCAAAATTCATACATGTTGGGCTGTAAGGCCTTCCCGGTTACGACTAATACAATGAAATTCAATTATAGAAAGTCCTCATACATGCGAGAATTCGTACTCCAGATTCTACTTTTTCCTTTAAACTCCCACTCCCAAATCCTAAAACAAATCTATTTATTTATACAAGAGGCCACCAGACAGGTCGACTCAAAAGATCCTAAGATCCAACATTGGAGAAAGCAATGACCCAGATTTAGGTCCACACGTTTCCCAATGAGCGATCCCAACATTAATATCGTGACCCAAATTAACTGCACATGTCGGCCATCATCAACAATTAAATTCCACCAATCGGTGAACTCAGCAATTGAGCAACACCGAACACTATTGAACCAACTTGGTAAAAGAAACTACAAAGTAGTAACCGAGCTTGCCAGTGACCGACATGAACACTTCACCGAGAACTCAATAGTAGTTACCAAGCAAACCAAACAAGTTATCGAGTAGCCAAACAAGCTCTAACATATTTTTGGTTGATCCAAGATTGCCATAAACCCAAGATGCTCCTACATCAGACACCCGGGATTGGAAAGAAATGATTGTCTGAATCATGTGTCAAGTACAACCCGAGCTGAATCCAACTCAGATTGAGAAATCCATGTACTATCTTCAATCGATCTGTTTTTCCACTTGACCAAATACTCCATGTAATCCTTTCCTCTTGTGCTTCTGCCAACTTTCTAATTCAAAATACCCTCAATTTCCTCTATTTGCTTATTAGGATAATCACTCAGTACTGTCACTTCTTCATCAGGCTCATGATACTCGTACAAATCTGAAATGTTGAATATAGGTGATATATCCATGTCATTAGGTAATTCAAGTTCATAAGCATTTCCATTGTCAAACTTCTTCAATACCTTGCAGGGAATAAATTTCTTCATCTTCAACTTACCATATGTTCCAACAGGAAATCTTCCTTTCTTCAAATGAACCATTACTTCATCACCAACTTCAAAAACTTTGTCTTCTTGACCTATCTGCACTATCTTTGTATTTTTGATTACTCTGCTCTATCCTATGTTTCACTCCTCATGCAATGTCTTCATAAACTCACCAAATTCTTCTCCTTCAACACTTCTCTTCTCTTCACCAACAATATCTCTTAAGTTTGATATACCTCTCAGTTGTGTGCCAGTAACAATCTCAAAAGGTGTCTTACTAGTACTCCTATTCACTGAACTATTATATGCAAACTCTGCTTGTACTAACATCAAATCCCAATTATTCGGTTTGTCTCCAGCTAAGCATCTCAATAAGTTACCCAAACTTCAGTTTACAACCTCTATTTGTCCATCAGTTTGTGGATGAAATGTAGAACTATACTTCAACTCGATGTCTATCTTCTTCCATATATAAAGTCTTCCAAAAATAACCAATAAACTTACTGTCTCGGTCAGAGATGACACTCCTTGGTAATCCATGCAATCTGACAATTTTCTTAAAGAAAATATCTACTATATGCAGTGCATCTAATGTTTTTCTACATGGTATGAAATGTGTCATCTTAGAAAATCTATCCACAACAACAAATATGAAATCATTACTTCTTATTGTCCTCAGTAAGATGAACAAAATCCATGTTGATATCTCTCCAAGGTTTCTCAAGAACAAAAATCAGTGTATACAAACCAGTATTATGACTTAGTCTTTTTGCAACTTGAAAAATTTCATAGCTCTTCACAAATTTTTGAACATCCTTTTACAATTGAGGCAAAAAATACCTTTCCTTAAGAAAACTCAATGTCTTATCAATTCGAAAATGTCAGCGATACCACAACTATGTTTTTCCTTTATCAAATTAGTTCCCATTGATCTTCTCGGTATACATAACTAAATTCTTTTGAACAACATACCTTCTTGAACAAAATAGTCTTCAAAATTACTCGATTGATCTAGTATAGGTGCTCTACACATTCTCCATTGCTCAAAAAAATCAGGGTCAATTTCATACAAATTTTTCATATCATCAAAATCAAGGACCTCAATTTCATTTCAATCATCAAAGATCTTCTTCTACATAGTGCATCAACAACTCGGTTAGACACTCCACTCTTATGTTTTATCACAAATGCGAAATTCTGCAAATACTCAACCCATTTCATGTCTCTGATTCAACTTATTTTGACTAACCAAATATTGTAAAGTATACAACACAAATTTACTTGACATCAAATAATGTCTCCATTTCTTCGGGGCTTGAACAATAGCATAAAATTCTTGATCATATACAAAATATCTCCTCTTAGCATCATTCAACTTTTCACTAAAGAAAGCAACATGTTTACCTTCTTGACTCAACGCATCTCATATTGCACTTCCACTTGCATCACACTCAACTTGGGAAACCTTATTGAAATCAGGTAAAACTAACACAGACAATTCAACAAACTTCTTTTTCAAAGTCTCAAAACTCTTATCAGCCCCATGAGTCCACTTGAATTCTCTTTTATCTCCTCTCATAGTTTCAGTCATAGCATTACTAATAGAATTGAAATTTTTGATGAGCTATCGGTAAAAACTTGTCAATCCATGAAATGATCTTACCTCACTAACATTTTTAGGTGTAGGCCAGTCAAGAATAGCTTCAACTTTCTCAGGATCCATCTTCAAACCATTAGCTAAAATTACAAATCCCAAATATACAATCTTCTCTTTCATGAATGAACACTTTTTCAAATTAATCAACAACTTTTCCTCTTTCAATCTCTGCAATATCTGTCTAATGTGCAATAAATGATCTTCTCTGGATTTACTGAATATCAGAATGTCATCCAAGTACACAATCACAAATTTACCCAAGAATTTTTTCAGAACTTCATTCATTAACCTCATAAAAGTACTTGGTGCATTAGTTAAACTAAAAGGCATAACCAACTGCTCATACAAACCTTTTTTTGTCTTAAAAGAAGTCTTCCACTCATCACCTTGCCTGATTCTAATATGATGATATCCACTCTTCAAATCAATCTTAGTAAAATACTTTGCTCCACTCAAACAATCTATTATGTCATCCATTCTTGGTATAGGGAACCGATACTTAACTGTTATCTTGTTAATTTCTCTCGAATCAATACACATTTTCCATTTTCCATTCTTTTTAGGTGCCAATACAACTGGTACTGCACACATACTCAAAATTTATTTGATCAATTCTTTCTGCACTAACTCATTAACTTGTCAGTTAAGTTCCTCATTCTTGGTTGGTGTCAACCGGTGTGGTGCTTTATTCAACAAACTAACTCCTAGAATTAGATCCATAGAATGACTAATGTTTCTTATGGGTGGTAAACCATCATGTACATTATCTGAAATGATTTCTTTGTACTCGATGAGAAAATTCTCAACCTCTCTCGACACTTTATCTTCTGTTGTCCCACTCGGTTTGTTAGGAATCAAAGCATAACATACATCATTCTTCTTCAAATCCATCACAAACTACCTACCTTCCAACAAACAAACTTTCATAGATGCACATATTTAACCAATAGATTCTTGAATGAAAGGTAACAAGATTTGTCTTTTTCCATCAACCCAAATAGTATATTTATTCAATCTCCCATCATGTATAGCATGTCTATCATATTGCCAAGGTCTACCCAACAAAATATGACAACAATCCATAAACATAATATCACACAACACCTTATGATAGTACTTTGCAATCTTTCGATTCACAAAACATTGTTCACTTACCATCAGTGTATGCTCATTTGTGATCCATGAAATTTGATAGGGCTTCAGATCTTTCAACCTTTATAGCTGCAACTTTGCAACCATTTCTTCTGATGCCAGATTCTCCGAGCTTACACTGTCAATGATCACTTTCTAAAATTTGTCTGTCACTCTGCATCTGGTCTTGAACAAGCTCTTTCTTATCGGATCTTCCTTAGTCTCTTCACTCCACAATACTCTTCCGACCATTAGGTTTCCTTCCTTCTCAGGCTTATTCAGTGAACCTTCCTGCACCAAAACATTTATGTTGCTACCGACCTTCTTATTTGCATGTGTACACTCAAATGATCTATGTTCTTCTGCACAATTGTAACAAGTTCCTCAAAATCCTCCTCTACCTTAGCCACCTTAGGAGTGGTTACCTTTTCCTCGGAAGGAACTTTCACCTTTCCACTCGGTCTTGCCTTTGTCTTGATTTGTTTTGTCTTGATCAAATCTACTATTTTCACCATAGGATCTACCTCTTTCTCTAGAGAATCTACGACCTCTTCCCCTTTGTCTTTGTTCATGTCTTTTATTTAATTTCTCCTCAACATTAGGGAAAATTGATAAGCTTCTTCAATACTCTCCATTTTCACCAAACTGATCTCTTCTTGGATAAAAGTCCTTAACCCATTCAAGTAGCTTGCAATTCTTTCCACTTCAATTTCGATATGTCCAGATCTAATATCCAATCTGTAAAATTCCTCAGTGTAATCTTTCACCGAGCTATCTTTCTGCTTCAAACTTTGTATTCTCATAACTAGGTTAATCTAATAATCACAAGGTAGAAACTTTCCTTTCAATTTGTTCACCATCTAATTCCATACCTTAATTTTGTCTTTACCTTTCTTCTTTCTATCTAATTGCAAATGCTCCCACCAAAAGGATGCATGACCTTTCAATTTTGTGTTGCAATTTCACCTTCTTTAACTTTTCTATGTTCTCATATTCAAAGTAATTCTCCCTCTCGATTATCCAGTCTACCAATTCATTCGAATCCAATCTCCCATTATACTTAGGAGGGTTAAACTGTGGTGTAGACTTTAGACTAGTCATTGCCTTCAAAAGTCTTTCTTCTCCTTGATTCATCACAGGTAGTGTTGCAACTTCTCCCTACACTTCTTCCTCGGTTTCATCACTACTAACATCTTCAAGATGTCTTCCTCAACGCTGGGATGTCTCAACAGCTTCTAACCTAGCATCAATCTACCTTAGCATATCAGCTAAGCCTAGATATGCATCTCACCTCCCTCGAACCATCTTGAAACCCTCTGCAATTGCAGGTCAGATCGCAATCTACCACCCCACAACAATATCACCAACTAGGGCTTACAAGAAGGAACCTCTAGATCTCAACCTTCGCTCCAATACCACCTAATGCAAGGAGGGATGATACTTGGGCCAAAGGCACTCCCAAATACCAAACCTCTCGCAGAACAACTCATAAGCAACACAATATCGCAACCCAAATTAACTGCACATGTCGACCATCATCAACAATTAAATTCCACCAGTCGGTGAACTCAACAACCGAGAAACACCGAACACTACTGAACTAACTCGGTAAAAGAACCTACAAAGCAGTAACCAAGCTCGCCAGTGACTGACATAAACACTTCACCAAGAACTCAAAAGTAGTTACCGAGCAAACCGAACAAGCTATCGAGTAGCCAAACAAGCTCTAACATATTTTTTGGTTGATCCAGGATTGCCATAAACCCAAGATGCTCTTTCATCACTATAATTCCATTGGTATTATTGAAAGATTGAAGATTAGGCCAATATAATTTTTATTGTATGATATATATATATATATATATATATATATATATATATATATATATATATATATATATATATATATATATATATATTAATATGTAGACATTTGACTCTTTATTTTTGTGTATTATATTATAAGTTTATTTATCAGCATTACATATTCATCTCTCTATAAATGTATTATATTACAAGTTTATTTATCAACATTACATATTCACCATTGTCTAAACATCTAATGTAACCATATTTAATCATAAATATAACTTGGTGCATACATGGTGATACTTCTGCCTAATTAATACTAATTGGAATATGTACAATGGTGGTATTTCCACCCAATTAATAGTGATAGGAACATGTACAATTTTGTTTCCCTATTCATATTCCAATTGTCTTTTGTTGTACCTAACGATCCTCTGTTAAAATTTTGAGTCTGCCCTCAAATGAAGGCACTGTCTATGCAAGGGCCAAAATGCACCTGATTAGACAATTTGTTTCTATTTATTAATTAAATTAAAAATATAGTACACTTGTTTTGTGAATTTTAATTTATTTAAAAAATAGTTGAATCAGGTTCATTTTGGCCCCTGCATAGCCATTTCGTCAAATGAATGGTCTTGACTTCATGGTATACCTTGCACGATGGAGTCACAACTCTTGGTCTACGATTAGACACCTCTTTATCCTCAAGTTTCTTAACGCTAAATAATTAATTGTCTTCTTAAACATATGATATATTATTTCTAATTGTTGTTGACACGACACCAACCATTAGACAATTTGTTAGCCTTCTCCTTAATCGATAACTGCATACATATTGGGTGTCGACTTGTCTTCACCATGATTTCCAGGCACATTCCAAAGTCCGTGTTTTCCCTCATCAAACAATTACTTTATAATAACCATCACTCTTATACAAAATCCATTATCGAATATTCATATGTGATATGCATATAATGAAATATTATATTAACATATATGTATGTTATAATAACATTGATTAGCATAATTACTTGTTTATAACATTGATTAATATAATTATTTATTTGTATTAGTAATTAACATCATTAACTACTGTATTTTTTCATATAAGGAATTTATATAATGTCTTGCTTGATATATAAACGATTAATTACATATATTCAAGCAATATATATTTTATATAAGCATTAAAATTATATTTATTTTATACACATATTAGTTACGACTCATGACAATTCGTCCTCCTTGAATTTTTTTGTCCTCAAGAAACTTAAGGTTTTTTCTTCTCCTATCCATGTAGCATCATCATTAGGTAAGCCTTTCCATTCACTAAGTATTTAGAAACAATTCAATTTTTAACCTTTTTTTTTCTCTCCTATCAAGGAAATTTTGAGCTCCAAAACAAGTTTACCTTCGTCGTTGAAAGGTGACAATTTTGTACAAGGACTGATATGTTGCCCAAGGACTTTCTTAATTTTGGTATGTGGAAAACATTATGTATTCTACAACCTTTAGATGA
Organism: Chamaecyparis obtusa; assembly: GCA_027943335.1. NCBI lineage: Eukaryota > Viridiplantae > Streptophyta > Pinopsida > Cupressales > Cupressaceae > Chamaecyparis > Chamaecyparis obtusa. The sequence continues at coordinate 376,071 of BSBK01007185.1, read as the reverse complement.
TTCTATCTCATAGGCTATGTCACCAATCCTCCTCAATACCTTGTATGGCCCCAAGGCTCTAGTTTCTTGGCTCCACTTCTCTTGATTGAAGATTTCTTGTATGGTTGTAACCTCAAGAATACCAAGTCTTCAACTTTAAATGTCCTTTCCTTACACTCTCAATCAACATAGTTTTTATGTTGGTTATGAACATGATGAAGATTGTCTTTGAGAGTAATCATAATATCTATATTCTATTGTATGTCACTAATAAATTTGGCATCGATTTGCGACGGCTATGTGTCGCAATTGAGACAACCATGTGTTGCAATTGCGACAGTAATAGACGTCGCTATTTTTTAGTCGCAAAATACGATGTCTTTCCTTTTCCGTCGCAATTACAACTTCAATCCGTCGCTATGCAGACCCTTCATTGTGACATCAACCCCACTGCAATTTCTTATATTAGCGTCACAATGGCGACGAATACCATAGTACTTACGATGTGCTTGCTTGATATTGCGATGGCATTTGGGGCGTCGCCAATATAGGAAATCTATCGTAATTCTATGCGTATACGTCGCAATCGTGACAAACACCCAAGCAACTGCGACGGCTAGAGGCTTGTCGCATGGTCGCATGCGCTTGGGAAGCCGCATGCGATCATGCGACAAGCATGAAACCGCACCACTGAAACCGTCACAAGTGCGACGTACACACATCGAAACTACAATGGCATTTGGGCGTCACCAATATAGCAAATTCGTCGTAATTATATGCATATACGTCGTAATGGCGACAAACACCCATGCAACTGCGACGACTAGAGGCTTGTCGCATGGTCACATGCGCTTGGGAAGCCGCATGCGATCATGCAACAAGCATGAAAATGCACCATCGAAACTGTCGTAAGTGCGACGTACGCACACCGAAACTGCAATGGCATTTGGGCGTCGCCAATACAGAAAATCCATCGTAGGGTAAAGGTCTACGGGTTGTCGCATGTTCGCATAGCCCGTCTCCTAGCTATGCGATCATGCGACAAGGGTGCCACGTGTGTTGGGGCCTGTTTGTAGCTGTTTGGAAGTCCCGTTGGCAGGTGGTGTCGTGGTGGTTCCCGATTGGTCAGCATGGCGGTAGTGGTGGTGATTGCTGGCGGTTAGTCGCATGTTCGCATAGCCTTTTTCAAGGCTATGCGATCATGCGACTGACATTTTGCATTAACTCTTGACATCGGCGGTTATGCGGAGGTAGAGGATTGCAGTGTGTCGCAAGTTCGCATAGCCCGTTTCCTGGCTATGCGATCATGCGACAATTGTTTGATGTCGCTGTTGCAGAGTTAAGTGGGTTCACGGTACTAGTGGTGCTGACATGCTGGATTCTGATTGGCTGTTGATCGGCTAGTCGTTGGCGCCCAATTTCAAATGTGATTGCAGGGTTTCTTGCCGGTGTTTTCACAGTGAGCTGTTTGCGACATGTGTGGTAGCTCAGAATTTGAATTCTACAGGACAATAGCAGTTGCGATAATGATGAAGAGGATCTATGCGGCCGTCCTGATCTGATTTTGCTGCCAATAGATGAGTGAAAGCTACATAGATGAGAACAAGATATAATAATTTATCTAAATGAGAAGCTGTGGTTAGATGATAGGAAGAATATTTTATAAAGGATAAGAATTGTACTATTTTTGATAATTTATATTTTCATTTGGGAGCCTAAGATACGTGGAGGCATCCACTACCAAGGAAGGTTGAAGGCGCTCGAATTCTAAAAGAATAGGGGAAATAAATGTAGGCCCTATAATATCATTATTTGTATAAGAAATATGTATGAACTGATTTTCAATTTAATGAAAATTAAATATTTATTTTAATGCTAATAATTATGGTGTATGTGTTATGTAGCTTTATTTTAATGAATATTGGGGTTCATTCCTCATTAAAAGTTCAATTGCTTACTTTATCTTAACAGGTGATTCTTTAAATGCACATTATCAAGGTGATTCTTTATATGCAGATTATCAAGGAGAAGATATGTGTATATGGGTGTTATTATTTTCTTATAAAACTAGTAAGGTGACTTGTTTAACAATATTTTACTTGCAACAATATTTGGATGCTTAATACAACTCTACGTCCTTGATGTCTTCAAATATTCTCACTACCATTCCACTGCTGAAACTCACAGAAAAATAAGCCTACCTGTAGTTTTCTAGTCTTGACGGATGGGAACCTACCCAAAACAAAGGCATTTCTTGTAGAATAATCATGCTCTGTTGACTATTTATCAATCTTTATGAATGGTAATCTTTGATTAGTTAAGAGTAAAAAATAAATTTGATAAAGCGTGACAGTTCAATTAAAATGTAAGTGTTTATGGACAACATAAATGAATTTAAGATGTTATTAATGTGGTCCTATCTGGTTAGCATATTTGCTGTTGAATTACATATTTATTAGTAGTAGGCCTATTGGGAGTGAATTGATTGAGCGACTTGACTGGTCTTTCTTTTGTGCTCACATGAATACCTAACCGAACACATGCTACGTCTGTCACTGAGCTTCTTGCTGCCTCTGAATTTAGTAATGTTTTTGCAAGACTTCAAGCTCTTTCTTTTATCATCTAAAGATGACAAGTGTCAGTGGAAACAGAGATAAAATGGTTAGAACTGTTTGAGTTTAGGGTTTCACATTTTTATGCTAAAATTTGAGCAGATGGATTCATTTCGCAAAAGTGCAGCATTCATGAGATTTTATGGGAGCCGCCAATATAGGTGCACTACCAAACAATATCGGGTAAATTTCCCCAATTGTGAATTTTCCCTTTTCAAAACATCGAAAAAACCAAGGCAACTAGAAAAAAATTGTCCATACAAAATTTGGATCTGTACCAGGACAAGAGTTTATCTTTGTATCTTAGACATGATTTGGCTCTTCTCGTTCATAACTATGCTCTAATCATTTGTAACTGAATAGGATGATCCCATAATGCTTGAAACAATTTTTTTTTAAACATGAGGGGTAGCTATTTTACATGTGAATAGCATCTCTAGGGAAGACTTGTATTACATGGGGTTTCATGTCTTGACAACATCCATGGCATTGTAGGAAGGTTACTAATCTAGCGAAAATAAATTCACAATCCTAGTTATATCCCTACTGAATATAATTCTTGAATTGGAAACAACTTAAAAGATGAATTGAAATATCATTTCATATTATTCTTATTAAGAATCATAACAGACTATTAATAATATAGCAGATTCTAGTCAAGTCTAAAGGAACGGTATACACAAGAAACAATCACTTTTTTTTTTTCTATGTATGACAATAGCACCCACCCAAATTTTTTTTAAACATTCTTAAAATTTTAATACTATAAATTCTATGAAACTTGATGCTGAAGAATATTGTATCCCTCTACTCCATTTTAAATATTAAAGAAAATGAATAAAACCAACAAATGTTCCCAAAAACAAGGAATCCAAAATAATATTACACCTTGAATTAAAATTACTAAATTCCATATGGTAAACAAACTTCAGTACTCGGTAAAATACACAAACAATAAAGATCGGTTAATTGATACTTTGGCCTTACTAGTGTAAGTTCCATAAAATATTTGAAAGTCAATAAACAATGGAATGCTACAACAAAATAATGCAGAGTGAGACATCTATAGACATACTAGATACTCAATAGGGCATTGCAATTGTATGTCCTATGAGGTCAGTGAACTGCTGAGCTACATAACCTGCAATGAAGTAAAAGTATAGCAAACCCCAAATAAGCTTGTATGTCAACTTAGTGCTAGTATAAAAAACATCCATTACATGACTGTTTATCAATAGAACTCTATAATTAACATTTGGTCAAAATATGTGTAATAAACATTTAGGCTTTATAAATCCATGATATCAAATGAATTTTGTGTTTTTAGCATAGAATAATTTTAAGCAATGACCTTTGAGACATTAATTTGTGAATCATGTTTTTAGCACACACAATATTTTAATGGACAACGAAGTATAGAACATGGAGGAATCTATAATTATTTTATTCATCTTTAAAGCAACCATCTTTTATAAAGAAATATTTGAGCTTAACTAAAGGTTTTATTTCCTATATCAAAATATACACATTGAATTGGATTACAATCATGGTGCAGACAACACTGCCATTCCCTCAACAATTTTGTATCTGCTCACCCAGCCAAAATCACTCTTCCAAAATTAATAAATTATTAATACGATGGGTATATTTATTTTAAGGTTGTAAGTGAAGTATAGTTAGAAATTGGAAATGCTCTGGCAGATTTGTATGCAGTGGAATGTGGAACTCTAGGCTTAGCTCATAAACTCTGACAGAATTTCTGTAAAGGAATGTAGAACCATAGACACTGTGTGTGAACTGTTTGACTGAATTGCTCAAAGAAATATGGCCTCATGACGTGCCATGATCTCTAAATGCACAAGATAGACATATGAAAAGACCAATTAAACTTGCTCTATATTACTATTGTTATGATGGTTATTTCACCATTTCCTCCTGATATGGGACTGAATCCATTCAAATGGAGGGTACAAATGTGGTAAAGATGAAGGAAATGAATGTGTTGGGTTTCCTTACATACAATAATAATGAAGAGTCTACGAAGAATTACCTGGAAAAAGATTTTTCCCTCCGTTCCTCTGCCTCAAACTCTACTCTGAGTCTATGAAGAATTACCTACAAGAAGATGTACCAAGAACCTTAGAGTAGTCACAGGGTATTAGAGTACTATCAGATACAAATCTTCAAAAGACTTTGAAAAGTATAAATTTAACAAAATAGAGAAATATTTAGTATCTTATTGAGCTTCACTTTGTTTTGAGAATAGTTTAATATTCTCTACTAAACAGGGCCAACCACGTGAAGGTGGAAGCTCATTTGGCCCCACCCCCCCTCCCCCTAACATCACTCTACATTCCCCATTAACATCTAACATTCATTCATTCTTTCAACCATTAATAAAATGTAACATTCAATCAATATCACATGATAACATTCATTAACACATTAGATTCGTTAACACGCAATATTCATCAATATTTTGCATTAACACATAATTCATGAACATTCATTAGCACATAATTAAATTCATTGAGACATAAAATTCAGTCATTATCAATTAAGGTATGTAGATGACAATCATTTCTTTTTTTTCTTTCTAATTTTTTTTTCTATGTAAGCTCTAAGAGGAGCATCAGTGTTATCATCAATTCCCCCCTCATCAGTTGTTTTGTTCTCTATTCTTGATGATCTCAAATTCCTCTGCTGCTGCAAAGGGGGGTCCTCTGCAATAACAAATAAAATAGTTAAATTAAAAATATTTTATTATAATTGTTACAAGTATTTAATTATTTTAAAGAACATAACTGTGGTGCTCTTTACCTGATCTGGCCACATCATTTTGTCTGGACTCAACCTCAACATGCTCATGAACACCGACCCCTCGATCCTCTACAGCTGCTATACAAAATGTTACGTTAATCCAAACACCAATTGCAATTACATATAAAAAATTTAATAGAAAATGTATACCTCCACCACTAGGATGCACATCATGTGAACCTTCATCATGCACAGATTGTGTAGAAGGATTGTCAGGCTGCATTCCAATATCCTACACATTGTTATCATTGCTTGCTTAAAACAGATATATTCACTTTATATTGGAACTTAACATCAAATAGACTAATTGGTAAAGTATTCAATTTGAAATAAATTTCATTTAGCTTATTTACCTGTGGCTCAGATGCATCATTATTAGAACCTTGTGCACTGATTTGAGCTCGTAGCCATTCAGCCATGGCTCTATAGCCTTGTTGGAAGCCAATTCTCTTGTCCTCTTCTGTGAGGCATCTATTGAACTCTGAGCCCTACATTTTTGCTTGGTATGGTGAATTTTACTTGCATTGTTTCATCAAAAAAAAATTCCTTGCAATATATAAAAAATTTGATACAATTTTTCATTTACTAATACTTACAACTCGTGCTTGAAGTTTTGAAAAACCACCAGAGCTGAGCTTGTGTGTCCTGTGCTTTTCTAGTCTTGCCTTTGTTGCCTTTGATGTTTCAGGCAATCTATGAAAAGTTTGAAATATGTTAGATCATATAATATAGAGGTTAATTAGTACATAATTACATTCTCAACAATATCACATACCTTGCTCTACTCTCTACTAGTGTAATTCCTTTTTTCATGTCAGCTTTATACTTTCCATCCAAAATCAGAGCCTGCCACTCAGCCTCAGGAACATAGGGCAGACGCTTGTGCCTGGGGTTAACCTGTAAATTTTTCCTATACTGGTCCCTAATATACTTCAAACATAAACCAACTCTTTCAAGGAGCCTGTTTCTCTCGAATGCACGAGGTCCAAGAAGAAGACAAGGAAGAAATGCCAAAAGGTAATGCAGACCCTGAGACAGGAGAATTCTTAATGTTTAGGAGAGGTGAGGAATGGACACCACAAGTAAGTATTTTCAGGACTCATTGTTTAATACAAGGTGAAGTTTATAAATTAGTCATAGATTCAGGTACTTGCAACAATCTAATATCATGGGATGTTGTCAATGCTTTGAAACTGCCTATTCAACACCATCCTAGGGCTTATTATGCTACATGGGTGGAGGAAAATCAAAATTTCATAGTGCATTATCAGACCATGTTAAATTTCTCAATAGGTGGGTACTCTAATCAGATTCTATGTGATGTTGTAAAAATGAATTGTGCACATGTTATCCTAGGAAGATCTTGGCAAGTTTCTAGGAAAGTGTTACATGATTGCTTCACTAACATCTACCAAGTGTGGAGTAATGGAAAAAGGTTTGAGTTGATACCATTGCCTTGCAAGGGAAATGAATCTCTCCTCATAGGAAGAATCAGAGAATTGGATACAGGTCAGACTGGGAAAAGCATAAAGTTGGAACAACAAGTAGTGGAGAATAAAGGACAGAGAATTCTGAATTCTGTGACAGAGATAAGGACAGGATTTAAAGGTGGTGAAGGAGTGTTAGTGGGGGATTAGTACTATCCTATCAGAGGACATGAAAAAGATAATGAAAAGATGGTGCAGTAGCAGTTGGAAGGACAACAGGGGTACTGCCCCAAACAGGCAGAAATAAAGACTGTCCAGGCAGTCAAGAAAACAACCAAGGCAGCAATGGTGACTGCCCCAAGGGCAGGAGTTATGATTTCTAACAAATGTTTGAATGTTTTGCATGTAGGACATCAGCAGAAGAGACACTTTACCTTAGGAGGTTTCATTCCTATGCACCATATGCAGAGAAATGGAGGAAAAGAAGCAATTTATGCCAGACACGGTTCTTGGGACAAGAACATCTTTAAAGGTGGTGAAATTGATGCAGGAGCATCATATGCTTGTCAAAGGCACATTGGAGATCCAAGGCATTATCAAGTTCATGGAGCATCTCCTGGATTCAATTGGGAAATCCTTCAACCAATCATGGCACATGGAGGCATTGGAAGTCATGAAATTGCATAATGTCCCGATGGATTTCTATGTTGAAAAAAAGTTGTAATTGCATCTTAGGGTTGCCTAGGGTAGAAAAGACATTGGATAGGGTCCTATAGGTTATCATAACCTTACCATGTCATTACATAAATAAGAAGATTCAATAAACTCTTTAAGAGCCTAGTTTAGTAGTTTAAAATTTGAAATTTGAATGTTAATGGGTATAAAGCCATTTTGGAAGGAAACTCCATAATTCAAATTTTAAGAAGGATTAGAAAATGAAACCAATTGGAGATGGTTAAGAGGGGTAGTTACCATGCCCAGGTCTATAAATATATGTTTGTACGGACTGGAAGATATAATGGACGGACTGTCTCAGAAAAGTGAATAGAAAAAGCTTGGTTTGAATAGCAATTTGAAGCATTCTTGGTTTTTCTGCATATCTTTGGATTGGGAATGTATTGTGCTATCTTACCAAACATTTTTTGATGATAATAATCAAGTCTTGAATCCATTTGGTGAGTTTGTTGTTCAATTTTATTCACTGCGTGGTTGTAGCAAACAGTTTTCAAGCAATTTTGTAGTTTTTTTTTCATTAAATCATGCTCATCCCATGAAATGTCCACTATTTCTTCATGGAATGGAACTCTTCTAACATGTACAAATGCTTCTAACTCTGTAATGAATATCTAACCAAAATATTTGGTGGCCACCAACAATAAAAAGGTGAAAACAAGGGTTAAGGATTGAAGGGACAGTCCTATAGAGAGAGATTTGCCTTAAGGAGGGCAGTGTTTGAGTTTTGATTCATGGTTATGATGTTGAAAAATTGATGTTTGCACTTGGAATTAGTCAAAGAAGTTGTTACACATGTGAGATTGGTGATACCCTAGGAACAAGGGTTTATAAGGGATGAATTGGGGTTTTTGGGGATGGGAAACCCATAGACTGAAATTGATTGTGTATTTGTCTAATTGAAGGCATTTTATGAGCCTATACAAAGTTTGAAGTCCATACATTAAGTATTGCTATATGTTGCTTTGTAAATGCACTAGTTGTTCCATTGTTAAAGACAGGGTCATTGTGAAGAAACTTTGATTTTTGCCAAAGGAAGCCCATCCAATCTTGACATATGTTTTATATAAGGATAAAGGGTATTTGAAAAGGTTGTTTGTTCAGAGAGTCACTTGAGAAAAAAAAAAGATATTTGCCAATTTACCTTGCTGCTGTTACAGAAATTGAAAATTGTCATTGACAACATTTTGGTTTGCTATGCATTTTTACTTCAGAGGTGTTGAAACTTGAAGGTGATATTTGGAACATGTTAGATATGCTAAAATAAACCTATTGAAGCCTTGAAACCTCCTAGAGTTGACTATTTGTAGATTTTGCCCATCAGGCCCTAGAAGGGTCACTTGGAACACTTCTACAATTTTGCTCATTTTGGGTTGTTTAAAGGGTTCATCATTCTATCCTCTGCATCACTCCCATTTTAGCACAAGCAGAGAGAATGCTGACAAAGGTTGTGAAATTAGGATTTACACCTACCAAGTGTATTTGATTGAAAGTTTCTACAACCTTTTCAACAAATCCATCTTGTGCATATCTTGCAATTGTTGCAGTCCATGAGACCACGTTTCTCTGAGGCATTCTCTCAAACAATTTATGTGCCTTGTCTATGCTTTTAAATTTTGCATATATGTCTATAACAGAATTTCCAACTATAATATCTCATGAAAACCCCCCTTTCATTATGCTTTGATGGATATCCATACCCTGTTCCAAAGATCCTATTTTGGCACAGACAAGGAGTATGTTGGCAAAGGTTATGGAATAGGCACGGAGTAAGAGGAGTTATAGAATGAATAACTTTGTGAATCTTCCACTGTACTAGACCAACTTTGTGCATCTTCCACCGTACTAGACTAGCTCAGTTATCTTCAATAAAAATATTTGTTAAATATGGAGAGGTATCAATCTTAAGGCATCTAACTTAATTTCATTGTGTAATACATAAACCCAACATCTGAAATAGGCACCTTGAGGTTGATGAACTGAGCATTTAATGAATCTCTATTTTAAACTTTCAAAGATATCTGCATTAGTTCTTATTTTCACATGTTCCCTTCTTTCTTCTTTCTCCCTGCAGCCTCCTTTCAAATGAGTTTCTCTTCTCCCTTCTATATCTCATGTTTGAGGGAGTCACAATTTTTCATTTCATGCATTTTGACTATTTGTTAAAGTTAATTTTATTCTTTTAAATTTAAATTTTAATCTTATTTTTATCCTTTTGTATTTTACTTTATTATTTTTTATAATTAAATCCTATTCAAAGAGGGGACATTACAATGACAATTTGGTAATTTGGGGTGAAATTGCATAGTTCTTTGAATAAATCCATGTAGGCTAGTCTAGTTGAGGTGTTTAGGCATGCTTAGGAAGGCATTTTGCATCCACTTAAATTTAATCTTTAAAAGTTATTTATAACTCACTTATGAGATCATAGAATCAGATTTCAGAGGCATTTCTCTCATGGTCTATATCAACATTCAGTACTCTCTTCTTCTTGAATTAACATGTTTATTCCACTATCATAATTTTGTGGGGATACATCAAAACTCCTCGAGATCCTTGTGAAAACATATATAGTAAGGGCTGTAGAAAAATAAAAACACCAAACCAAATAATAAGCCCCCATAATGTAAAGCCAATATAGGAATTCATGAACTAAATTTAGCGGCTGAATTTGACTATGTTAACTGTCAATGCAAACATCATCTTGTAATTGTTCTATCTAATGTCCTTTTTTTCAAAATGAAGCCCAGTTGAAACCCAAAATGCCCATCATATATTTAAATTCTTTAAGTGGATTTTGGGAATTTTGCACTAAGGAAATGGGATTAAAATTATAATAGAGGGCCTCAAGTAAAGTGAAAATATAAAAGAAGGTCTCTTATCATTAAATTTTATTTTAAATAATTCCTCTCCAATATCAATCAAAATTCATGAAGGAAATTTGAAGATTTATATCTTTTAGATGAAATTTCTATTTAAAAAAGGCAAAGTGAGGAGGATGCATATTGATCTCTTCCTCCTCACTTTTATTCAATGGTGATAGCCATTGAAGAAAGGAATGATCTAACCACATTCAAAGTGGTAGAATAGATAAGTTCTTTACAATCTCATGAGAAGTATATGCAATGTTTTACAGAAAGCTTGGTGCAAGCTTTCCAATCTCCTACAAAAATTGAAGAAACTCTCCCATGATTTATATCTTTTGGACGAAATTTCTATTTAAAAAAGGCAAAGTGAGGAGGATGCATATTGATCTCTTCCTCCTCACTTTTATTCAGTGGTGATAGCCATTGAAGAAAGGAATGATCTAACCACATTCAAAGTGGCAGAATAGATAAGTTCTTTACAATCTCATGAGAAGTATATGCAATGTTCTACAGAAAGCTTGGTGCAAGCTTTCCAATCTCCTACAAAATTTGAAGAAACTCTCCAAAGACTCTTCCTCGCCCAAATAAATTCCAAGGAAATTTTAGCTAATAGAGGACATGGTAGAGAACAAGGAATAGGAAGTGGATCACTGAATCATTCAATGCAGGTGTTCTAAACAATATGGACACGAAGGGAAAAAAGATTGACTTGAATAAGTCAAAAGACAATTAATTAAAGTCTTCCAAAGATGCAAAGTACTCTACATTCTTTGTGTGCATTTTGACAAAAGAACACCAAAAGAATGTGTGGTTCCTAAATAGCAGCTATTCAAATCATATGAAAAGTAAATATACCCTCTTTGTCAAATTAGATGATTCATAAGAAGTCTAACTTAAATTTAGTGATGATAAAGAAAATGATGTAATGGGTAAAAGTACCCTTGCAGTGAAGACTAAGCAAGGAGAAATTATTATATTCATGATACTTGTGCCAAAACTAAAACATAATCTTTTGAATATTGGGCAGCTAGTAGCATAAAATTACAAAAGTGTATTTGAAGATAACCACAGCAAGATATTTAATAAATCAGATAAGTATCGCTTGTAGCAAAGTCTTGTATGATAGAGAATATATTATTTCCTCTCCCATTGCTTTCCACTAAGATGCATGCATTCATGGTAATAACAGATGATTTGTGGTTATGGAACCAACAATACGGTCATTTTAAATTTCAAAGATTAAGTTTGCTTCACAAGAAGAATATGGTTAGAGGACTTCCTACAATTCAATCCAAAGAAGAAATTTGTTCAAGGTGTGCACAAGCACCATCATGGTAATTTTTCAGTGAACAAATCATGGAGGGCAATATCTCCAATAGAGCTTGTGTGTTGACATTTGTGGTGATATGCAAGAGGAGAAATTGGGTAAGGATATTTATTTTTTAACTTTTATTGATGATTTCCTTGCCACACGTTGGTTTATTTTCTTATGCAGATATCTAAGGCTTTTCAATGCTTCAACAATTATAAAGCTATGCTTGAAAAACAAATTGGGTATTATCTCAAAATACTCAAACAGGTAGAGGGGGAGAATTTACTTCCAAAGAGTTTTTTTATTTTGCAACAACTATGTCATAAAGAGAATTTACTGTGGCTTATACTCCCAAAAAAATGGTAATGCAAAAAGAAAGAACGATACCATTATGAAAATGGCATGAAGTATGTTGCAATCAAAATGTCTTCCAAATAGTTATTAGGGGGTTGTGGCAACAATAGTATATATTTTGAATTGAGATCCCACAAAATCAATCAAGAACATCACTCAAAGGAAACTCGAAGTAGTCATAATACTTTTGTAGCTCATTTTCATGTATTTGGTTGTCTAGCATTTATTCATATTCCAATTCAAAGGCAGAAGAAGTTGGATACAAAATCCCAACTTTGTATCCTTATGGGATATTCCAATGCAACTAAAGGGTACATGTGCTATAATCCTAGCACAAAAAATGTTTTTGATGAAGGGAGAGTCTGTCAATGGAAAAATGGTGTACAACAAAATATACTAATAATCATGGGCATTGAAGATGGCAGTGTTCCTCCTCCCCACAAGCTCAAGTGGAAGTTCAAGCTCTAATAGGAGCTCAAGTTCCAGTCCACCAAGTTCTTCTAGTAGCACAAATTCTGATGATAATTCTCATTAAGCATAAACTCCAAGCTCTTCAAGAAATGCACAAAGACTATTTGACATTTATCATAGGACTACAATATAAAACCAATCGTTAATTTTGCTTTGTTTAGTACAATTCAAGTGGAACCCTCTATGTATGAAAAAGTAGTCAAAGGCAAAGTATGGATTAATGCTATGAATGATGAGATGAATGCCATTAATAAAAATAAAACATGGAAATTATTTGCAACTTCCCAAAGATAAACAAGTGATTCATGTCAAATGGATTTATAAGGTGAAATATCATGTTGATGGTTCAATAGAATGACACAAGGCTAGACTAGTCACCAAAGGATTTGCACAAACACCTCAAGTAATTTACAAAAACTTTTGCTACAATTTCTGGACTTGATACAATCAAGATTATATTGGCTATTGCTACATAATACAAGTGGCTAGTATCTCGGATAAATGTAAAATCTATCTTCCTTAATAGTTATATAGATAAGGATGTCTATGTGGAACATTCAACAACCTATGGGCTATGAAATTCTAGGCAAAAAACAATTAGTTTACAAGTTTTTAGAAAAAACACTTTATGGGTTGAAGCAAGCTCCCAATGCCTAGTATACAAGGATTAGCAGTTATTTCTTGAAGAAGAGATTTAGTAGAAGAAACTAAGAGCCAACCTCATATGTTCAACATATTGATTATGATATTCTCATTGGTTGCCTTTACGTCGATGATCTTATTTATATAGGTAACAACAAAGCTCTCATGGAGAAAGAAATGAAACAGAAATATGAAATGTCAAATATAGGACCCATGCATTATTTCCTTGGTGTGAAAGTTCAACAAAAATTAGAAGGTATATTTATCAAACCAAATATGTAATTTTAGAATATCCCATCCAAAAATGCTCAACCCTCGTTCTATTAGCTACTGAACTTCTACAGCTTTAACTGATCATACAAAATGATTTGGTGTATTGATAGTTAAAAGAATTTCTAATTAAAAAATCATAACATAATTTTTAAACACTACTATTTTTTAGTGCACTTTTATATAGTGGATATCGTGACATGCCCTGGTTGGTTAACTTTAGAATATCCAAAAATTCTCAACAACCATTCTATAACTGCTGTACTTCTACAACTTAAACACTTCATACAAAGTGATGCAAAACCATCGAATTATCGTCGTAACTAAAATGGTAATAGTTACACCCCAGTGACAAACATGTAGATTTATCAAAAGACTCAGTGCAGTCTTGAGAGCCTTCTACAAGGCATTTTCAGATTTGTGCACTGTGTTGAGTGCTTTGTTGAAATGAAGGACATCGTCAGAGGAATGTTTAGGTTTTTAAACGATATTTGTAAACCCTAGCTGGGCTCATGGCTATATCATTTGAAAGCACAGTCTAAGGCATTTTTAGAATCTCCATGAATCACAATGTTAATGATCAATCTTATGACCTAGAAATATAAAGAATAATGTATGACAATAATACAACAAAGCTTTCACCTATCGGTGCTATCAAGAGTTTAAGGGGCAGTGTTCCATTTAATGGAGGCATCGATACGAATTAGTGTACAATACAGAAGCAACGCCCTAAGTACCTGAGCGCATGATAAAGGGAAGAGAGGGCAACACAAAAGGAGGAGGAAGTGAAGTTTAAAATCATACCTTTCTCGGCCTTTTGGATTCTAAATGTACAATGCCTTTCACCGCAGAGATGCCTAGCCGCAGAGATCTCCTCGTCCAACATACAAATTATCCAATGGATGCAAAAATCCCTCTCGGTGCTATTGAACATAGAAATGACCAACGTTTTCTTTTTCTTTTTTTTTCTTATATCCCGTTAATGTCGCAATTGCAACGTTGTCGGGTTATAATTGAAAAAAAAAAGCCAAAAACATATAACATTTGCCCGCCGTCACAAATTGTCGTCGCAATTTCACCCCAAATGTATTAGTGTGTGATGACCCACAACTAATTGAATATCTTGATGAACTGAAGAGACCATGATTAGAGATCACCGAGCTATTAAAGTGATATGTAAGATGATTAAATCAGTCAATATGTTGTCATTGATGTCAACTAGTTTTGACTATACTTATCATGATAGTTACAAACATCTAAATATCTGTAGAAGGAAGAAATGGTGAAAAAATGAGATATCTACATAAGGAAAAGATGGATATGATAGATAAGGATAAGGTATACATTGGGTAACTTATTGATGAGTGTATGACTTTATATTGTTGACTTAAGCATGTTACATTATTCCATTATGAAGAAGAGATTAGAATTTAACAAGTTAATGTGGTCGATAATTGAAGAATTCTGTATACACCGAGCCAGTGCAGTGTATATCCAGTGAAATTAATAACCGAGTTAGTTATCACCGACACATTTAGTATTAACTGAGTATGGATGAAAACATTAAATGCTAAGAACAACCGACTGAAATTGATGAGTTGGAAATTGTTATGATTTCAAGGTAAAGGATTAAGTTTGTTATAAGATCCATGACTAACATAATTTAGAGATGATCTAAAGGATGAGATTGAAACATGTTATTGACACATCTGTTGAGGAAGGTTTAAGCGGCAAAATGGACGAAGGAGATTAAGAGGCAAAATCTGATGGCTGATATGTAAACGGTTTACTTGTCTATTTAAGAGACATGAGTTTCATTGTTGAAACATGCCAGACGAATATAGATTGTAGAAGATTTCACGTGAAGACACTTTTCATGCATTCCTAGTCAAACTAGTTACAGACATAATCGAGCTGTAGGCATTACCGAGCGTCAGAGATATATACACCAAGTAAAGTAAGTTGGGGAAATTTGAGGATGTGAATTAATTAATGATCAAATGAGTTTTATGAGCTTAGCATATATCTGAATATTTGCATTTGAGTTATATTTGAATCAGATCAAAACTATATTAGTTTAACCATTGATTCAACAAAATCTCTTAACCGAGTGGACTTAACCGTCTTTTTGTATTACCATATGACATTCCTTGAATGTTAATTGTTATCTTGTTGACTCTATAGTGAATGCTGGTCAAGAGTTAAATCTTAGTGATAAACCTCTAACTAGGTCACACCTAACAATGTGCATTGTAACCTTTAACAAGGTTGGCTCCTAATCGAGCTCACTTCAGAAGAGTGAAATATTTTGGGTTACCGATCCTAGGTGGTTTTTCCCTTAGCAGGGTTTCCATGTTAAATCATTGTGTTATGTGTTATTTGCTATGATTGTTTTGCTATCATACTTTACATACTGCATAGTTGATTTAATCGGTAATCATAGTTTAATTAAATTACTGGTATTCGGTAAATGAACAGACAAATAAATATTTTATCTTACCGAGGTGTTTATATTGTTGAAAAAGTTTTTAAAAGTACATATGAGAGTTTGGGACTGTAGGATAACTGATTTAACTGATTCACCCCCTCTCTTAGTTATTCTAGCAGTATGTAGTTCTTGGCTCCTGGCACCTTGCTATCCTAGGTGATTAAACTCTTGAATGTGGTGGCTTCATATCCATATACTACTTTAAATGAACTCATCCCAATTGACATGTGGTGGGTGGTATTGTGATGAAGGGTGCTCCCCTTAATACCACAAACACATAACATAAATAGAGAAACAACAACAATTTGCAAGAACATAAAATGGGCTTCTTATTATCTCCACAAATGTGGAATTACAAATTTTAGAATTACAATATGCAAAGCCACATGGGCATTTTCCCTTACAATATTTTGTAGGACAAAGCCTCGAATCGTTACCCAAATCTACCTAGAACTACCCTAGACAATACTACAGACCTTTCTTATATAGGCAATTTCCACCGCCCGAGAAGGTTCTAAAAATTTAGCCCTTAAGGCTGACTTCCCTAAGAATTATTTTATTTTCATTTTATTGTATATAGGGTCAGCTCCAAATAATTACAAAAAATGTTTTTAGGTACACCAACTTTTGGAGGCCATAACTTTCTAACCGTAGTTCTGATTTTCTATTATAACCACTTTTCAGAAATGGCAGGACCTAATCTACAACGCCTGACTCGCGCAAGCTCTAGTCAGCTAGGGTTCAATCACAATCCAGAGCCTCTAAGGCCTTCAAAATTGAGCTTAAATATTTCATACCAAAAAACCTCAATAACTTCACTGATATAAATGATATGACAATGAAACTCATCTGGTAGGCTGATATGACTAAGATGAACCTCCACCTGTGAAATGATAACATTCTGATATCGTATGACCAACTTACTAAAAATAGCAAGTTTCCATAAATAGCAGCTCTGCACAAGATAGCCCTTATTGAAAAGAAACCAAAAATATTTTTGGGTGATGCAAGATTGCTCTTACACCCAGGATGCTCCTGCATTAGACACCCGGGGTAATTTGAGAAGTGACCCTGTCACGACTCAGGTGTGTAGAGGAAAACCAAGATGGTTAACCTCCTCCCTTGTTAGCCATGATGAATCTTCAATAGGTCATCCTTTCCATTTGACTAGATATTCTTCATATGTCCTGTTCCTTGTGCTTCTACCAACATGACTATCCAAGTATGTCCTCAATCTCCTTGGTAGCTGAACTAGTTGCTGGAATAATCCACTGTGCTTCCGTGACCCATCTTCAACACCCCCTTCATGATACTTTGTTAAATCTAAAATGTTAAATACTAGTGAAATATTCAGCACAGTAGGAAACTTGACCTCATAGGAATTTCTTGAATCATGCTTCTTCAATATCTTACATGGCCCAAATTTCTTCATTTTCAACTTGTTATATGTACCAACTAGAAATTGCTCCTTTTGAAAATGAACCGTGACTTCATCTCCAACCTGAAATTCCTTATGCCTCCTTTTCTCATATGCCTTAGTCTTATATTGTGCATTCATTTTGGTAATGTGCTTCCTCACTTTCTCATGGATGTTCTTCAAATCTTCTGCAAAATCCTCAGCTTCAGCACTACTTGTCTCTCCTTTATCTATCTTTCTCAACTTAGATGCATTTCTGGGACTAGTTCCATATACAATCTGGAATGGTGATTTACCAGTGCTCCTGTTGATAGAATTATTGTATGTAAATTCTGCCTATGGTAAAATCAAATCCCATCCTGTTGGCTTATCTCCAACCAAACATCTCAGCAAATTCCCCAAACTCCCATTCACCACCTCTATCTTTCCATCAATTTGTGGATGATGTGATGAATTGAACTTCAAATTTGTCTTTAACTTCTTCCACAATCTACGCCAGAAATATCCAACAAACTTAGTGTCTCGATTTGAAACTATACTCTTCGGCAAACCATGTAGTCTCACTCCTTTGAAAAATAATTCTGCCACATGAACTACATCATTAGTTTTCTTGCAGGGAATGAAATGTGCCATCTTTGAAAATCTATCAATTACCACAAAAATTGAATCATGTCCCCATTGAGTCCTTGGTAAACCAAGAACAAAGTCCATACTGATATCCTCCCAAGGCTTTTTTGGTATAGGTAATGGCTAATACAACCCTGTATTTTGTTTTACTCCCTTTTCCATCTGACATACTCTACAACTCTGTACAAACTTCTTGACATCTTGCTACAACTATGGCCAGTAATAATTCTCACTAACCAAAGCAAGGGTTTTATCTCAACCAAAATGTCCATCCAATCCTCTGCTATGCTTCTCCTTAATTAGATTATCCCTCATAGAACTTCATGGAATGAACAACTGACTTCCTCTGAATAACATATCATCTTGGATGATGAAATCCAACCACTTCGTCCTGTCTAAAGTAATAGGTTCTTTACAAGCTTTCCAAGCTTCACCAAAATCAAGATCCTCTGGATACAAACTCTTGAGTTCCTTGAACCCAACCACCTTAATCTGCATCTCTGTCAACAAAAATTATCTTATGCTTAGAGCATCTGCAACCCTGTTAGACTTTCCACTCTTGTGTTTCAAAACAAATGTATAACTTTGCAAAAAATCAACCCATTTGAAATGCCTTTGATTCAACTTTCCTTGACTATTCAAATATTGCAAAGCTTGATGATCAGTATATAAAACAAACTCCTTGAAGCAGATAGTGTCTCCACTTCTTCAATTCTTGAACTATAGCATAAAATTCCTGATCATAAACAAGATATTTTCTCTTGGCATCATTTAACTTGTCACTGAAATAAGCAACATGTTTACCTTCTTGGTTCATAACAACTCTTATTGGAGTACCACTAGCATCACATTCTATTTGAAACACCTTATTAAAATATGGAAGTGCTAAAATAGGTTGTTCCATAACTTTCTGTTTCAATAGTTTAAAACTTTTATCTTCCCCATTAGTCCACTTAAACTCTTTTCTATCCCCTCTCATTGTTTTAGTCAAGAGTCCACAAATACTGCTAAAATTTCTGATAAACTTTCTGTAAAAGCTAGCCAAACCATGAAAAGATCTTACCTCAGTAGCACTCCTTGGAGTATGCCATTCAAGAATAGCCGGCACTTTCTTTGGGTCCATTTTTAGACCTTCTTCTGAAACTAAAAATCCCATATACACCAACTCCTTTTTCAAAAACCTACACTTCTTCAAATTAATCAACAATTTCTATTCCCTTAACTTCTCCAATACCATATGAATATGCATCATGTGCTCCTCCAATGTATTACTAAGATGAAAATATCATCTAGGTAAACAATGACAAACTTATCCATAAATTCTTTCAGAACCTCGTTCATGAGCCACATGAAATTGCTCGATGCATTAGTTAGCCCAAAAGGCATGACTAACCACTCATATAGTCCTTCCTTTGTTTTGAAAGTAGTCTTCCATTCATCTCCTTCTCTGATCTAAATCTGATGATATCCACTCTTTAGATCTATCTTTGAAAAATACACAGCTCCACTCAAACAGTCCATAATATCGTCCATCTATGGCAATGGAAACCTATACTTGATTGTGATCTTGTTTATTTCCCTGGAATATGTACACATCCTCCATTCTCCATTTTTCTTTGGTTCTAATACTACTGGTACAACACATGGACTTAGGCTCTCCTGAATCAACCCCTTTTGTAACAATTCATGTACTTGTCTGTTCAACTCTTCACTTTCTGCTAGTGTCATTTGGTGTGCTTCCTTATTTGGTAAACTAGCTCCTGCAATCAAGTCCATCTAATGACTGATCTTCCTTATTGGTGATAATCTATCAGGAACTTTATCGGATACAATATCCTGAAACTCATTCAATAGATCTGCAACTTCTACAGGTACATCTTCTACTTCCTCTTTACAAGCTTTTGGAATTAAATAAAAACACATATGCTCATGCCTCATACCATCTAGGAACTTTTTTCCATCAACAAAAGTTATTCTTGCATTACCACATACCTTTTCTTCTATTTCCTTCAATGGATTTAGCTTATGTTTCACTCCATCCTTTGTCAGGGAATAAGTATTCGTATGACCATCATGTAAAGCACGCCTATCAAATTGCCATGGTTTTCCCAACAACATATGATAAACATCCATAGGTATGATACCACATAGTACCTCATCACGGTATCCGCCAATCTTGAACTTTACTAGGCATTGTTCATTGACCATGACCTTGTGGTCATCCTACACCGAGGAAATCCAGTATGGATGTGGGTGTTTCTGTCTCTTAAGCTTCAACTTTGTGACCATCTCTTTTGACACCAAATTGTCAGTGCTTCCACTATCAATAATCACATCACAACACTTATCCTCACACTTTCACCTGGTGTGAAACAAGCTCCTCCTTTGCTTAGGTTCATTCTCACCACTCAACATGACTCTTCTATTAATTATCGTTTCTCCTCTTTTAGCATCTTCAAAATGTGATTATCTGACATCTTCATCTACATGTGCAACTCTAGCCTAGCCTTCAATTCTCCTATATGTCCTTTCTTAGCATTGAAGACATTCATATGCCCTATGACCTTCTTCTCCACAATGAAAACATGTTCCACGAAAGCCTCCTCTTCCTAATCCTTGTTCTCTTCCTCTTCCTCTCTGATCTCTATTATTTTGATCATGGAAATGATTGAAATTGTTTCCTCTCTAATTTTGACTGCTACTGGCCTCATCCTTCTTTTTCAGATCTTCATTTTGGCCTCCATATGACCGTCCACCAGATCTTCCACCATGACCTCTTCCACTTTCTCTGCTCTCAAACTTCTTGTTCAACTTTTCCTCTACTTTTAAGGAAAACTGGTATGCCTCTTCAATACTATTCATTCGAACCAAATTCAGCTCCTCTTGAATGCTTGGCCTTAACCCATTAAGTTAGTGGGTAACTTTCTCCTTATCAGTTTCTGCATGGCCTGTTCTGATGATGATTCGATAGAACTTCTCCGTATACTCCTAAAGAGATCTTCCTCCTTGCTTCAAACCTTGCATTTTATTCAGTAGGTCAAGCTCATAAGTAACATGAATGAACTATCACTTCAATTTATCCACCATCTGATCCCATCTTGTGATTTTATCCTTTCCTCTTCTATTTTTCTTCAATTGAATCTCTTGCCACCAAATCTTACCGTGACCCTTAAGTTTGGCCTTCGCAAACTTGACTTGATCAGGATCCTCGATGTCTTCATACTCAAAATATTCTTCTAATTCATTGATCCAGTCGATCAACTCCTCTGGATTAAGATTTCATAAAAATGCAGGAACCTCAATCTTAGGTCTTCCCGATCTTGGAAATGGCCCGAAAAAGTCTTTCTTCCTTGTTCAGAATTTTGCCTTCTTTTTCTTGATCAGAATTTCCTTCTTTTTCGGCTTCATCGTCACTTTCATCTCTGACATTAAGATTCATTCCTCTGTGAATCTCTTTTTGCAATGCTCACACTTGTCTTTGGAGGGCTCTAACCTCAGGTATCACACTACCAGCTCTTCTGCCACATTCCCTTTGTGGAGACATTTTCATGCTTTATTGTTGAAACCCTAAACCACATTCTTGGTGCAAACTCCCTCACATTCGATGATAGATTTACACACTCAGGAACTTCTGCTCTGATACCACTTGATGAAGGGTGCTCCCTTTAATACCACAAACACATTACAGAAACAGAGAAACAACAACAATTTGCAAGAATAGAAAATGGGCTTCTTATTATTCCACAAATGTGGAATTACAAATTTCAGAATTACAATATGCAAAGCCACATGGGCATTTTCCCTTACAATATTCTGTAGGACAAAGCCTCGAATCATTACCCAGATCTACCCAAAACTACCCTAGACAACACTACAAACCTTTCTTATATAGACAATTTCCACCGCCCGAGAAGGTTTTTAGAAATTTAGCCCTTAAGACCGACTTCCCTAAGAATTATTTTATTTTCATTTTATTTTACATAGGGTCAGCTCCAAATAATTACAAAATATGTTTTTAGGTACCCCAACTTTCGGAGGCCATAACTTTCTAACCGTAGCTATGTTTTTCTATTATAACCACTTTTCAGAAATGGCAGGCCTTGATCGACATTTCTTGACTCACACAAGCTCCAATCAGTCGGGGGTCGATTGTGATCCAGAGCCTCTAAGGCCTTCAAAATTGAGCTCAAAGATTTCGTACCCAAAAACCTCAATAAATTCACTGATATAGATGATATGATAATGAAACTCAATTGGTAGGCTGATATGACTAAGATGAACCTCCACATGTGAAATCAAAACATTCCGAGATCGTATGACCAACTTACTAAAAATAGTAAGTTTCCATAAATAGTAGCTCTGCACAAGATAGCCCTTATTGAAAAGAAACCAAAAATATTTTTGGGTGACGCAAGATTGCTTTTACACCCAGGATGCTCCTACATCATATTTTAACAATACTCCCCTCAATGAAACCATTTGATCCATGCACTCTGCTTGCCAGCAACATAATTTTTGAGGTACCCTTCTATCCATTTGTTGACAATTTCAGTTTTCTCATCTATTTGGGGGTGAACTTGTGTTAGGATTCAAGCCAGTCCTCACCAATTGAAAGAGTTTTTTCCAAAGAAAGCTAAGAAACCTGCAATCTTTTCCACTAATGATGCTCTTTGGTAATCCATGTAATTTGAAAATTTCTTTGAAGAACACCTCTTCTATTTGTGGTGCCTTATAGTGGGTAGATATCTCAAAGAAATGAATGTATTTGGCCAGTTTGTCCACTATGATAAAGATGCAACCTTTCTCTCGTTCCTTAGGTAACCTAGTGATGAAATCTGAAATAATTTTCTACTTTTGGTTTGGGATGGGAAATGGTTGTCATAGACCTGCAAGCTAGCCCTTATTTGTCTTGTTCTTTTGACAAGTCATACTTTTTTGGGCATATTTTAAAACATCTCTTTTTAGGCCTTTCCAAGAATACTTTTCCCTTATCATTTTACAAGTCTTATAATATCTTGGGTGTCCTTATAAGGGATTGTCACAATAGTCCATAATTCTCCTCTTAATTTTGGAGTTTGATATAAGGAATATTCTACCCTTGTATAGAATGAGTTCTTCAACTATCTTATATTCATCATTTGGTGCATTATCTTTCATTAGCTCATTGGTTTGTGGGTCTTTAGCGTATTTTGCAATGATATCATTTTTCCAATCTCTTGTGATCTATTACCACATTATTGGTTCCCTTGACATAATTGATGTCAAAATTGTAGGCCTAGATTTTTCTTACCCATTTCTGCTAGTGTTCATTGAGATCTTTTTGATTCATAAAGAAACTTAGGCTATTATGATCAATTTTAACATTGAATTTTTCACATACCAAGTTATGTCTAAAATTGGTCAAAGCATGCATAATAGCTAACATCTCCTTATCATAAATAGAGTAATATTTCATAGTATTTGTAAGCTTGCGACTTTCAAAAGCAATGAGATGTTTTCTTTTCATAATAACTATACCAATTCCCTCTTGTGAAGCATCACATTGAAATTCAAAAGGTTGTGATAAATATGGGATAGCTAAGATAGGACATGAGCTCATTACCTTTTTTAAGTACTCAAAATATTGTTGTGTTGAATCACCCCACCTAATAGTCCCTTTCTTTGTTAAATCTATTAACGAAGGAGCAATTTTGAAAAATCCCTTTGATAAGCCTAAATATTGGATCTTGAATGACGATGTTATGTTTTATTTACTAGGTCTTGATACTTAGACTTCCTCTAGTGTAATTTTGAACTTCACTCTTTAGTTATTTTTGAAGTCAGCTTCCTGAACTTGGTTCCAAAAGACTTTAGTTGCTACTCTTATCCTAAATATGGTCTAGAGACACTCATTATATATATATTATATATATCTTAGTTGCAGTTATGGTTCAATGGATAGTTAATTATGTGATGAATGAATATGCATTGTGTTGCATATGTGTGTGCTGGTTAAAATGTATGATGCATAAACATTTAATGAAGCAGTGATCAAATGGCACTCAAGACTAAGTCTCTATACCTCAGTAAGGAGTGGTTGTTGAAGAAGTATTCTGTTGAGCTGATCACAACTCATATTGAGCTGGTCTATTGAGTACCTTTAATGATGAGTCAATCTATGGAGTAGTGGAGGCTATATCTATTGTGTATGTTGTTGAACGAGTCCTATGTTCTTCATGCAACAAATGTCTTCCTTCTTTTAGCTTCGTAATAAGTCCGATCTACTTATTTTTGGCATTGATCTATTAGTTAGTTAGTAGTTTCCTTTATAAATAAGTAACAGATCTTCCTCAAAAGTTAGATTTTGTATTTTCAAGAAGTTCTATGTATCAACATTATCTTAGTTTCAATGCAGTTTTTAGTTATTTTTCCAACAATGACTTGTAATCAACACATTGTGCAAGTATGAATAAAGTAACCATGTTTTGAGTTATAAGTGTGTGATCAATATCTCAGTACTCACTCAAGGGGGCCCACTTGATGAGTAACTCCTGTTATTTTTTGGTATTAGATTCTTTCCAATTTAGTAGCAAGATTCAGAGGTTGACTGTTCATGTGACCACTAGGAAGTACTTCTTGTGACTGTTCCCACAACCAAAGCAAGTAGAGTAATCCCTATTTGAAAACTCTAAACTTTCCTATAGCAACTATAATGGAATTAATGTTAGCATTTCCATTCTAAAAAGCATTTGAGTTCAGTTCAATTCCTGCATTTACTTCCAAGCACTTGTTTTCAAGTATTATTTTAATGCAGCTATAGGTTAGCATGACTTTAGTAGGAACTTGGTGCATATACTTTGTAGGCAAATTTCAAGTTCACACACCTTGGTTTGAAAAGTAAATGATATTTTACCATGAAGAATATAAATAGTCAATCTGGATGTCCAATCCATGAGTAGAGTTATGCAACCTAGTTATCAACCCATTTGGGAAGTCAAGCATTTTTGGCGCTATTGTTAGGGATGGTGTCAATCTAAGAACCTATTGCATCCATGAGTTTAATTTTTAATTATCCTTAGTTCTCTTTTAGTCTAGTTAGTTTTTAAAATTCATTTCAAGATGAGCTAGTTCAGAGTCATTAAGTCGCATGCATAGAAGAAGAGATTCCTTCCTAACTACCCTGACAATCAATTGGTGAGATTTTTGTTCAACAACAAGAAGAAGAGAACCCTTATGATGATGCTACACAAAACCTATCCCCCTCTTCATCCTCCCCAAAAGAAGAACTAGTTGGTCTAACTATATTTGAAGAGCCACTCGACCCAAATCCTTTTATTGACATCTTGGCCAATTTGCATATTCCTGCACCTACCAACCCATTTCTTGAAAATTAATTTGAAAATATACTATTTTTGATAGTCTATCAACTTGGTTTCCAACTAGGGACTCAACCAAGAATGGTAGGAAATCCTCCTCCTCCCACCTTTCTGAAACCCATTAGTGATCAACATGACAATAATAATCTTAAGAATATTCCTACTTCAACCCTTTCCAATTTTTATGGCCTGGTCACTGAGGAACCTGGTACATTCCTCTTTAAATTTGACATCCTTTGTTGAAGCTATGACCATACCATTGATGATCATAGGCTCAAGTTATTCCCTAATACCTTGAAGGAGTCATCTTTGAGATGGTTTATGGATCTGGGAGGTGATGTTGTGCATAATTGGGATGAGATGAAGAAAACATTCTTGGAGAAGTACAAGGAATATTGAGGAGGAAATGATATGAGGAGGGATGATATTATTAAAATGCATTAAAAGGAAGATGAAACTTTGGAGGATTACATATCAAGGTTCTAGTTCAATACAAAAAAATTCCAAACACCATGAATTGAATGAAGAATCTCAAAGTTTCTCTTTCTGAGAGGAATTAATGATGGTTGTAATAAATCCTTGGAATTAATTGAAGGAGGAGATATTTCCATAACAACTTGGGATGATATCAAGAAGATATGTCTCAAATACTCAGGAGAATCTGTAAAAAAGGGAAGAGGATATCACTCTGCTTTAGGAAAATCAACTGGTAACATAGTGTCAAGGACAAAAATCACTCACCTATTATCATACCTCAAGTAGGATATTATTAACAACATGGTCACACAGCTAGATACCATGCAAACCAAAAAGAAGCAAGAGGAGGGAGAGGCAATGTTGGTAGAATATTTCCCTCACTACAAACAAAAGAAGAAATATTGCAGATGCAAGATGGTGGCTAATTTGGAGACTAATAAATTACCAACTGAGTTCAAGATGATAGAGATGGATGATGGTAAGGTTTTGTACATTTCTCAAAGATAGTCATGGGTTCCAAGACAAGGCATGCCACAAGACCTCTTAACTTTTAGTGGTCCTTATTCAAATTATAATAATAATAAGTGGAAATCCCAGTATAATCCTAATCTTAGAGGTTATCAATATCAACCATGGAATAATCCATAGTCTCAATGGCCTAATTATCAAATCCTCTAACCAATGACAATTTACTAAAGGGAATTTTAAACAACCTCAAGGAAGTTGGTAGCCACCTCAAGGAGCTTTGAAACCACCTCAGGGTAATTGGAAACAAAATACATAGTGGAGAGGAAACCAACAATGGAAAAACCAACCTACTAGATACCTTCAACCACCTCCTCAACAAACACAATAGAAAGCCTCAATGCCACCTCCTACAACCAATGCTAACCCTCCTAAATAAACCCAACTACCTTCTCAACCTATGCCTAATCCTAATAACAAGTCACCACAACAACATCAACCTGTTTATTCTGCAAACCCTAATAAATACTCTTCCTATTTCAATTAATGTAAGTGATATCCATTTAAGGTCTGGAACAAATTTTCCTACACCATCTCCTTCAGTCATAACTGAAATGCCTAATGATGACCAAGATAAAAGTAGTACTCCTAATCCTTTTCAACCTGGATTGGTCCAAGATACTATAGTTCTAATGCAGTCTACTACTACTCCTCCATTCCCACAAAGGCTGGATCTTGAGGTAACAAATCCCATAAATGAATCAACCTTTGATATCCTAGATCAGTTGAAACACATTTGTGTTAAGATACCCCTCTTTCAAGCCATAAAGGATGTCCCTATTTATGGAAAATATATTAAATAGGTTTGTCTAAAGAAACCAGGAAGAAAGAGGAAATACCTCCAAACAGTTCATCTCCTTGGTCAGTTAGTAGATATTATGCTTGGAAAAGTCATAGTGCCTAAATAATATGACCCTAAAAGCCCTGTAGTTGGAATTATCATCAATGGTATACAAGTCAAAAATGCCTTGGTAGACTTAAGAGTAGCCATTAATGTCATGCAAAAGGATACCATGCAACATCTTCAGATCACTAACCTAAGGCCAATGCCTACTGTCCTATAGCTAGAAAATAGTTCCACTATCAAACTTAATGGCATGGTAGAGGAATTAGTGGTCACCCTAGATTCTTGGGAATATCTAGCTGATTTAATGATACTTTCCCCTAAAGCCACATTGGGAAGATATCCTATTATTCTAGGATGGCCTTGGTTGGCTATGGTTGATGCATTCATAGGATATTGATAAAGGGACATGACTATCTTATATGGCCTAACCACAAAGAAAATTTCCTTTATCCTCTTGCACAAACTCAATCTAAAATAGTTAAACTAGTATGGACAAACCTACACTAATACATTTGGGGAAAATTTTTGACGATCATTTATGACAGCTATGGTATTTCTTTTTCTCCATCATATTTTACAAAGGGAAATTTGATTTTTGTTAAATATTGCCCGTGTTCATTGGAATGTCGACGACAGATGAGGACGTCAAAATTTTGACTCACACGGGCATTACTTATTAAAACAATGTAATATTTTCTCATTTTCCCGTGAGCCCTTGTAAGATCGAGATCGAGCCCTTTGTGAAAACCCTATTCAATAAATATTTTTGTAAGTCTTCATCTCATGGAATTTTGGGCAAGTTAGGGAAGAGGACCATAAATCGTTGTTTGTGGGGATTATTGGGCTGCCCAATGATGGAAAATCAACCTTGACAAATTTCATGGTTTTTCATTAACTTTTCCTTCCATGTTTTGATTCACGAATGAGAGTCTATAGCTTATATAACACAATTTTAGATTGATAATTTTAGGGCTTCATATTTTTGCCAAGAAACATAACCTTTCATCTCTAAAGGAGTTGTGTATACACATTCACACTCTAAGGTATGTATATCCTATTTTAACTTTTTATCTAGTACTATAGAAAGATACAAACATTTTCAAATCCAAACTAGTAGAGGAAAATAATCTGAGAGGTGTGGTGGAAATAAATCATTTGAAAGATGTCACTTGATTCATGCAGAGTTTGAACACTCTTGCCCATTTATTGTAATGTATATTTATTTTTCATTTATGAATTTTCCATTAGGAGTAATTGATATATCAGGATCTATTGAAATATCAATTTGGATTTAATTATTTTGGACTAATGAGCATTCAAAGAACTATTACAAAAGCTAATATGAATTAAAATGCCCTCAAAATATAATTATGACTAAGAGAGATTAGTTATTTAGTATGGATATGAATCCCTAAAGACTAGATATATATATTTCATACATAAATTTAAAACCTTGGGTATGTTTGATATACACAACTATATACACTATGTTTTAAATTTATGAAGCTTGGTGGAATCTAATGCATGATGAATTTTCTGCAATTCATTAGTGGATGGTCTGCAATTCCATGATGAATTTTTAGAATCAAGTTTGAATTATTAGTGATCCATATAATGGATAGTAAAATTATGTTACATTCAAATAATCAACAAACACAATTTGGAGCTTGTAGGGTCATTTTTTATTGTTTGGGACAAATGTGTGTTTGTAGAGTTGATTTTGTGGACAAATCTGCATATGATGAAGTGATCTAGGTCAAATTATTAGCCATGTAATTGAACCCTAACTGTGGAAGATAAAATATGAAGAAAAATATAACTTTATAGTTTCCAACTTAAATGAGATCCTTTTAGGGTGTGAGAGTGACGGTTCAACACGAACAATAATTATGAATATATGTGAACAATAAGTTTTTGAAAATGGAGGGAAGTTTTAGATATTGGAAGTAGAGTTCCGATAATGTAATTATGCTTAGAAGTATAAGCAAATGAGTTTATTTTGTTGCTAGTAGAGCAATGGGTTGATTGCACTCCACAATTTTAGCATTTTATCGAATCTCTAAATAGATTGCATGCATATCTCTTGGCATGCTTATTGTGTTTTCCATTTCCTTAATATATTATAGTAGAAGTGAAGTTGCCACTACCAAAGCTATTTTTCCTCATTAAGTGTTTCTGTAACAACAAAACCAAACTAGCATAATAAATTATGATAATAAAAATTTACTGCGAGGAAAGAGAATAGAAATGAAACTAAAATAACTAATTTTCATTTTCCTATGACAAGAAAGTAAGTTACAAATAACTATCCATAAGTAGTTACTATCTGCGCTTCACATGAAACCAAATTTAACTAATTATTTTAATTTTATAAGGAAATAAAACATTATAGGATACACATAATTAAAATAACATAAATAACTGACAAGAAAAGAACCCATACATGTTGTCCCTTTTCAATTGTTCCTTCCTTAGCTTATGTCCATCATGGGCAATATACAATGTCAAAGTCACACTTGACATCTACAATATACAAAAATCCCTTTATGGAATCAACAAAACTCCTACACAACAATATGTGCTTCACTGAATTACATAAAACAATATACTTTAAGAAAACTAACAACCCAATAATATCAACATGCTAACATGACACTCATCACATGAGAAAAATAACTTTGTGCCTTCATAGACATTGCAAATTCTCTAAGGCATAGGTTACCACAAAGAACAAAGACCATGAATCCATATTTTATGTTGTTAGGGCATTGTTGGCAGCCTCTTTGTCTTGAGATAGAGGTATTTTTATGATCCATGCTCTTCTTATAATTATCTAGGCCTAATGCCTTCTTTTCTTTGGAATTAAAGAGAATGCATTGTAACTTTTAGTGCAGTGTATATGCATCTTGCATGTCTGCCCTGAAGTAGCCAACAATTAGATTAGTAGCTATAATAGATAAGGGTGTTCTAGAAGGAGACACTAAGAAATTAATTGCTTGTGTATGAGATAATAATAAGGTATGAGGACTATGCTTGTACTATGATATTCTAAATGTAGAATTAACTAGTAAAATTTCCTTATGTTTCATGGCTTGTATTGTGATATTTTTAAATGTGGAATTAACTAGTAAAATGTACATATGTTTCATGGGACCATTTCATTTAGTGTCTTGGGTCCCTCCATGGGATCATCACCTTAGATACCTGATGATGACCTCATAGGGGTCTCGAATCCTATGATGGGGATTGCTACTTGTAGATAATCACTCTCAGATACTCAAGCACAACCAAGATCCTTCATTACATGGTCTTTCTACACCCAAGAGTAGCCAATCTACCGTCAAATTGATCCTAACCACTCCTTATTGGGTTTTATGCACTGATTTGTAGTGAATTGTAATCGAGCAGATAAGGGAGGCTTAGTTAGGGCTTGGTGGTAAAATTATCCAACAAAATCCTCCCACCCTGTTCTCCTAGAATCTTAAAGAAACCTTTCCCTAATTTCATTTCACCAAGGTCCATGTGAATCCCATGGTGGATTTGTAAGTTAGGGGCACATCTCTACAAAACCCTAAGGAAAAGAGGGTTTCTAGACCAGTCCAATAAAAACATAGAATATCTTCCTTTATCTTCCACCAAAACAAGTCAAACCAATTGGATTAAAAGCACAAGACCAAATAATTTCCAACCATGAAGAAAAAAACCATTTCTCAATCACAATTTGATCGTACAGTACGAAGATCAAGGATAGTTTCCAGAAAAAATAGTGTTTTTTTGCTTCAACTTGCCACCAAAATTTTCATACATGAACATCTCTTATCAAATTCAACATTCATGGACATATATGCCTCCAATCCAATGTCCATAAATAATTTTCAAACCTTTTGGACTATTGGGGAGGGTGTAACAAAATTGCATTTAAAGTTGTAAAAGTTGCTAACTTTGGTAACATTTTTGTGAATTTATTGTCCTTTACTACCTAGGACCTCTTAAGACATTAAATGAGTTTATTTCCACTTAAGACAACCTAAGACACCTAAAAATAACAAAAATCATCATGACTGAACCCTTTGACCAAATTTGACCCCAAGGTTTATAAGAGCACCTTGTGTCAACTGGCCTTACAATTAGGTCCTTTATTACATCCAATTGATCCAATGATACTTAAGGTATCTAAGGCCTATCAAAACCATATTTGATTTCATCTTGGGAGGGGTGCTCCTGTAACACTATACTTTTCTTTATGGCATCTTTCTCAGTCTATCTCTTATTCATTTGTAATATGCTTTTCAAATGTTGTCCTTAATCTCATTATTCTTATTGATGAGAGGAGTAATGTTGATTTTACTATGGTGGATTGAACTCTTTCTCAAGTATCAAGCTAATGATGAAACTAGCCTAAAATGTGGCTAGGAACCAATTGATGCAGACTTACTCTAAATAATTTTTACCACTAAGTTAGACTTTGAAATTGGCGTTATGTTGATCTCCTCAAAACCTTGAAGTACCCATCCTCGGGACGTCCCTGCACCGAATAGTTGGAGTACTTGAGTACTATGTTAGTATGTTGAATGTTAAATGGTTTTGGTTCAATTTTCAATTTTTCTATGTTTAAGTATTTTAATTTGGTATATTATACTAAAATATCATTTCAAAGCTAACATTTCAACTTCTATATAACTAGTTCTAAGAAGACTTTCGTACTTGGGATATCATTTTGCATAGTTTCAGAAGGTTATAGACCATACTTTCCATAGCCTATTTTTTTTGCCTATGAAGAAAGACCATGTCATATAATATTCGTGAAGAACAAAATAAGGAGACAATTGCTAGATTGTGGTCTAATTGAAAAAAAAAAGGTGATGGAAAATGTTATTGCCCCTACAAAATTTGTCAGGGCTTAAAGACTAGAAGAATTCTAATAAAAAAACTAAGAAAAAATTGTAGGGAGCATGGTCACATTGAAGGGGGACATTATTATCATCCATTGGTAAGTTGTTCATTATATAGTTTTAATAATTTATATACATAAGAAATCACTTGATGACGAGATCATGATCATGGTTTATTTATGTTGATCATTTTTTAATAGGTCAAGCACCCCAAGGCACATGATATGGACCACAAGCCGGAGAATATGGTTTTTGAAGTGGAGGAACATGGATACGTGAATCTCGAAGCTGAAGATAATGATCCCATGGAAGATGATGATCATGCATTAGAAAACACAATTGAAGATGATGATACAAATACATTGATCCATGACACATTTAGTACTGGAACAACTGATCATGATGATCAAGATGACCTTGATGTTGTTCATGATTTACCTCTACTTGATAAGGCATATGAGGCTCTTTACGAAGGATCCCAAAAAACTCTTCTCTCCGTTGTATTGTTGTTGGTGAACTTGAAGGTTACGAATGGTTTATCCAACATAAAAATCTCACGTATGTTAAGGTATGTCATGTATGTCATTATAGTTAATAAAGAGTGAATCATGCACCATTAATATTCTTTATATTAACAAATTATATTTTTTGTTGTAATTTAATAGGTGATTTTTTTTTACCATCATCAAATATTGTACCTCGCTCATACTGAGAATTATTTGCCATTATGAAAGATATGGGAATGGAGTATCAAGCAATAGATGCTTGTCCCAATGATCATATTATATATCATAAATAACATGAATTTACAACAGAATTCCCTGAATGTCATACGAGTAGATATCAAACAGATCAAATAACAAAAAAGGTGCCTCACAAGGTTCTTTTTTATATTCCCATTATTCCACACGTGGACCGATTATTAAAGTGCACTGGCTTGGAACAATTAATGGATTACCATGCAGGCAATAGAAGTCAAGATGACATTATTTGAATGCCTGTAGATGGTTTTAAATTTATGGACATAGAGGAAAAGTGGCCAACATAAAGTGACTATATTTGTTTTAAATAAGAAAGTAATGATAACAATGTGCATGACATTGGAATGCAACATGTTAATCATGGAACACAACCTACAGATAATGAAGGTCAGGATGTGCATCCTAGTAGTGGAGGTATTCATTTTCTATTCAATTTGTTTTATGTAATTATTAGTACAATTAAACATCTTAAATTGAAATTGGTGTAGTAATTAATGTAACATTCTTTGTTAATATTTTAGAGCATGTAGTCGGTGGTGACCAAGTGAAGCACGATCCAGGTAGATAACATCATGAATGTGATGTTCCCCCAATAGGTAAAGAGGACCATTGTTATTCCTTTAAAATAATTTAATTACAATTGGTGTATTGATTAATGTAACCTTTCATATTTCAACTCTACAGGATCTAGAGGGT